>UESW01003851.1:555218-1155218 GCA_900491605.1 Calamus simplicifolius | reverse complement strand
AAAAATATTGAATGGGTATTAACGCAAGACACGTCAAAATTTAAGATAACACCCTAATTATAAACTTAATTATAAAATTAAAATACCAATTAAAAAGTCAAAAATAAATTACATCTCAATTGTAAATTTATGGCATCGTAGTTATAAAATTACAATACACATTCAAAAAATATATGTACACAAATTCTAAAAAAAAATGAACAGATAAAATTATATATCACGTTAAAATTTAAGATGACACCCCAATTATAAACTTACGACACCGTAGTTATAAAATTAAGATACCATTCAGAAAATAAAAAAATTATGATATCCCATTTGTAAATTTACAATACCGTAGTTATAAAATTACGACACCTATTCAAAAAACATGCACTACAGCTTGTACATAAATTTCAAAAAAAAAAACTGAACAAATACTAATGCACGTCACGCCAAAATTTAAAATGATATCTGTGCCCCATCATATCAAGCCATGTAGGATTCATATGGATCAATAAGAAGAGTAATGCAGCCTTGTAAAACTTACGGTATCGAAAATGTGTACAAAGACTTTTCCAAAGAGTTTTTCATGCCTAGTTGCCTACAACTAATGGTGGGTAGCAGCCCATGGGCCACCTGAGTCCAATCTTAAAAAGAAAAAATACCAGATGGAGCCACAAGATTAGATCGAATCAGAAACTTTAAGCTCATTTGAAATACCATACCAGACCTCAGCTTATAAAAAAACAAGTCCAATCCAATGTGATAATTTATATTATATATATATATATATATATATATATATATATATATATATATATATATATATATATATTATTAAAAAGAACTTAGAGATCGTTGCCACAGCTAAAACCAGCTACCTACATTCAACTCTCGTTGAAAGATGGATAAATGTATTATCATAGGAGGCGATTTGTGCACCGCCCCCGATGCACGAAGCCACGCACCGGGCCCATGCGGGCGCGCGTGCCACGGCCCAATGGACCTGCACGCGCACGCACGGGCACGCGGCCAATGCACGCCCCGGTGCGCTTCCTACATGGGAGCGGTGCGGAAGAGTTTTCCATTATTATATAACTATAACCGGACCAAACCTCAGGCCAGCTAGCCTTAAAGCCCAAAGTCCCTTATCCAACCCATGCCCACCCTCCTCTTACTTGGAGGAACACATTCGACTAGTACATATATGAAGAACGCTCACTGTACTACACTACCAGCATTTGAGAATGTAAATAAAACTCTGGGCGTTCATCAGTTATGCCCCAGCCCATAAAATGAGTATGCTTAAATTTCACAAAGAAACAATGCAATTGCCATCGACACAAGGCCTTTAATAAAACCCACTACAACAATATTACAAGAGACAGCAGGTGAATCATTTACTGATGATAGAACTACCAAGAGTTGAATTTCATAATGTCATTTATGTGCAGCAGAGCGGACTTACATAACAATGCCTCTTGACGAAGATGTACTATCTGTTTCGCATTAGCGAAAGTTCCTTTGCTTATGGAGGGAACAACATACTGTCAAACCTCCTAGGCACCAGCTTCGCCTTCACGATCAATCCTGATGAAAATCCTGCGCTGGAGGAGCAAAGCGCGCATTAGCTGGTCGGGCCACCACAACAGTCTCGTCGGCAAAAAGCGCTTTAATGAATGAAGGGGTCTTCAGAGGGCGACGGCCTGCGATCCTTGGATAGACATCTTCAAGGAAATAATAAGCATGACCCGCTATCATGCCCTGTAGTCAGAGAGTAATAAAGCAGATTGTTAAAAATGAAATAAAAAGAGTATAAAACAAATGGAGGATTCTGAACAGAGATAGTCAAGAAAAAGATGGCAAAACAAATTTACAGTAAGCAGCAGAAATATTAAGTACATAAATTGATTCAACTACGATTCAGAATGCAGTCAACAAATATAAGCCAACCCCTTTTAAATACTGGAGTCGAATCAGTTGATCGGTGATGACATAAACTTGGTTGGCATTTCATGCTATTCCCGATTCACTTGTCACAAAATATTAGTACTTTTTTTCCATTTTTCTAAGCATTTAATGAAACAGTTCGGTGGAGTCGCCATGTTTGTTATTTCCAAGAACACAAAACACTTGAATATCAAGTAGCATACCAGAAGATCCACCCAAGCGCTGCTCCCAACAAGAATAGAAAACCCCAGAAGAACCTGTATATTAAAAAAAAAAATGGATCAAAGTCATCCTCCATTGAAAAAAGAAAACTATAACAAAGAAATAACAATGGGTTTTTCTATGACTATTTCTTAATAACGGTGACATAAAGGAAATAAAAAATTATTTAGGAAATTTAAGAGAAAATTTTAGTGGAATAAAAAAACAAAGAAAACCATTAATGACAGGTAAGATGAATTGTATAGATCTATTTCCCTAATCATCTAAAGCACTTGTTAAATCAAATTACAGATCTTCAAGCCCACCCCAATTACCATATTATGCAAATGCTTCGATCAAACCCACTCTTACCGTTGCACACCATCATTTTGTAGGATCCATGCTCTGTGTAAATGTCCATGAATAAAATCCATTTTGTACACTCACATTTTGCAATACTAATATGAATAAGACCTGATCATGCGCCCAACAAGTTCAGATCAGATCACATCTGCTGAATTAAATAAGCATTGGCCTCGATTTGTATAGGCAGGATCCAATAAGCATTGGCCTTGATTTGTATGGCCTCAATTTGTATAGGCATGATCCAATATTTCAATCTGTCTTCTCGCAGGTTTAGTCAGGTCAGGCAGACTCCTTTAGGTGGGTGACTTGATGGGCAAGGTTTATGGCCAGGAGTCAGAACCAGACCCACATTGAGATTATGAGTTCAAGACCGAAGAGAAAAGTCCATGTGATGATTGAGACATTCATTGACACTTTTGTATGCCACGATTCAAAAGCAAGTCTCAAATGGCAACATTATTACAATTTTAAACTAATATCAAAAATCTGTTGGAACCTTTAATTCAAATAGTGCTGATTAGTATCTCATTAACAATATTTTATACCAAGACGCCCTTACTCCACAATCTCACCCACGAGTAAAATATGCCACCAACAGAACAGTCACATTAGTGCCAAAGTTGTTCAAGTTAAAGCTGCTGTCACCCTTATTAATTTTATTAACCACACTCAACTACCTTCCCATGGGCTTCCCCTATTCCTTATGCTATTTATTGCTACATCATCATTACACTTTTGTAGGCATGCTTTATTTTTTTCACATCCAAAGTTGCATACACTAGATGTTCCATGATATTGGCAGCATTTTTATTCTTGGATACAATGCCTCATGCCAAAGTTATTGTTGTAGCTACCCATTTGCACATCCTTTATGCTCCTATGAAAACCTGCAAGGGAGTTCCCTACTACAGCGTTCAATGTATCTTTGCAATATTAAGAGAGATTTTAAAAGGGAATAAAACTGAGGGGCTATGTCAGGTGTACATGATTGGTGTTAATCAGAATACAGGTTTGATAGGCTAAAGTTTTCGCGGTTGTTTCAAAGGACAATCCAATTTTTGGCCTCTTCAAATCCTTTCTCCTTTCCCTTAAGTATTGAACATACTCTCTATATTGCTCAGAATTGTTTTCCTGTTTCTGCAATCTTGGACTTCCTTACCACTTTAAAAAAAGGGTAAAGTTACACTATAATTGCACAAAATGAGTAAAAATATAATTTTTAGGAAAAAGATATACTAGCAAAATAGGAAAAGTAGAGCGCAAAGTTTTGTCAAGTTGAGGTGACCAAAGGCTGTCATGGCTTATAATAACAAGTCACACTAGCAAAATGCAAACACGTTTTTGATTATGTAAACGGTAGCTGATATTTGATGCCACCCTCTGATTGTTATCCTGAAATACCAAATATGGGATAAAATGGACCTTTTGTCATTACAAATAGCACTTGTATGATTTTCTTGTTGACAATTTATGGTCTCAGCTCATAAACCTCATAATATGACAATGCATTGAATTGTGCATTACTTAGGAAAATCAACACAAACACTCACCCAAGGTAGATAAGCCGCTGTGAAAGTGAAAAGGCCCAAGAAACTCATGTGGATAAAAGGATTATGCTTGCTCCAGACATAGACCTGGACAACAAAAAAAGTGAGGCATGCAGAGATTTGAAATAACAGGGAAACTATGACCTAATTTGTGTGTCATCATCACATAATATGATATAAGAAGTATCTAGTTTAATCTTTTAAGGATAAATTAATATAGTAAGTGATTTGCGCAACATGAGAGGAGTCTTAGTTACTGACCATCATGAAAGTCAACGAATTGCTGAGGAACAGTATTTTTGCAAAACTCTCTGATAGATAAGGTATCATGCCACCAATGAGAACGATCCCAGTTAAAACAGTGGCACCAAATAAGAGCATGTAAAAGAAATCTGCGGTACGTCCCCTGAACGAGTTCTCCTCAAGTAGCTTGCAGTATCGAGCAAGGAAAAACATATGGAATAGGAAATCCAAGTCTGTCAATACAAACAAATAGTATCAACAAGAGGAGTTAGGGAGTGGAACAAACTGAGGACATGCACCGCACTGCAGGCTGCATCTAAATGAAAATCTTAAGAAGTACAAATTTACAGATGATGTAAAGAAAGGCAACCATAAGGAATAGCAATCAAAGGTCAAGAATTATTCAAAACGTAAAGGTTTTACAAAGTCATGTTGAAAGTTAAAAGGCAGCTGACCAAAGCCACAGACAAGTCAAAATCATAAATTATTTCTGCATGTTTTCATGGCAAACTATAAGTGGGTCATACATTGATTTACATTCAGATGCAACAGTGTTATAAAATAGTTCAGTAGTTGGTATATGGACTAAAGATGAAAACCCTTCCAAAAAGGAAGCTTTCTTACTCAACATAGCCTTTTTCTCTGATCTATTGCATTTGCCTTCACTAGAGAGAATAAAATGTGGATGAATTCATGAAGAAGTTAAACAAGTTATCTTGCACAAAGGAGCTTGGCAATCAGAGAAAAGTAAATATCCAAAAAGTTGAAGCAATGAGAGAGGATGAAACAAATATTCAAATAATGGAGCTTAAAATTTCTATCTAGGATGACTCAAACATTCTAATCCTTGAAAATAAAACTTTTTGGAAGGCTGCATACATCAAGATGAGTGACCTCACTTGAAAATAAAGAGTTACTCTTCCTGATGAGCGATGAATGATTTTGTCAAGGAAAGAAGTAAACTAGGATTTTAGGCCCCGTCAGGACATTCCGTAGGATGTTAGGACGGGTTGTTATCCCAAGTGTTGGGACAGAAGCATCCCGCCAACGTCCCAATGTCCCAATCGGCATGACTTGAGAAATCCCCAGTCTTAAGTGTTGGGACAAGACAGAATAGTGGTGCATCCTATTTTACGAAAAAGCCAAAACGGTCCCATCCTGCAAGACTTATAACCTTGAGTAAAACTACAAAATGTAGCATATAATAAATGATAAATGAGATTGTCTATGATCTATCAATCATTTCACCTTTTTTTGTCAACACTACAGAGAAGTTACTAGTCTACTATCTTTGGATGATGAAGTTTGTTTGGTGGATTATGCTACATGATTGTAGACATCTATATTCTACAATGATGCTATTTGATTGAGAGCATATCAATTTATGGTTGATGTTATATGATCATGCACATCATTATTTTAGAATGATGCTAAGATGTTTGCAGTGTGATTATCTATTAGATGATGGGCCTTTATAGTTTATGAGAATTGACATGATCTTATGGTGTCAAGTGGATGGTGTTGCATTAAATTATGCATCACTGTTCTCATGCATCTTAAATTATGCATCACTGTTCTCATGATTCATACTTTCAACATTTTCTATCTTTGTCGTTGATTTTTTCCATTATTTTTTGCATGAAATTCATGTGAACTTTGACTACTATATATATATATATATATATATATATATATATCCTAGCAACCCCCTAGCCATTACATGCCTATCATCCACTTTTAACACATTATGTGAACCTTAGTTGCCAGAATCAGGAGCAGGTGCATGTGTAGGGATGCAGATAGTTTGGAAATAATTTTAGCAAAGAAGCACTTTGCAGGTTCTAAATTTCAAAAAGATACCAAAGCAAGTGCTTTACCCTAGGTAGAAGATTCTGGTCACTAAAGTGTGGATGAACAAGCCTTAAGGGTGTTTCAGCAAGTTTCAATCATGTATGGTAACGATGGACCTTTATATGCAATTTCTACCAGGTGGTAGAAGTCGCATCTCATAATTTTAGCTCTCAAAACATAACCAAAACCAGCCTCTTGAAATTAGGGGCCCTATGTAAATCAAAGAAAAGGAGAAAGAATAGTTGACAAAAGAAATAAGAGAAAGAATTGTCATACAATGCCTCTCTTGAGCAATCTCCATGGCAATTGTATTAGGAGTTTCAGGCATAATTTGTACGGAGCATTTTAAGTCATGAATAGAGCAGAGTGGAGGAAGTAGATTCATGTAGCCGACCCCAAGTAGTTGGGAAAAGGCTTAGATGAGTTCAGTTGAGTTGAGATTTTAAGTCATGGAAATCAGAAGTTAAAACTAGGAGTACATTACTGTAGAGCCATTAAGTAAGGGTCTACACCACATAAGAAAAAGAAGAGCTGAATCAAGGAAATAATAAAAAGAAACGATTATATGATGTCTCCCTCCCTAACTTTGAGTGATCAACCTCAGCAGCCATCCATTTTTCTACTTTTCCTCCTCAAGATAGTCCATATGGCTGATTTCATTCTTTCCTTCTTTTGAAATTTAGGAAGTGTCTTCTTTTCACAAGGTTACTGAGGTGAGTAAATGGGTTGTTAACAGATCATAGATAAAGAAGACTTTGTATTATTATTAAATAAAAAGTTAAACTCTTCTCACATATCCTCTACGCTTTGTTTCTTTTACCTAAATTATTGATTGAGGAATTGCCAAAAATGGTCATGGATTGATATATCTTCAATTTCACAACAAAACAACAGGTAATCTTAGGTTCCTGTTTCATCTCTCAGACTAAACAATTATATTACAACTGACATAACGTTGGTCCAGCATTTAAAAATATTGCCAGGATGATTTAGATGGCCCATGTACCCATTGCAAATGAGTAATAGCTTAAGTACCATGAGTGCATCTGTTATTCTACTAGCACAACTCAACAATTTTTAGCCAAGATACTAGACTAAGCCTTGAAGGTTTAAACCACTTGATTCCATAAGGTGAAAGTTCAAAAACATCACTGGCAACTAAATAACAAAACTATTATTGAATTCCTATGCTTCATTTAATATAAAGAATAAACAATGTAGGAAACCAGAAATGAACAAGTTGATTTGTGAAGGTAATCCTACATCATTTTCTACGGTAACATGCACTATAACTACAAGGTTTTCACAGGTTCTGGCTGACTTTGCATCACAAATTGAATGAAATGATGAAACATGTAGAAGTTTCACAACAAACAGTGCACATAAGCATACTACCTGATGACGCCCGGTCACCAGAAACAATCGTCAAAGGGCTTCGTGAAGGTGCTGATGAAGCTTTCTCTCTTTTCTCATAGAGGACCTGCAAGAAGTCTCGGGGCCGGAAGTTCCGATGGAGACCCTCGATAAGCAAGTCAGCGATCGGGGTCACAGCCGTAAGCTTGAGAAAGCTCGTAAGCTTAAGAGCGTGTTCTCAGTTGTTCTTCTTACCTTGCTAAGGATCCCTCTTACCCTTTTATGGACCCTTGGTTTCCGTCTGAGGATTAGCCACATGGAGTTCCGTGAAGGAGAATGTCTGCTAAACTCATGGTGATTATGTGAGTTTGGAGACGGTTGGTGGGCCTAGTCCTATCAGCCAGATAATCGGCGAGCTTGGTCCCATCAAGCGCGTGGGTCAGATGGTAGGTGGGCCTGATCCCATCGGCCGCACGGGTCAGGTGATTGGTGGGCCTGGTCCCATCGAGCGCGTGGGTTAGCTGGCAGGTGGGCCTGACCCCATCGGGTGCATGGGTCAGGTGGTTGGTGTGCCTGACTCACATGGGGGGCCACATAGGCATCGCGACCGCTCGGAAGTCGATGCAAAGGCTGGTGCTGCAGCCAGCGCTGAGATCGATTTTGGAGAGGGCGGGCCGCTGAGGGCCGCCCTGAAGATGCGGGGCCGTCGAGGGCCGCCCTGAAGATGCGAGGCCGCCGAGGGCCGCCCTGAAGATGCGAGGCCGCCGAGGGCCGCCTTGGAGGAGTGGGGCCGTCGAGGGCCGGACGGCCTTGGAGAAGCGGGGCCGCACCGTTTGGTCCCTGCCGTCAGTTAGTTCAATCGTTAATGCCCACATGGCACTACCAGCCACATCAAATGCCCCCCCTCCTGAGCTTAAGTGTCACGTGTCCGTCGACCCTTGAGCGAAAGGAGTGCAAAAATTTATCATAATTGTTGATTTCGAGCGCCATTAATCGACGAAGGCGAGGGCGCGCCTCCTCGAGGCGATGTTGCTTCGAAGTCCATCCGTATTTAAAGATGGACAAAAAGTGGCGCCGATTTTGGATGCGTCGAGGAAATATCTCTCGAGGAACGAAAAAATCGGACGCCATCATTAAGCCATCAGTCCCCACATCCTATCATTGGCCGCGGATCCCGCTCCCTATGCAGAACCGAGGTGCCATATCTCGGGCAAAGGGGGTTATTAACAGTTGTAGGTTGTCTTCAATCGCGGATGGCCGCATGGCAGTGCATCGGACGGGACGATTCAAAATTTTATATAAAATTGCCTCATCCGCTCCTTCGCGCTCCTTACACTTTCATCATCTTCTTTGTCATTTCCATCCTCAGAGTTCTGAACCCTCACAATCCCAAACCTTCTGTTTCCCCTGTTCGACACCAGGTCAGTTTCTTCTTGTCTCCTGCCTCCTTTGTCTCCCTCTTCTTTTTGATTATAACCGACCTTGAGTCGGCCTTTTGTACTTCACTTGAATATCAATAAAAAGAAAGTTTTGCCCAAGCGTTTGATGTCACTTAGCTTTTTGTAGTAGCCTTATCTTTCTGTGATGGCGTGTCGGTTCGGCTCTTTAGGCTCGGCAATAAGTGGTCGCAATCCTTAGTCCCTTAAGCGCTTGTCGAAATGACCGTAGGGTATAGGTATCAGCTAAGGAACGCTTAGGCAAGCTTGGGAGTCCTTCGGAACCGTCGCAAGTCCGCCGAGCTCCTTTAGAACCACCTCGGCGGTTTTGTGTGCCGGCCCGAAGGGCGACTCGAACGGAAACGGAATTGTCAGGGTCTTAAACCGCCTGGGGGCATCTCCACGCCGGACCGAGCGATGAACCACTAGTCGCAAATCTGCCAAGCTTCTTTAGAACCACCTCAGGAGTTTTGTGTGCCGGCTAGAGGGGCGACTCGAACGGAAACGAAACTATCGGGGTCTTGAATCGCCTCGAGGGCGTCTCCAAGCTGGACTGAGTGGTGATTTGTTAGTCGCGAGTCCGCCGAGCTCCTTTAGAACCGCCTCGGGGGTTTCATGTGCCAGCCCGAGGGGCGACTCGAACAGGAATGAAACTGTCGAGGTCTTGAACCACCTCGATGGCGTCTCCAAACCGGACCAAGTAGTGACCCGTTAGTCATGAGTCCGCCGAGCTCCTTTAGAACCGCCTTGGGGGTTTCGTATGCTGGCCCGAGGGACGACTCAAGCAGAAACAGAACTATCGAGGTTTTGAACCACCTCGAGGGTGTCTCCAAGCCGGACCGAGTGGCGATCCGTTAGTTGCAAGTACGTCGAGCTTCTTTAGAACCGCCTCGGAGGTTTGGTGTGCCGGCCCGAAAGGTAACTCAAACGGGAACGAAACTGTCGGGATCTTGAGCCACTTCGGAGGCGTCTCTAAGTCAGACCGAGTGGTGACCCGTTAGTCGCAAGTCCACCGAGCTCCTTTAGTCGTCAGATCCTCAGCTTCGGAGATGAGTCAGATATAATATTTAAGAATTTCTTTTATTATCATCAGCCGAAGGGATACATCATTATAATATCGATGAAGGTTGTCCACATTCTAGGTACATGGGATGGGGCGTCCGTCGCGCTCTTCAATCCGATACACTTCTCGGTGAAGTACCTTGATGACTCGATAAGGCCCTTTCCAATTTGGAGACAATTTGCCCCCATTCATTGGTTTGGACACCTTGGCCTTTCTAAGGACTAAGTCTCCAAGGCGAAACATCTTGGAACGGACCCGAGCGTTATAATACTTGGTTGCTCACTAGCGAAATGTGGCCATTCTGAGCCACGCCCGATCGCGCGCCTTGTCGATGAAGTCAAGGTTGACTCTCAACTGCGCAGGGTTGTCCTTTTCACTGTATGACTCCACTCGAAGGCTTGAAAGGCCAATCTCGACGAGAATGACTGCCTCGGATCCAAAGACGAGGCTGAAGGAGGTCTCTTCCGTTGAGGCCCGCGGAGTCGTATGATATGCCCACAGCACGCTTGGGAGTTCCTCGGCTTCCCCATTGGTCTGTGGATGGCCAACAGAGGTAAACCAGTGGCAGATGTTTAGCTCGACGCAGAACGTCTTGAACGTGGCATTGTTGAACTGTCGGTCGTTGTCGGTAATGATGGTATGAGGCAGCCCAAACCGGCATATGATGGACTTCCAGAAGAAAAACTTGACTTTGCTTTCGGTAATCTTGGCTAGTGCCTTGACTTCAACCCACTTAATGAAGTAGTCAATGGCAACGAGTAAGAACTTTCGCTGATCCGAAGTCGAAGGGAACAGCCCAAGGATGTCCATTCCCCACTGGACGAAGGGCCATGGGATCAAAAGCGGACTTAGTGGAGAAGCCGGCTGTCGTTGGATGTGTGCGTATCGTTGGTAGCTATCGCACTTTCGAACTAGCTCGACAGCGTCCTCCCTCATGGTGAGCCAGTAATATCCTTGGCGAAGAGCTTTCTGTGCCGGCGATCTGCCCCCATGTGGTCTTCGCAGATGCCTCCATGTATCTTTGAGGATGATGTAATCGACGTCTACGGGACCGACACATTTAAAAAGGGAGTAGGAGAAAGACCTTTTGTATGGTCGTCCATCTAGCAAGGTGAACTTGGAGGCTCTCCATTTGAGCAGTCTAGCCTCCTCGCGATTGGCGAGGAAGGTGCCGTCGGTGAGATAACGGATGTAGGCATCCATCAATGTCGGCTCCTATGTGATCAGGAGGACTTTTTCCTTGTCTTCAATGCTGGGCCTCTCCAAATGTTCGATATAGGTGCTCCCCAAGAAGTGGCCAGATGAAAAGGGCATCGGCCTTGGCGTTCTCGCTTCGGGGAATATAACTGATACTGAAATATGTCAGTGAAGAGGTCATGAGTCGAACCTTCTCCAAGTATCAGGACATGACGGAATCCCCGTTGATTTGTCCGAAAATGAGTTGGGAGTCGATAAAGGTTCTGAGACGCGTCACCCCAAGCTCCTGAGCGAGCCTCACCCCGACCAACACAGCTTCGTACTCGGCCTGGTTGTTTGTAGCTTTGAAGAGGAGCCAGAGGTCGTATTCTACCTTCTCGCCCTCCGGACCCGCAAGAATGAGACCAGCTCCACTTTTTTAAGAGTTTGAGGCACCATCCACGTGAAGGATCCAGGACTCCCCCATGTCCTTAAGCTCAGCGTCCGGTTGCACCATTGAAGGTTCTTCTACTTATTCCTCGATCCAAGTGCACTCGACTAAGAAGTCGGCCAAGACTTGGGACTTTACAACCAACCTCGCTTGGAATGAGAGGTCGAGCTCCCCCAACTTGATTGCCCATTTGGCCAGCCAGCCAGAGGTTTCAGGATGGGCTAGAATAGCTTTGAGGGGTTAGTCCGTGAGCACCACGATGGAGTGAGCTTGAAAATATGGCCTAAGATGCTGAACGAAGATGACCAGAGCAAAAATAATCTTTTCTGTTTTGAAGTATCTGACCTCCGCGTCGTGGAGTACTTTGCTCACATAGTAGACGGATTTCTGGATTTCATCAACGTGAAGGCATACCAGGATGGAGCTGACGGCCTCCGAGGAGGTGGCGAGGTAGAGATAAAGGCTCTTCCCGTCCTTTGGCTTCAACAACAGCGACGGGGTAGACAAGAACGCCTTCAGTCCTTCAAAGGCTCTTTGGCAGTCTTCCTTCCATTCGAAACTGTTCACCTTGCGCAGGGCCTTGAAGAAAGGCAAACATCTCTCGATCGACTTAGAGAAAAAACGGCTAAGGGCCGCCACCCTCCCGATGAGCCGCTGCACCTTTTTCTTATTGGCCAGCGGCCTCATGTCAAGGATGGCATTGATCTTCTCCGGGTTCGCCTCGATCCCTTGATGCGTCACCATGAAGCCCAGGAACTTTTCTTCCATGACCCCAAAGGTGCACTTTCGTGGGTTTAGCTTTACTTGGTAGCAACGAAGGTTGTTGAAGGTCTCTTCCAGATCGGAGACGTGGTCGGAGGCACATATACTCTTTGTCAGCATGTCATTCACGTATACTTCCATGTTCCGTCTGAGTTAGTCTTTGAAGACCTTATTCATCAGTCTCTGGTAGGTTGCCTCTGCATTCTTTAGACCGAAAGGTATTACTTTGTAGCAGTAGATGCCCTTCTCGGTTACGAAAGAGATATGCTCTTCATCATCCGGATCCATCTTTATTTGGTTGTATCCGGAGAAAGCATCCATAAAGCTGAAGAGTTCATGACCGAACGTGGAATCCATTAGCTGGTCAATTCGAGGCAGTGGGAAGCTGTCCTTCGGGCATGCCTTATTGAGGTCGATGAAGTCGATGCAGATCCTCCAGCTCCTATTTACCCTACGGACCATCACCACGTTGGCCAACCAATCTGGATAATGTGCTTTCCGGATGTGACTGGCGGCGAGCAGCTTGCTGACTTCGTTATCAATGGCTCTTTGTCTTTCAGGGGCGAAACTCCTCTTTCTTTGGTGGATCGAACAATGCTTAGGGTCGATGTTAAGCTTATGGATGATCACCTCCGACGGTATGCCGAGCATGTCCGACGCCGACCAGACAAAGATGTCCGAGTTGGCCCACAAGAAGGCCAGAAGGCGGCGATCCCTATCCTCCGCAGGAAGAAGTTCACAAACCTGCACCGTCTGTGTCGAGTCGTCTCCCAGTGAAAAAGTTAGTAACCGCTCGGCCGGCTCTCCTCCCTTGCCGGGCTCCCTAGGATCGAGTGCCTTTGGGGCCAGTGTGGCCGCCGCTTCTTGAGGGCTTGAAGCCATGTGATAGCATGGCAGGACCGGGCTAGTCTCCCCTAGCATCTCACTAATCCCATTACTGGTTGGAAATCTAACGAGCAACCGCTTAGTGGAGATAACCGTGTCAAGAAGATTCAGGCCGGGTCGGCCGAGGATGGCATTGTATGCCAAATGCTCTAGGACGACCAGGAACTTTATCGGGACCGTGCTTTGACACGGCAGTGTCCCGACCGTAACCAGAAGGGTAATCTCACCTTCTACCCTCACCGAGTCTCCTGTGAAACCCGACTAAAGGTACTGCCATTGGTTAAAAGGAGCTGAGAGACAAATTCATCCGAACAAAAGCGTCGTAAGTAATGATATCGGCTAAGCTTCCACGGTCAACCAGGATTCGTTTTACAGGATGCTTAGCAATCGTCATCAAAACAACGACACCATCATTGTTTACATTATCTATCACAGTTAACTTCCTTTTAGGAAAAGGGATTACATCATCTAATCCCCCATCCCCCTTGGCCTTTTGGATGTAGAGCCTACCCCCCAAGAAACCATTCTCACAGTCTTCTTCGTTGGGGCGTTGTTGACATTGGCCTGGGCAGACGAAGGCCCCATCAGCACCGAAACAATTGGGGGTCCCTTCTGGACATATTTTTCGAGGTAGCCCCTCTGGATGAGTTTCTCGATGGCGCGCTTCAGACTGTAGCAACTCTCGGTGTCGTGGCCGTAGTCCCAGTGGAAACGGCAATATCGACTCTTGTCACGGAAAGCTCCTTTCTTCATTAGGGGAGGGCGCTAAAAGTACGGCTCACCCTCAATCTCCATGAGAATGTGAGAGTGAGGAGCAAGGAGAGGGGTGAGTTCACTTTCCTGGGGCGAGACTCCGGCGTCTGTCATCCGGTCGGCATGGTGGCTCAGGCTTCTTCGGGCGAGAGGGTCTGCTTGGCTTTGTGCGGGCGAACCTCCTGCTAAACCCTCCATCGATCTCTCTGCGGATGGAGTCGGCTTCATCGACACGGATGTACTTTTGCATGCGAAGCAAGAGTTCAGAGTAGGAGCTGGATGACTTCTTATCGAGAAAGAAGGTAAAACGGGAAGGACGGAGTCCCCGCTTTAACGCCAAGGTTGCCACCGCATCATCCAAGTGGTAGATTTCGAAGGCGGTTATTTTAAAACGAGCCACGAAGTCCCTGAGAGATTCTCCTTCCTTCTGACGGACAGAGAATAGACTGTCTGCTACCCGATGGATCCTCCAACAGGCATCGAAGTGTGCTAGAAACACCCTCTCCAACTATCGGAAAGAATCTATGCCATGTGAGGGTAGACGGGAGTGCCAGGCGCGAGCGGCCTTTCGCAGGGTGGCTGGGAAAGCTTTACACAAGAGGACATCAGTCGCCCCTTGAACTTGCATGAGAACCTTGTAGCTCTTGAGATGATCGAGTGGATCCGTTGTACCATCGTAAAGATCCAGCTATGGAAGACGAAATCTGAAGGAAACAGGCTTTTCTATAATACGACGAGTGAAGGGAGGATGGGTGTCGTAGTCCACCTCCAGCTGGTTGTTGATTTTTCTGCTGAGCTCTTCCAGTCGCCGATGGTACTCGTCCAAGTGTTTCTCTGCTTGGTTAAAATCTTCCCTAATGACTCGGAAGATAAAGAAGAAGGGGAAGAGCACGGGTGGTGGTACCTCCGCTTAGGCTCTTCCCAGCGTCGTCGCTCTGGGGAGGAGTCGCCCGAGCTGCGAACGGGGAGCGCGACCTCTTGAGGGTCTCCCGGCAGCGTCCTCTAGATGAAGCATGATAGTGGCGAGTCTCTCGCTGAGGAGATCTCCCAAGAGAGGATTGCTGGATGGCTGATGCATCTGCCGCAGGCAGTGTAGGAGGCCTAGGTTAGTGTTGAATGGCCACATACTGCTGCTCCTACAGCCAGTGAACCACCGCAGTCAAGGTCTGGACCTACCGAGTAAGTGCGGCCAGTTGATCAGCTTGGGTGGCCACAGCTGATGGCGCGGAGTGCCCGAAGGATTAGCAACGGGAGGGTTAGCCTCCTGCCACTCCGCCGATTGGAGGTGCCCCCTAGCATGGCTAATGGAGACCTTCCGAGCACGTGTCACCACCATTATTGTTATAGAGGAAAGAAGGCTTATAGCTTGGTGTTACAAAGCTCTACTCTTTCTTTCCTTCCTGGCGCGCCAATCCGATGACGCTCGATCACTGAAAACGATCATCAGAGGGCTTCGTGAAGGTACTGACGAAGCTTTCTCTCTCTCCTCATAGAGGACCTGCAAAAAATCCCGAGGCCGAAAGTTTCGACAGGGATTCTCCGATGGGAAAGTCAGCGACCGAGGTCACAGCCGTAAGCTTGAGAAAGCTCGTAAGGAAAAGTCCAGAGATTGGAATGTTCTCTAAGCATTAAGAGTGTGTTCTTAGTTGTTCATCTTACTTTGCTAAGGATTCCTCTTACCCTTTTATAGACCCTTGGTTTCCGTTTGGGATCAGCCACATGGAATTCCATGGAGAAGAATGTTTACTAAACTCATGGTGATTACGTGAGTTTGAAGACGGTTGGTGGGTCCAGTCCTATCAGCCAGGTGGTCGGTAGGCCTAGTCCCATCGAGCGCATGGGTTAGATGATAGGTGGGCCTGGTTCTATCGGCCGCATGGGTCAGATGGTTAGTGGGCCTGGTCCCATTAGGTACGTGAGTCAGGTGACAGGTGGGCCTAATCCCATCGGGAGCGTAGGTCAGATGGTTGATGTGCCTGGCTCACGTGGGGGGTTACGTAGGCATTGCGATCCGCTCGAGAGTCGATGCGGAGGCCGGTGCTGCAGCTAGCGCTAAGGTTGATTTTGGAAAGAGCGGGCCGCCAAGGGCCGCCCTAGAGAAGCGGGGCCGCCTAGGGTCACTCTGGAGATGCAAAACCATACCGTTTGGTCCCTGTCGTCAGTTAGTTCCTCTGTTAACGCCCACATGGCGCTACCGGCCACATCACTACCAACATATCATTAGCTTTAATTCTGATTGTATGTTCTTTATTCCAGTTTCCAGATCTGATGGGAGACCATGCTGATGAAGAGGTGAAATATGCCAACATTTAATATGTCCAATTCCATCACTTTGCGGCAGTTTAAAGTTCAACAAGGTAACTGTGCTAACAAAAAAGACAACGGAATCAAACTTCATGTTCTCTTTCTTTTCTCACTTCTCTATGGCACTGAACATTTTTCTGCCTTTTTAATTTTATGAGTGCCCTATTAAGATTTAAATTTTTAAATAGACGACTTATAAAGCATTATATAGCACATACTAGTATATATACCAAGAATTCAAACTCAAGCTACATATTGAGAAAGAAATCTCAAGAGGAAAACATACACTAACAATTTCAAAGATTTACCTGCATCCAAAATGCTCAACAACCAATATTGCAAATGAAAAAAATTCATGAGAAGAATGGATAAAATGTAATATAAAAAAGAAAAGGATGAGTAAGCATGTTGGGTGTTGTCTTAATTGGCTCTCAAAGAAGAACAATAATCAAAACCTTCTCAGGAATCACCTCAACATCATCATAGCAGTATCTATATTAGCTCATGAATCATAAATTACCATGGAGATCTAAGGTTTATATTTACCCATTTTCCGGAAATACAAGAAGTTAGTCACTAGGCGCCAGACCTCATAGTGCTTATATACACGTAGTGGGTGGAGGTACAAGTTATGTGGAGAAATGATCTGCAAGAAGATGAACGCATTCATTCAAAACTAAGTATCGAGATCGATTAACCCAACATATCGTTTTTTGGAACAAAAACCCAAGATATAAACCGAAACAAAAGCCATAGCACTAATGTTGATAAAGGAAACGATAACAGAAGCCTAAAATGTCGAAAAATCACCAGATATCCAAGAAAACAACCACGAAAGCCCAAAAATATCTAACTATGATTTTGCAAAAATAATCCCTGGAACACCGAGTCTTCGGTTAGAACGAAACGAAGAAATCACATGCAGCTTGGAGAGTTTCGTAAATTCAAATCTTGCAACCCTAACCCTAAATCCTACGAAATTGTCCAAAATTGTGCACCTCGAGAGAGCAACCGATGGTGACAGCGACGGCGGCCGTGAGATACGACCGCGTGATGATCGGCATCTGCTTGTACCACTCCTCCACGGCCTGCGCCATTCTCGAGATCTCCGACCAGCGAGGCTTCCTTTCTTGCTTACAACCAAAGATTTCCGGCGAGCGAAGAAGAACCCTAACCCTAATTCGTATAGGAAAGCTAACGGGGCAAGGCTTCAGAATAAATGAACGGAAAAAAATCGGGAGAGAAGCGAAGAAGCCAGAGGAGGGCTTTGGGACGACCTGCTATCGCGAAGGATCGCGTTGCACCGCTATTTGTAGCGCCACAGCTGCAACGCGATTTGGAGACTTCCACGTCAGAATGACCAGTGATGTATCTCCAACCTATTGAGTTTATACACGTGGGCTGGCGTCCAAGAAGGCTATCACATGCACTCGTCGGGGCGCGATTCTGGCGTCTTTTATCCATTTTGTTTTTTTTTTTTGACATCATCAGTGACGCACACGTGTCGTCGTGAAAATAATTTATGACATGACGATATTGGCCGGGATATGCCGTCCGATATCGGGCCGTGCCGTGATTTAAATTTTAAAGATAAAAAATAAAATTACCCTAAAAAAGTAAAAAAAAAAAATTATTCTTCTAATTTTATATGATTAAATTTGAATGTTAATATTCTTCTAATTAAAATATTATTTAATATTTAATTTAAAAATATAATTGATAAAAAATAAATAAAATTTTTGCTTTAAAAAATGAAGTTAATATAATTTAAATGAAATAAAACTACTCGTACTCACTTAAACCAATTTTTATGATGCAGGGATCATTATGCAATTGAATGAGGATTTTTAAAAGTAAAAAATAGTTATTATTTTTTTAAAAATATACTTTAAGTGAAATAAAACTCATAGGCCATTCGCTTCTTATATTCTCCTCCGCATCTTTCATCCACTTTTTTTTTTTTAGATTTTAAATATTACATTTTAATTTTCTAATATTTTATGTGTCAATACTTTATTTTTACACTTATTCAATAATAATGTTTAGGTAAAAGTATGCTTTTAGTTCTTAAATTTTCGCTTGAAATTCATTTGAATCTTTAATTTTTTAATGATTATAATTAAGTTTCTTAAACTTTTATATTTTAAAAATGTTACATTCCATGGATTAAATAAAATTAACGGTAAACTTCAGTTACTTCCAAAGTTTGAATTAACGGTAAAATGAACTTTTTTTTTTTTTTTCTATTGCTGGTTTACTAAGCAATTTAACGCTCTCATTGTCCGCTTCACTGAGTAGTTAAAAGTTATGGTATTTTTTAGATGGACACACTGCATAAAAGAGCTTACTAAAAAAAAGATAACATAAGTTCTAATACCTTAAATACTATCAAGGTTAAAGTGTTGGGTTTTCTATAAATTTTAATTGACCGTGTAATGAAATATCATAAGTGTAATATTGTAGAAACATTGGTAGTATTTGGATGCTTTATTTCTGGTTGGAATAACAAAAAAAAATAAATTATTTTAATTCATATTTATATTTCTATAATAACTTTTTAACATTCAAACACTACTTATAAGTAATTAAATGAAAAGTTTGAGAATCCTTTGCCATTAATAAATAAAGATTATAAGCTAAGGTTTGATTTGAAGAGAAAACAAATGGAATTGGAAGCTAAAAGTATTTTGAAAAAACCTAATTTGATGTAATTTGTAATATTTAGTACTAGACATACTTCGACTTTATTACATATTTGAATCATAATTATAGACTCTAATATGATCCTTTAGCTTGTCACAAGGGGTTTATAAAAATAAATTTAATAAGGGTTTTAGATCGGGTCAAGGTTAAGAATATTTTGGATCCACTTCAAAATACTCGGATTGATGACAGACCAAAATTTATAATTATATTTGTATTTTTAACAAAATTTATTTCATTCAAAAAGTAAAATTATTCTTAAATTTATAAAAGATAATTTTGATTATAAACACACATGCTTATATTTGAGGATACTACGAATAAGAAACCATCAAATTAAAATAATAAAATATAAATATTTAAATACAATTAAATGAAAATAGATAAGAGAAGATTTGATTTATTATATGAGAAAATAGAAATTAATTTGAATAAGCAGTCAGCTATAGGCCATGAGAGAATAAAAGTAAAGGTTTTTAGATGGGCTAGATTGGGTCATCTGGATGTGCGGGCCGGGTTGGATAAAACGAGACCCGGATCCGGATTTTACGCTCCCGGGTGCAGATAATCTCTATTTCTGCTTGCCCTTGCCTCCTTCCCTTCCTCCCACCGCTCTCGGCCGCCGCCAGAGAAGGTAAACCCTAGTCCCAAGCTCCGGCCGCGAGATCGGGGCTCGAGGCTTCGAATAGGAGTGGAACGCGACGCCAGTGATCGGCTCTTCGATCGGCAGCTCACGCTCTTAAAACTCAAGCCCCACTGTCCCAGGAGACGCCCACAGCAAGGTTAGTGGTCTCTACCTCAACGTTAAAATCCTCCTCTCTTTTTCTCATATCGTCATGCTCTAGAGCGCTCTAGAGCAAGGAATAGCATCTCTGAGACTGATATCTTCAGGATCGGGGATTTTTCCTGAAATGTTGGGGATTTGATGATTTCTTATCGGATCTCGCTGCAAGAAGATTTTTTTGCTCCGTTACTTTCAATTTGCTGTTTTTTGTTTTTGTTAGGTTATTTCTTTTAGTCCCCCATGGATCCCCCATGGATCTGATTCCTGTGTCTTGGCTCCATTTGTTTTTGCCTGTAATTGGACTCAAGCGATGGCTTCTCATTTTAGAGTTTATGTAGTTATCTGCTGTTTATTGGAATTCTTTGCGTCAAGCTGTGTATAAAATAGATGCCTTTTGTGTTAAACTTTCTAGTCTAGAATTTATATTTATTGGTATTCTGGACTTTTGGAGGCAATTTTGCTTATACGTTGCTGTTATTGTCCCCATGCGGCCTATCATATACTCTTATTGTTGTAAGAGAACAAAATTTCCCCTTTAATAGCTGGCGGAATTGCCACATTATATCCTTTTGTTTTTGTTTTTTTTTTTCAAATATATGATTGACAAGTAAAGCCTATGGCGTGGGATTGGCATGGCTCCATATAAATAGATGTGTTGGAATTGGTTTAATATTCCCCTCTCCATGACCGGATTATAAACAAATTTGGGTTGAGGGTTTTCTGGTCCTTCTCCCATCTGACCAGTCTCAAGCCAAACTTGTTGCCACCCCTATAAATGACCTCCTGGTTGTCTCCTCTCCCACATGGAAAGTATAGGGACATAGTTATCTGATGAAATGAGAAAGTGGCTAATGTGTAAGCTGTTGAATGACTTGTTTTGAAGGACAAAGGATGCAGTCAAATGTGAAAGCGAGATGATAAGTTTCCATTGCAACAGAGAGGGTTGTCTCAAGAAAACTCTTTTTAAAGGAAATAAGTTTTATAATGTGAAAAGACAAGTATTCGGTCCAAACAAGTGTTTCTTTAGATGGTTTGGAACATGCAAGCCTTGTTGTAGTAAGAAGGTTGTAATGGAATGCAGCGAGTTATACATAATCATTGAAATTTGGAATAAAGCACATGAAGATTAAAATTGATCTGTGAACTTGAATAGAACAAGCATGCCTTAGAGCTGAAGATGAATCTAAGTTTCCTTTCCAAAATGCAGCATCCTCCAGTGGTTGTTGATCCAAGGGAACATGTTGATTCTCAAAAGCCACTAGGGTCTAAAGGTGGTGATGAAGGGCCAAAGTGCTAGAAATATAAAGTTTGATGCTCATGTAGTTATCTGTTGTTTGTTTGTTTTCCATTCGTTGAGACATTTAATACAAAAGCTTCTATCTCAGATCAGCTCTTCAGCTCAGGGATTGTATTTGCTTGTGTTCTGGACTACTAGAAGCTGTTTTGCTTGTATTATTGCCATATGGCCTACCAAACCCACTTATTGTTTCAACCAAGTTCTTCCCTTCATTTCAATCTTATTAGATGGTTGATTGCTGTATATCCTACTGTTTTCATTAATGTAATCTAGACAGAAGCTAGTCAGCCACACATAATCGCTCATGTGGGTTTCCTATGTTGAGTAAAATCTGATTGTTCTAGTTTATTAACAAAAGTTATATTATTATCAAAATATGCTTTAGCAAGTCTATCTTGCATCCATTCTTCTTACAATCCTTTCTCATGTTAGACTCAAGACATCTTCTCTCATTGCCCCAATCTACCAATCTATTCACTACTCTCTTCCCCTCTCTTCCCCTCTAATAGAGAACCCAAAGGCAAAACAAGAATAAGAGGGGAATTACTTCAGATTGGAATGCAACCCAAGCCCATGTATCCTATGGGTCATGAAAAGGAATACTAAGAGAAAAGGAAAAATCAGAGTTCACCTTATTGAAAACTGGTATCGGATTAGTATAGTTCGGTATGGGGTACACTATACTGAACTAACAGCATCCTGGTCATGTGAACTAGGAGGTGCCAACCAATGAGTCGAGCCAAACCGAACGATTTGGCATGGTATAGAGCGATTTGATATGGTTTGAGGTTTGGTATGAGATCAATTTCGAATAGTTTGGCCTCTGTACTGAACTGAACCATCGAACCGTATCAGTTTTAGGTGGTTCGGTATGGTTCAACCATCCTTGGAAAAAGCAAATCTCCAAAGCAAAGTCTATCCAACACATACCATTGTGAGAATTTATTGCAACCTAGAAACTATGTGTCCCAGATTGAAAGGAAAAAAAAGGATTTATTTTAGTTGGAGCTAAATAACATTTCTTGAGGTTCTTTCTTCCTTCTATAGGGGGAAAACAGAAAAAAAAAAAAAAAAAAAAAGCTCTGTTTTTGTTTTCTATAAGGAAACAGAAAAAAATTCTAGATTTTTATAACAAGTATTTGTAGAATTCCATAAGAATTTTTTGGGTTGGATGTGATCTTTGAGTTTAATGTGATGTTGTTTTGCATCAGTTCTGATAAAAGAGACATCTTAAACGAATATACATGTATTGGAGATGAAAGGTAAAGCATATCTATAGGTGTGTGGGAGGTGAGGTGTACAGTTATCTATGGTAGGAAAGAGAGAAAGGAGGGAAGGTAGAGAGCTCATGAGGGGAAAAATGAAAAAGGAAGATGCTGGTATACAACTGGAAGAGAGATTTATCTTCTTTGGGAATCCAAAGAAATCGTCTCTCATAAATCATGCTGGTATTCACATGTTTTCTTATCAATCAGGGCATATGGGAAATCAAATTGGAAAAGCTAGGCATGGCTGCCTAGCTTTTCTCTTTAAAATGCATGATTGACAATTGAAGTGTTAATTGGATTATGCCTAGCTTTTCTCTTTAAAATGTATGATTGACAATTGAAGTGTTAATTGGATTGCAACCTAGCTTTTCTCTTTAAAATGTATGAATGACATTGAAGTGCTAAGTGGATTGCAAGCCTGGTAGGGATGTAAAATAATCAAGTTTGTTTTGGGTCCATGTCTCTCTTTTTTTTTATCCTTGTTATAAATAGGTTCTGTGAGAGGATGAACCTTTGTGTAATTGTCAGGTTGCTCTGTTGTGACCTCTGGGTTTGAAACATAAAAACAACCTCTCTACATGTGGGGTAAGGCTAATTAATAGTCAGCCCTCTCCAGACCACATAATGCATGAGCCTCATGTACCAAACAGGTTGTGTTTAGGATGTAGATTTTATGGCCATCTTGACTTTGATCCAACCCATTGCCAACCCTGCCAATAATTATCTAGTTGTCACATTCCTCAACAAAAATGATGGTGAAGACTATAATACTGTCTTTTGATGAGATCAGAAGGTAGCTGATATTTGAAGGATTCTTGGCTTAAGGACTTATGTTGAAGGACAGCGAGGATCAACAATCAAGTGCTAAAGGCACTATCGGGATGCTTCTATTTGCAAAAAGTAGAGTTGTATCATTAATGATGTCTCGTTAGGATGGAAGATTGGGAAATGAGAAATGGATAACAACTTGGTCCAAACAAGTGTTGTTTCATATGTTTTTTTTTGGTGACATTGATGTTGAATCACATCCCATTAAAACTGAAAGGAAAATTCTATAAAACCGCTATTAGGCTAGCTATGCTATATGGAATAGAGTGTTGGGCAATACTGAAATAATATGTGAATAAATTAAGTATAATAGAAATGCGCATGTTAAGATGGATATGTGGTAAAACTTTAAAAGATAGAATTAGAAATAAACATATAAGAGAAATGATAGGAAGAGCCCCAATTGAAGATAAAATGAGAGAAAATCGATTACGATGGTTTAGACATATACAACGAAACCTTTAGATGCTTCAGTTAGAAAGAGTGATATTTTAACAATCCATGATAAGGATAGAGGTAGAGGTAGACCTAAACTAATATGGATAGAAATAATTACAAAAAAATTATAACTATTTGTAATTTGAATGTCGACTTAGCCTTGAATAGAGAGTGACCTTGAATAGAGAGTGGAGGAAGCAAATTCATGTAGCCGACCCTATGTAATTGGGAAAAGGCTTAGATGAGTTGAGTTGAGTATTGATGTTGAATCATATATTCAGACAACCTCTTTAAATGATTTTGATACAATGCATGTATTTTGGCGTGGGTGTCAGTTTTATTCATCCATCTCTAGATTAGTATGGAATGGTAAGTCCATGATGGCAAGAAGATGCTTATGGAATATAATGAGCCATGAATAGTTGTTGGAGCCATGAATAGTTGTTGGAGTAAAGAGTGTCAATATTACGATTTATAATGCTACTATGCGAAAACTAATCAAGCTTAGGCATGTTTGGGAGCTGAAAAAAACCTGATTTCAGTTGTTTTATCAGCCTCTAATGTTATTGGTAAAAAGGCGGCACTTTTGAGTCACTAAGGGCTTAGAGCTAGTGTTGGGAGCTGAAAGTCTGGCGGAAAAGAAGTTTGTTTATGTAGAGTTCAATAATAGTGAATCTCTTAAGGTGAGTGGTGGTGCCTAGGCAGTTCACCACTGTGGAAGTTGAGCATCCTCTAAAAAGCCAGGGAGCTTTCATGTTGTCATATGCATTAGGAGGATCTTCAAGGTAGAGTTAAAAATCTTGAAATTTTACCTTTTTTCTTATGGTAGAAAAAATTGGTTGCGTGAGAAATATAAGGGCGTTTTGAGGTGAAGAAAATGGGTAGTCCAAGGTATTTTAAAAGAATTGGATGCATTTAATCATGAAGGACTTTTGAAACCTAGGTGTAAGGTGCAAAGAGCAAATGTGCGGTTGAGCGAAATGAGATGCATATTTTTAAAATAAATGGTAGAATAATTTATATAAGTAAGATTTATTATACATAGAAAAAAGCTAAAAATTATAATAATATATAAAAAATTATAATAACAATATATTTAGTCTATTAGCTAAAAATTATAATAATAATTTATTTAGCCTAATAGAATAGTTTAAGGTGCTCCATCTTTTATATTCTAATTTTTAGCTTTTTTGTAAGGTAAAAAAAATAATTGGGTATTGAATGATGCATAATAAACTCAACACTGTTTAATAAATATGGTAGACTTAAAAAAATATTACAAATATAGCTTATTAAGAAAGGTGTCTTTTTTGCACTTCAAATCATATCAAAAGCATGTGCACTTTTTACGTCATGTGTTCTTAAGTGAAGGTGCCTCACATTGGGTATAAGAAGCGCCTAATCATTAGTACGTAGTGCCTTGTGCCTTAGGTGTGCCTTATGGCATGCGAAGCGCCTAATCCCTAGCACCTCTTGCCTTAGGTGTGCCTTTGACAATACCACTAGCCCAAGAGCTTACATTATTCTGACAATTGGTTATCAAGTTGATTAATATCTCTCAAATGATACCTGTTATAGAAGTGGTTCTAAGATAGTTGGCTGAAAATGAGCCTTAATTTGCTAGGTACACCAACTTCCAAAGGTTTACAGCTACGAGGCAACATGTGGGGTTTTGAAAGTCACCAAGGGCCTGCCCATTACTTATCAAAAAAAAAAAAGAGTCATTAAGGGCTTTGTGGTGATGGAAGGTGATGATGTTAAAAGTATATACTGGTTGAACAAAAGTGTTGTTAATATGAAGTTGAATAATGGTGAATCTCTAGATGAGAAATATGGTGCTTTGTGTTCTAAGGAAGGATTGCAAAGCATAGGCAAGTTATGATTTTGGAACTAGGGCATGTCCTGTCATAACAGTGAAAAAGCAGAAATTTGTAGAGATTTCATGAGGTCATATGTGTCAGGGATCTTCAAGTTAAATATTTAGATGAGATCAGAGGTAGAAGTTTTTTTAGAGAGAATCTTGAAAATTTAGATTTCCTTCAGAGATTGACTTTGTTTGAGGAAAAAGAGGCATCTTCTGGTGAAGAATATGGAGAGTCTAAGAGCTTACATGGACGACAATAAAAGGTACTTGATTGAAAAAGACAGAAAAGAATCCTCAAGTTGGCTTAGAACAAAAAATTAGCCAAACTGAAAATTGAAAAAGGGCAAAATAGGAAGTCCAGTGAGAGGTGAGGGTCATGATCTTAAGAGTGGTGGTTGGCATGGAATTCAAAAAGGACTTGAGCCCTGTTTATAGAGAACGGGAGAGCAAGAAATCTCCGTCATACTCTCAAACAAATAGGATGGTGTGGCTCTCATGTCTTATCTGAAGGAGAAAGAGAAAATCTGTTATTTACTGCTTGGTGCTGGGTTTCTAGCAATCAGTATTTGGCATCTTACAGCTATGGGCTATCATGTAAGAACCAGCAGGCTGTAATTCCTTTGCTAGCTGTTATTAAGAACTATGCAGGCCAAGACCTAGCCTCAATGCTTATTTGAGAGAAAGCAAGGGTTTAGTTGAAAGGTTAGGGAGGTGGTTTATGGAAGAGGAATGCAGAAAAGAGAAGCGTTTCTTCCCAGTTTTTTCCTTCATTGCTCTTGCTATAATATCAGGGTTCTTTTTTTTTTTTTTTTTTTTTTTTGGGGGGGGGGGGGGGGGGGGGGGGCTTATGATCATTCCTGAGAGAAATGTTCTTCTAAGGAAGTTGTTATTTCCTCTTTAAAAAAATGTTGGTAGTTTTTACTCGTGTTCTTATTTCTTATGGATCTTTGGTCTTCAGGTTCTGGACTATCCCAGTTGGCAACCATTACATAAAATCTTATTGTTAGTCTGATTTGTGCAATCTTTAGTGTGACTTTTGCCATAATGCAACAAACATGTGCATGTCCATGTTTCGTAACTGTGTAAATATGAAAGATGGGCCATTAACTAGGAATGCAAACAACTCAGATTGTAGGACTAGTCAACTCCGGTAGAAAATTGTAATTGGATATAACCTTCAACCATAACCTTCAACCTGAATATGGTAGAGAAGTTATCTTCCACATTCAAACCCAAATTGAACATGCTTGTTTGGTTATCTCAAGTATTTCTTGCACTTACAGCCACTGTCTTTTTTTTTCCTGTCAAAAAAAAGATGTAGCGGCTGTAAGTGCAAGAAATACTTGAGATAACCAAACATCATATTAGAAGGTCCACATCATATATTTTTTGGCCATTTTTTTGCAAATGTCAGATCAAAGGAAGATAGGAATTCTAAAATATCAAGGGGTCGGAATTCAAACTTGAGTCCAAATCCTATAAGCTTTGGGATTCAAACCTATATCCAATGAATATGCCAGTTTAACTGGTTATGTTGTTTATTGTTTTAGCTAATATACCAATTAGATCTCTGCACTACTGTGTTAAGTTAGTAGACCATATTTTTCAAGCCTAATTTCTGTCTTAAGGAAATAAGGTACTGATATTGAGAGGACAACTTTTAATAGGGGTGTTGGTCGGGTGGCCTGTGGGCTGGCTGGAGCTCGGGCCTTAAAAAGCCAGCCCTGAAATTTTTAGGGCTTGATCCAAGATTTTTAGCCCATAGGGCTTGATCGGCCTTTATTTTTTTAGACTTGTTCAAATTTTAGGTCAGGGCTTAGAAAAAATAGGCTCGACCCAACCTGGTCCGATGTGAGAATTTATTTTTATATATTCATAATATATATTATATAATTTAATATAAAATAGTTTTGTTAAATGTTTTAAAGAGAATTCGGACCCCGCTTCCACTGATAAGTAGCGCAAGCATTAACCATCAAACCTACAGTTTGATTGATGCTTTCTTTTATTTTTTAATACTTTCTTTCTCTCACTCTGTCTCTATATATATTCATATAATTATAAGATAAATGCGGGCTGGGTCTGGGACTTGAGAGATTTTCATTGGGCTGGGCTCGGGCCCGCCATACTCAACTTGAGTTTGGTCCCAGCCTGGCCCGGTGCCTCTGTCCCTTTTATCCTTGGCCTGGCCCAGCCATCCCCATCCCTAACTTTTAATCTATATTCAGTGTGTAATGCTCTGTCTTGAATATCGGCCATTGACCAATTATTTGCAAGACACATGGTTGGCATTAGGAAGGTATAGGCCACCTCTTGCTCTGCTAGGAGGTTTAAACAAGTCTAGACAGTTGTGTAATTAGATGGAATTGGGTTAGAGATATAATGAAGTAATATACTTACACAAGGAATGAGCTTGGGGCTACTCAAGTAATTCTGGAGGGCTATGTGGTGCTATTGAGTTTAGCGGGGTTGTTCCATATGCAAAGTTAGTTGATTACTGTGGTGCAGAATAAGAGAAGTAAAAGGTTGAATAAGGAGGAGTTAAATAAACCTATAGAGGGGAAAATGCTCTTGCAAATTGGCTTGCTAAGTCTGCCTTGTTACTCATGGTGAGATGGAAATTTTCCTAGGGAACTTTGTGAGAACATCCCATTTTCTTTATCATAGGGTTATGATGTAATTATGGATGTTCTTATAATAAAAAAGGACTATTCATGGATTATGAGTAATCCAAATGATGTTGTTAGGTATAAAACCAAAATGCAGATGTTGTTTTATGCATGCGCATTACATGACATCTCATGTATGTGTTTTTTGAAAGTATGCTTGCAGAAATTATATAAGCTGAATACTTCCGTGCAAACTCCCTGGTTATCAGGTATGGACCTGGCAGCAGCCAGGTTGGACTGAATGCCAAATTTGATGATGCATGCTAGGTCTAGAACAGCCTTTTAAGTCCAAATTTTGGATGTAGACCCACCTTCTTGCTGTTAGGGGCCAGATTATGCAGTCATCTGATGATTTACTATTTGGGATGCATTTTTTTGGATGAAAAGAATTTCATTGATTTGAATCTTTCTCTGTCTTGTGTAAATCCCATTGACATTTTTTTCTCTTCCCTCATACAGTGCATGATTTACTGAGACCAGATATGTCTGGTTTTTCCTTGAACATCAAAGGTTTAATAGTACATAATAATTCAGAAGAGTTTAAGAGTACATAATAATTCAGAAGAGGTCAATATCTATTGCTTTTTCCAGCAATTGCACATTTATGTGAGTTGTTTATAGTGAATTCTTGGGTATAAAAGTAATCTTTTCCTGGTAGCATATTTTGTTACAGATCTCCCATTTGTAATTTAGCACTTCCTATTGCTTTGCATTAAAGATTTAATATCGTTTAATATTGTGCTTGTAAGCATAGAGTGTTCTTCAAATTTGCATTCTTTGTTGTCATCTTTGATAACAAGCAGATTTTCTTCTAGGGTATCCAGCAGTTTATGTTTTTTTGGCAAGTATTAATGTGCCATTCTATCCTCTGATGCAGGCTTCATTTTTGCCTGCTTGTTGGAAGCAGGCATTCGTGGATCTTTTTGATAAATATGGCTACCTTTGCTAAGCCAGAGAATGCTTTGAAGCGTGCTGAGGGTAAGTCATTTTTGTTTGACTCGCTTTTCTGCTAATACTATTAATCTGTTTCGATCTAACATCTGCCTGTTTCTTCAACTTATTGTGTTGGCATCTACAAATTGTATCGCTAAGAGTTGTGGTAGATAGTTTAGTCCAATAAAGAATATTTACTAGGACAGTGGGTTTCCATGATTGGGAGTTTACTCCTTTTTCCTTCATTTGAAGGAATTCCAGTATTGTTTACATGAATTCGTTTAGTGATTGCAGTTATGTTTACATGAATTCATTTACTCTCCATTTGCTATCGTTAGTCTTTGTGGTCTGGTTGAATTTTTTGGTCGAGTCTTTATGCTCAGGTGTTGTATTTGCTATAATTGCTCCATGAGATGGGAAATTCATTTTTATCATGCTTTTTTTGAAAATTATTCACTTTCCTTTATGCATGGAACCAGAATTGATAAACGTTGGCCAAAAGCAAGCAGCTTTACAAGCTCTCCATGACCTCATCACTTCAAAAAGGTACAGGGCATGGCAGAAGACCCTGGAAAGAATCATGTTTAAATATGTTGAACTCTGTGTGGACATGAGAAGAGGCAGATTTGCAAAGGATGGGCTTATCCAATACCGTATTGTATGCCAGCAAGTAAATGTCAGCTCTTTGGAGGAGGTGATAAAACATTTTATGCAGTTATCCACTGAGAGGGCTGAGCAAGCTAGGAGCCATGCACAAGCCCTGGAAGATGCTTTGGACGTGGAAGATCTAGAAGCAGATAAGAGGCCTGAGGACTTGATGCTTAGTTATGTCAGTGGGGAGAAAGGAAAGGACAGATCTGACAGGGAGCTTGTGACTCCATGGTTCAAATTTTTGTGGGAAACATATAGAACAGTGCTTGAGATTCTCCGGAACAATTCTAAGTTGGAAGCTCTTTATGCAGTAAGTCAGCTTTCTTTAATAGTTGGTTGTCAAAAATTAAGTTGCATAGAAAAATTTCAGCATTTGTAATTTTTCATTGTAATTTTTCATTTCAATCTTTGTTCTTATTGTGACATTCGTTAGAAGGCAAAGGTTGCATATGCTCTATACTATGCAAGTTTCACCTGTCATTGGAAAACCCGTCCTCCATGGCGAAACTGTCAGCTTATCCTGGCTTCGCATAAATCTAAAATATGTTGTCCCATGTTTGATTGTTTTTCTCTTCTTGTGTGTATGTGTACATACTCACTACTATGCTTGTTGAATTTGGTCATTTCAACATGGCATCCTCCATCTCAAAAATGCTTATTTATATGACTTTGCATAAATCTAAAGCTTTTTTGTCATGCATTTGACTATTTTCTGATCAAGATCTTATATCAGTGGTTGCTGAAGTTCATGTCATCATGTTCTTTGTCAGTTTTATTAACATTATAATATAATTACACACTTTCTAATAGAAACTTCGATTTATTACATTTTAAACATTTATGTGTATTGTTCCAATCTTGCTTCATGATTATCTTGTTACTTGTTTATGTTTCTTTTCATTTTCTTCTTTTTCACTTTCTTTTTAATTCTGTGGTGTGGGGGGAGAATGTTTGATACCTTTTTCAAGGAATCTCTGAAAAAGGAGAAAAACTTGAGGAAAGATTCTACCCTTGTTAGGATTACTCTTTTTCTTCTTGGTAAATGATATGATGGTAATGATAAGTGAGATTTTTTTCCCCATCTAGACTATCTGAAACTTCATCTATTATGGTAAATTAATACTTGTGCACGAGAAAGTTACTTGTTCCAGCAATTGTAAGATTGGTAAAGGGAGTGGAAGGCGAGCCTTAGCGCAATTGTAAGATTGGTAAAGGGAGTGGAAGGCGAGCCTTAGCGCAATTATAAGATTGCTTTATTATGACCCGCATGTCATGAGCTTAAAATATGGAAACTGTATGCATCCGGCCCTCCTCAAACCTTGCAGTAGCGAGAGCTTTATGCACTAGGCTTCTCTCTTCTATCTTCTCCCCACTATATTCAATGTTTTAAAATTTGGTGAATGTCGCTGGCTATGCAATGCAGTCCCTTGTATTGTGTTGCCTGTGTGCAGTCATACTACATATGAACCAAAAAGGCAGTTTACTTAGGATTGTATTGCTGCATCCATGTCCTGCTTGACATTTTACAATCATATATGCAGCCTGCTTAGCATTGCCTGTGCCTTTTATGATGCCAGCCTATATGGATGAAGTGGGTTCAAATTGATGGCTAGGCTAGAGGAGGGGGTTTTGGTGGGCTGGGTGTAGGTAACAATAATGTTAATATGTTAATTATTTTATAACTATTACTATTAATTTTAAGCATGATATGCCATGCCTGCCTGTACGAATTGTTCCATATGTATCGGTACCAAACCAGCACACAGCATGGGGGTGTATGCAGTAATGATACCTTAAGCAGGCCGATATCTAGCGTTCTGACGCTATGCTAAGATGCAGACTAATTGGGGGACTAGTATTAAGATTGCGAACTTTGGTTTTAAGAAGCCAAATAGCAAGCACTTATTATTAGTTGCGTAGTTTCAAATCTTGGTAGGTCATCTCATGGGTGTCTCGCCATCATCTTAGTATCCCAATCAGCATGTCTTGGGACATCTTCCATCCAAGCATCGAGATGGATCGGATGCCTACTTGTCTCATTCCAAGAGAGAATTGGGTGGTTCAATGTTGTTAAAAGCGCCAGGTGCATATAAGCACAAAGGATTCTTAAGGCTAAGACATAAGGTGCAAAGTACAGGTGTACGCCTTAGCAAAATGAGATACATATTTTTAAAATAAATAAAATAATTTATAAAAAAATATATCATTTAATAAAAAAGCTAAAATAATAATAATAATAATAATAATAATATATTTAGCCTATTAGCTTAATAGAAAATCTTCTCTTTACTAGTTGAAATTTGTAATCCCTTAATATTTTTCCTTCTCTTTCTCAATAATAGCATAATTTTTTATGTTCTATCTTTATCATCTAATTTTTAGCTTTTTTTTATAGGGTAAGAAAAATAATTATGTGTAAAATGGCATAAAGTTAATATAATATAATCAATATAATAAATTTAAAAAAATTATAAATATAGTTTATGAAGAAAGATGCCTCATTGTTGTATCTAAAATCATATTAAAAGCGTATGTTTTTTTTTACATGCTAAGATAAAGATATCTGGCCTAAGGTATAAGAAGCATCTAACCCGCTTTAAGTATGCCTTACACCTTAAGCACATCTTAAGATATAAGAAGCGCCTAATTCTTAATGTCCTGCGTGCCTAAGGCATGCCTTTTGACAACATTGGAGTGGTTTCGTCCAATAGGATTTAAAATCTTGGTTAGTTGCTATTGTCATAGATATTGCTTTCACTTATCTGAAAAAATATCACTATCATTATTATTGTTTTTATTGTGTTTAATTCATCTTATTATTTTTAAATAGTTAAAAAAATGATAAGCACATATATCCCAATCTTGATCTCTTTCATACTGCAGCCACCTTTAAAGGCTCCTCTTATTCATCTTCCTTTTCATTTGCTCTTTCTTCTTTGCTTCTTTCTCATGTGAGCCTTTTGTGCAACTGATAAATGATGTATACCTAGGCAGCACTTGGCTATTAATGCACAAATTTTTGTGTGCTTACCACATTAAAAGAGTTGCAAAACCTTGCAATGGCCAAGCAAAACTTTGGGCACTCCAGTAGTGTTTGTCAGGCTCATCTAAGATGCATCTTGAAGACCATGTTGTGCTATACAGTCTTTTCAATGCACCAAAGCTTGTCTTTGTTGCCCGGTGCTATTTCCCATTACATGGATCATATGGGAGCATGATGTTTTCAATCTTGTTTTGCGGTGCACTCATGATGCGGCTTCTTGATTCTAGGATAACTTGTTGAGCCACTGCCTAAATACATTATTTTCTCTGAGCAGCAAGGACAATGTGCACCATGTGCATGTTGCTTGGGGGCTTAATCTGATAAGCAAGTGCATTGATCTGCAAAAATTCTTTTAAAACACAAAGGTTATCGGCTTTGCCTTGCATTTTCATTTTAGTGGAATGGCATTGTAAGACTGCATGAAAAACTGTATAAATGAGACTGGTGTGCCTTTTATTGTGGTTTTTTACTTTCTCAGTTCTTGGTATGATACCTGTCCAAAATCCTAATACAGTTACTAATGTCTGATAATTCAATTTGTGTAGACCCATGCACAAGTTGTATCGTGTGTCTGTTCCTTTGTGATGCACCGGGAGCAATAATGCTGTATCCAGACCAAATCTTGGGATGTAACCAATGGAAAGTGGAGCATGAAATTCCTGATGTTGCTTAACCTTGTTTTATACAGTCTATCATAATAAACAATTGAAAATGAATGTGTAAATAGTGAACATTACTGACTATAATTTTTTGTTCAGATGGTATGATTATATGATCATTCTTGTATCTTAAACTGTAGCTTCCCTCTAGAATCTGGAAGTAAGTTATTTGTAAAACCTGGGCACAATTGTTCCTTTATAGTGAATTTCCAATAGGTGATTTCAGATAATCTGTTTATTGATGCTTTTCTATCTACAAGCGTTAGGACATGAAAATTTAAGATGGCATTACATGACCTAGTACTATTAATAATATTTGTCTAGCAACAGTTCTACCAGCTATCTTATGTCTGTTTATAACTTCTTTTATGTAGATGACAGCACACCGGGCCTTCCAATTTTGTAAACAGTACAAGAGGACCACTGAATTTCGTAGGTTATGTGAGATTATAAGGAACCATCTTGTTAATCTAAACAAATACCGTGATCAGAGAGACAGGCCTGATCTCACAGCTCCAGAAAGCCTGCAGCTTTACTTAGATACAAGAGTAGAGCAACTCAAGATAGCCACTGATCTTGAGCTGTGGCAGGTTTGTGCCATAGCATTTTCATCCTTGTCTGCACCTGAACCTAACAATCAGTTTGGTTCCTTACCATGGTATTCTGTGATGTCTTGTTACAGGAAGCTTTCCGGTCAGTAGAAGATATCCATAATTTAATGAGCATGGTAAAGAAAAGTCCAAAGCCATCCTTGATGGTTATATATTATGCCAAATTAACAGAGATATTCTGGGTTTCAGAAAGTCATGTCTACCATGCATATGCATGGCTTAGACTTTTCACTCTGCAAAAGAGCTATAACAAAAACTTATCACAAAAGGATTTGCAATTAATAGCATCATCTGTTCTATTAGCTGCACTTTCAGTGGCCCCATATGACCATAAGTATGGGGCATCCCATTTGGAGCTTGAAAATGAAAAGGAGCGTAATCTACAGATGGCTAGCCTCATCAACTTCACTCTTGATCCTAAACGGGAGAGTAGAGAAGTGGTATGTTTTTACTAATTATCATTTATTCCCTGTTTTTGCAAATAGTGTGCTTTGTGTATACTGACTTTTGATATATATACTTTGAAAATTTGCAGCTTTCACGTTCATCACTCCTCATGGAACTGGTATGACTCTGAGACATTGTGTAACAGATACTTTTTTGATGTTTTAAATACTTTATAGTTTACGTTTTTTCCATGTGTTTATTAGCAGCCTTGATAGTATATTATTTGAGGGTGAGCAACTGTTCCTTCTGATTTTGCATCTTAACTATATGCTGGATGCTTTGTTCATATCTAACACTTTATACAAGCCTAATTTCAATGTATCACATATGAACACGTGAGTGCATGTTGTGCTCTCTGTGCTGGAAACACGAGACATGAACACAGGTAGATAAATGATATTGCAGGTGCAAAATTGATGATGGATTATGCACCTGTACAGTAATTTTCTGTTTGGCAATGGAGCTTTGCCTTATTAGGAAATTCTTCTTGTGCTAAACTTCTTAACCTAACTCAACTCATCTAAGCCTTTTCCCAACTACATGGGGTCGGCTACATGAATCTGCTTCCTCCACTTTGCTCTATTTAGGACTAAGTCGATATTCAAATTACAAATAGTTATATCTTTTTAATTATTTCTATTTCTGTTCATGTTAGTTTAGGTCTATCTCTACCTCTATCCTTACCATGGATTGTTAAAAGATCACTATTTCTAACTGGAACATCTAAAGGTTTTCGTTGTATATGTCCAAACCACCGTAATCGATTTTCTCTCATTTTATCTTTAATTGAGGCTATCCCTATCATTTCTCTTATATGCTTATTTTTAATTCTATCTTTTAAAGTTTTACAACATATTCATTTTCACATGCGCATTTCTGTTACAAATATCTTCAATTGCGCTAAACTTCTGTTTCACAGAAATGATTGATTGTCATCTCTAGAAATTTCTCAAAAGATGCATGCATGCACTTTTTCCCTAGTAAATTTTATACAAACATTCCTTTATCAATGAATTGCTATCTGTTTCTTTCTGATCTATGTTTATGCAGGTTTGTTGAGCCTTTACATAGGAAACTGGTAGGTTGTGGGCTCTGACATAGATTTCCCATTAGAGTGCTGTTTGAACCATAAAGAATGCATTCAAACATCAATATTGTATGCGGAATGTTATCCTAGAAAATTTCATAGTACTTGCTGGAGCACAAAATGTGCCAAAACTTTCGATATTGCAATGTGTAACATTTAGAATGCCACATTACCTTATAGTCATTATAATTGACATATTAGTGGGGATGCCATAAGCTAGGTTGTTGACACCCTATATCAGAGGACATATTTGACGGACTATATCATTCAATGTTCATGGTATCTGGACCATGACCCATCTTGGTTATGTATTTATTGGGTTGGTAGGATTCCATACTATGCAAACAAATGGTATGCAATCTGATGCCGGTGCCATGACACTTATGTCAGAGCTAAATCTAGAGAGTGACTATGAAAGGAAGGAGGGGGGGGGCATAGGGGTTCCAGTAGGGTTGTGGGATTTGATGGCTGCCTTGGTGGTGAGGGAGTGAACTGGCAGGGCACTGAAGTGTTGTCCATCATCATCACAAGAATATGGGAATGGACCCTGAAGGGAGGAGAGAGAGTCTAGGGTGTAATCTTTCATTGTCGCTGGACAATGAAGAGGGACTTGGGAGGAGGGTGAAGTGGAGAGATCAGAGGGGGCTATTTATGATGGAAAAATGGTTCACTCAAGCAAATTTTGGCCAGTATCCCGCTTCAAATGGTTGAAATGTCTCAGTTTCGCACCAGTTGGGTTCGGTGCGCACCAAATTGGGCTGTTTGGGATTAGTTCAACAAACCTTTATCATGTTGATTTATTTTGGTGAAGGTAATTTTTTTCTCATAAGCATATGGAATTTGTTCTTGGCATCAACTGCACAAATTTAGCAAGATGTGGATGAGAATTGCATTAACGGTGCAGTTCTCTCCGTAAAAAAACATATAATACCCTAATGGTGTTTTTGTGTGGAACATGTATGTATTCTAATTTTGATTTTGACCCAAGATGAGTAATATCTGTGCTATATAAATCAATCACCTAATTCGGCCAGTATTTATGAACACCATGAACGTCTTTGGTTCTTTAAATCTATGTTTTATAATATCTGGGCTTCATAAATCAATCTCATAATTTAGCCAGTAATTTATGCACAGCATAAATTTCTCTGCTTCTTTGGATCTGTATTTTTTCAAAACATCATTTCGTCTGTTGTGACATTAACATGTATAGGAATCATCTAATTTTTAAAAGATTTGGCAATGAAATATTTTCGGGTTTTACATCTTTGCTACTGGGATATGGATGACCTTCCTTGTATTATATACTTCTGTTTTTTACTTCTGCATTTCTAGGCATGGCTAAATCTCTTGTGATATGATACTAAGATGATTCCACAGCCTGAATATATCCTTGAAATCTTTGATCTTAGAAATAGACATGTTTCTGGTTTCTGTTAAGGAGCCAACCAACAGCATTTAGGGATTCAAAAGTGGTTTTGAGTACTAGTGTTTGTTTATAAAATTATGACTCTTTATGACTGCTGAGGAAGTTAGAGAAAAGAAAGCTAGAGGGGTCTATATTTTAGCAATGGGTGGAAATTTGAAGAAATGAGAAGGAAGTAAAAGGCTTAATTGTTCTTCAATAGCCATAAAATATTTCTTCTCTAATAAGTGATAGTTTTAAGATAAAAAACAAAAGTAAATCATGATAACTCGCCCATATCTTAACCACCCTATAAACTTCCTTTAAAATTCTTTACATTGAAGGGGAAAGACTTCTCTCTCTCTCTCATTTTTTCAGCAATTAAACACCACATGTACATGCAGTCATGAAGTCATCATCCCCAATCCTTTTCCCATCAAAATGGTGTTGGCTATGGGGTGCATTCCGAAGTTAAGAATGCTCTATGGAAATATTGAATTGATTTTCATGATCAGTTAGCGGGCACACAAAGATTATTTTTTCAGCTTCTGATGAGCCTACCATAGGTCCTTTTGGCTTTTTTTAAACGATTTTCATGGATGTTGTTAGTGCAACTTTTCAAATGGAACCATAAGTGGATAATGTCGTGCTTTATTGAGGTAAGACCCTAGTGGGGCATTAGAGTAGAAATATGGAGGAAGGCAGCGCATTAGGGTTACTATTACCTATAATGCAGTGTTTTATTGAGGTAAGACCCTAGCTGGGCATTAGAGCAGAAGTATGGAGGAAGGCAGCTTATTAGGATCGCAATTACCTATAATGTAGTGCTTTATTGAGGTAAGACCCTAGGTCTGCGGAGGAAGAGTGTACTACAACAACACATGGAGGGAGGGTAAGTTTTGAAAGATGAGGTATAATAATTAGTTGAAATAAAAAAAAAAAGCAATACTGTAGTGGTGATATGAGGATAATGACTTGTATTCAAATTTAATTGTTGTGTTAGGAGCATTGCATGATCACACTGCCAATATGACAGATCCATGGAACTGTGTGCTTGAACATGACAACAGAGAGTAATGCTGTGGGTGATGCATGGTTATATTTGGAGTTAGTGTGATATTAATGATCATTTTAAGAGAGATTATGTTTGGATTAGAATCTTGTATTAAGTCATTTTCAGATGTTTCAAGCCTATTACTTTGATGATAATTGATCATGATGTTTGAGATTACAGTAACAGTGGATTAAAGTAATAGTGGATTACCTGTTTATCATATCTGCCACTTCTAGTTTATAGATTCATTAACCTGGATTACCTGTTTGCGATAGTGGACATGGGAGAAGTGACGAGTTGGATCACAATGCCATCACTTTGATGTTCCACTCTTTTGTTTAATCTCAAATTTCTTTGTGCTTAATATGGGCAGAATAAATAGAGTTTGAAATGGAGTCTCTCTCTCTCTCTCTCTCTCTCTCTCTCTCTCTCTCTCTCGTAAAGCCCTCATCATCCATCATATAAGTCCTTAACTCGGGAAATACTTCTACAGTCTACTGGAGAAATTATCTTAGAATTTTCTTTTTATCTGCTTTTTAATTGGCATGCTTCAATTGCCTACAGACTTTGCATGGCCTTCTTAGCTGTTTATTTTTTTGCCCCTGCTGCATCGAGGTACAAATAGCATTATAAAGTAGAGGACCATCAATGCCGACTGTATTGTTGTTTAAGCAAATTAAGTGCAGGATTATACAGGACTGTCTTATTAGTTTAATTGGCGTGTTTTATAGCCAAATATGATTTTGGTAACTTGTGTGTGAAATGTGCTCTATCAGGCCGAGATTCTATATTGTTATTTATTAGTTTTGTAAAACATATTTTTCTACAGGTCAGTAAAGGTGTGATGACATGCGTCTCCCAGGAAGTGAAGGATCTCTACAATCTCCTGGAACACGAGTTTCTTCCATTGGACCTTGCATCAAAAGTTCAGCCTTTGCTTACCAAAATTTCCAAACTTGGGGGCAAGCTCTCTTCAGCCTCTTCTGTTCCAGAAGTGCAACTAGCACAGTATATCCCTGCTCTGGAAAAGCTTACTACATTGAGAGTGCTACAGCAGGTTTAGTCATTCTTTTAACTTCTATTAATGCCTTCTCTATAATTATTATTAGGTGAAAATCCATGTATATATTTACATGTATTCTGCCTGTATTTTGTTCAGGTTTCTCAGGTATATCAATCCATGAAAATTGAGATGCTATCAAAGATGATACCCTTTTTTGAGTTCTCAGTTGTGGAGAAGATTTCAGTTGATGCTGTCAGATATAATTTTGTTGCTATGAAAGTTGATCACCTGAAGGGCGCTGTTCTATTTGGTAATGTGGTATGTGAGCATTATTTTTCAAATTTTGCTATCATGGTGCGCATATCATTGCTCTCTATATAAATGAATGGATAGCCAGATGCATGCTAAGTTTTATGAGTCACAATTGTTTTTTCTCATCATGCAATTGACTTCTGGATATTTACGAAATTCTTATGCGTGCTCCCATCTTTTTTGTTCTTATTGAGAGATTGTTTTTTGTTCTCTTTCATGTGGTGGTATCTAGTCTTGGTATGGTACCTCACATCTTTAACTGACACCAAATTGTTTTCCATGAACATGTGCTCTCTCTCTCTCTCTCTCTCTCTCTCTCTCTCTGCGTGTGCATGCCCTGTGTTCAGGCACATCAACAGGTCTCATGTTTTTTCATCTTGCATATTCTAACTATGGTTGCTTTATCAAAGTGCGCACACATATTTGGTCTGCCAAAAAAAAAAAACACCAGATAAACAGTTGGTTCTAAATTTTTTCATTTAGTTCTAGTCTGTCCTAATTACGTTCAATCACACTTTTGTCAACTATTTTGATTTTCTTAAGCACATGATCATGATTTTGTTCTATTGTGAATTGCAACCCAAATACTTCGCATGATCCAGGCCTTATGTGACATGGTAAATGGGTCTATTCAGTTCCTTACCTATCCAGATTTCATCATCTGAGTTTGGTGTTATTCAAGTTGGTTTAAGTGTAGGAAACATATATTTGCAGTCATAATTCTTAAATCTATTTATTCTCATGCCTATGAACATAATTGCTTGTCATCTTATTTATTTCTGCACAAATCCAATAATCTCAATGTGGTGATGCATATATGGGATTTCTTCCTTTAAACTTAATTTTCTTTAGTATTTTCTGTATAGTTGGTTTCCATTTTCTTGCACATAATTTGTTCAGTAGGCAGAACCTAGAAGTTGTAAGGCAAAGTTATTAGATGTTTTATACATACTTATGGATGCACATTGGCTTGTTATAATATAAAGAAATAAATTTATTTTTCATCATTGATTCTTTGTTCTTTATTGATCTTCATTGCCTTGTCATGGAGGAGATGACAATTTATTGGCAGTGGAACTAATGTGCTCTGCAAGTATTATGCACCCTTGTCGGTATGGCCTTACTATTGGTTCAGGCATGTTTCACATTTTCTAGATTGTACTGTTTTGCAACTCTACACCTTTTTCTCCTCCTGCACTCTGTGTTTCTCACTATGAAGCATTTGCTGTGACATATGTTATTGTATCCAGAATCTAATTGTTTTTCATCTTGTGCTTTCTTTGCCTTGTTCATCCGTACTTGAGGTGCAATCCGCATTATATGGTCTTTGATAATATTTCAATTACAATTTTCAAAACTTTCCTGGAATATGGAAGATGTTTGCCATATGGTTACATTAAATATAAACATGCCACATTATGCTTACATTATTTTATGCTAACTTGTGACAGTAGTGCATGTTATTCTTCATTTACAATAAAATTCTTTTGTTGCTTGGAATAAACTTGTGCATGTGCACTTAAGGGCCTTCACTGTTATTCATATGAATAGTTTATACGAACTCACGGCCTGTTTTTTTTTTTTTTTTTGGCCTTCAGGATATTGAATCTGACAGGCTTTGTGATCACCTGACCACTCTGGCTGATTCTCTTAATAAAGCAAGGTGCATGATCTATCCACCAGTGAATAAGCAATCCAAACTGGGCGAAAACCTGCATGGATTAGCAGAAATAGTGGATAAGGAACACAAGAGGCTTCTTGCCCGGAAGTCTATAATTGAGAAACGCAAGGAAGAACATGAACGCCATATGCTGGAAATGGTATATATCTGTCTGCGTATTCTGTCTTCTACAAATAAATATGCATTCATATGCTGTTCAAATAATTAATATGTTGCTATGGATGGTGTTTGCTTTCTAAGGAACGGGAGGAAGAATATAGGAGATTACAACTTCAGAAGAAAACTGAACAGGCAGAACAGCAGCGGCTTGCTACTGAGTACACCCGAAGGGAGGACAGAGGATTCGCCGTGAAATAGAGGAAAGAGAATTGCAAGAAGCTCAGGCCTTACTTCAGGAAACAGGAAAACATGCTAAAAAGAAGGGAAAGAAACCTTTGCTTGAAGGGGTAAACTAATTCATGCTTTTCCATGTTTTTCTGTTCTACTATAGAAAAAGATATAATACCATGTGAGGGCTATACTTTTTAATTCCAATAACTATTTGTTGATCTGATTCATTGGAAACTCTCATAACAATGAAGCTAGGCTTAGATAATGCAAAACTTCTCATGCTAAAGGAGGCAAGAGGTGGGCTGGCTAAATGTTGCGACATTACCTGATAATCTTTTTGGTTGCTGCTTTAAAATTCCTTGTGCTGTAACCTTAACTAAAATTGGAATGTCTTTTATTTTACACACACACTTCCTAGCCATTATTGATTAATTGGTAGTTAAATATTTCCAGCCATTATTGATTAATTGGTAGTTAAAGTGAGAAGTTCTTATTATGGTCTTTACTGACAGTCATTCTAGCTTAATCTTCTAGAACTCAAACAAATTCTGTGTTAGATATATTTATCTTGTGATTTCTCCATCTTACAAGATTTTATTCTTAAGATCATTTGTCCACTGTAACTTATGTATATTTTTCTCTTGCTAGTTGACCTTTTTCCATTCTCTCTCTCTCTCTCTCTCTCTCTCTCTCTCTGAATGTGTGTGTGCGCGTGCGCGTGTGCACACGTGTGTGTGCATGTTTGCACACGTGATACTGAACAAAATTTTTTTTTTTTTCCTCTGAAAGTTTTGAGTTCATATAATCCTGCAGGAAAAGGTTACAAAGCAAACCCTGATTGAGTTGGCCCTTAGTGAGCAACTGAAAGAGCGTCAGGAGATGGAGAAAAAACTGCAGAAACTAGCAAAAACAATGGATTACATGGAACGGGCAAAGAGAGAAGAAGAGGCGTCACTAATTGAGCAGGCATACCAACAACACTTAGTGGAGGAGAAAATTCTTCATGAACGGGAACAAATGGTTTGCTTTACATTAACTTTCTTTATGGTCTATGTTATAGGTGATATTCATAGTTTTCATGTTATTTATGATAAATATTGCCACTTCTTGCAGAAAGAGATAGAGTTGAGCAGGCAGCACCATGCAGGTGATCTCCAAGAGAAGAGCAGACTCTCGAGGATGTTAGATAACAAGGTTTGTTTGTCCTTCCATGAGATCATCATATTTTGGGATTTTTGAGATTTGTATTGTTAACCAGAAATTTCCTTTATTATTGTTATCTTTGAGCACAAGATATGAGTTCATTGCTTCAAAACTCCACAAATTAGTCAACTCTGATATCCACCTGGTTGACTTTATGGACCCAATTCAATATCCTGTCCCTTTTTCAGTCTTTCTACTATAAATTTAGGCTGCGTTTGGATTGCTGAATATGATTGGATCAGATTTCATTTCCAAACCAATCCAACATGTTTGGGAGAAAAGAAAAGGGAGCCGAATGCTGTGGGCCCCACCAAATATTGGGACGTGGGATTGGAAAGCTGATGGGATTGGATCACTGATCCAATCCTATCTCAACTCAGCATAGGTACCAAACATGCCCTTGATGGCAAAGAATGATGTCTCAAACCAATCCATAATTGAAATGAGGCTCGATGTTTTGGATATTGATTGTTCCAACACAGGAGTTGGCCGTATCATCTTATCCTTGGGTACATGATATCATGGGACGTGTTAGGCATAGCCTTTGATACTCCCTGCATTGTACCTACCCTGTGTCCTCCGTGAAATAAATGATGCTGGTTTGATCAGTGACCTGGCAACGCAATTACATTCAACTGAATAACGAAGGAATTGCTCAAACCCAATGCCATGAGTCATCACCTCCAATGATGGTCCCAAACCCAGATGCAAATCATGGAGGGTTAATTACATAGGTTGACAGCCGTTTTATAAAAAAACTCGTTAAACTTTGAAACAAATCCAAGTTCAGTGTTTGTGAATAGGGCATCCTTGTTTGATGGGATGTGCCACAACATTAGTAACTTGAGTAAAGATCAAATGTAGCGCTTACAGGAATTCTTGGTGAATAAGGATTCCTGACACCGACCTCTTGGAGTGAGATCAAAGCTTGATGGTTATGGTTACAATACTTGATTACCTTGGGGCATAGCCGATTGAATATATATATATCAACAATTTAGCATCATTTTAATTATTTATATCCTGTTTCTAATTTATTATAATGCGGACCTGCTATTTCTTTCCTGGTACCCTATTTTGATAGCCAAAGGTGATTTATCCCATGTTCTTCTGGATTTTTTATCAATATGTCCAATTTAATATGTTGCTTATATGATCAAGCAACTAATGTTCCTACCTTATAATTAACTGGAGAATTTATGCTTTGATGCTCACCAACATTGCATCACCTAGGGGTTCCCAGTAGGAGATGTCAGTTGGATCCTGACAAACAGCAAGGATATCAGAAGAATTTGAAGAGATGTTAGATACATCAGGCAGCAAAGCCCTAATTTCCCCTAATTGTGCTTTTGGACGAAGATTATTATTTTTTTCTTCATTGATCATCAAATATCCTTTTTTGTCGTGAAGACTGTAACAGCAAATAACTTTGTTGTTTGTCCCAGGAATCATTGTTTATGAACTGCTGCATTAATGTGATCTTAGTTTTTTTTTTTTCTTTTCTTTTTTGTTTTCTATCTGCTATTTGCAAATAATCTGCTCTCTCTTTTCTTTCAGGCTATCTTTCAGGATGGAATAGTTGGTCGCCGGGAAGCAGAATTTAACCGATTAAGAAAGAGAGAGAGGATCGCATCAACCAGCTTGTTGCAATGAGGAAACGAGAAAGGGAGATCAAACGTAAGCTGCTCTTCTATATCAAGTCTGAGGAAGAGAGGCTGACCAAGCTGCGAGAAGAGGAGGAAGCTCGGAAACATGAAGGTATTTGTTGTTGCCCGTTCTGCATGATCAGATATATATCAGTCTTACGCTTGCTGTAGTTAAAAAACTGAAATATTCTGTACCAATCTCATAAAGGTCATTTAAGAACATTTGTTGAGATAATAGTACCAGAAAAATAACACCAGTAAAACATTGTTTATATGTTCTTGAATTTGTCAACAATCTCATTGGGCCCAAGCCTAAATGAGAGAGAGTTTATTATAATTTGGAACTTTGTGTTATGTTGGTTGTTAATTATCATATTTCTTTGATCTTGCAGAAGAAGAGAGGCGGAAGAGAGAAGAGGCAGAACGGAAAGCCAAGCTAGATGCGATCGCTGAAAGGCAGAGGCAGAGGGAGAGGGAATTGGAGGAGAAGGAAAGGCTCAGAAGGGAAGCCCTCCTCGGAAAGACTGCTGAGCCGCCATCTCGGCCAACTGACGCAGTTTCTGGGTCACGCCCCCTGAGCCTGTGGCTGCCGCTGCTGCTGCAGCTGCAGCTGCTGCTCCACCAAGCACTGGAAAGTATGTGCCAAAATTCCGGCGTGAGAAGACCGAGGGTACAGCCCCGCCTGAGTCTGACCGATGGGGCCGGCAGGATGATCGGCCACCCCAGTCTAGTGATAGGTGGCGGGGTGGCGATGATCGTCGGCCTGCATTTGGTGGTGCCTCCAGATTTACATCCTCATCCTCTTCCTGGTCTTCATCATCAAGGTCTCGTGGCTGATGCACTTATCTCGAGTACAGGTACCTGCCAAGTGACAGGAGTGAAACTAGAGATCGTTGGATTTTTTTTTTTTTTAATATAAGTATATTTTTGGTAGGGATGGAGGTCGTGCATCTTAGAACTTGAACAGTGTGGATCGTCTAGAAAGGCAATTTGAATTTTGAGGAGGGTATCTATATTGCCGTTAATTTATACGATGGTGTTTAAATAAATTTAAGATACGTACCTTGGTGTTTATCGTACTGTATTTTGTAGCCTTTTGAATTGACTCCGGTTAGTTAATGACCTCTGTTTGTTACGCGAGATTTTGTCGTGTTTTGCTGATGGAAGCTGTTGAATATTTTTAATTTCAGTTTGCTTTTGATGTTGGTCGTCTGCCCTTGGTTTTGTAGAATCGTTAGTCGACTGCCTTGAAAAATTCCGAGCAACCGCCATCCTTTTATTGAAGTCAATTGCATGGCCCAGATTTCCAGTTAAACCGGTAATGATATGTGGTTACCCCCGGGTGACCGGAGGAGAAAGTTGGCGGTGTAGACGTAGATAGGGCCAAAATCAAAGAGCAAAATTGCGAGAATGGTATCCGGAGGGCGTGAACGCTTTCCTCTTCATTCTCAAATCTTGGGTTAAGTCGAGGTGGAATCACTGTAACGAACTCGTTTCTCATGAGGGAAAAAAATGCCAACGCTATAGAGGTTTCAGGGCTTTAATTAAGGATGCTGGCACTGGACTAAATAGCCGTATTGATTAATTATGGGTTTTGCTTTGTCACTCTTTTATTATTTTTATATAAAAAAAACATTATAAAATCAGGAGGACCATTGACGCGGTAAAGGCTCCTTTGTTTTGATCATTTGATATCTCTGAACTGGTCACCACGTTAGGCTCGTTCGGAACCATCACATTAGCCTCGTTTCGAAACCAAAGACCGAAGTAGAAATGACATTTCCCGCGCCGGCCCTTTGATCTTCGCTAGGATGCTATGTTGTGAGATATTATGGCAAGCAATAAAATTCTAGAGCTTCAAGCTATTTTTAAAAAACGATCTTTAAATAAAACCCCTTGACATGTCCCAGTCTCATGGTCGCCATCTTCCTGATCTTTATGAAATCCTCAATCTCTCGCAACACGGAGGGCTCCATCACCCACCACGCCCCCTATTCCCTTCTGCTCCGCCAACCTCAAAGCCATCCGGTCCTTCTCCAAAGAAAGACATCCTTCTCTCAATGATACATTTATATCTCTTAAAATGAGATTAGATGGTTGATATTTTTAACATTCAAAAAATCAAAGAATACCATAGCAAAACTCAAAACTTTTATGCTAAAATTTATATTTAAGGTATGGCGGAACAAGGGACCATTTGTTAGCGTTTCCTTTTATGTGGCCCACGTGGATATATGATTGATTTATCATTTATTTATTCTAAATGATAATTATGATATCTGATTTTATCATATTTAAATTTAAGTGATAATGATAGTTTAATAAAGCTAATTTCCTATTGGTTTACCTTTTTGGGAAGTTGTTATCTGATAACCTCTCTTTGATGGAAAGAGAAATTGATCGTATTATCAGATTGGTCCTCTCTCTTCTATATATATATAGTCTATTTGACCATCAAAATAGATAACAAAGAGAATTAGGAAAGAGGAAGAAACTCAATCTGTCGTTAATACATACGCAGCCTCTCGTTCCTTGTCAACGAAGAACGAATATCAGGAAAGAGGAAGAAACTCAATCTGTCGTTAATACATACGCAGCCTCTCGTTCCTCGTCAACGAAGAATGAATATCAATGGATCAAGGTATGCATTCTTGGTTAATATTTTTTCATGTATATTTTCATGTAAAAATCATTTATTCTAAGATCTTGGCCATTATGTTTATTAAAGAATATCCTTTAATGGATCTTACATGTGGTATCAGAACCTTGATTAAAGAATTTATGATTTTTTATTATGAATAAAGTTATTAAAATAGTATAGTGGTAAGATGATCGTTCTACGATTCGAAGGTCCAAATCATCATCGTTGCCCCTCTATTTTTTATTTTTTTAATCCCAAGCCGTTTTCTCATTTTCTTCCGCATGAGGATTGCGTGCATGAAGGACGCCGCAGGACGCCGCGGTGTTTATGCGGTTCACGAAAACGGTGGAGGAAGTTACGTGGGATTCCATCGTGGGAAAAAAAAGGCACGGAAGTTACGATTCCATCGTGAGAAAAAAAAAAAGGCTTCATGGAAGTTACGATTCCATCGTGGGAAAAAAAGGGCCTCACGGAAGTTATGTGGGATTCCTTCATGGATTCCAACAAGATTTCAAAAAAAAACGAAAGGAAGTGTTGGTGGACGTACGGTGAGGGAGGCACGAATTTCAAACTTCCATGGAAACGTTCGGTGGCATAATAAAACAAAAAAAAGGGAAGTGTTGGTGGACGTAGGGAGTTTTCTTTTCCTTGTGAGGCTCTATTTATGCACGGAAAGAAATCATAAACTATGTTAAAAAGAAAGTAATTCACGAAAATAAATAAATAAAATAAAATAAAGAATTAAAGTGGTTTGAATCTATAACCAAAAAGGTTTTAAGGACAAACACATTACCACTTCATCAATCTAATCCTTAATAATAAAGGATGAAAGTTCAGGATATTTCTCCAATGGGAGATTAATGTTTTGAAAAATTATTACAGTAAAATTATGTGGGTACACTTAAGTCTTTAGTATTCACGTAAATATTATCATTAATTAAATTTGATGTCTATATTATGTAATTTGTTAATCACCAAAGTATCAAATTTAATTAAATAACTTAATTACTCATAATTATGTGATGCTTATAAATGAATGACATAATTGTTTAATTGTTATGAGTATATTGAAGTTCATTGATTATAAATATTTAAGGATCGCCCAAAGGTTGACTAGTCATTTTATAATCTATGGACATGATGTTGTTAATTAATATGCTTGGTTAGGTATGTTTAGCATATCCAAAGATAGCAAACATATCTAATTTGAGTATATAATTGCCAAGTATGTAAAATTAAAATTAAGCATCAATTATGTTTATTGTTGTATATTGTTGTATCACCCAAAGGAGAACTTCAATATGCACTTATTGTTTACTTGATGGAATATGAATAATATTACTCAAAGCATTAATATGTGAGCATGTTTTCTATATTTGCAGCAACTATTCCTGTTTTTCTTCATTCGCAATCTATGTCTGTTTAAACTTTTAATGGGCTTAATTTCTCTGAATGATGTGAACAAGTTCAGTTTCATCTTGGTGTTATGGATCTTGATTTGGCACTCATAAATAAGAAACCCACTACTCTTACTAACTCTAGCAGTGCTGAACAGAGGTCTTTTCATAAGTCTTGGAAAAGATCAAACAGACTTAGCCTGATGTTCATGCGAATGACTGTAGCAAACAATATTAAGTCCATAATTCCTGCTACTGAAAGTGCTAAGGAATTTCTGAAGTTTGTGGAAGCGCGTTCCCAATCTGACTCTGTTGATAAGTCACTTGCTGGGACATTGATGAGTACTTTAACCAACATTAAGTTTGATGGTTCTTGTACTATGCATGAGCATGTTGTTGAAATGACAAATATAGCAGCAAGACTAAAGACTATGGGATTAGAAGTGAATGAGAATTTTCTTATGCAATTCATTATCAATTCCTTGCCTCCTGAGTATGGTCCATTTCACATGAGTTATAACACTATAAAGGATAAGTTGAATGTGAATGAACTACAAAGTATGCTCATTCAAGAGGAAGCAAGAATTAAGAAACATGGAAATCATTTTATTAATCTCATGGGTCAACAAGGAGCTAGAAAGAAATCAAAGAAAGATAAGAAAGAAAAGAGCAAACAACAACCACTAAAGATAAATGGGTCATCTGCTCAAATCCACAAGAAGGAACAAAAGGATGATAAGTGTCACTTTTGCAAAAAGCATGGACACTATCAGAAAGATTGCCTGAAACGTAAGGCGTGGTTCGAAAAGAAAGGTAAGCCTACGGCTTGTGTATGTTTCGAATCAAACCTAACATAAGTTCCTTATAATACTTGGTGGATTGATACTGGTTGTACCACTCATGTTTCTAATACGATGCAAGGATTCCTTACGATCCAAACCATAAACCCAAATGAAAACTTTGTCTCAATGGGAAACAGAGTCAAAGTTCCAGTTGAAGCTATTGGAACCTATCGTTTGATTCTAGACATTGGATATCATTTAGATCTTTTTCAAACACTTTATGTCCCTTCTATTTCTCGTAATTTAGTTTCTTTATCCAAACTTGACTCAGTTGGATATTCTTTTAAATTTGAAAATAGATGTTTCAGTTTGTTTAAGCACAATCATCTTATTGTTTCTAGTATTCTTTCTGATGGTTTGTACAAATTTAAGCTTGATAGTCTTTTTGCTGAGACATTGTTAACCTTGCATCATAATGTTGGTACTAAACGTGGTTTAGTAAATGAACAATCAGCTTACTTGTGGCATAAACGTTTGGGTCATATATCCAAAGAAAGAATTGAGAGATTAGTAAAGAATGAAATCCTTCCCAATTTAGATTTTACTGATCTTGGGATTTGTGTGGATTGTATTAAAGGAAAACACATAAAACAGACAATCAAGAAAAGTGCCACAAGAAGTAAACAGCTCCTTGAAATTATACACACCGATATATGTGGGCCTTTTGATGTTCCATCTTTTGGTGGAGAAAAGTATTTTATCACCTTTATTGATGATTTTTCACGTTATGGCTATATCTATTTATTGCATGAAAACTCTCAATCGGTAAATGCTCTAGAAGTGTTTATCAATGAGGTTGAAAAATAACTAGACAGAAAAGTAAAAATTGTTAGGTCTGATAGAGGTGGTGAATATTATGGAAAGTATGATGAATCTAGACAATGTCCTGGTCCATTTGCCAAATTCCTTGAAAAGCATGGCATATGTGCTCAATACACAATGCCTGAAACACCAAAACAAAATGGTGTTGTAGAAAGGCGTAATCGACTTCTAATGGACATGGTTAGGAGTATGTTAAGCAATTCATCATTATCCTCATTATTGTGGATGTATGCTTTAAAGACCGTAATGTATTTGCTAAATAGGGTTCCTAGTAAGGCAGTTCCAAATACTCCTTTTGAACTATGGATAGGAAGGAAACCCATTTTGAGGCATTTACATGTTTGGGGTTGCCCGGTGGAAGTAAGGATTTACAATCCATATGAAAAGAAGTTGGACTCAAGAACAACCAGTGGTTTCTTCATTGGTTATCCAGAAAGATCAAAAGGGTATAAATTTTATTGTCCTAACCATAGTACAAGAATTGTTGAATCTAGAAATGCAAGGTTCATTGAGAATAATGAAATTAGTGAGAGTTTGGAACCACATAAAGTGGAAATTCAAGAAGTTAAGGTGCAAGTTTCTTTACCTATAACTTCTTCTCAAGTTGTTGTTCCTAGAGTTGTTGAACCTTTTAATAACTTTCAAGAACAACAAATTAATGATCAAACACCACAGAATGATGATATTACTAATAAACTTGCAATAAATGAACCCAATGAAGTATCATTAAGAAGGTCTCAACGACAAAGAAGAACAGCTATTTCTGATGATTATGTAGTTTATCTACAAGAATCAGATTTTGATTTGGGTATTAATGATGATCCAGTTTCTTTTTCACAAGCCATGCAAAGTGCTAATTCATCTAAATGGTTAGATGCCATGCAAGATGAGTTAAAATCAATGGATTACAATGCAGTCTAGGATCTTGTTGAATTGTCTGAAGGTTGTAAAAGAGTTGGATGTAAATAGGTCTTTAAGACCAAACGCGACTCAAATGGCAATATTGAACGTTGTAAAGCTAGACTTGTTGCCAAAGATTTTACTCAAAAATGTGGCATTGACTACACAGAGACCTTTTCTCTAGTCTCTAAGAAAGACTCATTTAGAATTATTATGACACTGGTAGCTCATTATGATTTAGAGTTGTATCAAATGGATGTGAAAACCGCCTTTCTAAATGGAAGTTTGAATGAAGAGGTTTATATGGACCAACCTGAAGGTTTTTTATTTGAAGGAAAGGAACACATGGTGTGTAAACTGAAGAAGTCAATATACGGACTTAGCAAGCTTTCCGACAATGGTATCTTAAGTTCAATGATACCATTACATCCTTTGGATTTAAAGAAAACACCGTTGATCGGTGTATATATCTGAAGATCAGTGGGAGCAAAATCATATTTTTAATTCTGTATGTTGATGATATCTTGCTAGCTACTAATGACCTTGGCCTATTGTATGAGACCAAGAATTTTCTCTCTAAGAACTTTGAAATGAAAGATATGGGTGAGGCATCCTATGTGATTGGAATCGAAATATTTCATGATAGATCACAAGGAATGTTAGGTTTGTCTCAGAAGGCATATATTAATAAAGTTCTTGAGAAATTCAACATGAACAAATGCTCTGCAAGTGTTGTCCCAATTCAGAAGGGAGATAAATTTAGCCTTATGCAATGTCCAAAGAATGAATTGGAACACAAACAAATGAAAGAAATACCTTATGCATCAATTATTGGTAGCTTGATGTATGCTCAGACATGTACCAGACCAGACATCAGTTTTACTGTCGGGATGCTAGGCAGATATCAAAGTAATCCAGGAATAGATCATTGGAGAGTTGCAAAGAAGGTACTAAGGTATTTGCAAGGAACGAAGGATCACATGCTTACCTATAGAAGATCTAATGATCTTGAGGTCAAGGGATATTCATACTCAGATTTTGCTGGATGTGTTGATACTAGAAAGTCCACATTTGGCTATTTGTTCCTTTTAGCTGAAGGAGCGATCTCATGAAAAAGTGCGAAGCAGTCTGTTATTGCTGCATCTACTATGGAAGCTGAGTTTGTGGCATGCTTTGAGGCCACAATTCATGGTTTATGGTTGCGAAATTTTATTTCAGGACTTGGGGTTGTCGACAGTATTGCCAAGCCGCTGAAAATTTATTGTGATAACTCCATAGCAGTCTTCTTTTCTAAAAACGATAAGTATTCAAAGGGTGCTAAATATATGGAATTGAAATATTTTGTCGTTAAAGAAGTTCAGAAACAAAGAGTGTCAATTGAACATATTAGCACCAATCTCATGATTGCAGATCCGCTGACTAAAGGGTTGCCGCCAAAGACATTTCATGAACATGTCGAAAGAATGGGCATTATTGAAAATCATTAGTGATGTTATGTTTAAAGCTTTAACTTCCTTATGTATTTGACACTCTGAGCTCAATTAATTATTGTTTCTGAATCACTTATGGATCATGTTTACTTATGCTGGTATATATACATAAATGAATTATGAGAATATTAACAGGATTTGTCTTTGATAAAGACATTATTGTTAGACCTTATTGCAATTCCCATTATAGGTCATGTTAAGTATAGAACTAGTAATGTGATACATGGAAGGGAGTACGTCAAAATAATAGCATACAACCGCCATGATCCTTATTAGTTTTCGCTTAATGATGATTTCATGCTTGACCAATATTATGAAGGATTTTAGCTTCTGTTATGCGCATTATGATTGATTATTAAACCAGTATGTTTAATATCTTACATGGACCAAGTGAGAGAATGTTAGCGTTTCCTTTTATGTGGCCCACGTGGATATCTGATTGATTTATCATTTATTTATTCTAAATGATAATTATGATATCTGATTTTATCATATATTTAAATTTAAGTGATAATGATGGTTTAATAAAGCTAATTTCCTATTGGTTTATCTTTGGGAAGTTGTTATCTGATAACCTCTCTTTGATGGAAAGAGAAATTGATCGTATTATCATATTGGTCCTCTCTCTCCTATATAGTCTGTTTGGCCATCAAAACAGATAAGGAAGAGAATTAGGAAAGAGGGAGAAACTCAATCAGTCGTTAACACATACGCAGCCTCTCGTTCCTCGTCAATGAAGAACGAATATCAATGGATCAAGGTGTGCATTCTTGGTTTATATTTTCATATATGTTTTCATGTAAAAATCATTTATTCTAAGATCTTGACCATTATGTTTATTAAAGAAGATCCTTTAATGGATCTTACACCATCAACCTAGACCAGACCACCAATAATTTTTAAATATGAGCTTTGAAACGCAACTTTAAGGTGTAACAATCAGATGATAACCTATCAAAGATTGGCAGCAGATGTGATGATGACTCTCATACAGCAAAGATGGTTTGAAGTTGAAGTGGGGCTTGAAGAGAAAATTGCCATTACTTGCTAAATGTCATATATAATCATGAGTCCCTTAGGTTAATCAATTGAAAGACCCAAATTGAGTTTTAGGCTGTAACTATCAGGAACCAGCCTATCAATGTGGATGTTACAGGCTGTTGTCATGGATGTTTCTCACGACTAGCACAAAATATATTCACTGTTCATTAGCTGTATCTGGTGGATAGTGTTAATGCAAACGTCTGATCGGTTACTGCTAAAGCCATTATAGATTAGCAGCTTCTGGTGAGTTTTCCTACATTTCTTTTAGCTACTAAATTTCTTATAATCACATGCGGCAATCATCTAACAGTACGTAGCTTGGTAGAATGGAACATCTGTTACATTAGCACTTTTATCCTTTGTCTGGCCTTATAGCTGTCTGTATTAGATTATTCAAATGGGAAACCAAATAAATAACCACTAGAAGAAGATGGCATGTACCATATATATGGCTGCGACATCATCAGATTCTTCTCTGACCATGTCACATCATGATCATTGCCAACACATTACCTGTATGGTCATTTGAACTTGGGTATTGGAGCAAAATCTAGAACTATGGTTAGATGGGGGTTATCATGCACATATTTTGGTGTGCATGTCTATGTTTTTATGTATAAGCAAATGTATGATTGAAAATATATGCACATAAAATATATGCTTTTATGCATGTTTGAGCATCTTTAACTGTCTGACTATTCTTCAACTTTGTCTTCTTATTCATTTATTTCAAACCTTTTATCCATCATTGAAATGTTTGTCTGTGACTATTGCTCAACAGATTAGATATTTGGACTTTTTGTCACCATAGCATCATGGATGTGGGTACGAGTTATTAGTGATGGTGGCAATGACGTTTTTGAACAATTCACTACTTTTCTACCAAATTAAATGCCTTCTTTTTGGTAACATCCAAATTGAATTCTTTGTTGTGAACCTATCTAACAAGGGTATTTTTATTATAATGAAGGATTCTATCGATGCACCTTATTCTGCTGGCAAAATAACTACTGCAAAATTTATACTTATATGGATGAATGTATTGGACATATTATTGGAGTGAAATATTTATCCAGCATCCATGTTTATTAATGTTCTTTTTTTTCCTGGTCATGCTGTGTATGACTGGCATTGTTCAATTTGGATCCCCATCATGATGGCTTTTGTCTTTCCTTTTTGTGCAATTTTTGTTTCATATCTTTTCAAATAAGAATTTCGCCAAGACCGGTCCCAAGCCCGGATAAAGGATGGTTGCGTTAGGTGGCTGACAGTCAGTGTAAAACTTCGTCAGATTTTCTAAAACATGAATCTACTAAAAAATAACATAGACAGAAATAATTAAATTATTTATAATTTGAGTGTCGATTTGGTCCTGAATAAAGTAGAGTGGAGGAAACAGATTCATGTAACCGACCCCATGCAGTTGGGAAAGGGCTTAGTTGAGTTGAGTGGTATCTTTTCTCATAAGAAATGGAGCTGATGCAAAAATACAAAATAAAAATTAAAAATTAAAAAAATTAAAAAAATTAAAAACTGGATTTGCTCTTGCAGGAACAGATTAACCACCTCTAATCAAGTCGGCATAATTTCATCTGGCATCACAGCATGGCCGAACAGAACCAAGAAATCATCCCTGTTGACCCAGCAAGCTTTCCTTTGAGGCGCAAGCGTGGTCGTCCTCGAAAGTATGATAGTCCTGGATACGAACCACGTAGGGGAAACCGACAATCTCAAGATATTCCAACAGAAGCTCCTCCAAGCTAATCCAATTGCTGGTTCCAGTCATGAGTCTGATGACCTCATAGGTCAGAAAATCTCTGGTATTCTGGAAGGGACTTTTGATGCTGGATATCTTCTGGCTGTCCAAGTGGGTGAGACTGGAACTGTCCTCAAGAGTATGGTGTTTGATCCACACCGATCTGTTCCTCTTACAGCGGAGAATGATATTGCACCATTTCTTCCAATGTCAGGAAGCAAGGAAATCCCACATTCAGTGTCCCAGGCACCAGTTTCAATGCCAATCCATCCTGTATCGAAAACGGTTACAGCTGCACTGCCTCTTCAGATGAGGGAACCCATTACTCCCCTACCTGTGAACAATTTGTTCGAATCCTCCAGGCTTCGTCAGACTGCTGCTAGTACAAAGGAAGTAGTGCAGAACAATGCTGACCATCTTACTCAGGATGTTCGCCCTGCTTTACAGACTGATTTAAGAAACAAGATTCTGGATGCGCTGTCCAGGAAGAAGTCAAACAATGACCCCCCAAAATCTCTGCCTGCTGCGCCTGAACAATCTTTGCCTGGAAGTGCGCAAACAGGACCGTTGTCAGGTCCTATGACCGAGACCATGCCAGCAACCATCAAAGCTTCAACTGGGGGCAAAATTGAAAATTTGGTTGGGGCAACAGGAGGATGCGAAAGTTTAGGCCAAACTGAAGGATCACCAGGTAACGTTAGCAGGATTGAACAATCTGTTAAGACCTTGACAGGCAATGAGACAAGTGGTGGAAAGCTTACTTGTACCGGCTCTGATGAGACTTTGATGGTCGGTAAGACAGGTGGTGGCAACTCAGATATTTCTCGCCAGTCACCGGTATCTGATAAGAATTTGATGGGCAATGAGATGCCAGGTGGAGAGATGCATTTGGCAAGTGAGGCACCGCATCTCAGTGCAACATCATCTGAAAACAGACAACTGCCTGAGGAATTGCAAAAGAAGAAGGACCAAGATAACCTTTCTGTTTCTACTTCAACTTAAGTGGTAGCATCCCAGGCTGAGAGTGAGGCGTAGGAGCTTCAGTCAAGTAACATCTGCCATATTGGCAATGACAGTCGACTGCCTTGGTTAAACAAGTCCTTTTATTTTCTTTTTCTTCCCCTTCTTTAAGCTATGGTTGTTCACCGGGTTTTACAGAACATGCAAATGTTTCAAGGTTGATGCAACCAAGGATTTCAACAATTATGAGGAGCTCCAGCATGTCGGAATATATGGTTATTATATACTTTATCTACCTCATGTATCACCCCTCTATCATAGTTTATCATGGATGTTGTAATGCTCTGGAGTTGGAACCAGAAAATAGGTTTACTTGATGAATGGGTTGAATAACTGCTCTTATGGTTTATGACCTATATGCTGCACATGGTATGTGACCTCCACAGTATTTAAGGTTTTTCCAGTGGAGTCGCAGGTTTGGCTATGCTTTAATATACAATTCTTCTGGTCATTCTAAGCGGCAGCTTCTCTTTTCAGCTAGCTGCCTAGCTGATATCCAAGACGAATGGATGCAAGAACAATGGCAATGGCAGGATAATTGGTACCCATGAAGTATACTTTACGTTGATTAACTACCAGGACAAATGGTAGGTCGTACGATGATCCAGAGCCAGTATCAACTGAGGTGCAGGGTGTTGTCACCAAATCATCCTCCTTGAACATCAGGTAAGATCTAGGATCCGATGTCCGTTGAAGATGGCCGGTAAGGATGGGGACAGGAGTCTTCCAATGCCTCAACCTTGGACTGGGATCCTGCAAGAAAGTTCCCGTGGGCCGATTGTTCCGGCGGGGACCTTCTGACGCTCAAATGAGTGGCCTGAGAAAACAGCAATGAATCTTACTTTTTTTGGGAGTTAGCTAAGGAATTAGAGAAATTCTTGGGGTTAGAGAAGTTGAAGTCCTCGTCTCATCATGAGCGAGGGTTCTTATACCTGGTCGAAAGTTCCTCTTACCTCTTTTTGGACAGTTATTGATTTCGAGACGCTTCATCCTGACATAAAACAAACAGTAAGGCCAGCAGCAACATGTGGTGTCCGCCTCCCTAGCTTATCAGAACTGGCAGGCCACCTCTTTGTTTGATATGGGCGGCTATAGCCAATTGGTGGGCCACGTCCTATCAGGCATGGTGCGGCATACAGTTGGTAGGCCAGATCTTGTCGGGCGTGCGCCATAGCCGGTAGGTGGAAAACGTGGCCGCAGGTGGGCCACGTGGGGCGACGGCGGGCCACGTGGAGCTACAGATGATAGCAGGCCGTATGGTACTGAGACCAACTCTGGGGTCGATGCCGGGGCCGACGCTGGAGTCGGTCTTGAGGCCGACTCCGGAGTCGGTCCTGGGACCGGCGCTGGAGTCGGTGCTGAAATCTGATGCTGGAGTCGGTGCTGAAGGCCGACGCTGGAGTCAACCTTAAGGTCGACTCTGGAGTCGATCTTAAGGTCGACTCTGGAGTCGATCTTGGGACCGATGCTGGAGTCGGTGCTACGGGCCAACGCTGGAGTCGGTCTTGAGGCCGACGCTGGAGTCGGTCTTAGGAGCAGAGATGACACGTCAGATCAAGACAACTTTAATTGTTCAATTTTACCTCCATCAGTTAGCCCTTTTTCGCTAACTTTGACGTGGCATGATCAACCACATCAGATGCCCCCCCGCTCCTGAGCTCGTGTGGTCGCCTTTCCCGCCGAGCAAAAGGAGCGTAGACTTTTAATGCCCTCGATCTTTGCCTTTGATTATGGGCACGCGCCTTCTTGTGGGGTCAAATCCTTCTCATTTAAGGAAGCATGGGATGTTGTATCGCCACCGTGTAGAAGATTCTTTCTCTGAAACTGAAGAGTTTTTTCTCGGAATTGAGGCCATCTCCATCGGATAAAGTGGTAGCCATCATTGCGGTGATGTCATTGGCGTTCCATCATTGGCCGCGGATCACGTCTTTGAACTCCTAATCGAGGCGTCTTACCTTAGGCGAATGAGATCGTGCAACGGTTGGAATACGCCATTTATAGGGGACCTCCACGTGGCGGATTAAATTAGGTGGGATAATTCAAAAGACGGGTATAAAAGGGGGTCATTCCTGTCAAGGAGCTTCTTGTGCATCCGAAGCTTTCCTGCCTTCCCCTGAAACCTAAGTCCTTGGAGCCCTTCTCCTCCAAAACCTTGTGCCTGCTGTCTCTCTCCTTATTCTAGGTTAGTCCTTTCGACCTCTCTTTGTCTTCTTTTTCATGGCTCCCGATAGGAAGGGCAAGAAGCTTGTAGTATCCTCTCCATCCTCGTCCTCCTCCAAGGACAGGGTTCCTTTGACCCAGCTACGGGCGGCAGATGGGATCTTGATCCGAGGCCCTCCGTCGATCGTAGCACCACCTCCACCTGTAGCTCAGCCGCTGCCTAGGGTTAGTCGGGCCTCCTCTCCGGCCATTGCTCCTGCCTTGGCAGGGCCAAAAAGGATCGCTTCCACCATGATCGCAACGGATGTAGAGTCCCTTAGGGCCATATATAGGATCTCCGGGGATGTCCAACTATCTGCCCCTGGACCTAGTGACAGGGTGACCTCCGATCCCTCCGGTGGAATCGCCATGTATGAGTTCTTCAAGATAGGCCTTCGGCTTTCCCTTCACCCCTTCATTGTTAGCTTACTCCATAGGTACGCACTGATGCTGGCGCAGTTGGTCCTGAACTCCTTTCGGACCATCTGTGCCTTCATGGTGTTATGTGGCTACCTCGGCATAGTGGGTCGAGTGTCCTTGTTCCATAGCCTGTACACCCTCCGACGCCAGTCCAACATCGGGTGGTGGTTATTAATGCCTAGACCCGGCCAAGCCCTTAAGCTTAACCTCCCCTCGTCTATCAAAGGATGGAAAACCCGATTCTTCTTTGCACATATTGAGGGAGTGAGGTGGAGTTGGGGGGATCCAAACTTAAAGCTGAATAAGAACTCGACGGTGATCCCAAGGGACCATGAGGTATATGAGCAATTGTTGTCTTCTCGGGTCCCCTCTATATAGAGCTTCTATTGGAGAACCTTCGATATGCAGGTCTGGCCCCGAGTGACGATGAGTGCCTGCATCCCCTTCTCTCTCTCACTTTTCTCTTTCTTCTTTTTCTTTTTTTTTTTTGACTGGGTTCTAGCGCGTGCAGATATGAGGGTACCCACGACTGTCTTAAAGAAGGCGGCTAAGAAGATGAAGCAGGCCGCCACCAGGGATGCTGGGAGAATGGAGAAGAGGCCTCGTTCCCAGTCCCCGGTCCCTCCTCCGTACGAGCGCCAGGCGGCCCAGGAGGAGCCCACCTCGCCGATCGACCTCACTGTCCCATCGTCCACAGGGGAACCGGGGGAGGAGGCTATTGGAAATTGTATCCTAAAGCCAATCATTTTATGATTATGCTGATGTAAATAGCATATGAATTGATATATTAATAAAAGTTATTTGGCAGTTTATTCATTACAAGAACATCTTCTTAAAACTCCTAATAGTAATGAAGCCCTTAGGATCTTCTTTTACAATAAAAAAGGATTTATCTTTGAAGGTCCTCAAAAGTGTTCGCGACCAAATGATATACTATGACAGGACCATAGTACTATCAATTATAGGACGTTATATATCATATTTGTTAGTTATTCTCTTAATCAACGACTGTAGAGACACTGGTATGACATACAGGTGAAAGTGTAGGAGTACATTTCACCGAACATTACTCATTTTCGGACACTCTACTGTCAAGAGTTAATCCAAGAAGATATGGGTATAAGTATCTTTTAAGACCTGAAGATCACAATCGGTGACTTACAAGCAACTCATTATACTTAGGTATCGGATCACCTAAATTTTTAATCCAGCTACGAAAGGTTACTGAGTGCAGTCAAGTACTTGTGGTAGTCAGTTATGGATCAAGATGAAATTTGACCTATCCTGTTAAAAAGAGAAATGCTTATGTTTCAACTTAGCAAGACTTTAGCCAAGGCACTTCATGTGAAGGTTACATGATCACTAAAGTTGAAATCACTTTATGCATTTGTTGTTTAGAGTTGACAGGCTCTTAAGCCATCCTTAGCATTTGTGGTCAAAAGGATGAATTATACGGTAACTATTTTTTAGGATTATTGGAGTTTGCTCGATAATTCTTTGACCTATCCGAACATCGGGTTCCATTGCTAGATGGGCACGTCGATTAGTATAGGAAGTTGTTCCTATGCTACCAGCTTAGGTTCGAACCTAGAGAGTCATACACATTGAAGTTTTGCAGGATGATCTATTTGCTGATCAATGATTGAGAATCGTATTTGATTTAATTAATTAATTTGATTAATTGAATTATCTCAATTGGGTTAAGTACAAGTGAATAAGATTCAATTAGGTTTAAGTCTATTAGAAGGACTAATCAATTTCAAATATTGATTTTAAATTAGACTTGATTTGAATTTAAATAGATTCAGAACTAGCCAAATTTGATTTGGACTAGGACCATGATCTATATAGGTTCAATCCAATAAATTCAAATCAACTTAAACCAAAACCAAAACCCAAACCCCATGTGTGAAAAGAGTTTTCTTGCATGAGGATCTCAAATGATGAGATAACTAAAATCTTATCTTATAAGAAATTAAATTCTCATGCAGAATTTAATGTATAACCTTTAATCTTCTCCAAATGGTTTTCGTTGGAATTCTAAGTGTTAGAATTCACGTGGAATTAATGTGCCTCTTTGGTTTCCACTAAATGTTGAAATTCTAAGTGTTAGAATTCACGTCTCTTTGGTTTCCACCAAATGTCGAAATTCTAAGTGTTAGAATTCGCGTCTCTTTAGTTTCACCAAACCTTGGAATTCTAAGTGTTAGAATTCAATGGGCTAAAGGCTTAATTATGTCTGTAAAATAGAGGACATTCTTCACTACATTACGAAATGGATTGAAATTCTAAAGAGTCAGAATAAAATGATATAGTTCTAAGAGTTAGAACAAAAAATTCTAGTGTGATTCTGGTGTTAGCAAAAGTTTGATGGATCTTGAAGAAAGATTTAAGTGGGAGGATTCAAGATCAGCAAAGTTATTTTTTCGCGAGCTAGCACTCCGAGAATTTGATCATTCGGGGACTTCGCGTGGACGATTCTAGAGGCCGGACGATTGAACGGCTATAGAGCACAACGAATTTACCTATTATTCTTAAGGTAGGTGATATGATCCCTAAATCTTAAGGCAGGCTTCAAGACAAGTAGTATAACTTCTTATCTTGAAGATCAAGATATGATCTTGATGATTTTATTTATATGCATAATTTAGATCCAACGATCCTATAATATAAGGCAAAGATATGATCTTAATGCATGTTGGATAGATTAATATTTAATCTTTAAGCTTCCGCATTAGTAATTGTTATCAAAATTTTAAAATATGCATGCCTTGAAGGTTATTTCTTCCTTCAAATGGTATCAGAGCATGGTTTCATCTTGATCTAATTTATTGCATGTAAATTAGTGTTCTTACTAATTTTGTAATCATAGTTAAATCGGATCACCAGGCCATCCGGTCATAGATGGATTAAAAATCCTTATTATCCCATTCAACAAAGTATTCTATGACGTATTGCGGTACCGCTATGGTTCATTCATCTTTGATGATTTGTCAAAAGATAATTTATATTGATCTTTGGCATCATACACAGATTACACGCACTCTCAAGAGAAGCTTTACATTTGATACATATTGATGTTATATAAAAGCATGATAATTGTATGTTTAGAATAAAATATAGATATGAGAATTTGTTGTCTATGTTATGAAACATACAAATATTTATGAGAGTCTTATTTGAATGTCAAATATTTATTCATAATCATTTTAGATATGATCTAAATATAGGAATTATGAGTACTTATATAATGCATGTGATGCATGATTCGAAATATATGACATAGAAGTTATGGAAACATGAAATATATTTAGTCTTTTGGGTTAGCTAAATCAGATCTATAAAGGGTTAGACCCTAAGGTTTAAATCAAATGGACTATAAGAGTATTTGATCAAATCTAAATTAATTAGATTAGGTTAAGGATGCTCTAAATCAAAAAATAGTTGTAGTTGATCATGTCCATATCTTTGATTAAACCAAATGGAAGTAGATTAGGCTCCGTGGTTGAGCATGAATCTCTTAGATGGTCAAGTCAAAATTGATTAACCATATGATATCAAGATAAGTTGGCAAATTGCTCTAGGATCAACGACAGAATGGTTTTTAATTGGGAGCTACTCATATTGATGTGTCTTTAACGAATTAATGGCATATCCCTCCCATCGGTCTTACTTACCTAGTCAACATGGTGAACCATTTATGATTAAGATCATTTACCTGATTCGAGTTGACCCATGCCTGTAAGAAAATTAGTCCGACTGATTTAGATGCCACTTAACCTGACTTAATCTTGTCTCATTCTACAGACTTCATAGATTCAGTGGGAGAACTTGATTAGTTAATTTATCTTCAGATTATTAAATCCTGTAAAATTATTAGATCCTTAAAATGAAATGGTTATATGATAACTAGATCATAGCCTTCCATAAAGGTGAGTGATAATGAGTCCAATGTCTTGATAATCATTGGAGGCACTCTATGCCTGATGCTTGTCAACCATCGGAATTATCATTTATTATATGATAAGTCAGCGCAACTATTAAATAGACAGTCAGGTGGCCAAGCTTCATTCGGACTTGGTTGTCTATAGATAGGTTGCACTGATTATATTATTTAATGGTTGGACCAAACCAGAACTTTCAGTGGAGGCACTCTATGCCTGCTGAAGAGGAACATGGGGCAAGACTGAATACTAAGAATTATTTAGGAAAATAATTGGTTTGAACCTACTCTTAGATGCATATGGGCTGGCCAAGCTCCACTTGGGCCTGTATATAGTCTATGTGGATCTTAGTGCCAACTAAAGAATTAAGAATAATTCTTCGAATTGGGTTGTAGAGGCTGCCAATTTGAACAAAATAGTAAAAGAATCTTTAGACTAAAGTCCAAGTATTTAGACAAAATCAATTTATATTCTAATAAAGTTTAGTTTTTTCTTATGCAAAAAATGGTCACTAATTTATCATTAAGGTCCCTATTAGATAGTGACAAGTTGAATGATCTAGATTTCAATAGCTGGTTTAGAAAACTCAAGATCGTCTGTATATTCTGAATAATCATGCACCAAAGATACCTAATATAAATACCTATAGTTTTGAGAGAGACACTTATTAGAAGTGGCTCAGTGATAGAACTAGCGTGCGTTACATCATGCTAGCAGCAATGAACGATGAATTCGGTTGCCGATTCGAGAATGCTCAGCCAAAAGAAATCATTCAAACGTTGAATGAATCTTTCGACACACCTGATGACGTTGAAAGGCACAAGACTAGTTGTGCTATTTTTAATACTCAAATGAGGGATGGACTTTCTGTCACTGATCATGTATTATACATGATCGAGAAGATAGAACTCCTAAGCAAGCTTGGCTTTCCCCTACATGAGCAGTTGGAAAAAGATGTGATCCTAAATTCCTTGCCTCAATCCTTCCGACCTTTCCTTACTCATTATCGAATGACAAAGCCTGCAGTCAACTACTATGATTCGTTGGGATTGTTATAAACTTTGAGAAGGATAACCATCTCTCTAAGGGTTTGGTTAATATGGTTGAAGGATCTAGGGTAGGGCGTCACTCCTTTGGGAAAGGGAAGAAGAAAAAGAATAAGAATAATGTGCAACATGCTAGGACATCTATAAGGGGTCAGATGCAGAAGAAGAAAGTTGATAAAAGTCAGGCCGAATGCTTTCATTGCAGGAAGCAAGGGCACTGGAAGAGGAACTGTCCTCTTTACATTGATATACTTGATTCAAACAGGCCAAAGAAGAAAAAGGGGCAAGATGTTGCTCAACAAGGTATTTATATGATAACACCTTGTAATTTTTTTGTATATGATAATCAGACCTGGATATTGGATATCGGGAGTCCTTTTAACATTTGCAATTCATTGCAGGGACTACAGGTCACTAGAAGATTTGAAGACAATGAAAGATTCCTTAATATCGGGGATGGAAGATTAGTTCCAGTTATCGCATTAAGAGTTTTTGAAATAGTTTTCAATAGAAATGTCATCATACTAAATGATTATCATTTTTGTTTAACGTTCTTGTTGAACGTAATTTTTGTAGGCCTTCTGGTAAAAAGTCATTATGAAATTTCAATAAAGGATGTTACTTTGAATATCATTATGAATGAAGTCACTGTAATGTCTGGGCATTTATCCAATGGCATTTACATATTATCACAGCCTGTGAATGTAGTGTACAAATGAAGTAAGCGCCCTAGAAAAACTGATGTCACAGATGTTTATCTTTGGCACCATCGGCTGGGTCATATCAACAAGAACAGATTAAACTGGTTAACCTAGAAGGGCATCCTTCAAGTTGATAATTGTAAATCGTTTACTACCTGTGAATCTTGTCTTCTTGGTAAAATGACCAAGTCATCTTTTACTAAAAAGGTGAAAGAGCCAAAGAGCTATTTGATCTAGTACATACTGATGTATGTGGACCAATGAGCAATTGTGCCAAAGAAGGATATTACTACTTCATTACTTTTACAGACGACCTCTCCGCCACTCAGGCCCGAGCTGAGAAAGCCGAGAGCGCACTGGAGTTGGCCCAAGCTGAGCAGATGGAGGAGCTCAAAGAGGCCAAGCATTAGGCAGCGATTGAGCTCGAGCGCGCCTGGATCGCCGAAGCAAAGCTGGCAGACGTTGTGGGTAGGCTGACCATTTGTGACCTTCATCTCCACACCGTCACCCTACAAGTGAGGGCGACAGAGGAGCGGGCCATCGATGCTGAGAAGGTCGCCCAGATGGTCGACGCCAGAGCAGCCGATGTTGAGTTGGAGCTACATGCGATGGCATTGAGGGCAGCAAAGATGGAGGCGATAGTACGAGCCATCGAGGAGAGGGTTGCGGCGGCCGAGAGGGAAGCCGTGGCGGTGGTAGAGCATTACCGACGCTCTACCGAGTTTGAGGAGGAAGTAGCGGACGCCTCCATCGGAGCCTTCCTGCAGGGCTTCACGGAGTGTAAGGAGAAGGCGGCTAGGGTCCTCAGCATCACTGGTCTGGGCGACCTTGAGCCTTTTGATGATGACGAGGAGCCGGAGGGGACGTCGGTGACGGACGGACTAGTGACGGACGGACCGACACCCGCCGAGCCTTGACAACTTTACCTTTTTCTTTGTTTTGTCTTTGTACTAAAGTCCAACTTGAGTCAGCATTTTGTAAACTTTTTTATAGATAATAAAAAATGAATTTTCTTTTGAGTCTTTGAATACTTAGCTCTTGTTGTGTATTCTATTATTCCTCGCTTTGTACTTGTGCGAATTCGTGATGGGGTTGTGCCGTCTAATGGCTGTCGGCCGCATGCTTTAGATTGACATTGAGGCCGACGTTGGGGTTGGTCTTGAGGCCGACGCTGGGGTTGGTCTTGATGTCGGTCTCGAGGCAAGATCGAGAGAGGCAAGATCGAGAGCCCCTTTGATGACTCGAGGGTTCTTAATACCAAACTTGAGGGCCTTTTGAATCCCGGAGGGTGACCCGAGAGTCTTTAAGATCAAGCTAAGGAGCCTTTCGAACCCCGGAGGGTGACCCGAGAGTTTTTGAGACCAAGCTCGGGAGCCTTTTGAACCTCGAAGGATGACCCAAGAGTCTTTGAGACCAAGCTTGGGAGCCTTTTGAAACCCGAAGGATGACCCAAGAGTCTTCGAGACCAAGCTTGGGAGCCTTTTGAACCCCAGAGGGTGATCCGAGAGTCTTTGAGACCAAGGTTGGGATCCTTTTGAACCCTGAAGAGTGACTCGAAAGTCTTAGAGACATGCTCGAGAGCCTTTTGAACCTCGAAGGATGACTCGGGAGTCTTAGAGACCTTGCCCGAGAGCCTTTTGAACCCCATCTTGTAGAGCTCAGAGGAAGAGATACTTGAACTTATCTTTATTTCAATTAGCTGAGTGTGTACATCGCTGATAGTACCAATGGAGGTTGTCTGTGCTCCAGGTGCGGGATATTGGCTTTCCATCTAGTCCTTTGATCTGATACGCTCCGCGATGAAGTATCTCGGTGACCCGGTAGGGCCCCTCCCAGTTTGGGGATAGCTTGCCTTCCTTCATAGGCTTTGAGACTTCAGCTTGTCTGAAGACTAGGTCCCCAGAGAGAAATGCCTTGAAGCGAATGCGAGCATTGTAATATTTTCAGCTCTTTGGTGATAGGCAGTCATCTTGAGTCGCGTTCGATCGCGTGCCTCCTCGACCAAGTCGAGGTTGGCCCGTAGTTGATTAGAGTTGTCCTCCTCATCGTACGACTCCATCCGGGGTCTGAGGATGCCGATCTCCATAGGGATGACAACCTCTGATCTGAACACAAGGCTAAAGGGAGTCTCACCTATGGGAGTCCTTGGCGTCGTGTGATACACCCACAGTACATTCAGGAGCTCCTCCATCCATCTTCCTTTAAACTCATCCAGTCATGTTCTTAGCCCCTGAAGGATGGTTCGGTTCATAACCCCCGCCGCCCTATTTGTTTGTGGATGGCCAACGAAAGTGAATCGCTGGTAGATGCCCAGCTCGGTACAAAATTTCTTAAAGGGGGCATTGTCGAACTATCTGCTATCAGTGATGAAAGTGTGGGTTAGCCCAAACCGACAGATGATGGATTTCCAAAAGAAAGACATCACCTTGCCCTCGATGATCTTTGCCAGTGCTTTGGCCTCAACCCACTTAGTGAAGTGGTCGATGGCGACGAGTAAGAAGTTTCGTTGACCGAAGGCTGAAGGGAATGGCCCTAGGATATCCATTCCCCATTAGGCGAAGGGCCATGGAGCTGATAGTGAACTTAGTTGGGAGGTTGGTTGCTACTTGATGTTGGCATGTCGCTGGCAGTTATCACACTTTTGAACCAACTCAACGGCATCCTCCTGCATGGTAAGCCAATAGTACCCTTGATATAAAGCCTTGTATGCTAGCGCTCTGCCCCTCAGATGGTTCTTGCAGATGCCTTCATGAATCTCGCGAAGGATGTAGTCGGCATCCATGGAGTCGACACATTTGAGAAGGGGATAAGAAAAGGATCTCCGATATAGCCGTCTGTCCAGCACTAAAAATTTGGAGGCTCTTCACTTGAGTAGTTTGGCCTCCGTATAATCAGCAAGAAGGGTGTCATTGATGAGATAGCGGACATAGGCATCAATCCATGTAGGCTTCTAGACGACCGGTAGAGCTTCTTCCACTGCATCGATGCTCGGGACCTCAAATGCTCCACATAGTTCTTCCTAAGGTTTCGTCTGCTGAGGTGGCTAATCGCGATAGAGCATTGGCCCTGGCATTCTCATCCCTGGGGATATAGCTAACGCTAAAATGAGAAAAGAATGAGGTCTATGATTGGACCTTACTCAGATATCAGGACATGGTGGGGTTCTGGATCTCGTACTCTTCAGTAATTTATTCAAAGATGAGCTGGAAGCCGGTGAAGGCTCTGAGGCTCTTTACTTTGAGCTCCCTTGCGAGCTTTATCCCTACTAGTAAGGCTTCATACTCAATTTAGTTATTAGTAGCTTGAAAGAGAAATCGATGGGCGTACTCCATCACCATCCCCTTTGGACTCGCGAGGATGAGGCTACTCCGCTCCCTTAGAAATTCGATGCGCCATCTATATGGAGAATCTAATCTTCTTTCGCCTCCTTGGGCATAGCATCCGAGGGTGCCACATAGGGCTCTTCCGACTGTTCTTCAGTCCAAGTACACTCGATCAGAAAGTCTGCCAAGACTTGGGACTTCATGGCCGACCTTGATCGAAATGATAGATCAAACTTCCCTAACTTGATCGCCCACTTAGCCAGCCGATCGAAGGTGTTAGGACGGGATAAGATCGCCTTCAGAGGTTGGTCCGTGAGCACCACGATCGGATGTGTTTGGAAATAGGGCCTGAGATGTTAAGTGGAGACTATTAGTGCAAAAATGATCTTCTTAGTTCTGAAATACCTGGTCTCCGCATCATGAAGCACTTTGCTGGTATAGTAGATTGGCCTTTGCACTCCATCGGGATCCACATGGATGAGGATGGAGCTGACCGCCTTCGGGGAGGCAGTGAGATAGAGGAAGAGGTCTTTTCCATCCCCCGGCTTCGACATAGTGGCAGGGTAGACAAGAATTTCTTCAATCCCTCGAAAGCTTTCTGACACTCTTTCATCCATTCGAAGCCGCTTATCTTCCGCAATGCCTTGAAGAAGGGCAGGCACTGCTCGGCCGACTTTGACAGGAATAGGCTTAGAGTTGCTACCCTCTCAGTTAGTCATTGCACCTCCTTCTTATTGGCCGGAGGTCTCATGTCGAGGATGGCTTGGATCTTCTTCGGGTTTGCCTCGATCCCTCGTTGAGTCACCAAGAATTCCAGGAACTTGCCCGTCGTGACCCCGAATGCACATTTGCGAGGATTCAGTCTCATCTAGCAACGGCAAAGGTTGCCAAAGGTTTTTGTTAAGTCAGCAACATGGTCGGCGGTGCGAACGCTTTTGGTTAATATATCATCCACGTACACTTCCATGTTGTGCCCGATTTGGCTTTCAAAAACCTTGTTCATTAGTCTCTGGTATGTGGCCCTTGTATTCTTCAGTCCGAAGGGCATTACCTTGTAGCAGTAGACGCCCTTCTCAATCATAAAGAAAGTAGCCTCCTCGTTCGTCGGATCCATCTTTATCTGATTGTACCTCGAGAAGACATCCATGAAGCTAAGGATCTCATGGCCGGACGTGGAGTCCAACTGATCATTCTAGGCATTGGAAAGTTGTCTTTGGAGCACGCCTTGTTAAGGTCGATGAAGTTGATACAGATCCTCCAGCTCCCATTAGCCTTGCGAACTATCACCATGTTGGCCAACCAGTCTGGTAATGTGCCTCCTGAATGTGGCCGGCGGCAATCAGCTTATCGATCTCCTAGTCAATGGCCCTCTGCCGCTCGAGGACCAACGCTGGAGTCGGTGCTAAGGGCTGATGCTGGAGTCGATCTTGAGGCTGACTCTAGAGTCGGTGCTAAGGGCCAACGCTGGAGTCGGTCTTAAGACTGACACTGAAGTCAGCATTGAGGTCAACTCTGGAGTCGGTCTTAGGACCAATGCTGAAGTCGGTCTTGAGGCCGACTCTGGAGTCGGTGCTAGAGCAGAGGTGACACGTCAAATCATGACAACTTTAATTGTTTGATTTTATCTCCATTAGTTAGCCCTTCTCTGCTAACTCTGATATGGCTTGATCAACCACATCACAGGGCTTTATTACATTTGCTCAGGATAAAAAGAAATCATGGGTATATGACTTTTTCTTCTAATCCATACTATAAGTATGGAAGTTTATTGGATGTATGACTATTTTTGTTCTAATCCATACCATATGAAGTTTATCTGCCTCAAGTATGGTCCTTGCCTCTATTTTATTTGGTGGGGCAGCAAATTTAGGTAGATGAAGATATCTTGATTCATCCTTTCCTGATTTTGGACAGGCTCACAGCCTTGGAGCTTCAGCCTTGGACTAATCAGGGCTCAGAGGAGCTTCAGCCTTGGACTGATCTGGGCTCATGTTGTTCAGTCCCTGTACCATCAGCAGCAATTGGGCCAGGCATGGACTCACAGAAACCTATATTGATCGGTGTGGTTATTTAAAAAAATAACAAAATAATGTTAGTATGGGCTCAATAAGTCCCAATTAACAAACTTTTTTGCTATTCTGAAATGCAAGTCACCAACAAGAAGTCCCCTTTCCCATGATGATCTGTACCAACTCTTACATCACCCCTTTTCCTTCAGGAGTTTCCCGACCAAAATTTTCTTGTTTATGGGAATATTAACAATAAATGGTACACAACCATCCTGTTGTAACATTCAATTGTGCAGCCATTGAAGCACTAGATTCATAGGGCTGGTTGGGAATAGTGTGACACAAATATTCAGACACCACAAATAAATATGTGGAATAAAGCTGCTGCTAGTTAGAGCTTGAAGCCTAGAATTTTAACATCATCCATCTTAACAACTTATATATCAGATAAGTGAACTAATATACTATCTACAAATCAATCAAAAATGAAGAGCAGTAGAACCATCCTTTTCTAAGCAAAAACGGGAGATCCTTCAAACATTTGCATTGCATTCTTAATGGCCTCAAAATCTATGTCAATCAGCTTTCCAGTTTTCGATGATATAATTTGACATCTCTTCTCTTCTGCGTTAGGAACAAAAAGTTTCCCTTTATCTTCAGAAGAAAACAATGCAATGCTGCATGGAGGACCATAATAACATCTTAAGCCGGGAATATAAAGCTTATCAAAGTAAATATCCATGAATACTGAACATGATCTCATGCGATATTAAAAATTAAACCTTGGTTTATCTCGGGCATTTGCAAGTTGGATTGCTGCTGTGTTTGTGGCTATCACACCAACCGAGTCATTGATGACAGCTGCCAGCTGATGAAAGGATGGCATGCAGGTCCCAATGAGATTAATCTATCAGGCACAAAACACAACTGTGGAAACAAGAGTAAAAGAGAAAGACCTGGCCTGGTGTGGTGATGAATAAAATGTTTGCATCTTCTCCAACTGTTTCCTCTATATCATCCCTCACCTTTTCATGTGGAATTACAAATAGAGGCTTGACATCCCTGTTTCCACACTCTAGAAAGATATATCATGCATGGAAACAACTTTTAATTGCCATAAATTCATTAGAACTAAGGCCTACTATTTGATTTCATCTTCATAACTACATTAATATTACTAAATGATTATTATTATAACAAATATAACTATTTTCTAGGTTCACCTTTTCATGAGCTAACCTTACTAGTTCCTGCAAATTAAGCATCTAATCTACATTAACTCCGCCTCTTCAGTTTGAATATAAATTTTAATCTACTACAATTGATTTTACTATAATGGTAAAAATACAAAAACATGTTTCAAAATTATCAAAATACAAACTTCATCAAAAATATCCAAGAACAACAACCCTGAAAAAGGTATGAGCTCTTTTGATAATATAAAATTTAATTCTTATATCTCTTAGTTCTCTCAACTTCAAAGATCTTGGTCACACTGTAACTGTGATTAGATATGCATACCTTATCTGCTTCACTATTTCGGACCATAGTTGAATAGGAAGCAAATTATCTTTGTCCCCTTTAGATTGCATTGAAGCCACTGAATCGGTCTCTATTCCATGGATAACTATATATCTCCCTTTCTGTACACCTGCCTTCTTATATTTTTGTTCTACATACGCCTTGAGCTTCTTCGAAATCGATACCCTCAGTGGAGGCACAGGGTGTCTTGGAACGTTACGGCCTGGTCTCCCCAGCCATTCCTCCATCTCATGATACCTACAATATATTTATCATTAATATCCATCGTAATTATAATATGAGATCTAATAATATTGTTCATCTAATCTAGATTGCAGGTTATGTTAAATAGTGCATTGAAATTGTCTAACAGGGCTTCAGCTGAATTGTTCAACATGGTAAATATGCTTAACAATTGAATCATAAAGGAAGGCAACAAACAACTATAAAGCTAGTATTGCTAATGATGGTCTCACATGTTATATCCGCCCTCTGACAGGTCCATCTCATGATACCTGCAATAGATTTATCCTTATTATTCATCACAATTGTAATATGCGATCTTATAATATTGTCCATCGAATCTAGTTTGCAAGTTCTGTTAGATGGTGCATTGAAATTTTCTAACTAGAACTTACACATAGTAAACATGCTTAACAATTGAATCATAAAGGAAGGCAACAAATAACTATAAGGCTATTGTTGCTAATGATGGTCTCACATGTTATATCTGCCCTTTGAGAGGTCCATCTCATAATACAAGATAGATTTATCCTTAATACACATCACAATTGTAATATGAGATCTAGTAATATTGTCCATTGAATCTAGTTTGCAGGTTATGTTAGATGGTGCATTGAAATTGTCCAACTAGAGCTTCAGCTGAATTGTTACACATAGTAAACATGCTTAAGAATTGAATCATAAAGGAAGGCAACAAACAAGTATAAAACTAGTGTTGCTAATGATGGTCTCACATGCTATATCCTCCCTCTGAGAGGTTCATCCCTGGGGAGGTGAATGTCTCTGTGAGAAGCAACCCTGCACCAGCTGCATTCACATTTGGATAGACATAGCTTACTTTGTCTCGAGCTGAAGTCAGGAGCAAAAATGTTGCATGGCCGAGCCCCGCTAACTTCGTAGATAAAATCAAATCATAGTACCTATTCTGCCAACAGAGAAAACTGGACTCCAATCATTTCATATTCTTCACCAAAAACATAATACACTCGCATAACATGATGGAGCTTGTTAATAATTGGTTCTGGCTTTGGACCTGAACCTGTGATTCATCTTTATGGGCAAATGGTTATTGGTGGTTTATTTGTAACCAGTCTCTCTCCTAGATGGAGAATTATTGTGGGAGAAAACAACCATGTGGGAGATCCATGGACATCTAAGAAATGGAACAGGGAATAATACCCTCCATTCTTTTTATTCTTAGCATTCTTCCTGGGGCTACCACCGAGGAACCCTAACAGCTGCTCCTTCGACCTTAAATGGCATTGCTTGCTCTCCATGTGTGTGTTTTTGTTTGGTAACAGAGCTTAAAGAAAAAGAAAGAAAGAAAGCAAAATTAAGAAGAGTGGTAACACTTGACCTTGAGCAGGCCGACCATGTCGGCATACTCGGCTGGCTCAGGGAAAGGATCGTCGGGATCATAAGCATTAGCCCACCTCACATTCTTGTTCAGCTCGTAGGTCTGCTTCCCCCTCGGCGAAGCGATCACATCCACCTGAACGCCCGGGTACCGATCCTTGATCAGCTGGATGGCGGGGAAGAAGAGCAGGTTCTCGTAAACCCCTCCGGAGATCACGCAGCAGCATCTCCGCACGTCCCCCCGCAGCTTGGAGGCGAGCGAGGCGATCTCCACGTTGAACCCGGACGGGAACTTGAGGAAGCCGTACGGGTTCCCGGGGTCGTCGGGCGGCCTCGGGTCCTCGTCCTGCTTGCCGTCGGCGAAGAGGGAGGTGTACTCCGCGCCCGGGTCTTCGCCGTCGTCGAAGGGGTCGAGCCATGGGTTTTTCTTCTTGGCGAATGTGGAGAAGGCGAGCCTGTTGGGATAGGGAGGCTTGTGGAAGAGGGGGTTGGAGAGGTGGGCTGGTAGGGGTGGAGGGTGAGAGGGGAGGAAGGAAGGGAGGGATTTGGGAAGGAGATGAGGTGAAGAAGCCATGGGGGAGAGCTTGGTCGATGTGTTTTGGCGCTAAGAAGTGGATGCCATGACCGTTGCTGGCAGTCGATCGGCTTCAGGGTACTTGAATGTGTGGAGGAGGCGGGATAAGCTGGCATTCTCATCTCTCCTGGGTTTCTTCCCCTTTTCTTTTTCTTTTAAATCTATTGTGGCGTTTCTTTCAGGGTGGTTTGTGAAATTGGCTGTGAGATTAGATTATTCTATAATATATAAATAATTAGATTCCGATTTTTATATTAACGATCCAAGTTATTAAAAATAATTTATTATTTTTAAACTATTTATACATTAAAAATTATATAATTTAAAAATCTTTAACCTATTTATCAAATGATTTAAAATTAATCGGTCTAAATAATGTTAATTTTTAATCATTTGATATATAGGCTAAATTTATTCAAATTATATGATATTTAGTAGAATATAGAAATGATATCGTATTCAATGACTTGAATAACTGATAAAAAATTTCTATCATCTAATTCGTAAAAATATAATTTTTTTTATAATTATATTATGTGAAATTTAATTCTTATTATTACTTTAAATTTATTATACTTTAAAAGGTCTACCTTCTCACAAACCACATTAGCTCTAAATGTGGGTAATGTTGGAAAGTGGTTATAGTTTTGTTTGAGATAACCGTTGGAATCAACTATTGAAGTACATGATGGAAAGTAATTAAGCAGTTAATGTTAGCTTTTTCAACAACTATTCTTCAAGTAAAGCAGGTATTATTTAGTTTTATATACCATTCTTCTACCTCTTTGAGGGTATTGCTCCTATTGAATTAACGGCCTCTGTTTATTTTCTTTTGATCCGGTTGGGAACCTAGCCTCCACCTACAGTGATTAGCCTCTTCTGGTCTCAAAAACAAAAAAACAAATGCCATCTAACTTTTAAGGGGCTCAGATATACCATAACAGATTGTTAAGTGAGCTTGGCCACAAGGATAGTGTGAGTGATGTGTATAAGGCAACCAAGATGAAGTAATAATAAAGAACACCAAACTGACAATCCTATTAAGGGGATGCTCATCTTCCAGCAACAAGAAATGGTGGTGTTCATGCTGGAGTTTTCTCTTCCAATGTTCCTTGGTTTGATGGTTTTGATCCTACAAGGTAGATTTATTGATGCAATCAAACTTCTACCCCCACCAATGTTGGATCATGTGTTAGTGATTGGTTTCAATGTCATCATTGGATGGAGAAGATTGGGACTTTCTATGTGGGTGGCCAAAATAAGTTTAAATTTTCTATTACCACTCAAGTTATTATTGAAGTTGTAAATGAGTTGATTTAGATACATGCAAGCTCGATCTTGGCCTTTCTTGATTTTATATTCTGAATGTAAATTTTAGACATGGAATCGATTTATTCATTAATCATGTCAAGTTCAAGCCTTTGAACGCAACCCCAAATACTCTTATTTGAGTCAGAATTATATCAGGCCATATTTTTTTAGGCACTTACCTTTACTTTTATAATTAAAATTTAATAATTAAAATTAAATATAAATTTTAATAAATTTAAATAAAACTAGAAAGACTTAAGTTAAACTTAAATTGTTACTTAAAAACTTTTAGTTTCATCCAAGCAATTGATCATTTTCAGGTTTTGAATTATAATTTTAATAATATATACATACACTTAAGAACATTGTAAATAAGAATTCATGAAAAATAAAAAAATAAATGATTAAATATAATTAAACAAAAATAATAACAGAATATATAGTTGTTAAGATGAAGAAAAGATAAATTAACTTAAATGAGAGTTCATTCAAAAAATTCAAAAGTATAATTATATTTAAGGAGTAGAAGATTTATATAATATGGGTCCCAGATTAGGCTGAATTAAGTTTGAGTTAGTTTTGATCATTTTTGATATATTCAACTCATACTGAGATAATATAGGAGCCAAGTTAACTCATACTGAGATAATATAGGAGCCAAGTTGAGTTAAAAAAATATAAAATTAAGACTCAACTGAAAATTTAGATTGATTCAATTATTAAATGCAACCTAATCCATGTTTTTTTAAATATAGATCAATTTATATATATTTGAATCAAGGTAAGGATGAATAGGTGTTGACGCGACATATTTGCAATCTAATTTATTATCTTTCAATCGGTAATTTATTCATGGTAACATAATATTATTAAAAAAATTATTTTTTATAATTTTATATTTGATAATTAGATTATGCGAAATGCAGGATTATCATGTTTTGTTAAATTAATAGTGCTAGCTTACTTTCATCCGAATGCAAGATTACAATGTTTTGTTCATTATAATTAAATATGGCAATCGGATTTCCATGCTTCATAATTCTATCTGTATAACTATAATTTTTAATCCTTTAATTAGTTATCTTTTTTCAAAAATTAGAATATAAAATATTTTAATAAAAAAGTATGATTCTTTGTAAAATCATTTTAGAAATATTATATATTTAAAATTTTATAAATAATTTAATACATATAGTAATATATATATAATATTGTAATAATATAATATAAATATATACACAAAATTTTTAATAATATATATATATCTAATAATATATATTTATAACTACATCATCAAATTTAAATAATAAAATATTTAATATATCATAAATTATATTATGTATAATATTATATAAATTTATAATATAAATACTTATATTATTAAATTATTAAATATTATAATAAATAATATCAAAGATCATATAACTTGTTTAATATAATAATTTAACATGCAAGAAGGTCATGAATATTAAAAATTTAAATTAAATATTTTATATGTTATAAATATACATTAGCATTTAAAATATTAAATACTATAATAATATTTAATAATAATATTAATATAATATGTTATATTATATATTAACTATTATATCCAGTAAGAAGGTAAAATAGGTGAAGATATGAATTATAGAGCTAAAGTAGGATGGATTAAGTCGATGAGTATTTCAGGGGTATTGTATTATCGATGCATCTCATTAAAATTGAAAGAAAAATTTTATAAAACCGTCGTTAGGTTAACTATGCTATATGGAGTAGAGCATTGAGTAATACTAAAATAATATGTGAATAAATTAAGTGTAATAAAAATGCGTATGATAAGATGGATATATGGTAAAACTTTAAAAAAAAATTAAAAATATATATATACGAGAAATGATAAAAGTAGCCTCAATTAAAAATAAAATGAAAAAAAATTGATTACGAATATATACAATGAAGACCTTTAAATATTCTAATTAGAAAGAGTATCCTTTTAACGGTTGATATTAGTGATAAAGGTTGAAGTAAAACTAAATTAATATAAATAAAAATAATTTAAAATATAATTATTTGTAATTTGAGTCACGACTCAGCCTTGCCAACATTAGATAGCTAGTCTACCATCGCAACTTAGCGGATCAAGATGCACAGGTTTAACGATAAAATCAACGCACACTGCAAGAAAAGACAGCAGTAACGTTCTGATAAGGGCTTTATATATATATATATATATATATATATATATATATATATATAAGATAACATAACATAATACTTTGTTTGAAATTTTTGTTGAACAATCATCTCTCCATCACACACATTTTTGGCGTCCAACCGAATCGGCGCATCCAGTAAAGATGTTAGCTACCACGTGCATGTAGCACTCCAAATTCCTAAAAGGAGACACCTAAAAATTTCCAAGCTGCGGCTGCTTAATATCACATTGCCATTCCACAGAGAATTAATTCGAGTAATTTACTCGTCATTTTAGTATTATAGCGCGTAATTATGGAGGTTTAGGGTCACAGCATCAATCTCAATAGGGTGAAGGAAAAGAATGGGATAAAAAGAATCAGCTAGTTCCACAATCAAGTTACACGAATACAATTTAAAAAAAGTAACAAGCACTTGTACCACAAAGCGCAGTTGGAATACACGAAGCAGGCAATTGTTTTGTTCTAAGGTGGGCAGTATCAGCAAAATGTTGCCTGAAAGAAACTTTTCTCCGTGGTTGCAAGGATTCACACATTATATCCCTAACATAATATGGTTGGATTAACACACATCGCCAACAAAATACATTCCGCACAAGAGCTGCTGCTACTTCAACCAGACATCCCACAATCCTGCAAGTATCACCAGCAGTCCAAACAACTCTTGCGACAGACCAGTTGCCTTTCGCCATCTTCCGGTCAAATTTAGAAAAATCAGCAGAAGAGGATAAATGGAAATAAAAAGCAGGCACTTCTATCACCCCCATAAACTTTGGCAAATGATGTGAAGCACCCCTTAATTAGAAGGCCGGAGAAAGAAAAACTGTGGAATTAGCTCTGCACGTCATCCAACACTACGAGTCTACCATCTCATCCTGCAACTCACTTGGGGCGATAAGCCCAGGGATGGAGAGCATCCGCTGGCGCTCCCTCTCTCTCTGAGCTGCAGCTTCCTCAGCATAAAGATCCTTGTTATCCTGCAGAACAAATCATAAGTTATTGTGGTTAAAGTAGATCTGAAAGCCCACCCTAAAAGAACATACAGCATCCAACAGCTTTTAACCAACCCAGTCAACTAAGGCAGACTTTTAAGCTTTAAGTAGTTCAAATTTTATTGCATATACTCAATCAACCTAGTATCAGTCCCAACCAGCCAGGGTAAACCATATATGAACATTTAAACTTATATCAATGGATACATTACTATCTCAATCAATTGGATCTTAAACAACATTTCCCATATTTCCTTGAGATCGCTATATTCAAAATGCCAGATCTAATCAAAGTACATAATTGCATGTGATTTCAACTAATATGTTTACTTCTAACACACTCCATGTTCTCTCATAACAAAGATGTCAGCTTTTGCAGGAAAAAAAAAATTTTGGAGACGAATCATCCATCTCAAAATCATGTATATACATAAAAAAGCACCCAGACCTTCGGAAAGACGTTGCCTCCAACCTGACAATAGTCCCAAGCCAACTAGTGCATGCCAGAATGAGACCATGATGCCATCAGCATTTACATTGCAATGTCATACAAGACTTTAAGTGGAATGCACTTCGATCTCAAAATAAAGAAGCTTGGTAAGAACATAAAAAATAACATTTGAAGAGATGGTTCACAGTTCATGAACCTATAGGAGCTTTGAAGCTTTCTGAAAATCAGAAGAAAATGGAATATGATTGAAAATAATGTGGTAAGAGTCTTGTTCTTTGATGGTTTCAAGGGAAACTTTGACACTTTGACCTAAAAATGAAGAAGATCGATCTAAAAGTCGCAGTGAGAACATAAAAAATAAATTTAAAGAAGTTCATGAACCTAATAAGAGCTTTGAAACTCTGGAGATCAGAAGAAAAAGAAATATAATTGAAAATAATATGGAGTCTTCTTCTTTGATGACTTCATGGGAAACTTTGACCTGATTTTGGGCAGTGCTCGACAAACAAATAATCTCTCGAGACCAACCCATATGAAACAAGGTTTGCCCACCCAAAAATCCTGCAGATAGAGGGCCCACCACCTAGACCTGCAACCTGTCATCTCCTTGCACAGGTACTCAGGAGCTTACTGGTTTTGCAAGGGTTGTGTCTAAAGGCCTTCAGTTGTTGCAACATCATTTTTACAGTGGTATCTGATAAAATACTCTTACCGGCTAAGGTTGCTACTTAAGGAACAGATGGTGTCATGATTAGTTGTCTATAACACAGATTAAAAAGTAGTCCATCAAGTAACAAGCACATGGTGCATTTCTGGACCACACAAACTGAAAAGCAGAAGCATATTAAATAAATTGCAGTACCTGAGCTGAAAACTCTTTTGATTGCACAAGGAAGTCCCTTATGTGAATCTTAAAGGTAGGAAGGTCATTTCTCGACTCAAACAATCCATCAACAAATTGAGTCACCTGGAGAAAGTAAAGTTTGATATTCAGCCAGCTTTAGATGAAAGAAAGATAAGAACAGGGAGTCAAGGTCCTACCTCTGCTGCTGTCATATTTGGAAACGAAGATCCCAAAAGTTTTATGGTGTAATCACGCACAAACATTGTATTATTTGGATATGGATAAGGTACTGTAGTTGCATCCCACAGGGGCTCAGTTAGTGAACCAGAATCCACCTGAATATTGACCGAGGCATCATATTTACCGCATAGAAAGAATATCAGATTAGCAAAAATAAGCAATGTTTGCTTTTTACCAGGCAAAACAAATGCTGAAGCACTAAAACATGCAGCTTGAAGCCTGGCTTGTGAAATGTATCTGTCAAGACAGCAAAAATCTCTTGCTCGATTGTTAAATAGTAAGTTCTATAGAATTGATTGCAGAACTCCGAAACCTGTCAGTGGACCACATTGAATGGTAAGATACTGCACATCTTATAGCAGGTAACCAAGTGTGCATTAGAAATCATACCTGGAAGTTCTTCAACAACTCTAACAGAAGACTTAGACCAGTCTCAGCAATATTCCTTTCAGTATGCCGAAAAGCCCAGTTGATGGAATCCATCACAAGTTTCAATTGCTGTCACACACAAACATAAAAGAACAATTTATTAACAAATAAGCAAATTGATATATATAGAAAAGGTAACCCACAAATTATATAATATTTTCATTGCACTTACACGACATACAATGCCAGCATCATGTTATCTTAATACTAACCTGACTTGACAACTGAATTAAGGCTTGAAAACAGTGGGTACCAATTGCACGTAATAAACTGAAGAACTTGAGACGATGCTCAGGATAATCCTCAAAGTTCTTAGTGATCATCTACAGCATAAAAATAGAAGTTATCATAATATAATTAAACGAAAATCTTCAAGGACAGACATTTTGTACATAGTGTATAATGCTTACCTCGAGAGTGCACTGAAAAACAGCTTCAAATATGCGAGGCACATCCTCCAACATTACACCTTTATATCTACATGCATAAAGTCCATAAAATGATAAGAAATAACAGTTTTCTAAATAATCAAATGTTTAACACCACCGTGAGTAATTACAAATCAAACTAAAACTAACAAAATCATGACTCAAGTTTATCCACACCGCTATGACAAAGAATTCATTGAGAAAAACAGCTGACTTCTTAAGTTTTCACGTAGTTCAAAAACAAAGAAATTCAATTGGAACCATTTACATTGATTTTAGCTAGCAACAAAAGGTTTCTTCATCATTTTGTCACTCTTCGTTTCACTAAATCCTTTTCAGACATACTGGAACTAAACAAGGGATCATGTGATTCCATTCTTCAGATAAAGAAACAAGGAATAGGGATATTTTGAAAGTCAGTCTTATAAAAGTGATGCAATAATATTCAACGCTATCAATGCCATCACATCATAAGCTAAATGTTGTAAATATGTGCTCTGACATGGTCCTACAAGCATGTCAGTCACTCATAAGTTGCAATCACGTCGTCACTGTATGCCCAACAATAAGAGTCATTGCCTTCTTTTCAAGGTGGCAATAGAATTTAACCATCCACATGTCACGAATGAGTGATAGTAGGAATTACCTTTTAAAAATCTAATGCAGGATTCAATTACAATGGTTTCTAAGAGTGAACATTGACCATCGAGATGGTTACATGAATGATGATAGGCTCTCATTTATGAATGATATCTCAGTTAAGAATGAGTGCATATTTTTCTATTTTTTTCCCTTTAATTTGGTATAACAATTTGGTTAGAACCCAGTGAAGCTTAAGATCAATTCACAATCATGGAGTAACTTGCGTAGAAGTCCTTTTCCCAAATTGGCTTCAAAGAAAATTTAGCATTAAGTCAAAATTTATCATTAAGATGGATATCTGAAGGCTGACCACTTTTTATTGCCTTTTTATCTCATAAAAATTAACAAAGAACTTCAGTGGACATACATTACCATTCTTCCATAATCATGGAGCATTAAGAAAAGAAATTTTTATCAAAAGATTGAGCAAGAAAAAGGGCACAGATAAGATAGGTCGGCATAAGATGGTTAACATCAATTTGCATGACAGCATGCATATTGAGTTTATCTTATCATGTCTAAAAAAATACAAACTGAAAGATTTAACAACAAGAATCTTGAATTTCAATCAAAATTCAACGAGTGAAAACCAAGACCTAAAAGGTACCAAGATGAACCATTAAAATGAGGATCTGAGAAATGAAACATTAATTGCGGATTTAGCCCCTGATAGTATAAATGATGACTGATAAACCGGTCAAGTTAAAATTATGGCACTCGTTTAATTAAGATCCCTTATCACAGTCACTAAAAGTAATTTCATGGTTTGCTTGTGTTATCAGAATAAACACTAATGACATCAGACACTAATGTAACATTATCACTAATTACATCACACATCAATTTATGATACCATAGGCTCTTTTGAAAATGAATATAAGGTGCCATCCAGAGGGGAAAAAAATTAAACAATATTTTATAGTAAAATTTCCTAAAGTGAGACAGATTAAGTTCACTTATTTCATGAAGAAGCTATGACTAGCTCAAAACTAAGGTAGTGTTTGAAATAGGGGATAAGAGGGGATATCCAAGGGATATCCCCTCTTATTCCCAAAAGCCATAACTATAAGGGATAGTTGGGAATAAAGTTAACCAAAGGAATAATCCAGAAAATGCAGGAATAGCTAGTTATCCCTCCAAATAAGAGTAAAAAAAAATTATCCCATGGATTTACCTTTTTGCATTTGATATGATCAATGGGATAGCCAATGGATATCCCTAGAGATAGCTAAGGGACAAACTCTATCCCGTACACTTATCCATGGATAATATTTTTTCTATCAAACACTACCTAAAAGGGACTAGGTCTTTCCCCTTTTGGGTGGAGAAGTAAAGATAATTAGGCTTTTCTTTATTACTAATTAGTTCTTTAGAGAACTTGACATAAACAAAATGAGATATAAAGTAGTCAAGCATATATAGATGGCATGCCAAATAAGGCATAAAAAAACAAAGAATATAAAGAAATTATACATACTTGTTTATAATTGTAGCAAAGAGAGATAAGACTTCTGATTCCCTGGCATCAGGCACATTTCTAGCATAGTCACCAAGGATAGGATCCATCATTGGTGGAACAAACTGCTTCCCAATATGTGGTTGATCTTCGGCCTTGTCTAAAAATGTCTCAATCAGCTTAAGAGTCTCCCGCTTCACGGATCTGTAAGTGCATGCAAGTACATAACACTGCTAGAATAATTCCTCAAACCCTCAATTAGAAGAAAAATGTCAAGGGTAGAGAAAAAATAGGAAAAACTGCCAATTCATGGTTTTACCGTAAAAGTTTTACATAAGATGTTTTCGAAGCAAAGGGCCCTCCTTCAGCAATAGTATTAGATATAAGCTCACTGTACATTCTGTCATGAAAACCACATAAAGAAAACTCAGCATCATGCCCCTCAAAAAAGGAAAAGAAAATTCTTCAGGGCATGCAAGTTCCGAACACTATGACTCTGTTTTGATGCTTGATGCTCAAATGAAATGGGACAAATAATGAAAAGGAGGCTGGGAAATAAGTAGATAATATTCCACTCCCCTTGTCCTCTATTTTGTTTCCCGTCTCTCAGTGTCAGACAAATTAAACAGAACCAAAAAGTTGTTCACTCACAACCATACCTGTAGACGGTAAGCATGTCCAGAAATATCAACGATATTTGTGGAAAGAAATATGTTCCAAGTGAATTAGCAACGCAAGTGTTTGTCTGCCAAGTATCAACAACCAGAACCATTTAGCATCCAAATAGAATTAAATAACATAAATTAGAAATACAACTAGAAAACAAGATTCTTACCATCAATTAGAATACTACAACATCAAATAAATTACCAATTAAAAATTTCCTATCATAACCAATTAGCGATTTCCCATCATCGCAATCTTGAAAAGAAAAAAATGAGCAACATCTATGCCATGAGAGAACAAACTATGAACACATGTATGGATGCATTTAAGCCTCAATTTTAGAACTCAAACCGGGCACAAAAGTGCTCCATCTCACCCATCTCCCCCTGTCCAATTTGCCAACAGCCTGCACACATCCTAAAGCCAAACCACAAGGAAGCAAACCATGCTACACCCACCATGAGTTGCATGAAAAAATGAAAAAAAAAAAAAAAAGAACAGGATTTGTGTCAATTTAGATGAGATAAATTTGTTGTTATGAAAACATGTGAGGATGCAGTTTGGCTGCAATTTAAACTCCAGACTGCTTACAAATGTTTGCCATCTCACCTATCTCTCCTCCCTTGCAGTTTACTCATACTCTACATTTTGGTACACACCTACCCACGCCCAAACCACCAGAGAGCCAAGAGGTGTCACATCCACCAGAAGTTGCATGATAAATTGTCTGGTAGCATTGTAAAATGACACACACATATGCGAGCACAGACACAATGGTCAGCTGATATAAAAATGATGGCAAATGCAGAATAGAACACATATAGACTCAAGCAGAATAATTCTGAGTGTTGTGATATAAACAGAACAGAGAATAATTAATCAGAAGTTCTTCCGAAAGGTTTTCTATTTTTAGTCAATCCTTGCTAAGTTTACCTGCAATATATTAAGAACAGTTCTTATGATATCCTGATCCTTCAGGATGGCAACACTTTGGCTTGCCTGTCCAATGATTTCAGACCATTTCTGCAAAATTTATGAATAGCCATTAAAAGTCATCAGCTTATAAAAACATTCTGAGAATATGGTATAACAGATGACAACATATGACCGAACAAAATGAACAGGAGCCATACCACAACAGCTGATAATATAGAAAAATAAACTACCTGATTAGGAAGGTCCATTAACCTTTTAAGATACTCATCCCTTTTAGCAGGATCAGATTCTGCTTGAATCATATGACCAACCTGCAGGAACTTGAAGTAATGACCAACGTATTCTAAAGAGAAGACATCATACAAGATGTACAAATGATGAATAGATATTCACACGATAAGATCTATCTCTTTACCGATTCATAGAATGTGTGAATCTGATGAGGCTCAAGATCTGCAATTGTGCTTGGGAGGCTCGTTAAAAGTTCAGATACAAATGGCTCATTCTCACCTACCTGAAAAAACAAAAATCATATTGTTCACAACAAATACTGCTGATAACTTGACTATCATTCATCTTGATTTATTTGATTCTCTTTCATGTCAAACTAGTCTTTTCCAGTTTTCACTTGTACAGAAACAAGAGAAGTGCTTGAGCTATTTAAGAAGCATATAGACATTGGTCTAACTATTTTCAAGTGTGACTAGCATATAGACATACAAAATATTTGATAGGTCTTGCCAGCGGTTCCATATAGTTCAAGTGTTACCAGATATTGACTCTAGGAACAATGCTCCAAGTTGATCAATGACTTTGAGATCAAATCTACATTACATACACTACAAAAACAGATCACAACAAATAATCAACTTTCCTAAGTTATGAACAATGCAATACAAGCTAGTATGCAATTACTGAAAATTCCTGAGGCTCCTATTAAGTTCATGAAAAACTGCACAACCAAAGTTTTATGATGAAATGGATGTCAGCCTAACAAAATGTAAGTCCAAGAGTATCATACTAATTTAGGTGACTATTATGTGCTCATCTGTAGGAACACAGAGTTACAATAAATAACTAACATTTTTTGGCATGTAGTTCTTTCCTCAGGTGGCGACGAAATCACTTCAAATGAATGGAACTATGACATGCAACTATCATGCTTATTCTTACCAATTCACATGCTAATGCCCAAAAATACACACACTTGACCAAGTTAAATGAGCCAACAAAATCTTCATGACAACAAATAGAAGGTTCATTTTACCTGTGTGATTACAAATTTACGTTTACATTTTTGAACAATTTTCAGGAAAGTATCGCATGCCATGTCCTGGAAAAAGATAAAAACCATGAGTCACAGAAATAAGCATACCAATTTATCCTTTACTCTATGCTCAATTGTTCCACATCATAATCAGCATGACAAGAGAAAGCCAATGCATATAATTGAAAACTTTGCTACAACAAAAAGCATGTACAAGATAAAACAATAAGCCAAAATATTGCACTAGTTGACAGGAAGATGAAAATAAAATTGCAATATATATTGAAGGAAGAACAATATAAGAAACAATCCAAGGACAACTAGTACTTACTGCAAGAAGCACACAAGCATGGCACTATGATATGCATATTCATCATTATAATCATCGTCAAAGTCTTTTTCCCAAAAAATATATGGGCTAGCTATGGAGCATTGCTCTAAGTTGAGAAGTCGTTATAGAAGAATTGATCAGATCTTACAACCAGCTTTCAGCATGGTGCCAATCCTTTAAACTAGAGATGAATTCCTTGCCAAGGCTAAATTTAGGCAAAAGGACTTCCCATGAAACCACTTCCTGTGAAACCTATATATCACAGTTCAAGCTCTCATGCAAGTGCAACCAAAGAGCAATGCAGCAAATCTCTCTAGACATGCAAGGTGTCTAGACAAAGGGATAGATCATGGTTTTGGTTAAGGAAGCCGTGTTCCTCCCATAAGCACAAATAAGCTAGAGTAACGAAGGATAACAGTCCCAACACACCAATAGAAATGACAAGTAATCTTGTTTAAATGTAATTGCCATAAATAGATAACGAGTACACCCCTTCACATAAAGTCGGCACCAGGATGGAAGAGCTCGGGAGCCAAAAGAAAAAAAAAAAAAAAAGACATGGCCAAAGAAAAACAAGAACTAATGGCTTACTGCAGATGGCAACACATAAAACAACATTATTTTGTGTGTGTGAGTGTGAGTGTGTGTGTGTGTGTGAGAGAGAGAGAGAGAGAGCATGGTGGCATTAATTGACAAGAGTGATACTTCATTTCTTTTTTTTTCTCTGTTTGATCATAGATGCATTTATCCAAGAAATGGATCTGACAAAACATTTGGAAGGGAAATTACAGAAGGTACGATGCAAAAATTTGGCAACATCTTTCATATAAGAGGATAGAAAAGGAAAACAATATAATTATGTTGACAAAAAAGGCACAAATAGCAGGAGAGATGCAATAGGTCCAATAAGTGGGTTCTGTTAACCTCAAATCAGGCAAATGTTGTGACTAGGACAATTTATGGATTGCGTAAGGTTGCCGAAATAAGGTTGAATTATGATTTCAAATACTTTTGTTACTTGAAAACAGGACAGCCAACACCAGACCTTGAAATTAGGGCAGTGGCTGTTAAAGAAAATTCTTTTTAGCATTTCTTATATGAGAAAGGATGAGCTGGATCTAAATCTAGGTTTTTTCCGAGTCTTAATTGAACAATTCAATATGAATCTGTAACTAGATTTGGTCAAATGATGCATACAGATCTATATAGAGAAGTAGGATCAAACACCTGATGATATTAAAGAACTTAAAATATCAAAGAAAAGTGGGTTCAATGCAGCAAGTGAATATTAATAAAGCTCTGAAAGAAGAACTGAAATCTGATGATAATTAGATATTACCAGCAGCAAGTCAATAGACTACAGAAGAAAGAACAGAACCAGCAGAGAAAGAAGAGAGGAACATAAAGACGTGTTTGTGTGTGTGTGTGTGCGCGCGCGTGCGCGTGTGCATGTGCGAGAGAGAGAGAGAGAGAGAGAGAGAGAGAGAGAGAGAGAACCTGCTGAACTAGGCTGACCATAGGGTTCTATTTGAAACTTAATTGGCATAGTTTGCAAGAAAGTTTGAGCTCCTTTAACAATCATACATTATGGAAATAGATCTCCTCAAATCCCACTATTCACTCCTGCTAAAACTAATAATTGACTGCACTTACTGTAGCAAAACTGTAGCAAGAGCTTGTTCTGCTACAGTGATAAACGGTAACAAGCCCTCTATCTATTATTAAAACTAAGTAAAAACACTGCTTTAAAAGATAAAATCCAAGAACTACTTAATCAGCAATCAAGTGGACACAACTGGATGAAGTTGCGATTACCTCTTGCCTCAGTTGTTCATTGCAGCAGTGTGGGGCCCTAAAATGCCTCAGTAACTATCCAATCTCGTAACCAGCCCCGCATTGATCCTAGCAGTGCTATAGATGTTTACATGTTTAAGATCTGTGCCTCTTGCTTCAATCTTTAGGCTATTAAAGGCTTTCTTTTATAGTGATTGCATCATGCTTTCATCTAACCAGAAACTAGTTGGCAAAAAGCATGTTTTTGCCAATTTAGGAATTCAAGATATCTTGGATATGAACCTTGCCACTTGTGGAATTTTCAAAATGATGAATGATAATGAGTTCCAGGATAGGAAGGTTTTGATGAAAAAAACAGAGCTAAGCAATGCCAGCAATCTGGAAACCAGTGGGTTTCACAGTTCTAGGTGAAGTGGTGGTTTTACAATGATACTTTTCCCCACACAAAGTGAATGGACAGATCTCACTTCTTACAAGGAGCTCAGCACCATTCAAGAATAATCCGTAAATCAAGAAACTCCCAGCAAAACAAAAAAATTTGTTCCAAAAATTTAAATCCACAACAAAAGTATGGGAGAGGTACAAGCAACAGCAATTGAAACTCTAATGTGAAGGATCAATATTTTGATAGTTGAAATCAGAAAATCTTTTCACCTTTGCAATCCTATGAATAGTTGATCCAATGGCCTCAATCATGGCTACTAATAAAATCAGATTGGGAACTAAAAAATGCCCAAGACAATCAAAGGTAGTATGGGAAAATGGCCACAAAGTTTACAACACAAGGCTCAGCCTTTTGTTGAGAATTGCAACCTATTGGTTATTGATACCATCATATATACACAAATAAAAAAAATCTAATGAGGCCAGATTTGAAATGTACAATTATTTGAGAGCATAAAGACAAAAGGGGCACCAAGCAGACTCCACAGACACATTAAAGGATACAGACATTTACATTCTAGAAACACTAGTCACTGAACAGATGGGCATGCATAATGCAAGAGCATTTGACAGGATAACATAAAGATGTCAGGTAATCACTGTAATCAACATGGTCATTGTTTTCAACAGTTGAATAAAAGATCGCAAATTTACATAGATCATTATTGTTAACAACAAATCATTTTATGAATGCTTCAAGACAGCTATGATGGAACTTATAATCCTACTATCCCCTAAAAAAAATCTTAAATAATTCAGCTTGTCAATCATTAACTTGCAGTGATGTTGTGTCTTACGAGTTACAAACCAAAAACTTTGAAAATAAGAGACAAGAGGCAAAGTTAATCACCTGAACTCCTGGATGTGTTTCGTGCATAAACTCAAACAATTTATTTATGACTGTTTTCAGAAACTTCCAGTGAGCCCTAAGAAACCTTGGGTATTGTCCCACTACATACCTGATAATCACGGCATAAGAGTTAGAAGACAGAATTATTAAACACAAACAAAAGGACGTTGGGTTGCTTACATGATGTTGCTTGCAATAACAGCTTTATTATCCTTCCCCTTTGTGATTTCGCAGAGATTCAGCAAATCACGAATGACCATTACTAGAAACCTATTTTCCTGCCAAATATAAAACAAGCAATATGAAAAAGGCAGTATGCAAAAAGTGAAATAAAGTATAGAATAAAGTGAAAAGACCGGAAATAAATAAAAAAATCTAGAAAGGACGTGAAGGTAGTGCTTCAGGAGGTGGTGACTAAGGCAAAATGCTTCAACTTTCGATAGGGCTAGGCTTAAGCCACCTGGAATTTCTGAGAGCTTTAAAAATTTAATAGAGATAATGAGGAAAAAAAATACAAGCTACAGAACATTGGTGCTGTGTCTGGACTTGATTACAGGATAGGTTGGGGAACACATTACACAGACCAAATTGCAAGAAATCTTAGTCCATGAACAATATTGTATCTCATTGTACATCATTTGGAATTTGGATCCATCCTGTCTTTGAATTATGAATAATATCAAGCTTGACATGTATCTTATAATGCATGAGCTAAGAAACAATGCATGCCTTACGTGGGCAAATATTTTCTTTTCTTCAGTGCCATAAAGAGTCTTCCAGGAGCCTCAATGCAAGTTTTGGATAGACAACTTCAAGGCATGTTCCATTTGTATTTCACAAAATCTAGTTTATGATAATATATTTTAGTCATAATATATTTACTGCAATTCACCTAAGCAGTCCCAAAGTCACCAGCATACCATGACCATCTCTTAAAACCTTGATCTTGACCAATGCAACTGAACAACAGAACATTGGTGCCAGATTAACATGTTTATTCAAATTAGTGGTTCCATGACAATGTGATCTTCCATTTGGTTGACGATGCATCTTTACATTCATCAGACAAGCACCTTCTGATGCAATATTTATCTTTATTAAAGAATCACTTTGATTTTTTTCCAGTGTTCATTTATAAAATGAACTTGATGTACCATTTGCATATCTAAATATGGTCGTCATCTGACCAAATAATTCCACAAGATCATCCAACACCTCTACAATATTCTTAATGCTATTTGATCTTTCTTAAAGGGATAAAAGCCAATAACAAGGATTTGCTTGATCCTCGCAAGGTGCCTTACCAACTAAGAGTTAGCCTCCATAGCCAACTTCATTTCAATGGAAGCAAGCATAGATGATGGCAACGATGACAAGATCCTTTCCTAATGGGACAGAAGCCAGTTACAAGGATCTGTTTAATCCTTATAAGGAGCCTTCTAAACTTAGAGTTGGCCTCCATGGCCAACACCATTTTTATGGAAGGAGTTGTAGATGATAATGATGATGATGACGATGACATTGACTCATTACTACCTAATATTTTGATTTATACAACATAGCCAAACTAACTTTTGTAATGGCATTTTCCCTCAAGTTAATTGGTATGAATAGTCAAACACTCCTTAAGAAGTATATCTCCACATCATCCACTATCTTATTGCTATGATGACAGTGTTGTCATGACAACAACAACAACAACAACAAAGCCTTAATCTCAAACTAGTTGGGATCAAATATATGAATCCTTGTTCTTCATTCAGCTTGGTTAAATCATACTTTTTTTTTAGATGCAAAGATTCTAAGTATTTCTTTATCACTTCTTTTCAAACAATTTTCGGTCCACCATATCTCCTTTTTCTTCTACATATATCAAGTCACTCCTTAGCACAAGTACATCTATACATCTATGTTGCACATATCCAAGCCACAATGTTGTCATCTAAAATAAAAAAATTTAAAAAAAAAGAGCCGAAAGTACTTATTGAGTACTGATTCTAATTAGCACCATCTGCTAAATAAATTAACAATTATTGTTATACACAACCTCTGTTTTGTTCAACTTCTCAACCAAAGCTCTTGAAAGTTGAAATAGCTCCTCTAGTACTTCTAGCTTGATATACACAACTATAAAAGACTTACCAATGAATCATTAAGCCATGTGAATAAGATAAAAATCCAGAGCACATGTGATGTGTCATAGGGTTGCAAGATTATTGGAACAGCCAGTAGACTCAGTTATAATCTGCATTGAGTACTTTCATCGTATTTTTCTAAGTGATTTAGGATGTTTTAAGTTACAGATGGGTTTCCTAAACAAAAGGCTAAGATTAAAAGATCACAAGCCTTATACAAGGATTCATTGAGCCACAGTACTATAGCAGTACTGCTCACGATGGTAACTGTGAACAGTGACAGGTGCTTCTAGGGGTGGTCAGGGGATTTTAGTGTTGGGTCAGGTGTTTGCTATTGTTATAAATAGTGTCTAAAGTCTATGTGATGCTGTATTGTAATTGGCATGTGGATTTTATTGACAATAGAAGTGCCTGCATGCAATTCTGATGCAGTCACCATTCACCGAGGTCAATACTCAAAAGTTTCAAGTGTTAACTAGCTTTAGTTGAGTTAATTGAGTCTTAATTAGTTAATTTAATCATTTGAGCCTTACTTAATTGACTTGGGTTCATATATATATATATATATATATTCTTTACATTGTCTATCAATTAGGTCATTTGCTTAAGTAGAAAGGAACTTTCTTTTTATTGTAATCTTACTTAGCAAGTCAGCTTGCATGTTCATACAATCACTTGCTTGAGTGCCGAGTAATTGTATTTTAAGTTTACTTCTACAAGCAACCTTAATTGTTCTAGCTATCTATGAAGAAATGGCTCCCCCTCCCCCCGACTGAAACACAATGCCAATAAGTCTAACAAGTTGCTTTTCTTTTTCATGTTTGTTTCCTCAGTGTGATGTGAAGTATGCATGAAGTCCTCCAGAGTGATTCTGGGTTATCTTCCATGAGTTTTTCCTCATGTAATTCAAGGTTGGGCATGAGCCCTCTGGTGATGGTCTGGATCCCATCCCTTTGCCTCTCTCTCTCTCCTGTATATTTCTTCTTCAATTTCTTCACTCTTCTTGTTGTTTCTTTCCTTTTTCTTTGATTTTTGTCCAAAAACTTCAATCAGAACTTAAAATCCAGAAAACTAGAAATTTAGTGCTAACATCTCTAAACCCCTTCAAGGCTTGATTTTCCTAAACCCTAGGCCGTCCTACATCAATTTTTCTCTTCTCCTGTCCTCTGTTATTCTGGTATTCTCTCCTCTTTTTTTTATCCACTTCTCCCTTTTCTCTGCCGAAAGAATAGAGACTGCTGTTAAACAACGGAATTCTTTCTGATAACCAGATCCGAGGCTGTTTATACTAGCAGTTGAACAACAGCTTCAGACAGATGCAGAATTCAAATCTTAATTCAGATCTGAATAAAATTTCTCTGCTATCAATTTGCATGATTCATGATACCAATTGGTGGCTAAATTGATCTCCCTTAATATAAGTCAGTTATTTTGAGTTAAGCGAGAGAAACAACACCAGCAATCCAAGTTATTAATTAATTTCTGCAAATAAGCCATCTGCACAGAAAATGAACAAAACAAAATAGAATTGATTCTCAAAATCTATACCATGAAAACAAAAGGCTATTGCCTCCTTCCTTTTTTCAGCAATAAATTGAAGTATCCAAAATATAAAAGAGCACAGTAAAAAGGCTTCACAAGATTATTAACATGAACGAGCTGGTAATGAAGGCAATTGTTGCAGCAAGCCTTTAATCAGCATTCCCAAAAGTAGAGCAAATAATCATTTCCATATCTGATTTTCCAATCAAGAAACGCGATTATACTTTTAGGGTGTTATGGATAAGCCGCTGGTCAACAAAGATTTTCGTGCCCCACCTTCCATGTCATGAGGGACAGGTGTATCTTTTCTATTCCTATTTCTAGTTATGATGTTGTCATTTAGGGCTATCAAGCACATGCACGAATATGGGACATCAATACAACACAAAAGGAATATGGTGGTATAGCAAACCTTGAAAAAAATATGATATGATACGTCTAGGACATGTCAATGCACACACACACACACACACACACACACAAATCATATATATGCTTTTTTGGGGAAAAAAATCCAAAAAGCATAGTGAAAAATAATATAGTTTGAAGTTTACACGATAACATCTTCTTTTACAAGCTCATATTTTAATCATCATGCAAATCTCAACCTGAATCCATACTTTATATCTAAATATTAACACCATAGACTACAAAAATGACTATTTTTGGAGGGACTGAGAAAGTATCTCAAGTGTGTCTAGCAAGTATTAAAATGGTTTTTTTTTTAAATTACTGAAAACTAGGACACTTACAAAACAGGTATCGGATATGTATCCAAGAGGTATCCAAAGAGCATCAGTATCTAATACATATCTAGTAAGGGACACAGCATGCAATTTGAAGTGTTTGTGCCTAGCTCTTGGATTTTTAAGAAGGTCTAGAAAGGAGAACCCCCTTCTTTATTTTTTTTCTAGTTGCTTTTCAGTTTGAAGGGTTATTTGTAGTTAATGGCTGAGATCAAAAGATCTCAATCCTAGTTGGATGTTTGATGATCCATGTTTCTGTAGCATTGTCATTCACAGTATTGTTTATGTCATAGAATCTGTGAACAAAACCCAATGCTTTTAGGATGGTTTGGGGATTTTAGTCTTGGGCCAGGATTTTGCTATTGTTACAACTAGAGGTCTCAGTTCCTATGTAACGCAGTCTTGGAATGGATATGAAGATTTATTCGAGTGGAAGATAATGGCTGCAAACCTCTCCCTTCCCCTCTCCTCTACTTATTCTTTCTATTGATCTATCAATTTCCAATCAATTAAATAACAATTCAGATCTAAATTAGATTAATTATTTAATCTACATGTAGCATCTAATCTTTTATAAGGATACATCAGAAACACCACTGAAAACTGAAATTAGCCAAACATACTGATTAATAACATTCTTGCACCCAAATAGGGGTGGAAACGAGCCAAATGAGGAGTCAGGCCCAGCTCTAGCTTGTTCATCAAGCTGAGTTCAAGCCGGCTGATTTAATTTCAAGCTAAACTCAAGCTATTTATAAACAGCTTATTTCCAAATACATTCTATTCTACATAATCTGCATCAAGTTATAATAAATAATTATAAAAATAATTATTAGTTTAGATTATAATAATCATCAATAAAATACCTAGTTTCTTAACCAGTCAAACCAAACTCAAGCCAGCTCGCAAGCTTGCTTGCCAACCCTACACCCAAATAAACACTAAGTACCAATATTACTACCTACTTCAATTCTTTGCCAATATAATATGATCCAATATGGTACAGAACAGCATTGGCACATGTTTTGCCTATCAGTGCCAACCCTAAAAAGATGAGATGCATACCATGCATTGGTAAACACTATGGACTAATAAAGCATAGCATGGTGCCAACACTGTAGCGTAAGGTGCATACCATATGTTAGCATGATATCGTGGAAACTATCAATAGCAGCCTCCCATATACAGTACACTATGGTCGATACACACCTACACTAAAATCCACCCAAATCTTCCACACCTCCATGATTCATGATCTTCAATCTTGGTTGCATACACGCATCAACAACTCTGTCATCATTTTCTCAATTGAAAATTGAATGCTCTCCGTTGTGAGTTAAAATCGCATTTAAATTTACTTAATCAAAACTAAAAATATATTAGAACATCATAAATTCTGGGATAATCAATGGAATGCAATGATAAATAAAGCAGTTCCACAAATTAATCTGTACTTTAGGTTATGTTCTAAAATAACAAGGAGAAATTTTGGAAGTGCTTCAATCATGTAAATGTTAAATGAAATCCAACAAAGACAGATTCAAGTTCAATGAAGTTAGAAAAATCCACCTTCTGATTTTTCTTTTTTTTTTCTTTGAAGGAAAAAAGAAAGGGCAAAAGCATGCTTTAACAAGGAACAAACATCTCAAAGTCCTAAGACCTCTTCACCCAAAACTGTTGCCATTATTAATCCCTGAGAATTCTAATGGTTGGCCTTAACTGGAACATGCCTTTCTATCAACTAGTTGTTAATTGATCCTATAAAATTGCATACCATTTAAACAATGGCATGAAAACGCAGCATTTAAACTACAGCGGAAATTTTAGACCTATTTTTGCCAAAAAAAAAAAGAACTCATGTCCAGCAAGCAACTAACAATTTCATTGTCAACAGACATTTAAATGTGTGAATTGAAATAATTTCCATATGCTGTTGCACATAAGAATTAGCATGATACTGAAATAACTACCTGTTCCTCCATCATAGAACCAGATATTGATCCAATTGCCCAACATAAAGTGTTTAAGTTATTCCAACTCCAATCCTCCCCATTTAATTGTTTACTCAACTTCTTCAACATCTGAATCACCAAAAGAAAACATGCATTAGTTAAAATGTTTGGCTTAGGTTCTGCCCAAAACATAAAATGCTTAGCTCTAGTGAATATTATCAAAAGGATTCAAGAACATTAGACAATATGGGTGAACAACAAATAAAAGAGACCATATCAAAGATAAGAACTTCACATGGCCTCTTCAAGTTTTATGTGAAGATGGAAAGGGAAGAGCATCCAACTTGAAAAAGGCTTAACTAATACAGAAGATAACTATAACATGCGAGTAAGAATGTTGGAGCTCAAAAATACTTCAAAATAGGGAGCCAAAAAGGCACTAACACAACAATAGAATTAGTCCTCAATATGTCAGTGTACCAAGTCGGTGCAGCCGATAAATGTAAATTTCTTTTATATATTAAAACATATACATTCTGAATTTAATCTCCTGAAGAGATTAACCTATAACCACCAACAAACATCTACGGGACAGGATACCCATTCACAAAAAGATGTGAGATATTATTTTTAAGGTTAGACTGCACCAACCTTAAAAAATAATATCCATGTTTGAAGATTCCATCAAAATTAACTTTCTACAAAATCAACTTGTGAAGTGCACCAATTTAATTTATAAATTAAAAGATTCTCACACAACTCCGCCAAGGCCGATCCCAAGCTGGATAAAGGAGGAGGGTTGCGTTAGGTACCTGACAGCCAGCATGAAACTCCGTCAGATTCCCTAAAACATGAAGCTACTAAATCAAACTATGCGAAGCATAGTTGTCAGACCCGGCCCGGACATTGACCCGGCCAAGGGCTTGGGTCACCAGGTCACTGGTTCAACCGTTGATCAATTATATTATATATATATATATATATATATATATTAATAAAAATTAATTTTTAATAAAAAAAATTCAAGGTTAACATCATAATAAAACCCATGACCCGAACCGGTTCGGGTTGATTGACCGGTTCATGGGTGAACCGGCTGGGTTGACCGGGTTATTCTGGGTCACTTACACATTCGGTTTTATATTAAAATCGGACCGGCTTAGCCTTCGGGTCCCGATTCAACCGGTCCAACCGGTCGGTTTGGTCCGGTTCTGACAACTATGATGCGAAGGGCTAGGACATAATGTCGACTTTGTCCTGAATAGAGCAGAGTGGAGGAAGCAGATTAATGTAGCTGACCCCATGTAGTTGGAAAAAGGCTTAATGAGTTGAGTTGAGAAGATTCTCACATAGCCATGAAATGCTAATACATTTGGAACTTTAATACCACTGAAATACAACCGGATGAGCACACTGTCATTTGAGTTCTATATTGTTTAATACGTAATAGAATCTTAAATGTCTAAAGCACACTTTCTCAATCCCATGCTTGACAAAATTCAAAGAAAAAGAGACTCACTTCAATTTGAAGAAAGAAGCATCTGAAATCTAAGTTGAACCACATTTAGCAAGTTTCGTTGATGAACCACAAGGTTCATATTAAAAAATTATAAAATAATAAAGCTCTAGCTGATCAATGGTAGGGCCAGAATAAGAATATGTTGGTTAATATATACTAGAATGATTTAATTGATGCCGAGTTAATTGGTGAGCCATTAAAGTTAAAACCATAAATAATTGTAATATACATTTTGCTACCCTTTCTCTTTTTAAGTATAACATAGTTCTTCCTTATCGTATTTTTAAAATAGCATGATAGCAATATGACCGGACCATTTCACAATCAGTTCGATATAATTATTTAAAAAAAAAACTGCTGATCTTCAAGTTCCCATCTAAAACCTTAACCATTACTCAGAATTTAGTGAGTTTATGGTTTTCATATTCTAGCATTTTATATATGTCAGCAGTGATTGTGATTAGGTCATGACTAATTATTTAAGTCTTTCTTACTCCCACTTGTCTACACCTCTCCTCCCCCAAGCCTGACTCCACAATGGACCACACTCCAAAAAGAGGATCATGCACTCTAACATTATATTTTTAACAAAATCTTATTCCTGGAAAATTGCACTCCATGAATTAGGTATAGATATGTTATACACATAAATATAGATCAAATGACAAGAAGGAAAGAGTACCAGCCAAACTGAGTGTAATTATCACATTAAATACATAATAAACAAAAGCCAATTCAGATGGACCACAGCAATCCATACTTCCGTCACGGGCAAAGCAAGTGCCCAACTATATCTTATTAAGTACAACCCCTCTTGGATCAGAAGGAAAGAATAAAAGAATTGCACCATCAAATAGTGGGAGTGTATTTATTAAGATAAATGAACAATAAAATAATCTTTAATCAAGCCATACATGTTTCCCATCACTTGCATGACATATGTGATACTAGCATTTCTTGTTCTTCTTCCTCTCAATGCCTTCTTTTAAGCTGACATTGTACGTCCATTTCATCTTTTGCCAGATAACTTATTTCACAAACTGAATCCATCTTAAATCTCCAATCTGTGATGATGTTTACAATGTCTCGGTAAAAGTAGTAATCAAAGATCTGAAGGCACATGCCTTAAGATTACTATAACTATCAAAATTCCAACCCAGGCAGCCACTTTTCTAGAAGATCTTTATCTGTAGTAGCACATTTTCGTAAGATGAACAAGAACTACAAATTGGAAGTTTACCGGTGGGTTTTCTAGTTATGAATATGGCATGCCTTACTTATTTGAATAGTGGTCTTTACTTGAGTGTGACAATGTATACAGCTTATTATCACCAAATCACCAACTCAAATCAAAAGTCCAAAACCATCTTCCAAATAAAATGCAGTCGGTTCTTTTTCCTCTATTTTCCAAAATTACTAACCCCCCAACATAAAAGCAACACCATAACCATACTAAAATTTCATCAATCAAAAGACTTGGAAATATTCCCTATCAAGATCCAAGAATAGCATCAAAGCTCGTAGGCCATGAAATTTTCTTAGTATTCAAGGGTATGTAGAAATCAGTTACAATAAATCAGCAAAGAGCAACAATACCTGCTGTTCTGTATCCTCATGATCAAGGTGTGACAAGTAGATCAAAGTTTCCCTCATGATCTGCATCAATGAAACAAAGTTAATGATAGGCAACATAAACAGAATTTAAGAAAAAAAATACAAATGTTTAAGAGTTTCTCAAGCACTTTTGTTATATCCAGCATGTCATGTTCCATAATGCATATCTCAGAGCTGATTCTTCAAACAGTAAGCTAAGAAATATCATATCTAGAAACTCTGTGGCATCAACTTTCCAACTTTTCATATAGAACAAGCAGACCAGACAAACCAAAGAGACACAAGCTTGCGCATCAATAGAATTGTCCAATTATTCAGTCCCCACATCATTCATAAAATTCATAAACATGAACGGTCAACAGAACGGAATGCACTCCCATTCCTTTCCACGCACATGCCCATGTACGGAGGGGAGGGGAGAGGGTGGGGGAGGGGGAGAGAGAGAGAGAGAGATTTCCCACACACCTTATATTGGACAAGAACATCATTGTCTTTCATAGTTTCACGAACAATATTCCCATTTTCATCTTCAACAATCAAAACCTCCTCAGGTTTTGCCATGCGACAGATCATGAGCATTCTTAGCTTTGACAATGGACCTGAAAACAGCTGCCGTCTTTGTAGAAGTGGTGAACCAAGACCATCAGCCATCCCCGGGACTAGTGGAGTCTGAAGAATCAGTAGATCATGTGATGATAGAAACAATCAGAGCTAAGCTAAGCGGTTGTAGTTCAAGCACAAACTAGACAATAGAATAGGTAATTGGCTGTTTTTATGTCCAAAAGTTAAAACCCAAAGGAAAATTAATTAAATTTATCTTCCATGGATAAACTGCATAAAGATGCCACATAAGAGAGGCATGGTAGAATCAATTAGCAAGACTAAGATGCTTGTATATATAACAACAAGAACAACAAAGCCTTACATGATTGTATAAATAAATAAACATATAAATAAATTCCAATCTGAAGAAAGATGATTCCCCTTGTGCTTTAAACAGCCAGAATACAGTGTTCCACTATGTTCACTCTGCATGGTGATGTACCTGTCTTGCTCTGACAACGGTGATGATATGTGCACGCCTCAAGGCCACTGCCCAAAAAGTAGCTTGTCTAATACCAAGTTTGGTGCCATCATATACATCACCATCATCAACAACAACAACAAAGCCTTGATCCCAAACTAGGGTGCCACCAAAGGCATGGCTATGATAATTGCAGTGTCTGACAAGTTTATGCACATGCAGCAATTCTCTTAAATGATTAAGTTGAAAAGCACCTTTGTTTCTCTTAAAATTCAACAATCATATGAAGCATATGAACATTTTGAATAAAAAATTACTTCATCACTGATACATAATGATGCGTAAATGAAGGAAGAGGTTCCAGACAAGCCTTCAACTTTCACATAAACCATGTAGTAATACTCCCATTGCTTTGACAGTAAAATGAATTGAATTAACAAGAAAATACACGAACAATTGTTGATATACAAAGAGTGATCCACAAGCATGCAAATGCAGCATCTACAAATGACAACAACAGCCCAGTAAATGTGCTAGATACAAGATAGTGCAGTCACTAAATTGACCGGTAACCTATGATAAAAAATTTGAAAGGAAACCTACTAAACATCTACAAACAATGAAGTGTTATGTATCTAGGGGTAGTTAGCGTTTTGTGTACAAAATATTAGTTTTGACTTCCACCTACATTTGAGTATAATTAAAGCTACTACATTTCAGGGCCACATCCTGGATGCCATTTTAGCAAAATTATATATCAACTTTGTCAGGAAAACGACCCAGTTGTCAATTCCACAAAAGTAAAGACTTGAAATATTTGTCAAATCAAGTACATAGCTTAACTCTGAAAATAGACTCAAACTCAGACAAAAAAGCCTGTGTGGGATAGCATTCATGATTCAACATTTCAAGGTCAGAGGTTAAAGAAAAGAGGTAAAGAATAAGATAGGGAAGAAAGAAGCCATGGGCTAAAAAATAACATATTCATTAGTTAAATTTCAGCCAAAATTTGTGTACATCCCTTCAGTCTTTTATGCAACAACCCAAACTCAAAAACCACCTAAATACCTTTAATGAGCAAGTTAGCTTTCATCAGTCTTCTAAACCCTTCCTAAAAATCAAAAATCAAAAAAAGAGAGATTCGTACAAGAAAACGATAGCACCCTAACATATGCACATCTAAACCTAGACTACATTAAAGTGACACCAAATCAGGAACTTGCAGGTTAAAAAAAGAAAGAAAAGCCGCTCAATGAGGAATCTATAAGTCAACTTTAGCAGCACATGGTGATCCACATGCACCACATTGATACAAACTTGTTCATCATCTTTACTGACTATAAGAATTGTCTATTAAACTTCTGAAAGTTCAACCAGTAAGGACAAATGCTAGCACCTTAAATCCTCCTAACCTACCCCTGACATTTAATTCCCAAAAAAAAAAAACATTTTGCATCACTTTCATTTTTATATTTTCAAATAAAAATAAAAAGTAAAATTCTATTTTTTAAAGTTTTTAAAAACAGAAATATGTTTGTGTAATTAATTATTTTTAAATATATATATATATATATATATATATGGTGATGGTGGTAGCAGCGGCAGCCGCAGCAATCGAGGCAATGGAAGCACCGAAGGTGTTGGTGGTGGGGGCAACAGCAGGATAATAGAGGTGACAGCAATAATCGCAGCTACAACAATAACGGCAAGAGACCAGCAACATAGTAGAAGCAATGACAATGGTGGCAGTGGTGTGGTGAAAGCAATGGTGTAGCGATAGTATTAGCATGGTGCCACCTATGTGGTGAAGAGATATTGATGGCAATGGTGAGGCAGCAACAACAATGGTGTGGCGAGGGTGCTGGTGACATGGCGGAGGCAGCAATTATTGCAATGATAGCACGGTTGGTGTCATCAGTGGTGGTAACAGAGGCGATGACTATAATGGTGGCAGAGGTGATGACAATGAAGATGGTTTTTTAAAAAAATGTTTCTTATTTTTGAAAATATTGAAATGTAAGGATTTCTTACTTTGGTTTTTTTTCTAGAAATGACAAATAATTTTTAAAAATAGAAAACAAAATAATAACATCAAAAAGTTTTTTGTATCAACTTCTAAATATTATTTAAAAAAATAGAAAACAAGAAATAAAAACAATGCCAAACAAGCCTATAATTTTCAACATCAAAATTACACGTCTGTTGTAAATAGAGGCTTGTCATCATACCAATGGCTCTAAAATTAGAAGTGACAAGCTCAAAGTCCAACATGTTGCAAATCAGATTCCTATGCAAGAAAGATGCAACTTGTCTTGATCCATGCCTCACTAAAGATCATATTTTCACTAGTCACTGCCGCAACGGGCAAATTAATCAATGGTGGTGCACTCAAAATGTAGATAGCCCATGGCAAGAATGAAGCACCCCCAACCAAAAGGACCTTTTGATGCATGCATGGATGCATGTATGCAAGCATGCATGTACGTATATATGTGAAGACACATAAGGACAGTCATATGTTAGTCTATGATGAATCAATCAGCCAAAGTTGCTTATCCCTTCAACACATCCTTCTAAGAACGGTAGCAAGTTGCATTTCTTATTAAGCATGCAAAATACCCAGGAAACTGCATTATAAATGGTAATGTAGGAAATCAAATAGTAAATGAAATTCACATCTTCTTATGTAATAAAAAGTTCTATGGATGTTTATTAGGCTTTTCCCTTATGAACCCTCCCTATTATCTAGTGAGGATTGGCACCATTTGAGAATCTATATCCAAGATTTTAAATCTCATAAGACGTGGCACAATTTTTCAATGTAACAGGACATGCCACCGCTCCAACACTTGGGGTAAGGGGTGTCCTAAGATGCACTGATCGACACACTAGAACGGGAAACTAGAACGACGGCAAGATGATCCTGTCCCCGTATTTAGGATAGCAACCTATCCCTACATCCCATGAGACATCCCGTCAAGATTAGAAACCATGCCTAATATCAACAATTACTGTAGCAATCTACCTTCAAGAGCACAACATCTCATCAGACCCATGGTTATTGCCTTAAAAAGAAAGGCATAGATAATATTATAATAAAGAGCAAAATAGGTAACATCAACTATATAACAGAGTAATAGATTAACCATGCTTCAAGACACTTGACCAATGTACCACGAATAAAGAATTCTGCTAAAAAATCTTGCCACAGAATTGGATAGGCAACATATTAGAAAGCAACTGATAACTTGAACACTCTATATAGCAGTCCAATCTGTCACACTAGATAGACCTGAAGTCCCATCATGCTTGCAGTAGCTGCCGGATTGTCCACATTGTGATGTGCTTCAAACAGATCTAGGACCAAAATGTTCCAGTAGTCCAAGCAAACCTGCCCACAAGTTAAACATAGACAAAAATCAGTACAGATTATTTAGCATCATATATGTTCTCAGTATGCAAGTATGTGGTAACAGCTGTACCTTGAAAACTTCCGTGTCATCAACATATGAGATACCAATAAGATACTCAAGACCCAATAGCAACGGAGCTCTATTCTCAGGGCCAGATTCCAATACCCGAATGTGAGACTGCAAAGAAAGTCCCAGTCAGATATACAAAGTGTGATGGATGAGTGGTTTCAATCCCATATATTGAAGTCTATTCTTATCCAAACACTTGATAGTGCCCCAACAATGACTTCAAACCAAGATAACAGGAAAGTGTTATTCATATTTATGCAGATCAAGCTCAGGAAAAAAAACTCAAGAATAAATTCAACAAAAGGTTTTTTCAGCATGAACGAAGTTGGACATGGAAAATTATTTGTAGCCACTACAACTTTCAAGTTGTGAAGTTCTCAGAATGCATGATATGCATTATTAACAATTTTGTACGAATTATACATCACAGATGTTAAGAATTATGAATGCACAAATTTGCATTGTTTTATGGTGTAGAACAGAGGGGAAAGAAAGAACTTGCCTTGAAAAATGAGGTGAAAAACAGTGCAAGGTTTTGAATAAAAGCCTATCCACAGAGATAGAGAAAGAAATGTTAGAATCCCTGACAAGGTATAAAGAGTTTAGAAAAGCACAGATTAATAACCTTCAACAGACAACCATTCAAAAGCGTGAAAGAAAGATGATCCAACACAAACCACACCAACTCTTAGCATGAAAAGATTTATGAAGATTGAAAAAGGAATACCTGCTCTTCGCTCGAACCATTTGCATAAGCATCTGGGATATTTGTTCCAGGAGGGAGAATAGTCTAAAGAGCATTGGAGATGACCTCAATATATGGCATAAAAAGCAGAAGAAAACCCGTATTTAATGTAAATTTCCGAAACGATAGCCTAATACCATAACAAATATACCTGCAATTGCATCATGAAGATAGTATACATTTTGACGTACTGCATGTCATAAAAGTCACCAAACTGCAAAGCTGCAACCTGTCAATCAGCAGAAAACAGAGTCACAACATATATCATAGGGGCATGAAATATATCATAAGGATATATAAACCAGTGTTGCAGAAGTGTGACTGAGGCTCAAAAACCAACAAATCCCAAAAATCACTAATCACAAACTTTAGGATTAAAGCTTCGCTGTAGGGGTTGTCTTGGACAGAAAATACGCCTATAGTAAATAAGTTTCTACTCTAAAGACGGTGCCCTAGCGAGTGTTGACACGAAGAACTTCAGCAAACAAGGATGTACAATCATAAATTAAGTTTAGGAAGCAATTAAGAGATACACACCTCTGTTAGACATTGAAGTGTCAGATTCCGATATGATGCCACTGGAAAGAATTTCAAAAGCGTCTCCAGCTGACAGAATTTTTAAAAAAAAATGATATATAAGTTTGTGCTTAAGTTCAAATAATAAACATACTGAATCATAGAAACATGAGCAATAAGATAACCAAACCATAATAAAACAAAGTTATAATCAATAAAGAGCGAACCAGTGGAGATTCAAATATATAGCCCAGAGGAATCCATGATAAAAAGGCATGAAGTGTTGCCAAAGTAGCCCGTATAAGTTCTGTTCTTTGTGATGCCGATAGAACATATAAGCATAACTCGTGAATAAGTTGAAACTCACTGTTCAACATCCAGGCAAACTTTTGTTCAGTTTCAAATGTTAAGATATAAATAAGTGGAAGTATGAAAATATTAAAACATATAGCCAGAAATATTATCATACAGAGGCATGAGCACATAAACCACTATCATCAACCATGCTTAATGTACAAGATAGAGAAAATGAACATTATCTTTGGTAAGGAAAAACAAATAACATAGGGACATTGGCAATTTCATGCAAAGAAAGATCAGATAGAGAAAATAATGAGAACTGCTGAATTGTGGTATTAATTGAAATTTCATACTGAATTGTGGTATTAATTGAAACTTCATGCGAACGTCAAACTCAGACAACCAATAAAGAATAGATGGCACAGCTTTCATGAGCATTGCTTTACACCCAAAAATGTTGATGCTCTCTAGTTCAAGGTTAGTAACCAGGCTAATGTGGTTTACTAATATGAAGAGACAAACCAAAATAAATTTATTCCACCTTTTTGGCATGTAGATTCATCCAGTTAAGTGGGTTAAGTGGGCAAAAAGAGGCACTTGGTCACATGCTAAAACTCTAAATTGCAACTTTTGTTATTTCTTTGACCATCTTTAACTAAGGTATATAAATGGCCATTTAAATGAACAAAGTGGGCTCAGGGGTTTTTCCGATCTGAGCCAAACAGGCCTAAAGGTGATATTTGATAGCCAAATTCATTAAGACTCAGCTTGAGTTTTAAAAGTATGGGAAAGCCATCCAAACTACCCCCCTAGTCCCCACACCACAAAAGGAAAGAAAGGAAAAACAAAATAATTAAGTACAATCAAACAGCCTCCTAAATGCTAAGCATATCTTTGGACAACAGCATGTAACAGCAGCTAACTCAAAGATACTAAAATATGACAAAATTTCTTAAGGAAAAAGAAAAAGGCTGCAACAAAAGAACATTTGTTCTAATATTGTGTTCCAGACACCACGTCCACCAACCCTCCCAAGCCTAGATGAAAAGGCTGGATGGTTGACATTACATCAACTGCTGATTATAAAAACAAAATCAAACTATGAGATGGATCTAAATTTGGTATTTGTTGGCAAATGAGGATTCAAACCAAAAGGTTGGGACATGACTTGATGCCAATGATCATGTAGTGTTTCAATCTGGTTCTTTGAGTTATAGTTTGTTACTTGCATGAATAGAATCTGTAAGATCAAACCTTGTGTCCTTGTTCGCAACTCTTTCCAAGTCTAGATAAATCTCAGAGGGATGTTCACCAGTAGCATGAATTAATTGGTATTTAATAAGGTAAATTTTCCCTCCCTGCCAACCTTCAAGTTAGGCTTTACTGCAGACTCCTCTCCATCCAGAGCTACCTTAGCCAATGTTAAGGCACCAACTTGCAAAAGGCAGACATCAGGTTTCAAAGCTGGCCTTAAAATGTTTTCCAACCTGGATGGATCAATACTTTGGGCCTCTAAATCATAAAGGGTTAAAGCTTGAAACTGTTATGGATCCCATGTGTTACCCATGAAGTGTGTAACCAATATAAATTATGATGGAAACAGTAAGCCACCAATCTTTCCTTCAGCTGTACACAGCCAGGAATTTTAAATCCATGGATAACATTTTTCTCCTTTTCAGCTGTACACAGCCAGGAAAACAACTCAACTTGCTTCCTGGTAATAAGAGAATCCAATGGGAAACAACATGAATACAGGTGATTTGAGGATCTAACTACACATAAACACCAGCAAAAACAAGATATAAACAACACTAACCATCTCATAGAACCCTTTCAAGTAAACAGAATAAAAGCACAAACTTCAGTCTCAAACTTACCTATTTAATGACTGTTTAAGCTCTTTAATTTTTTGCTGAGTCATCTCTCCTCTTGAAAAGTCAAAAACTTCTTCACTTAGAAGCTGAACAATTAACAATTACATTAAAATACCAATGTCTACTTCCAAAACGAAGATCCAGAATTACAAAGGAGAAAAAGGCATGCCTTCAATATAGCCATGCAATTTTCACAGATTGTCTCACTAGTTTTTGCCGCAGCAACAAGATCAGGAATGAAGGTTCGCCATCTTGCTGGCCACTCATGCTTCACAACCTGTTATTTTAGGAAGATAGATATGGCCAAGTGAGATAGAATAGCAATGACAATATATGACATAAGACTTTCAAACCTACACTATAAGCAGCAAGGGTAACTATTTTTAAATATCAGAGAAAAAACAAACATGAAATTAAAAATTCAACATATGAGAAGGGAACCAGGTATATTATATTAATTGTTTGATGAGAATATAATTTAAGGCAAATTATTAAGGAAAAAGGGAATCAAGCTCTAGAAGTTGCAAGCCATTGCATTCTCAGTGGCAAGGAGAACAAGCACAGAAATTGCAAAATCAGAAAGCTGGACATTACCTGCACCAATATAATATTGAGCTTATTGACATATAGCCTCTCACGCCGGAAGGAAACTTCATTACTAGAAAGCTGATGAAAGAGAACCAATAATGGGCAAAAAATCAACATAAATAGAAGAGCAAAGAGAGTTGACTGATTGAATATTTGTTTGAAATGGTTAGAGATGGAAAGAGAGGAATAACTCTTTACTTGTACAATAACATCGGATATGTAATTTTTTATTCCATCTCGTTGTTCGACTGGCAAAGCATTCCATCTATATTTGATGACACTTTCTAGCACCTGGAAGGAGATAAGGGAAAAAAATCTTCCTGGTCAGAAGGCTTGAAAGATGACAAAGAGCAAAGGCTAGTCATATTGCAAAACAAAAGATTATATTTAGAACTGTAATTTAAAATCCTGGGACCCAAAGTGCCATATGAACCCCTTTATTGCTTTGAGACAAGCTTTACAACTCATATTGTATTGAGCATAACCAATGAATGCATGCTAAAACCAAGGGCTTCATCTTGGCAGTAGTTAATGTTATATAAAATCGTGATCAAAGTTCCCAATAAATTGCATGACAGAGACTGCTGCAGAGTGCAGAGTCACACAAGTGACCATATCGTTCCATCAGAAATCTTTTAAGATTTGGAACCAAGCATTGTCACAACATGAGTTATATAGCATCATAGCAATTTCAATTATCAAGATTACAAAATGCGAGGGAGAGGTCCAAACCAGTGAAGCAAAAGGATTAAAAATATTTTCAGCATTTGTGGATACCACATGATCACAATGAAAAACATGAACCCCTAAAATACAACCATTTCAAAATGGATCACTACAATTATCCAAAATTATGGCATCTCAACCTTATCATTAATCTCTGTTACAATAAACTAACCAACCCTGTGTCAGGAGATCATGGCAAACAAATAAAACACATCCTTTCTATTTAACATGTTCCCCAAAAGAAAAAACAAAAAATCCAAGCCCCATTCACTCCCATTTTTTTCCATATCTCTCTGAAGTCCCACGAAGTAAATACAAAAATACCTCCCGCCCCTCAGATTGTATACTTTACTTGAATGGTACTTTATCCATCAACACTATCAACACCAATCTTCCTGACTCCTGTGCCCTTCAGGACATGGAGGGAGTAGTGCAAATGTCAAAGCTGGAAGTTACCAATACAATTAATTCTACAAGGACATGATCACCCAACCAGAAACGAATGATGGTTATGTTGTTGGAGCCAAGATTAACATTGCCAGATAATAATCAATCTTTAAAGTGAATCTCAAAGAGAATAAGCATAAAATGTGTACATAGTTAAGAAAAATTATGGACTAGGGCCCTTCGGCCTAGTCCACAATCAAATAAACAATTCACAAACCAGGGAAACCCAAGCCCATGTCATGGAGATTACCACATAGAAAAAATAAAACAAATAGAAAAACCAGATGAAACTATTAATGTCCTCAACTACATAAAAAATGTAGCATATAAGCATATTTTAAGAAACTGCAGATGGAAGAAGGAATCCAAAGGGGCTGTCCAATGCATAGGCACTAACAGGTGCTCAGACTTCAAGCATTGAAAAAATGAAAGAATAAAAAAAATATCAATTGTGGAGAAATGTAAAATAATGAAGTACAAACAATCGATTTTGTCCTTCAATTACTTACTAAATACATTGGTCAATTTCAAATATTTAATTGGCACTTGATTTCAAAGCATAAATCACAACTTTCAAAAAAAATTAGAAACAATCTAATTCATTTATTATATTTCATTTTTTATGTTTTTATTTTTTGCATTTTGGCAACAAGTTGGCAATCTTAACGCAGGACAGATATCCTGCTGGTAACGCTGCCACTAGCAACAGCAAAGGCAATATGCCAGTATTTACAGCCAATAACAGTCCAACCAGCAGCATGGCTGCTGTCAACAGTGACAGCCCACACCACACCGCCAGCAAGTAGGAAGCAACCCAAAGAGAATAAAGAAAACACATAAGAATATTAGCAAAGAGACATGTGGGAAATACATTAACCAACATACATACAGCCTTTTTTTTTTTTGTGTGTGTGTGTGTGTGTGTGAGAGAGAGAGAGAGAGAGTCCACCACATGGAAAACCAAAAACCGCTGCATTTCAGGTAATTCCCTTTGTTTTCTCCCTTAGGTAACTAGTTAGGCTCGAGGATTCGGATTGTACAAAACTCGAGAATCAAAATTAGAAAGAAGAGCTAGGCTAACTTCAAAGACCACAGGTCAAGTACCAATGATAGGTGATCAACCCTTTCGAAACCCAGCCCATTTGATATCCCACCTCACAACATGCCTTAGGTGCAGATGCACATCAAGCAACCTGCAATATATTGGACCTCCAATATGCACCATGCAGGAAGGAATCTAATGGAACCACCCCAACTAAGATGAGCATTCTGCTCATTTTGAATGGTGCTTATAAGGCCTTCGCATAGCCTTATGCTGGACAAGTCCTGTGATCAGAGAAAGACCTATATTCTAAGTTACACTATTTATGTGCAGTGAAGCCCAACAATTATAAAACAAAAATAAGAATAAAAGGTGTCAGGCAGTTGAAGAATTTATTTCTTAAAATTTAGCCATTCTAACATCTTTCGTGGATTAAATCATATTTATAGTTTCCCTTGTTTTTATTTCCCCTGCCTATATTTATCCTATCATCAATTCCTTCCCTCTCTTTTCACCCTCCTTTTCCTTTTTTGTCTTAGTGGAACTCTACCTCCCCCTCGATAATTGCCATTTCTTTAGAACTTCCTCCTGACATTTGTTCAATAATTTTCCTCTCCCTATCTTAAAGTGAGACAGCTCAACATAAGCAATTGAAACCTCATCCTATCACTCCTAAAAGCCTTCAAACCGCCTATTAATGGTCTGTAAAAGGCAACAATATTTGGAGAAAATTGCTACGAGGCACTAGTGAAACTGCACCAAATGAAATGTAGTGTGCCCACACCGCTACAAACTTGTACAATAACACATCACGGAAAAACACTGCATGGTAGTGAAAACTTATGAGTGTCCCACTTGTGTTAATCAAAATTTCTAAGTAGGTTAAAATTTTCAGCAATTGGCAATGATTTTTGAAGTGTGTTATTAAAAGGCCCTTTAGATTAATGCTATTGTATCATTAACATTTCAAGTGATTAACCATAATACTCTAACATGTCCTTTAAACTTGTATGGATCATCTAAATCCGCGAGAAACCATAGACATGTAGAATTTTAATAAGAAATAAGTTAAGATTAAAGGAGATGGAAGAAAGGACTTTAGGAGGGATATAAATGAAGATAAGAAGAATTGAAAGACCCATCATGATAGTTAAAAATCTTGTAATTCTCATATCTCAGAAATGTTTAGTGCATCTACAGACAGTAAAGGAGCACCCATATAAAGCATTAGGACCTATCATTGCTGCTCAATGAGAAGTCCTGGTTAGGGTAGATGTGACTAGCTTAGCCTAATAAAACTCTCGTAGTACACAAGCTTCCAATCTTTGCAGATGCAAGATGTTTCCTCCACTATTTTCTTTCTTTTTTCTTTTGCCCATAGATGCGTGCACTGTTATGAAAGAACTTCCGCTGTCCAACAGCAGACTATATTAAAATTTAGATCTGAATATATCTAAGTTGAATTGATACTTTTCAATTTAGAAAAGCTGAAAAGCAAAGATCTTATCCAAAATCGCCTAGATCATGACCAAACAACCTGCTACTTCTTCTCTGTAGCCTCCAAATCAGCAGCAATGCTACATCACATCTTCCCATCCATTGGCTAGCCATTTAATAGATTCCCAACAATACTAAGATTAGAGAACCAGACCTAGCTCTAACTGAAGCACTCCTAATATGAGATCAAAATAATTTGTCACTGAACTACCGTTGTAGCTTACAACCAATGTTTGGCACTGAAAACAATGGAATTTGACCAAGGAACAATGCAATATTGATTGTCCATCTGAAAGAGATCATCAAATGAGCACAAGACCATTGAAATCCATATCCATGAGAAAAGGTACATCCCCCAAAAGCTTGCTAGTTCCATGTAAATTATAGCAGGGCTGGACATGTAATGAGCCTCTGAAAGTGACCTATACAGCAGCCAACTTTTTTGTTCTTCTCCTTCCATATTATGGGCATGCTTGTAGATTTTATAAAGAAATATACCACTGTCTCATCAATTTGGTTCACCTAAGGTTCACTGCACCAGAAACTGATACTATTTCAGCATCAAACAAATACTGTTCGATACCATACCAATACCATTCAGTACTGTACCAAATCACTGGCATACCGGTTAGGTGGATTAGAGGGCCCCAACTAATGAACCAGCCCAAATTCGGCCGAATAGGATCGTTCGATTCAGTTTGGGTTGGTTTAGTTCAGTTCGAAGGCAGTTCAATCGATTCACCCTCCATACCAAACCGCAAGGTCGAACCATCCCACTTTTGGACTGGTTTGATTCAGTTCAATTCACTCCGAACAGTCCAGCTTGGAACAGTTTGGCATACAATGGGTTCAGCAATCTTAATTTATTTATTTATTTAATTGTAAATATTTATATATCTATCTAACAATTAAATTTTTGTCATTCAATGATATATTGTATGAAATAAAATATTAGGAAATAAAGGTAACAAAATTGAGAATGTTATGATGGGTGTGCAGTAGAACCCAAAAACTAGATTACTGATTGCATATATGCATAGAGCTACAGGAATTACAGCAGTTCAAGACAAAGTGACAGCTGGTGATGTTCTAAACACACAGACCATAATGATGGAGACTTCAATAAAGAAGAGTACCGAGGTACTCTAACCTTTGTACTCTAACCCCTATGGATGGGAAAACACAAGCGAGAAGAACTAGACATTGTCAAAAAGGATATAAAATGCTTTCAATAAACATCTTGCATATGCCATCCACATCAACGTCTAATCTCCAAAACCACTAGGCTGACATCCAAGCTATTCTTGTCTAGTAAAATTACCCTAGATGTACAAAACACATGCAATAACAGACAATACACAACAGGCAGAAATAATGGACTACCAAGATGCTAATCATGACTACGAAGTGCAACTCTAGTTAAAATTTGAGCATATTTGACATGGCAATCTTCTCAAATAAACCTGTTGAGGAGGTTCTAGATCTTAAATACATTTTGGACCTCATTTTCTTAGTTTGTTGCCAAAAATTTTCAAAGTTGAGATAACTGTCCTAGAGGCAATAAATCAAGACCTCTGACAAATATGCCTAACCTCAATTGGAGAAGGTAGATGAAGAAGAGAGATAGAGCAAGAGAAATCCAGTCTTAGTTTAATTTTCAGCTATTTCTTTTTTTTTATCAGGAAATAACTTCAAGGATGATATCTTATGAAGAAAAGGGGAAAAAAGGATCAAGAGAACAAGGGAGAGAGAAAGAAAGACCTGAGAAAGGATCCTCAAGAAATAGAGTATGGACAATCTCAGCCATCAACCTAGTTTAATGGCTACAAGCTAATATTTGAAAAACAAATATCAGCATTTGATATAAGAGTAGTCAACAAATTATAAAATTAGCATGTCCTTGATAAGGTATATATATTTTTTGTTATGTACTTAATTGTAAGACTTGTAAGATTTCATAAAGTATTATCTATTTGAAGGGTTCCACGTCTTGACCATGTTGAGTTCTAGTAATGAGCAACATGATGATCCTATCACATATTAATTGCCTACAGTTTTGGGGGAATGCAAATGCAACCATCTAAACCCCAACCCTCAAACCACTGAAAATTTGGCATGGTTTTGGAATTTAAAATATCATGACAGAGATCCAGAGACACACTTTTAAAATAAAAGATTAGCATGATTATGAAAAAAATATGATTCAAATGTTTGTTTGTTTATGTGATCACAGCAATACAGATTAAACCGCTAAGGCATAAGCTTACTTGGAGCGCAAAGAATTTTGTGTTCAAGTTCTGCGAGTTCTGTAGAATGTGAACCACTTGTAGCCACATATCTGGGTTGTTTTGCAGCTCCCGCAGTATCTGATCTGCAGCTGTCCTCTGCCACCAATAAGCAAAAATTAAATGAGGTCACATAACGAACTAAAGAACAGATAAATGCAACCATATTCTAATAATCGCAGAAAAAAGATTGCCACTTCTAGCCATGTTGCTTTATGTTATCTGGAAAAATGATGCCGCAATCAAGAACTTCAAACACCTAATCAGACACCAGTTGATCCAAGTGAAAGAATTTCTCTCCATAGACATTTAAATGATCCAAGTCGATGCTTGGGAAAGAATCGAGTTAGCTTTTCCACTCAAAAGTAGCAAAAGTTTGTCCAGCAAATCACACTTAAAAAAATGAAGGAAGAGAAAAAAAACAAAAAACAAAACTGATATCGCTATTAAAGAGAACAACTCAAACAGTTATATCCGCAATAAGATGAACGAAGAAGTCACTGGAGAGAGAAAAATGCCCCTAACTTATTCCAAACCTCCGGCCCCAAATGTCCAAATCAAAGCACGGTAACAGAATATCGAACTCCAAAATACCCCTAAAAAAAAAGAGACAGAACTCAACGGAGAGACGTAGGAACGGAGAAACTCACCTCCTCTTTAGATCCCGTGCCATAGAACGCCGCAACAGTGGCGTCGAGGAGCGGTACATCGATCGGCTGGCTCAAATCCCTCAACTTCTCCGCCATCGCCGCGGCCCCTCGGATCAAGCTCAGAAACCCTAGAAACAGTACCCTCAGACAGCTGTCAAGCTGCCGAACAATCTAGAAGGCGGCACGAGACGAGCGAGAGGGGCCTCGGAAACCCTAGCTCCTCTCCTCTACGGTTCCAAAGGAAATTCGAAGGCGGTTGCGAATCTCTTCCCTCCTTTTGTCCTCTCCCTCTTCTCTCGCTCTCCTCCTCTTCGGAGGTCCAGCGAAGGTACGAGGAGGCAAAGAAATAGAGAGAGATTAGGGAACCGGCTGGGGTTTTAGGAGGGATTGGAGAAGGGGCTCGGATTTGCTGTAAAATTTCGAGACTGCCAATGAGTCTTGGGGGGGAAATACGAAAGCAGCACTGGGTTCCGGCTTCGGTTTCTGTGTGACGGTTTTGCCCTTCGGCTGGGCGGGTTATTCATATGCCTGGCCTAGCCTAATCGGTTGTGAAGCTCAGGTGCCCGCAAGGCTAAATAGCTCGATAAATTGGAGTTATTGAAGCTCCTGGATCTAAATCGTGACCCAATCCTTGCTCCTTAGAGATCAGTTTAATTGCTTTAAAGGATCCATTATATTTTCAACTCAAGTGTTCATCAAATCTACATTTCCACTGCTTCTCCCTTGTTCTCAGAAGATAACCTTTTTTGTCCTCTTGATCACAGCCTTCTTTGGTGCTCCTCCTTTGGAGCAGATAGGATGAGGTGAAACAGGTTCAAAGGACTTGCTTCCAAGCTATGTTTGCTCTGAATTAGAGCCTGTTCCAGAGGACTACTCACTTGCTCTCTGGTTTCTCATAGGATCTTCAACATGTTTATATGGTTAGATAACAAGAGATCAGCCTTTATGGACAGTTTTTTAGAGTCTCAATTGATGCGATCTCTTTGGCTAATGTAGCTGGAGCCTTGCAGACTCCAGGTCATAAGAAGGTCTGATCATAAGTCTGCTAACAATAAAGTGTTGATCATTTGAACAAATTTTGTTTGTGTGATGTTTATACTGGATTGTTGCACTTGCAAGATATCATTTCACTTATCTAGGAAAGCTTTGCTGATGTTGTGTTGCTAGATTATCATCCCATAATTTTTTTTCTGCTTTTTTTTTTTTATGCAAATTGTCTGGCATAGTTTTTTTCTTCAGCTACCATCTTTAGCTGATGCATATTATAGTTATCTTACTTGGTACAAGTTCTTCACAGAAGGATCATGGTTCCAAATTAGTGATGCTACTTGGCCTATAATTTCTTTTTTCTTTTTTTTTTTGAAAGAATGATTTTTTATCAGTCCAATGATATTTTTGAAAGAATGATTTTTTATCAGTCCAATAATATGATTGATGTCCAACGTACCTATTAACAAGTTCGGACTTCAAAGAAAAAAGAGATGGCAATTATGAATGGTTTATTATTGTTCATATTTCAGCTCAATACCACTTTGTTTAAGATAGCAATTTTTTAATAACAATTAAGCTACTGTTTTTCCTTGATCTTATATATTCAAAACAATAATTCGGCTTTATCGCTTGAGTGCTAATTGGAATGCATGCAATTCTTCTCTTTCAATTATTTTTCATATTCTAAACATGTGAATATTTGCGAACATTAAAACTTATGAGAGAGAGAGAGTTGTTTAGAGGCAAAGAAAGAAGCCCTGCATCAATTACAATTGAATTTTATAAAAATGCAATGCATTCTCTATCTTTAAAAAAAATAACATACTAGATACCATATATGTAAAAAAAAGTGGGAAAGATCATCAGTTTGATCACATATTAGATACCACATGTTTACTTACCCATTCTTGAAATTTATTTAACGATAAAAAGCCCTCGTAAATCACTTATGATAGAGGTGCCCTCGAAATTATGCTCTTTTTGAAAACAAAAATAATAAAAAACTATTATTATTGTTTTAAATATGGCAATTTTTTAATAACAATTAAGCTACTGTTTTTCCTTGATTTTATATATTCAAAAAAAATAATTCGGCTTTATCGCTTGAGTGCTAATTGGAATGCATGCGATTCTTCTCTTTCAATTATTTTTTTATATTCTAAACATATGAATATTTGTGAACATTAAAACCTATGAGAGAGAGAGAGTTGTTTAGAGGCAGAGAAAGGAGCCATGCATCGATTACAATTGAATTTTGTAAAAATGCAATGCATTTCTCTATCTTTAAAAAAATAATAACATACTATATACCATAATGCAAAAAAAAGTGGGGAAAGATCATCATTTTGATCACATATTAGATACCACATGTTTACTTACCCATTCTTGAAATTTATTTTACAATAAAAAGCCCTCGTAAATCACTTATGATAGAGGTGCCCTCCAAGTCATGCTCTTTTTGAAAACAAAAATAATAAAAAACTATTATTATTGTTTTAAATATGGTCGGGATGCGTGCCATCATATTTATATAACCACTGTTCTTTCTTCCTTTAAAGGTTTATTATATTAAATATTGATCCCTTTTAAGTTACTAGCCTTTAATGCTCATCCTTTATGTTTGTTTTGAAAGGACACAACTTTGATACAAATCCTTATTTATTATCAAGTTATCCATTTAATAGATAATATATGTACAATTTTATACCCTAGATATTTAAACTTTAAATATAATCAATGATTTTTTTATGACATTATTGTATTCTTATGAGATTTACAATCATGGTATTTAATTATATTTAATTGAATCAAGAAGCTAATTAATCATTCTATTATTTATAATTATAAATGGCAATCATGGTTCATGAGTAGTGATTTTGAGGATAAATAAGCGAGTTAAAATTTATCTTTAAAGATATCCAAGAAGGAAAGAAAAAAAAGAATTGGCATGTACCATTTATAATGATATAGTCTTTTAATCAATAATTCTTTTTTTAGGATTTTAGACTCTTCTTTTACATTAAAAAAAAAAAAGAGTCTGATCATCAAACAAAGAAACAAAAAAGAATTGGCAAAGAACCTAGTACTTCTTCCTCTCTATCTTCTCTCTTTTTTTTTTTCTTATTTCCATCTCAGATTATGACAGTTTGCTTTTTAGATCACCAAAAAAAAAAAAAAAAAGGGGAGAAGGAAGGTAATGCATTGATTCAGATTATTTATCAAAATTTGATATTTTATTTTCAATATTTATGGAGGTTCAATATAAAAGTCTTGTTTTTATAAGTATTTTAATTTATAAAAGTCTAGTTTATATAAGTATTTTATTTTATAAATAGTAGTTTTGTGTGTTGTTTTATTGCGATCACATGGTGAGGAATTGTTAGGTAAAAAATCTTAGATTTATTTTTTTATCAATTTATTTACAGAATTCTACTAATTTAGATATTTTAAATTGGTTTGATTGAATGATAACATATCTAAAAACTTATAAATTTGGATATTATAAATTTGGATAGATTATTGGCTTTTTGGTGCAATGGTAGTTTCTATTTTAAATATAATCATTTGAAAATATAAAGAATGATATGCTTTTTTATTCAAGAGTTTATTTAGATTATCAAGTGCAATAAAACTTTTTATCCCTGCCTTTATTTTATGAATTTTCTTACATATAATTGATTTAAGGTACCTAAAAAACTATTTAGCATGCATTATATATGCACACACGTGTATATTATAATTATTTTAATCTAGACTATTTATTAATATCAAATATGTAATTGTAGTGATGCAAAATTAAAGTTATCATATTAACTATTAGATGGCAACATCTATGAAAAGATTATGTATATATATTAGTAATTAATTTAAATTAAAAATAAAAAAAATATTTGTTTAACTTTATTTAAAGTTTAATTTATCATTCCTGATCCAACTTGTTTACTAAGTTATATTAAGTGGTGGTAAATATGGTGATAGAGAGTCTTTAATTTTAATAATATTTATGGCTTATTTTTATGTTTTTATTAGAAAAGCATGATTCTCATGCTCCTTGACATTACATAAATAATTTATTTAAAAAATTGATATGGTTTATATTATTTTAGAGACATATTAGCAAAATTAAATAAACATCTGTATATAAAATTTAAATATCTTATATATTTATTGCATCCTGTATTCCATGAAGGTAACTCATTAGAAATATATTAAAACCATTCCATATATTTTTCAAATGAATTGTATACAAGGTGTTTGAATGCCAACAAGTTATTTCAGTAATAGGAATACGTATTCCCTATGAATAGCTTATTCTTATTGTTATTTCAGATTTTGTTTAGTTTAAAATATGGTATTCCACTTTATTCTAGTGCAATTAATGTAGTGTTATTCCAAACAGTGTTTGGATGACATGAGAATAGGCCTATATTTCATTAGGAATAGATGAAGAATTTTTTAAATCCCAAAATACCCCTTGAGCAAAAGAGAAAGAAAAATGGTTTATCAATTTAGCCAGAAGAATATAATTACAAATGCTTGAAAAATTTTTTATTTATTAGTTTATTTCATCAATAGAATTTTATCATTTACGATTACCTTATTCTATCATGCGTTTTGCCATGTGCATACAATAATTTTACTCTTAATTTTGTTTCATATGAAAATTTTAACCATCTTCATAGTTCATTAGAAATTATTCAATTTAAACAAAATTATCCAATTAAAAACTAAAAAAATTAATTCAGAGATGTTTTGCCCTCCGCCCAGGCACCTCCTTCTTTTTCTTCTGTTTTGCCCTCATCGCTCAATCTCTTCCCCTTTTTTCCCCTTTCTCCTCGAGGGTTAGGGTTTGCGTTTCTCCATCTCCCTCCCTCCTTTCTCTCCGCGAGAAAGAGATCGAGAGATGTGTTCGGCGGCGGCCACCATCCCGAGCACTCTTGTGCAAGAGAGCTTCATGGAGCTGGAGAGGCAGCGGGAGCTGATCGTGAGCTACACTCTTCTATGGAAGGAGCTCTCCAACCACTTCTCCTTCCTCGAGCGCGACCTCCAGCTCAAGTTCGGGAACCTCCGATCCAAGTGCCAGTCCCTCATACTTTCCACCCAGCATTCTCTCACCTCCCTCCACTGCCGCGAGGTCTCCATCGATGAGGCTGTTGACCTAGCCCTCGCCAAGGGCAATGAGTGTCGCGATGCCACCGTTCTCGCCCTCTCCTACCCTGCCACTGAGATTGCTGCTCCTCAAACCCTAACGTCGGGAAGCAAAATGAAGACCAACTCATACCAATTTTATTTCAATTTGTTCCTTCCATTGATACCCTTCGAATAAGGTAAGTGAAAATACAGTTATTCCATGGGGTCCCCAGGAATAGCAAAATGAGAATATTGTGGTTCTAAGAGAATAAGAATTTTTGTGGGGCTCACTTACTTTTTCTTACCTATTTGGAGGAATATAGTGGAATAAGTCCATGTTCCAGGCTAAAATAGGGCATCCAAACACTACCTAAAAGAAATATTTATTTATTTTATAAATCATGTATAATTTTATAATGTTTTTAAAATATTATATATTTTAAAAGGTTGCTCGAAGAGACTATAGTTAAGATGTTCACTTTAATATTAACTCCGTAAGATTATATATTGTATATAAGTTAATTTCTATTAATAAATAACCTAACAAAAATCACTTAACCATGCATATTATAAATGAATTATGAATCATCGGTATATGATGAAAATTTTATTAGTGATCGCTCAAAAAATGATTGGATTAACATGCTTTATAGATATATATCAATAATAAATATTTTATATCTTATATTACTTATATATTTATTAAATATTAATAATTTTATTAAACATTATTAAAGCTTACAAAATTTTGTTGAATTGTAGTTTTTATTTTTTTAGTTTTTAAAAATGCGTATGTAGGTAGAATATACAAAACAAATTTATCAAATATGCTTTATCAAAAGAAAATTAATAATTTATCCCTACATCACATATCTATTTTGATACATTTAGAAAAACTAACGTGCATTTGTTTTAATTTGATGGTAATTTAAGTTTTTTTTATGTAGAATAATAAAAAAAAGACTGATCAATCTTTGAGAAGGATTATTTTGGATAATTATTTTAAAACTTTAAAACGATGATTTATTACTCTACTTGATTTTTATATTTTTGCACGTAACCCTTTAAGTGTATTGTTTAATTAACGTGTGAGTATACATTTTCCTTTCTTTTTTTGATAAAAATAGCGATATATGTACTCTGAACCACTCTCTATCTTCTCTTTTTCAACTAAATTATACTAACTATACCATAGAAGAGGTATCTATATGTATTTGAGTACTTATAAGCATGATACATGATACTATTTTATTATAGCGGTATTACAAAAGCATCATAAATTGATATTTCCATCCTTGTTTCATATCATTTGCATTAATTCCCCTGTTCATAAAATATTAAACATATACATACTTTCGAATTGAATCTAAACAAATCGATGTCTTTTGTAAATCATTGATTATAATTAATATAACTCAAGGAGGCGTTTAGTTCACAGATTGAAAGATTCTATCATAATATTGCATAAAGGAACATTTGATTGATGATAATCACTTTAGTAAGCTTAGATTATCATGTTTGGTAATTAAATATTATAATTTAGATGATAATATTTAGTTTTTGATAATCTAAAATTATCAAAAATCACAGTAATCTTATTTCTATATGAAATTTGGGTCTATGAGGTTACTACAGTCAGATAGTCTTGACTTTTATATAATACTTGATAATATTTAGTTTAATTATATATTTAATAGATACTTAGTAATATTTAAATGTTTGATGTTATTTATATATAATATTTTATTCATAGTATAATATAACATATTAACCATTTTAATATTAATATAAAAGTTATTATTTTAAACATTATATACTCAACTCAACTCATCAAAGCTTTTTTTCCAATGACATAGGGTCAGCTACATGAATCTATGATCACTGTCGTTGGTGGTCAAAAATAAAACCTACTCACTACTATAGCTAATGATGAATCAGGATAGTATTCTCTAGAATCAAGGGCAATTATTTCATAAAAAAAGAAGAAAATTTATCCGTAGATGATTATATTAAGAATAGCGGTTATTAAAAGATAATAACTAATTAATTAACGAAATTCAAACAGCATGAGAAGCAACCCAGGAATCCGAATACACCATGCAAATAAGTTTTATCTTTTTTTTTAATGTGCAATAGTAATAATTATTGTAAATTTAAAATTATAATAGTTTATCGTTTGTCATGCACCGTATCAGAAGATCACGGCACATCCACTCAGAGTATAAACTATCTAATAATTGCAAGGTTAAGGGTCTAATATATCATACTACGATCTGTCTTTCTTAGACATGTATCGTATCCTAAGATCACATCGATAAAGGGTACAGACCATGTATGCCATATCAAAACCTCGATCAAAAAAATAACTTAAAAGATATAATAAAAAAGAGCATAGTTTTTATTGCATATAAATTAAGAACAAAAATAAAGATAAAACATAATTACATGCTTCATCATCATTCAAGTTAAAGGAATATAGCCATACATTGCTACCACCAGCAATCTAAATACAATAATCTAAATAAAAGAAGAATAAAAAAAACTTTGTAAAAACTCCTGCCCCCAACTACTGCCTGAGGTCCTCTTTTTATAGAGCTTGCCTAAGACTTTCTTATAGTCAAAGTTGAAGTCAATCGGGCGCTCAAGATCATTCAAATATTGTAAGAAAAATTTTCAGCCATCCGTTTAATATCACCTACATTAGTTTGTATCGAAAATCATGCGAAATCATCTCTTTCTTTCTTTTTGGACAAATTGAGTCCCGATTTGAGTGCCATCTACATCGTTGGACTTAAAAAATCGAGTTCTTTTTATCTATAGACTCCTTTTCTACAAACATATCAATTTTAATAAATTCAAAGTAATTAATATTTATTTTAATGATTAAATTGGGATAATAAATAGACTTATCATACCTCCCCATTTAATTATTGCTAGTCCCTTAGCAATGTAATTAAAATAAAACCATGCGTCACTAAAAATCTCTTTTGTAAAATTAAATTTAGGCTTAATATTGAAAGAAGCTAGCCAGTATCACTAACTAAGTATTGAGTTTCTGAAGTAAATTTTGCAATCAAAACTATCAGAAACTTTCTTAGAGTTCATCTATAGATCTACAGCACTTATGTTTGTGGTGGATAACTTAGCATTTCGGTACTAGCTTGTAAGAAGCATTGGTATCTTCGCTTATCACTTATTTTGATCAAATTTCTATACACCCTTCAATTAAGCACATGATCTGAGATAAATATAAATTATTATTTATTCATTTATTCATTTTAATTTTTGTTAGCGATATCTTTGCATTGTCCACTTTTTGACGCGAACAACAACGCTTACTTAGGCGAAGGTGTCCGGTTACTCGATGAAAAATCAATGTTTAGACTTATATATATATATATATATATATATATATATATATATATATATATTATTTTTTTATCAAGCATGTAGCTCTTTCTTTAAATTTAAGTTTCTCTCATTGGGATGTATATCAATTATCAATTTCTAGTAATAATTGAATCTCCAATTGACCTTACAACTAATACCTAATTTACCTTGTTAGTGTACATATGCAATAGAAGTACTAATAGCCTTTAAATGATATAAGCATGTTACTTAAAGTATGAGCAGCTAGTCTACTCTTTGGCTCTTTAAAGTAATTAGCCAATACTTTATAACTCTATTATCTTTTCCTAATTTTGCTTAAGAATTTCTTTCACAGCGCATGATTTATAAAAATTTTAAAATTTTTTAAAAAATGCCAATATATTTTTAAATATTTTTTAAAAAGGTTTCTCTTACCCCTAATTTAATTTTTATTATCCTCAATGAAGTAAAAAAGAATAAAATAAGAAGAAACATCATCTCGACGAGATATGCCTTGTGTAATGTTAGGAGTGACCGTGCGGAGTAGTCTCTTATTCCTAAAAATAAGAATCACTAATTGACCGGACTCTCTTTTTCAAGTTCAGGGTAGGAACTAGATTTACCCTTACTAATCGACTGAACCCCCTTTTTCAAGTTGCAATTTTGAAATTTTTTTAATATTATGTAGAGAGAGAAAAGAAGAAGATTCTAAAAGAAGTATCATAAGAGATTGCTAGAATTAAGAGCAATGAAGAATAATTTAATTAGAGTTTAATAATTATTAGCAATAAGTTAACAAATATTAGACTCTCTATTCTAGGTTTAACCTAAATCTAAACAGCTCATAACTTTCAAGACCGCCTTAACCCTCCAAGTCAAAAATTAGCTCATCGACTAGCCACGTTGCTTACTAGGTAAGCAAACGAAACCAATTAAATAACCACTTTCCTTTTCTTTCTATACATCAATCCCGACTTAGTCCAACTCTTTGGGGTGCCTTATCCTATGGAGCTCGAGTTCCTTAGGGGCTGACGTCTAATTAATTTTAGAATTAAAGGCCTGGGTTTATGTAGTATGCAGGATGATGATTTATGGGCTAAGAAAAGGTAATAAAATCCCCACCATATGTTATTAGGGGTTGCACCATTAAAGTATTTTATGGAAATGCAATGCAATTCAAACAAGGTGTATAAACAAGTTAGGAAGTTTTTAAAGTTTATTATTTATTTTCTTAAATTAATTATGTTTTATGAAAAGTGTTTTAGGGTTTTCCTTTAGGTTCTTTAAGGTAAGTTAATTAAAAAGGAAAAGTTAATTAGGTTAAAAGTGGATTTGTAACAAGAAGAAAAGTAATTTTTTTTGTTAAAAAGAAAATAAGAAATTTTAATAATCAAGACAACTAAAAAAAAAGCAATAAGCTAAAGAGAGCAATAACTATCCAATAAAATGAACTTTTTATTCCTTTTTTTTTATATAGAAGCATAAATAACAATGAAACAATAGAAGAGAATAAGAAATAAAAATAAGAATAAAATTAAAAAAAATTCATGATAATTAATTAAAAAAATTACCCTAATCGTGCTTGGATCTCCGGCAATGGTGCCAAAATATGATGTGTGTCATAGTGCAATGATTAAAATACCTTCATTTCATGAGAATAAGGGATCAAATTCACAGGAACTTTAAGGGGTTATTTCAAAATAAATTTATGTAATCAAAAATTTAAATAAATAGATAATTGGTAGTAAAAATAATTAAGATATGATCTATCTTAACGAGTGTACGGTCCGTAACTGTAGATCACGGCCCGCCCCTTTTAGGAATAGATCAGTCAAAATTTATTTGTTCTTGAAGTACATTCAATAAAAATTAAACATGAACAAATATTTTATTTCATAGCTCATTAAAAATTCTTCTTCATCAAGAAGGCAATAGCAAATCTGAATCTGCTTCCAAACGCCTCCTGAACCTAGCGAACGTCTTTCTTGACTCCCAAGCGCACGAACGCCTCTCCTTCTTTCTCTATTCCGAACGCCTCCCACAGACTCATGGACGCCTCCCAACTCCTCCCTTTGCCTCCTTGTTCGTTGCTATTTGTAGAGGCCTTGACGCAGAGAAGACGTGGATCCCCTGTTTCCATATCAGACGCCCGGATGCATAGATGATGCGGACACAGAGAGATCATGGACGGGATCAATTTTTCTTCCATCTGAAGTACACACTTCCAATTTAAGAATTTTCAATCCAATTTATTTCTTAATTGATAAGTGGGACGGAGGAATCGGAGGAGAAGAAGAATAAGGCGGGAATAAGATGAATGCGATTGAACTCATCAATTGGTTTGCCGAGTTTGCTTTGAGATACATGCAGATAAAGATAAATCCTTGTAAATTCAATTTTGAGCTCATTTTAAGTCCGATTTGAGTGTCGTTTACGTCGTTGGATTTCTAAAATTGAGCTCTTTAAGTTGATAAGGTTTTACCTTAAAATATTATATAAAGTAATCAAATATTAAATAATAAAGATAATTTGACTTATTAATTAATAGGTTTGTGATGATTATTTGTGTGTTATCAATTTGCTTCCTCCATTCTGCTCTATTTAGGACCAAGTCGACATTCAAATTACAAATAGTTATATCTTTTTTAATTATTTTTATCCATATTAGTTTAGGTCTATCTCTATCTCTATCATTACCGTGAATTGTTAAAAGATCACTTTTTTAACTAAAGCATCTAAATATCTACGCTGTATATATCCAAACCATCACAATTGATTTTCTCTTATTTTATCTTCAATTGGGGCTACTACTATCATTTCTCTTATATGTTTATTTCTAATTATATTTTAAAGTTTTACTACATATCCATCTTAACATGCATATTTTTATCGCACTTAATTTATTCACATGTTGTTTCAATATTATCCAACACTCTATTCTAATGATGATTTTATAATTTTTTTTTATTTTAATGGGATGTGTCGATCATACAATACTTCCGAAGCACTCCTTCACTTAATCCATCATGCTTTAACTCTATGATTCACCCATTTTACCTTTTTATTGGATAATTGATCATAATTATCTAATTTTTTTTACTTCTGATATATCTTGGCTTGCAATCTTTGTTGTTTCTTCATTTGTATTTCTACTTCCACTAAATTATATTTCATATATTCAGTTTTAGTTCTACTAATCTTAAAACCTTTAGATTCCAAAATCTTCCTTTAAATCTCTAGCTTAGCATTTACTCCAGATTTAGTTTCATCAATCAACACTATATCATCTGTAAATAACATACGCCATGGGATATCATTTTGAATATGTTTGGTTAATTCATCAATAACTAATACAAAAATATATGGACTTAAGGCGGATCCTTAATATAAACCTATAGTAATTGAAAATTCACTAGTTTCTCCTATTGTTGTTTAACAATGCTTATTGCTCTATCATACATATATTTTATTAATTCTATGTACCTTTTTACACTAAAACCCACTATGTTATTTCTCTATATATTTTATCGTATGCTTTCTTTAAATCAATAAAGACCATATGAAGGTCTTTTTTCTTTTCTCTGTACCTCTCCATCAATCTTCTTAATAAATAAATAGCTTTTTGGTCGATTTTTTAGGCATAAATCCAAATCGATTACTTGACACCAAAGTTTAGCTCTTATTTGATTTTCTATTACTCTCCTTTATAATTTCATTACATGACTCATTAGCTTAATCTCTCTATAATTTGCATACTTTTGAATATCTCCTTTATTTTTGTATATAGGTATTAATACATTTTTTCTCCGATCATCCGATATTCTTTTAGTTGCTACAATCTAGAGTTGGGCACTGGGCCGCCCCCATAGCCATGCTGTGCTTGGCACGGCCCAGTAACAAATGAGCCGTGCCAGGCACGACATAAAAAAAAAAATCAGGGTCTGAACCGTGCAGTTATTTAGGAGTGGGTTTTGATAATTTTACCCTCCCAATAGCTATATAACAACTATATTGAAGGGTATTTTTGAAAAAAAAATTGAGACTTATATAAATAGCACATTCCTTCCTCATTCTAATCACACCAAACCAACTCTTCTATCCTTCTCTGCTACTACTATTTCTCTCCTCCAGCAAGTGCTCTAGTAGACTAGCAATTTAATTTTTAGTTTGTAAGTATTTTGGCAAGTGGCAAGTGCTCTAGCAAGTGTTCAAGTGCTACACAAGAGGAGGTTCTTGTTGAGAAGTACAAGAGAAAGGAGGTAACTTCTTGTTGAGAGGCGAGAGCACAAGAGGAACCTCACAAATCTCGGCTCCACGCCTCCACCTCTGATCCTCTTCTCAATTCTTTATTATGATTTTTTTATTTTATTAATTAAAAATTTTAGATATGACATCTTTTGATTAAAGTAATTTTAGCATGTACCCTTTTTCTGAGGGTGATGAAACTAATCCCCAACCCCAATCCCAACCCCAAGTTTCCTCTAGAGCCAGTGTCGGTAAATGTCAAACCGCTTCTCGTAAGAGGACTAATGATGTTTGGAATGATTTCAATATAATTATAGTTGATAAAGTTTATAAAGCAAAATGTAGAAAATGTGCAAAACTTTACAGTTGTACTAATACCGGAAGAACAGGGCATTTAAAAAGACATCAAGAGACTAATACAATACAGATTCCCATCAGCAATGTATCCTTAATATACAAGAGGGATCACTTGTAGGTAATTTTGCATATAATCATGAAAATCAGAGGAAATTACTTATAAGATGGATAGTTCAGGATGAATTACATTTTAGTTTATCTGAATCTTATAATTTTGAACGATATGTTCAATTGGGCCTACAACCCACTTATAGAAGAACTAGTAGGCCTACATTTAGAAGAGTGGCTATAACAAACTTGTTAGTAATGAAACAAAGTTGAATTGAAATGCTCTCAAATTTAAATGCTAGAGTTTCTTTAACTTCTGAATATGTATGTAGTAATTATTTTATTGCTATTACTACTCATTATATTGATAATGATTGGCAACTAAATAAACGAATTCTTGCTTTTCATTCTTTTGATTTTTTGTGGATAATAAATCTCAAATGCTGATTATCAAACCGCATACTCATATAATATTAATAATAAAATAATATCTATTATTTTTGATAATGCATATAATAATAATTCTGCTATTGCATTATTAAATGACTCTTTGCATCCTATTTTAAATAAAAAATTATTTCATATTAGATGTGCATGTCATATATTAAATATTTTTGTTCAATTTGGCATGGACATAATTCAAGAGGTTATTTAAAAAATTAGAAATGCAGATTTTTTTAATTCATGCTTCAAAATCAAGACTTCAAGAATTTAAATAATTATGTGTAGATCATGGTAAACATTTTAAAAAAATTAAATTTGATATAATTACTTGTTGAACTAGTATTTATACATGATACATGATGCATATCCATATAAGAACTTATTAAATGCTTATATTAATGATTGTGGATTAGGATTTACATTGATTGAAACTGATTGACATCAAGGTAAAATTTTAGAAGATTTTTTGGTTACTTTTTATGATGCTACAAATGTTCTTTCAGGTATTTATTATCCAACTTCTTATTCATTTTTACAAAAAGCATATGTAATTAGTGAAAATTTTAAAGAATATAGATATCACGAAGTTTTAATGCCTATTATATATAATATGAAAACTAAATGGAATGATTATTGGAATAGGATATCCTTTGCATAACTTAGCTGCTGTTTTTGATCATAGAGTTAAATTAAATGGCATAAATTTTTTTAATTGATCAATATTGTGAAAACATGAATCAAAATCCTGAACCTGCTAAAGAGAGTAACACGACTTTTTAATGATATTTATGTTTTATATGATGACAAAATTCATGGATCTAGAATACATGCTCAAAGCTCTGATTCTTATTCTATATCTTGTTAGTCATCTATTTTTTCATTCATTATATGGCACACACATGCTTCATCATCTTCTTCATCTCCATATTCTTCATCTTTAAGTAATGAATTGAATTTTATTTACGAAACGATCTTCATTATGCATATGATGAAGATCAAATAGAGAGTCTAGATGTATTAGCTTGGTATAAGCGTTAGAAATCAATATTATGTTATGTCTGTCATTGCACGGGATATTTTAGTTTTGCTGATGCCCAAAGTAGCATTGAAATCTGCTTTATCGGCATGTTCTCGACGAAAAGAGAAGTAGAATGACTGGCGAGACGGTTGAGATGCTTTTCTACTTCAAAGATTGGTTGGATGCTGAGGCGAGGCTTCAAGATAAAGGTGGACATAACTTAACTAGCGAAGATAACGATGACACAAATACTACTGATGAGTGAGTCATCTTTATTTTTATAATTATATATTTTTATTTTTAATTATTAAAGTGAGTCATCTCTATTTTTTTCTCCTTCTTTATTGTATTAGAGGTCATGCTAGCCCTCCTCCTTCATGTACCATTTTGATTTTAAATTAATAAACTTATAGGGGTCTATGCCAAACCCCCCACCATTAAGATGGCTTCATATTAATTTATGATTTCATATTCCAATAATTTTTTAATTTATTTAAAAAATATATATTTTTAAAAAATATATCAGACCGGGCCAGCACGGCCCATGCTCATGTGGCCATGCCGTGCTGGCATGATGGGCCATGCCATGCCGATCCACCATGCTGTACTATGTGGGTCGGCCCAGGCCCGTTATGGGCCGTGCTGCGCCAGGCTCAAAAAATCCTTTTTTCGAGCTCGGTACGGTATGGTTTAATCGAACCGTGTCGGCCCATGGGCGGCACGGTCCGTTACCCATCTCTACTACAATCCCATTAAATAAATTGGTTAACCATAGTTTTAAATATCTCTATTATTTTAAACATTATATATATTTATAAAATAATATATAAATTAAAAATTAAAATTTAATATTTATGACCTCTTTGTGTATTAAATATTATTTAAATAATTTATAATAAATAGTTGACACTATGTATATTATAAGTATGTATTAATATTTAAATAATATAATATATTTTATAAACTATTTTTATAAAATTATTGATTTTTAGTAGAAAAAATTATATTATAGCTTAGAAAAGACGACCATTTGGTAAACAAAAAATGATTTATAATAAAATATAATATAATTTAATATATATAGCATATATTAAATATTGTACTTTTTAGAATTCAAACTAAATGCCACCTAATAGGCATGTGACTCCCAAATTTTATCCAGACATGTAGAATTAGAATATCCATATTTGATTCATGGAGTAATCTAATTATAGAATGCACGATATTTTGTATTGGCATGTTTGGTTTGACAAATCAAATTATTAAAAATTTGACTACAAAACATGTAAAACTTCTAAGAATACCATTGCTTTGCAAATTTTAATATATATATGTAAAATACATTATAATTAATTATATCATTATAATTATATACAAATACAATAATTATTATATTTTCACATATTACGATGCAAATAACTATTAATAACATTATACAAAAAATATAATTAATATGCATTAATAGAATATATTATAAATATATAATATGGTTATTATAATTACGTACTATGAAAAATGATATAACATTGTATTTTAATATAAATAAATAAATAAATTTTTATACTTAAATATTTCTAAATACTATTAAATATTACAAAATAATAACACACATAATATAAAAATTAGTGTATAGCATAACACTAATTATGTAATTATTATATTAGCAAAATATTAAATATATAATATAAATATGTATTATATTCATAATCTATAATATTTATTATATTACAAAATAATAAAATAATTATACAATATAAAATGATAATGTAGTAAATATTGTTATAATAACAACGTAATAATATTATGAAATTATATTAGTTATACGATAGTTTTAATATTGTATTGAAAACATTAAACCATATTAATATCAATATAAAAATAATACAATAATTGTATTAAAAATTATTTAAATATTATATTGCAGTAATTAATTATATATATGATTTAACATAATAATTTTTATTATTATATTTATATAGAAGAAATAATTAAAATTAATAAACATATTATATTATTTATAATATTAATTATAGATGTTTCATAATAATCTTTATATATATAATTAATTTATAGTTATATAACATATAAATTACTTGATGGGATTTTGTTCAAGAAATTGGTGCTAAATTTTTATCAGGTGGTGGTCTCGCATCATCGTGATAGTCATATTAGTGCTACGGTAATGTAATGCCCATGGAAAAATTAAATGCTTAGGTAGTATTTGAAATAGGGGATAAAGGGGATATCATCTCTGGATATCCCCTCTTATTCCCAAAAGCCATAAGGGATAGCTGGGAATAAAGTTAACCAAAGGGATAATCCATGGTTAACGATGGTTAACCATGGGATATCTCTCATTTATTCCCTAGAAAATGCAGGAATAGCTGGTTATCCCTCCAAATAAGAGTAAAAAAAAAAGTTATCATATGGATTTTTCTTTTTGCATTGATATGATCAATGGGATAGCCAAAGAATATTCCTAGTAATAGTCAGGGGACAAACTCTATCCCGTACACTTATCCATGGATAATATTTTTTCTATCAAACACTACCTTAAGGTATGTTAAACCAAGTATGAGGATTTTATAATATTCCTACACTAGAATTTTAAGGATTCTCGTATCAAATGTTCCTTTGGGCTGGATTTGGTTCGCATAATAGATTGGATAAAAGACGGATAGGATTGGATAAAAGATGGGATAGAATAAAAATTATCCTATCTCCTAATGAAGGATAGGATAAGAAATTAGACAGGACAATTATATCATTAAAAAAATAATAGTTATTGATAAAACAAAGGTTAGAAAAAGAAAGATAGAGTAAAAATAACAATATTTATTTGATAGAACAAGTAATTTTTCATAGGATTAGCTATTTTATATAATAAAATTTATTAAGAAATTTTTTAAAAATATATCATTAATTCTAATTTGATGTACTGAATGCATCCTTAATCCCTTATTTGGTGGAGGATAATATAAGAAATTAGATAGAACAATTATGCTTTTAGAAAAAATAACAGTCATTAATGAAGATAAAGGTAAAAAAAAAAAGACACAATAAAAACAAATATCTATTTTGATGGAATAAATAAATTTTTTTCGTAATATTAGCTATTTTACATAATAAATTGTATCTAGAATTAAAAAAATTGCATCATCACTTTTTTCTATTTGGTGAAGGATTGGGTAAGAAATTAAATAGAATAATTATATCGTTAGAAAAAAATAGTCATTAATAAAGGTAAAGGTTAAAAAAGAAAGATAAAAAAATATATATTATAAGATAAGCAATCTTTTTTTCACGAGATTACCATTTTATACCATAAATTTTATCTAGAATTAAAAAGATCATCCTCGCTTCTAATCGAACTCATTTTTAATTCCTCATTAGAAGATAGGATAAGAAACTAGAGAAGACAATTATATCATTGAAAAAAATAATAGTCATCAAAAAAATAAACAAAAATAAAATAAAATAAAATAAAAATTAGTTTAATAAAAAATAATTTTTTATAGAATTAATTATTTTATATGATAAATTTTATTTAGAATTAAAAAAAATTTCTATCTTTGCTTTATATGATGTACCAAACGCATCCTTAGATAGTGTTTGAAATAGGGAATAAGAGGAGATATCCCCTTTTATTCCTAAAAGCCATAACTATAAGGTAGTGTTTGATAGGAAAAATATTATCCATGGATAAGTGTACAGGATAGAGTTTATCCCCTGACTATCCCTAGGAATATCCCTTGGCTATCCCATTGATCATATCAAATGCAAAAAAGTAAATCCATAGGACAACCTTTTTTTACTCTTATTTGGAGGGATAACCAGCTATTCCTGCATTCTCTAGGAAATAAATTGAGGGGATATTCCATGGTTAACCATGGATTATCTCTTTGGTTAACCATGGGATATCCCCTCAATTTATTTCCTAGAAAATGTAGGAATAGCTTGTTATCCCTTCAAATAAGAGTCAAAAAAAGTTATCCTATGCATTTTACATTTGATATGATCAATGAATAGCCAAGGGATATCCTGAGGGATAGCCACGAAACAAACTCTATCATGTACACTTATCGATGAATAATATTTTTTTATCAAACACTATCTTAATTTTTTTATTTAATTAACAATTTATTAATATAGAAGGAAAGGTCTATCACCCAAGTAGGCCCTAGGCCGCTAGGCGCCCAAGTGAGGCCAATCGAGGCGGCCGCGAAGCCGAGCTCTTGCTTGGGCGAGTCGGCCCCAAGCTGCACGATTATTTAGCGTCGAGTTGAGCAAGTTAAGCAAAGACAAATCTAATACCCAAGCTCCTCCCTCCCATCCCTCCATTTCTCCCTCCTCCCAATCCCAAAGCCTAGGGCACGAAAAGGATCTCGGTTCGCCTCTCCTCCCTCCTCGGCGAATGGAGTCGAGCAGGATTCAGAGAACGGCGGCCAACCAAAGCGCGGGAGGTCTTTAAATCCCCACCCTCTCTCTAATCTCTCTGTAACCTCACTCTATCTCGATTAGTTCGTTCGTTATTTTGTCTCTTCTGCCTTCTCCTTTGTCATTTTCCTTCCATCTTCTCTCTCTTATCATTTTATTCCTGTCCATTTGGAGTCTTCTTGGCTCTTGGATTTTTTTTTAAATTTCTTTTTCAGACCGATGGATGGATTTTGATGATCTCTTTGGTTTGACTGATCGACGACGTGGATTTTTTATCATGTCTTCTAATTTTATTTTTTAGTTTTTCTTGTTTGACTCGGATTTGGAGTGGAAAAAAAATTGTTTTGTTGTCTTGGTCGGGAGAGCCGTTGTTTGATAGCGCCATAACCGTGATCATCATTGCTTTGCCTTTTATTGCCGATCCTTATTTGCGATCTTTCAATGCGATTTGTGTATTTCTAGTCGGTGATTGATGTCCGGATTAGTGATCTGCATCCAATCGAGCTTGTCTTTGTGGTTATATTTGTCTGATTGCGCTGTTTATGATTCTTTCGCAGGTCTTCATCTTTCTAATCCGATTTCAATTTTATTTTCTGTGTTAGGAATGGTTAAAAGCTGCTTCTTTCATTTTCTACCTTCTATTTCTTGTACTTATTCTGCACTTTTTCATTGCATGTCACTAGTAGTATTAATGTACTAAAGTTTCTACTGTTATCTAAGCAGAAGCATTTCGTGTAATCTATATGAACGCATATCCACATCGAGTAATGCTCATGAGCTCTCGAATTTAAGCTAAGATAGCATTAATGTTGTGTGCTTGTATTCGTTAAGTTGAGTATGATCAATAAAATTCTGATGGACTTAGAATCTTAGGTTTTAAGTAGAACTCATGCATTAATTGTTACTGAAGTACTCCAAAGTCATGTGTACAATTTATTGCGAGCAATGCAAGATTTGGTTCATAATTGAAATATAAGAATAAAAAATCTGCCTAACTGCTTGGGTCATCACCTTGGCTATTGGACGGTCCATGGCCTGAGGTCGATTGGGCAGTTGGACAATTATCGCATCCGTGCATAATATAGCATATCTCTGGTATTTTGATAAATAAAAATTAGGAATATCTGTCTATCAAGAGAGAAATTGGTAACTATCGACTTGATGTGGCATGTCATGTAGAAAATCATCACTAATATTCTTATAGGATATCTTAAAGCTTTAGAAAAAAGATGATGAACATTAATCTGAGAGTCAAATTGCCTTTGTTCGACAGAGTCCCATAATTTAATTATTTTTGACCACTTGTTGATGTGGTAATATGTTATAAAACGATACATTAGATTTTCTAATTCTTGTTCTAGAAAGCCATGATTATGAAAAGTACAATTCTCTGATGTATGCAATGTAATAATAGTTTTTACATGGTGTTGTGTAAGCATATGTAGAGTCACCTGTTTTTTCATACTCTTAGATGGCATGACTGAAGTTTTATTCAGAGTTGTGTGAATTTCGGGCATGAATGGGATGAAAAACTACGGGTGCACTGTGTGATGGAGCCCTGAGCATCTTCATTTGAAAACATGATTACTTATTTCTATATGAAGATGACTTCTGTCTATTTGTAACCTTTTGGTTTGAAGGAAGTGCCTCTTTGTTATCTTTGGGTTAGAATGCAAAATTTTTAAATAAACTTTGCGGGATTGCATCCCACAGTAATGATTTAAGTTGATGGGGTAGATTTGCTTAAATTAGAGAAACTCCTATTAAGATAACTGATACTGCTTTTAGTGCTTATTAAATGCAGAAATGGCATTGAAAGTAGCACTGAAGAATATTAGGGAGTTGAAATGGAACTTAATTATTGTCATGCTAATTTCCTTGGGAAGGGTTCCCAGCCTCAAAAAGATTAGGGAAAAAGAAAAACTCTCCACCAAGGTTTCAGATCCTGGTCTAGGACCTTGCATCGGTTGGGGATAGGGTACGTGCAGTAGTGGATTGTACCATAATCGGCATTTAGAATGGCCTAGCATCCCGATAATCCATTAAAATGCTTTTTTTTTGCTGTTTAATTTTTCTCTTATTTGTAGTTTTAATGGTTATTCAGATGCATTTATGGTTTACTTATGTCATGATTTAGGATTAAGGATTTTTTTTAAAGGTAATATGTGGGTTTATGTTGCCGAGACTGGTAGCATCAGGACCGTGTTTCTTCCGTTTGTTTGCTCAGGTTAGAGGAAAGAGAGAAGGGAGGAAGTGAGGGAGAGAACAGTCAGGTCCAGCTTTTATTGCTTAGATCTAGCCTCCTTGTTGCCTGGCTAAACGAGAGTAGCCAGGACGTCCTGACATGACCTTTCCCTGCCCTCCGCTATGCATGCATTGAAGAAGCACTGCCCCCTTGCATGGAGTGCGTTGAATTGCTTGCACTCTCACATGGGGGTGTGTCTCTCTGGATGAGAGAAATAGAAGGAGGGGGGAGCCTCACTTGGTGAGGTTCTCTGGCATCCGAGAGAAAGGAGAGAGCAGCAGGGAGAAGGAAGTTTCTTTTCTTCTCCCTTTCTCTGATCTTCTCATCCTCCCATCTTTCTCTTTCCGTCACCGCGGCCTAGGGATATGGACATACTGGGGACTCTAGTAGACCCGATCGACGATCCAGCCGCTGCTCACCAAAGCTTCCGCTGCGCTATTGTGAAACATATGAGTTCCTTGTTCCACGGTTACAGAGATACCAACAATTGGTATCAAAGTCTGGTTGGCCGTTATCGCGCTTGGAGCGATGGCCGACGAGGGTAGAGAGGCAGAGGAGCAGGCAACGATGGCCGCATGCCGTGCCTGCCCCTCAGTTGCGGCCATGGGTGCCGCAGCTTAAAAAAAAAATTGAAGACGGTTGTTTGGGGGTCCGAACGGCAACCAACATCGTCTCCGTCAGTCGCCAGAGGGCCGGGACGGCCCTGCGCCACCGCCGCACGAGCGGAGGGTGTAAGAACAGTCGGGAGTTTACGGATGGCACCATTCGTAAACTTAAAAACTAACCAAGGATATTTTTATCTTTTAATAATTTAAATAATTCAAAAAATCCAAGGCAAATGGTATGTTGACGTGGAAAGCCACGTTGCAAGCCACGTGTAAACCAACTTCATGCGGGCCCGTACACGTGGTTGCCTGCGGGTCAGCCACGTGCCGTACACATGTTGAACACATGTGATGCTAAAGAAACCTGCCAGCTGACGTGTCAGCTTACGTGGTAGAGGATCCCGCTTACGTGGCAGTCCATGTGTCTGTTTACACGTTTGCGATGGCATGGGTTGCTGACTATACTGCTTGCTGATGTGGTGACTTGCTAGTGGTCCACATGTCGGGCCATGCTGACGTAAGTGCCTACGTGGCATTTATATTTAATTTCGATTTTCTGGGTATTTTAAAATTACAGAAAATCTAAAAAAATCAAGAAAAAAAAAAATCATAGAAAATTGCAGAAAAATCAGATATAGAAAATTATAGAAAAATTAGAAAAATTCATAGAATATCATAGAAAATTTATTGAAAGTTTTCTTGATGTGGCATGGTTGTTTATGCTCTGTGCATGAATATTAATATTGCCACACTGTCTAATTTTTTCTGTGAATATTTTTTTGAATGCATAATTATTTATGCTTAGTGTATAAATACGATATATGCATATTTTTGTATGTTATTTCTGTTGACATAATTATTACGCTTAGTGCACAAGGGGTATTTATGTCAATTGCTGTGTTTTCTGCGAGCATGTTTATTTGTGCTTGGTGCATAAATAATATATATGTTGAATTTTATGTCTTTAGTTGATATGAAATATATGGTTCATATAGCATATGTTTGCGGTGTAGATTGGTTCCAATGATGGTTTTGTGGACAACATTGATATGTTCTAGGAAAAATTATTGGATTCAGTGTTCTATATTATTGAATGAGTGATGATTATGAGTTTAGCAAATTTTTTGATCTCATTTATAAGTAGGAACATTTGAAATCTGGTTATTTTTTCAGATAGAGATACATACTGATTATGTGCTTGATGTTCATATTTTGTTTGACCAAATGTAATGATGGCCCCCCGATTAGGAATAGCTGGCCTTGATAGAGGTGAAAAACTGGATGGACAGAATTTTAATGTGTGGCATCGAAAGATCTGATGCATGTCGTAGCGCAATGATTAAAACACCTTAATTTTATTAATCTTAGGTAGAGTAGCGAGAGTAAGAGGTCGAATCCATAGGGACTTTGAGTAGTTATCTTGAAATAAATTTATACAATTAAATATTTAAATAAGTAGATGATTGATTGTGAAATAATTAAGATATGATCTATCTTAATTAAAGTACGGCCCGTACTCGTAGATCACGGTTCATCCTTTTTAAAGAATAGATCAGTCAAAAATTATTTTCGCTTGAAGAACATTCAATAAAAAGTAAACATAAATAAATATTTTATTTCATAGTATCCAAAAGAGTACATAAAAAATATAATCTACTTCTACTTCCTGAGATGATGGATCTGCTATCTGCTTCCTGCTTCCGCAAATCCGCTTTCTGCTTCTGCAGATTCGCTTCCTGAGATAGAAAGATGGTTGAGTATGGAAGGTATGATGGCTGGTGGAAGGAGAACGGATGGGAAGATTTGAGTTATGGAGTGGAGGAAACAGAAATAGGAGTGGGGCAGAACCAAGAGAAGAATGGGGGGTGAAAGGATTATTGGATGATTCCTCAAGTGGCTCCGATGGTGTTCTTTTATAAGAAAGGAAGACGCGTCAATTCCGTGTGTAATCCGTGTTAACTACTCGTCTTATCTTTGCAGATAAGATTTGTTCCTTTCAAAGTTCAAACCGCAGCCTTAAAAATATCACACGATTTCCTCTTATCCGCGACTGCTTTAAATTTCGTCAAATTCTCGGGTTAAATCTTGAAAAATCTATTTTAAGCTTGTTTCAAGTCCGATTTGAGTGCCGTTTGTACCGTTGGACTAAAATCAAGCTCTTCGAGTTGGCAATTTTTTTTTCTGAAAATATTATATAAAAGTATCAAATTTAAAAGAATAACAATAATTTGGTCTATAAATTAATACTTTTATGGCTAGTATTTATGTACTTATCAAGATCTAATATCTACTCAATGAGCAAGAAGTCTTGGAAACCCTGGTACATAGTATGACACTACCAGAACCTGGTACCTCTGTGCAGAACCGTCAGGATCACGAAGTCTATGAAAAATGAGTAAAGAAGGATCGTTGTGCATGCTTCACTATGTTAAGCTACATGTACAATGACTTGATTGGAGATTTTGAGGGATTTTCAACTGCCTAGGATATGTGGAACCAGCTCAAGATTTGGTTTGGGCAGACCTCAGCAACAAGGCTATGGGCCTTGAACCTAAAATTTATGCAACATGTCAAAGATTTCAATCATTCAATGTTCGAACATCTTTGCGTGATGAGCGGCATGATTAGGGATATGAGGGAAGCTGGGGTTGATCTCACTGAGGAACAAAAGGTTCTTGCAGTGATTCGTTCACTGCCTGAACCTCAGTGGAGTTAGATGAAGCTCTTGATGACTCATAGTGAGCACATCAAGACTTTTGAGGACATATCTCATCATCTTGAGCTGGAGGCTGAGCGGATAGAGACTTCCCACTCCTCTGCCTATGTGGCTCACTCTAGAGCTTCGGGTTCCAGAGGTAGAGGGAGGAGTAAATCTAGTGACAAGAAAGGTTTACAGAGTTCCAAGGGAAAGAAGGTAGCTAAGCCCAAGAAAAGCCAACCGAAGGGCAAGAAGAATGTGGCAAAGATCAAATGCTACAATTGTGGTATGAAAGGCCACTTCGCTCATGAATGCATAGAACCAAAGTAGGTATGTTCCACAATAAGCTCTCTCTATATTTGTTCATATGCATTAGTTGCTGATACTCTCCCTGATTGGATCGTAGACACGGAGCGAACAAACACATAGTTCGAGATCGAGATGGTTTTGTGGGTTTTCATCGGATTTTTACAGACACCCAATATGTTGCTCTTAGGAATGGTCTGCATGAGCAAATATTGGGTGTAGGAGCATATCGCATTAGGTTGCGAGGAGGACATGCATTGCTCCTACATGATGTTTTGTACGTCCCAACTATCCGGTGTAATTTGTGCTCTGTATTTGCCCTATTAGCTCTTGGCTATACCTTTTGTTTTTCTGGTGATCGTATGTCTGTATATCTGGATGGTGTGTTATCCTTTTGTGGCTATTTATCTTATGGGTTTTTCAGACTTGATGCAGAAGTATTTAACTCTTACTTTTCATATTCTTGTGCTTCTTTTCCTGCATGTGATGATTCTTCACTATGGCATGCCAGACTTGGTCATGTGGGCCAAGATAGAATGGTATGGATGACTAGAGAAGGGCTATTGGGCCCTTTCAGCAAAATAAGCCTCCCTGTATGTGAGTCTTGTTTAGCAGAAAGGCATCCAGAAAGCCTTTTGGTAAGGCTTCTAGGGCCTCTCAGCCATTAGAGCTAGTATACTCGGACATATGTGGATCCATGAGTGTGAGTGTCAGAGCATGGCACATCTTATTTCCTCACATTCATCGATGATTATTTGCGATTTGGGTATGTGTACCTGATCCTACTGCTATGAAGTGTTGGATTGTTTTCGCCGCTTCTTAGCTGAGGTGGAAAATCAAATGAAGAAGACTCTGAAGTCTCTTCGGACTGATATACGTTGCGAATATTTACTGATCAGTTTCAGAGGCTTTGTGAGGAGAGAGGGATACACAGGCAGCTCACCCTTCTTGGAACGCTGCAACAAAATGGTGTTGTAGAGCATCAAAATAGGACTTTACTGGATCTGCTTAGGTCGATAATGGCGCAGGCAAATCTTTCGATTAGTTTCTAGGTGATGCACTATTGACTGCTGCCTACATCCTTAACCGCATACCCAATAAATCAGTGTCCTCCACACCATATGAGTTATGGTATGGCGCGAGACTTTATGTAGATAATTTGCGCCCGTGGGGTTCAGCAGGATACGTTCACAACACCTCTCATTGGTTGGGAAAGCTAGGTCCTAAGCCCAACAAAAAGGTGTTCATCAGGTACCCTGAGAGAGATCTAAGGGTTACGTGATGTATGGTGAACATCCTGATGGAGGACTGATTGAAATGGAGTCTAGAGATGTGGAATTCATCGAGAATGAATTCCTAAGCATTGGTAAGATCAAGGACCTAACCCTATATGAGTTACAAGAGGATCTTCCTACTATCTCTGGCGAGAGAGGGGCATTACGGTCTGTTTCAGGGATTGTCACAGATAGTGGGAGTGCTGGGCCTAGTAGGAGTGGTGCACCAGACAGTGGGTGCGCATAGGTTGAGCCCAGTGGGAGCTCACCTATGAGGGTTAATATACCTTCAGAGAGTAGTTCTCAAAGTCTAAATCCACTGTTACGGAGAAGTACACATGGAATAGTTCCATAACGATACTTTGAGGTTGAAGGGAATGTGTTTCTTTATATTCCGTTGGATTCAGATGAACCAATCTCTGTTCATGAGGCACTTGATTCACCAGTTCGTAATGAGTGGCTAGCGGCTATGGAAGATGAGATGGAGTCTATGGACAGAAATCATGTGTGGGACCTGGTAGACTTACCGTCTGGACGCAAATCTATAGGAAATAAGTGGGTTCTAAAGATAAAGCGCAAGGCTGATGGGTCAATTGACAAGTACAAGGCATGTCTTGTGGCAAAGGGCTATACTCAGATGGAGGGTGTAGATTATGAGGAGACATTTTCTTATATGGTGAGATTTGCCTCCATTCACTTGATCCTAGCTATGGTAGCTCATTTAGATTTGGAGCTACATCGGATGGATGTCAAGACAACATTTCTTAATGGAGGCCTGGATGAAGAGATTTATATGGATCAACCTTTGGGCTTTGTGGTCAAAGGAAAGGAGGGCAAAGCGTGCCATCTTAAAAGATCCATATATGGTTTCAAGCAGTCATCTAGCCAGTGGTACTTTAAATTTCATGAAGCCATTACATCGATTGGCTTAACCATGATTGAGTCTTTTTAACTTTTTTGAAAATTAAAATTGTGTTGGTACAATAAGCCCACCTATTACTTAAAAAGCATACCTTAATCCTTAATGATGACATAAACAAATGTTAAAATGCCTCCAAACAACAATGTCAAATGACAAATAGGGGGAAAAATCGCATCTTAATGAATTATCAGGATATTAGGCTGTCTAGGTGTTGGTACAATGGATATCAGTTGTCTTGATCACCATCCTGGTTCATACTCTTTGGTACCCACTATGATGATCTGATTTTTCGTGTCTCAAGGTCCAAGTGCCATCATTGGACTTGGCATCTCTAGTTTGATTTTGGAGACTAGGAAATGCTGGGTCCTCACGCCTTGCTCACCATGATGGAGAAGAAGTCATAAATGGTTCACATTATCTTTGCTCATCTGGGAAGAAGCCCTATTATGGTAGGTGTTTAATGATCGTGGCATTAGAAGAGTAGAAGCGTAGATTTGTCATTGTTTAAAGACTAGATATATAAACCTTTGGTGAGATTGGATTTACTTGAGGGGATTAAACTTTGAGCGCATATCATTAGGAGATGGATTGCTTTGCAGTAATCTTGTTAAACAAGCTTTGGCTATTCAAAGTGGAATCTTTAGTGGCGAAGATGCCGAAGTGTGGAGGCCAACGTAGAAGTAAATTGTGGCAAAGGAATGTCATGTACCGAGTGCATGAGGCTATAAAACTTTAAGAGGTGATGGAGAACATGTGGATTAGAGGTTAGGTGAATTTATTATTTTAAAGACGGAAATGCATTGGTTCTTTTATAATTGCCTCCTGTGAAATCATTGTATATATAATCCATTCAAGTGGATGGTATTTGGCAGGTGGCCCCCTGCAGCGCGGAGGGGGGGTGTGTGTGTGCGCGTGCGTGCTAGATTGCCGATCTATTCCGTAATCAATTAATCTGTTAAGATTTTTAGCCAAAATATAGATGAAAAATATATGAGGAATTTTCCTTATTTTGCATTTTGATGGAACATATAATGCCTTCAAATTCTCCATGGCAAGTAAGATTTATTTTCAAAAAGCTTAAATTGGTGATGGGTTCTTGGTAAGTAGCTGAACTGAAGTCTAGAATTATGGGTTGGTTCATCATTTAGTTACTCATAGGGACACAAATTGAATGTGTTCCCTCATACTGGGCTCGTGTCAGAAAGTTAGGAAGGATTGCTGGTAGTTACTTGATTTATTTTGTATATACCTTGTTCATTAGATCATTGTCGGATTAGATTTGTTTGCCTTCATTCTTCTTAACAAATCCTTTTCACAAACTTTGAATTTCCAAAGAGAAAAGCTGCTAGCAGTTAAATTTTAGTTTTTGCGTATCAATTGTCAGTAGAGTAGAAATTAGGATCCATTTGAAACATTGGATGATGAAATTAGGATCCATTCATTGCTGGAGGCTGAAAGACATGTCACCGTGCCATCTGAGTTGCATGTCTAAATGTAATTCCGTGGTGCTAAATGAAACTAAGATATTCAAGTTTGTTGTCAAGGAAAAGATACGCACCTAATTATTGATGCACGGTGGTCTATCAGGCATAATTAGAGTCTCTCCGAGGAACCAGCAAACATGTGCATGCTGTAGTTTTTTTATCAAGGTTTGATTTTTCTCTAAGCTTAAGTGTTATAATAGGCAAAATTCAATGTTTATGTTGGTCTTTGCTAGTTAGAAAGCGCTGAGTTCTTGTGCTTTTTTTTTTTTAAATAATTTTCTTTTATGTTATTTCGGTGAATCTTTTCTTGCTTATATAGATTGTTAAAATGGATTAAAATGAAATATGCTCAAATAGTCTTTTCCTTGCTTAGATGATTATTAAAGTAGAATAAAATAAAGTATGCTTGGAGCAAAGTTTAGTTAAATGTAAAAATTAGAGCAATTATGGGAATTCATAAATTAAAGAGAAAAATGCAAGGAAATTATAAAATTAGAGAGCACATATGATGATTATAAAATTTAGGAAAAAAGTATAATATTTTAATACATCAAGCTTCAAAACATTCTATTTCGTCCTGAAACAACCCAAACCACAATCTGAATAAATCAAAGTACTGGATATGATGTCATAACTTTTTTCTTAATTTTTCTTTTTGAATTTTCTAGAATTTGTTCATCAAAACTTTAGTAACTCAAAGCAAAACTATTGAAATAACTAAAACTGCCAAATCAGCACTATCTAGAGGACTGAAATTGAAATTGAAGCTTGAGATTTAAACCTTGATCTTGATGTGCTCCCATGTCAAGGCTAACGAACCTATTGGATGATTACGCATATGTTAGGCTAGATGTGGTCAGCACATGCCTGAGTGCAGTTTCATGTGCATAAACGTGTCGTGATATTTGGATTTGGAATATATGTTGTGTTTGAGGTTTTGTGCCGGTATGCAGCACCTTTTTCTGGTTTGAGTCAGCTATATCACAAAATAAACTTTTATATTGAAAGTTGATATCTTCATTGTTACTTTGTGAAATAACTAGTTGAAAACTGCCATGCTTGCATTGCATTAGTTCTTGATATGTTTTGGACTCTATATCATTCCGGGCCATATAGCTAGCTCTGATACAGTATGTTAGGTTATGCATTATGGTTTGCTGGGCATTTTAGTCCTCAATTCATATTTTATATGATCATGTTCATTGTAACTTAACAATCCATTTGTGTCCAGGTTTAAGGAGTCTGTAGATTCATCTTGTTGTTTGTTGTCTGGTCATGTGAAGGAAATGTTTCAGATGATCAATCTGCTTTTCAGTATAAAAGAGGTTAGTATTTTGTTCTATTTCAACATAACATGGTCATAAAGCATATAAATTAACCTTTACTGTTGTAACATTAGCTGGTGGCATCATTGCTGCCTGATACCGCTTGAAGCAATTTTTATCTATTTTCTTAATGCAGCCACTTCTTCAGTTTTTTTTGGATTTCTCTTGTCAAGCATGCCAACCCTTTCTCTTCTTATTCCTTTATGAAATATCATTTTGAAATGTTGTTCCATGCTCTTTGAATCATACTTGATTACCTATTACTTTTTTGAGCTAGTGGCCACTTCTTTTTCTGTTGGTTCAGTGTATGCTTAAGCTAGATTTTATGAAACTGGGAAAATTTCTATCCCATTTATGCAGAAAACCTGTTTTCAGTAATGATTATGTTTGACTAGGGAATTGCAAATTCAAATTGATGTTTTCTCATCCCATAAGAAAATTATTTTTACTCATTTTTACATTACCTCCATCCTAATTTAGCATGTACACTAATATAGCATAGTTTTTCCTAATCTATCTAATGTGATGCATTCTACTTGAACTTTGCTTGCCGAACCAGGTTTCTACCATTTAAGTCTCCCCAAAAAATTATAATTAATTTACGTGCATATTAAGATTGTGTGACTTTCATTGACTATTTTGGTTCTCCCTCTTACTTTATTTAAAGAGAGGTTGGGGAAAATAGAGTTCTGTTATATGGCCATTAACCTTCCTTGGCTGGGGGCCACCCTTTTTTGCTAAATTGTCAGATTTTGGGTTTATCTATGGTCGCTGGGAGACAGATCATCTGTCATCACCCATCTTTGCAATGTTATCTCCTGCCTATTGTTTTGTTGACCTATGGTGACTAGATTCAGGTCAAATAGTGGTTCTGTTGTCCTTATTGCCCTAGAGCAATGTGTCATCGTTGGCGTTTCATATCTTGAGGTTGAGGAGATAGGATCCCAAGTGCAAGTGAACATGTTGTAGTTCTCAAGATGTGGGATGTCAAGGAGGACCATGTTGTCTTGTAGTGTTAAGATGCGAGATGTTGGCATCCTATGCGCATGGATGTATTTTAATGCTGTATGACCGTAGTGTCTTGTAGTGTTAAGGCGTGGGATGTTAACATCCTGTGACATCCTGCACTTGTGGATGTATTTAATTGCTATCTAGTAGTGTTTGCTCTTTATGTGTGGGATAAGCTATTTTAATGCGCGTATGCGCACACATGCATGTATGTTATAAAGGGCAAGGCTTTGTGGCTCAGCTGGTTTATCGTGGTATGATGTATTTGGCCTGGAAGCTGGCCATCAGGCCACCTCTATCGGCTTCTTGGCCAAATGAGGCTGAGGCAGTGCATGCGTGCATGTACATTACAGAGGGCGGGGCTTTGTGGCCCAGCTGGTTTGTTGTGGTATACTCTATTTGGCCTAGAAGCTGGTCACCGGGCCACCTCTATTGTCTACTTGGCCAAATGAGGCTGAGGCAGTAAGGAAGCCTGAGTTCGTACGATATGGCATGTTTGGCCACTCTCTCTCTCTCTCACACACACACACACTCTGGCATCTCAATTAGTGCATCTTGAGACACCTTTTGTCACAAGTATTAGGATGGGGCAGGATACCGGCGCATACCATTCTATAAAAAAACTGGAACAGTCTTGTCCCATGAGATTACTGGAACAGTCTTGTCCCATGAGATTTAAGACTTTGATTTAGGGAACATATGTTGATTGATTAATAGAATACCTTCCATATACGATTGAACTCATTTGGACCTTTGGAAGACTTACTTTGATTACCTTCTCATTGCTACCCACAATCATAACGGGAATATCTGGACTATCTATAGCAGAATCTGTGCTGGTGTCCTGAGTCTTTATTGCAATTATAACCTTCTTTCAACATCTCGCCTTCCTCCTGGCTGCAAAACTGTTGTAGCGAGGTTTCTAGATGACTGATCTTTGACTTTCTAGTCTTTGTTTTATCCTTGGTTTTTGTAAGAGGTGGATTTTGTTGACTAAAATCGGATGAAGGGCCTCTGGCGAATTGTTAGGAATGATCGAAGCAGATCCTTCATCTTGGTTTGATGATTGCCTCTTGATCAATCAGCTCACAAGCAATCATCTTTACAAAGTGATCCATATTAATTCTAAATCTGCTATATCACCACTTACATGCTTAGGCCATTGCTATGGTTTAGAAGATTTAAAAGGAACATGAGGATATGAGGGGAACCATACTCCTTTCTAGAATAACCACCCACATAGCACTTTCCAGCCGTTTTTTCGTTACTATAACGGCACTGTGAAGGTTTGTGGACCTGTCAGGCTGTTACTGTGAAGCTCCTGGTCACTGGGGTTGGGGGAAATTGAAATAGTTAAATGCACCCCCTTTCATGCGTTGAAGTTGGTACAAGGTTTACCTGAAAAAGATGGTACAAGCAGAATGCATCTATAAGCAAGATGATTGTTTATCAGTTATTGAAAAAAAAAATCTTCTACTTAATTTTCGTGTCATGTTCCTAAGCAAAGTGAGCATGCTTGGGTTTCATACATACTCCTGCTTAAAATTGTCTTGGAAAGGAATTTGACACCAATCTTAGTTGACATTGGGTTACTAGCTGGCTGTAGATATCTCTATATTCCGTCTGTTGAGCTTTATTTGTGTTCCATAGCTGCCTCTTTTTGATGGAGAAGGCCTGGATGTGATGATGACTTTCATACAGCAAAGATGGTTTGAAGTGGGTCTTGAAGAGAAAATTGCCATTACTTGCTAAATGTCATATAATCATGAGTCCCTTAGGTTAATCAATTGAAAGACCCAAATTGAGTTTTAGGCTGTAGCTATCAGGAAGCAGCCTATCAATGTGGATGTTACAGGCTGTTGTCATGGATGTTTCTCATGACTAGCAAGGTTTGTTTTTTTTACCCCATCCTCAAAATATATTCGCTGTTCATTAGCTGTATCTGGCGGATAGTGTTAATGCAAATGCCTGATCAGTTACTGCTAAAGCCATTATAGATTAGCAGCTTCTGGTGAGTTTTCATAAATTTCTTTTAGCTGCTAAATTTCATATAATCACATGCGGCGATCAGTTACTGCTAAAGCCATTATAGATTAGCAGCTTCTGGTGAGTTTTCCTAAATTTCATATAATCATCTAACAGTACGTAGCTTGGTAGAATGGAACATCTGTTACATTAGCATGTTTATCCCTTGTCTGGCCTTATAGCTGTCTGTATTAGATTATTCAAATTTGAAACCAAATAAATAACAGCTAGAAGAAGATGGCATGTACCATATATGTGGCTGCGACATCATCAGATTCTTCTCTGACCATGTCACATTATGATCATTGCCAACACATTACCTGTATGGTAATTTGAACTTGGGTATTGGAGCAAAATCTAGAACTATGGTTAGGTGGGGGTTATCATGCACATATTTTGGTGTGCATGTCTATGTTTTTATGTATAAGCAAATGTATGATTGACAAATATATGCACATAAAATATATGCTTTTATGCATGTTTGAGCATCTTTAACTGTCTGACTATTCTTCAACTTTGTCTTCTTATTCATTTATTTCAAACCTTTTATCCATCATTGAAATGGTTGTCTGTGACTATTGCTCAACAGATTAGATATTTGGACTTTTTGTCACCATAGCATCATGGATGTGGGTACGAGTTATTAGTGATGGTGGCAATGACGTTTTTGAACAATTCACTACTTTTCTACCAAATTAAATGCCTTCTTTTTGGTAACATCCAAATTGAATTCTTTGTTGTGAACCTATCTAACAAGGGTATTTTTATTATAATGAAGGATTTTATCGATGCACCTTATTCTGCTGGCAAAATAACTACTGCAAAATTTATACTTATATGGATGAATGTATTGGACCCATTATTGGAGTGAAATATTTGTCCAACATCCATGTTTATTAATGTTCTTTTTTTTCCTGGTCATGCTGTGTATGACTGGCATTGTTCAATTTGGATCCCCATCATGATGGCTTTTGTCTTTCCTTTTTGTGCAATTTTTGTTTCATATCTTTTCTCATAAGAACTTCGCCAAGGCCGGTCCCAAGCCTGGATAAAGGATGGTTGCGTTAGGTGGCTGACAGTCAGCGTAAAACTTCGTCAGATTTCCTAAAACATGAATCTACTAAAAAATAACATAGACAGAAATAATTAAACTATTTGTAATTTGAGTGTCGATTTGGTCCTGAATAGAGTAGAGTGGAGGAAGCAGATTCATGTAACTGACCCCATGTAGTTGGGAAAAGGCTTAGTTGAGTTGAGTTGAGTGGTATCTTTTCTCATAAGAAATGGAGCTGATGCAAAAAAAAAAATTAAAAAACTGGATTTGCTTTTGCAGGAACAGATTAACCACCTCTAATCAAGTTGGCATAATTTCATCTGGCATCACAGCATGGCCGAACAGAACCAAGAAATCATCCCTGTTGACCCAGCAAGCTTTCCTTTGAGGCGCAAGCGTGGTCGTCCTCGAAAGTATGATAGTCCTGGATATGAACCACGTAGGGGAAACCGACAATCTCAAGATATTCCAACAGAAGCTCCTCCAACTCATGCTAATCCAATTGCTGGTTCCAGTCATGAGTCTGATGACCTCATAGGTCAGAAAATCTCTGGTATTCTGGAAGGGACTTTTGATGCTGGATATCTTCTGGCTGTCCAAGTGGTTGAGACTGGAACTGTCCTCAAGGGTATGGTGTTTGATCCACACCGATCTGTTCCTCTTACTGCGGAGAATGATATTGCACCATTTCTTCCAATGTCAGGAAGCAAGGAAATCCCACATTCAGTGTCCCAGGCACCACCACAGGCACCAGTTTCAATGCCAATCCATCCTGTATCGAAAACGGTTACAGCTGCACTGCCTCTTCAGATGAGGGAACCCATTACTCCCCCACCTGTGAACAATTTGTTCGAATCCTCCAGGCTTTGTCAGACTGCTGCAAGTACAAAGGAAGTAGTGCAGAACAATGCTGACCATCTTACTCAGGATGTTCGCCCTGCTTTACAGACTGATTTAAGAAACAAGATTCTGGATGCGCTGTCCAGGAAGAAGTCAAACAATGACCCCCCAACATCTCTGCCTGCTGCGCCTGAACAATCTTTGCCTGGAAGTGCGCAAACAGGAGCTTTGTCAGGTCCTATGACCGAGACCATGCCAGCAACCATCAAATTTTCAACTGGGGGCAAAATTGAAAATTTGGTTGGGGCAACAGGAGGATGCGAAAGTTTAGGCCAAACTGAAGGATCACCAGGTAACGCTAGCGGGATTGAACAATCTGTTAAGACCTTGACAGGCAATGAGACAAGTGGTGGAAAGCTTACTTGTACCGGCTCTGATGAGACTTTGATGGTCGGTAAGACAGGTGGTGGCAACTCAGATATTTCTCGCCAGTCACCGGTATCTGATAAGAATTTGATGGGCAATGAGATGCCAGGTGGAGAGATGCATTTGGCAAGTGAGGCACCGCATCTCAGTGCACCATCATCTGAAAACAGACAACTGCCTGAGGAATTGCAAAACAAGGACCAAGATAACCTTTCTGTTTCTACTTCAACTTAAGTGGTAGCATCCCAGGCTGAGAGTGAGGCGTAGGAGCTTCAGTCAAGTAACATCTGCCATATTGGCAATGACAGTCGACTGCCTTGGTTAAACAAGTCCTTTTATTTTCTTTTTCTTCCCCTTCTTTAAGCTATGGTTGTTCACAGGGTTTTACAGAACATGCAAATGTTTCAAACCAGGGATTTCAACAATTATGAGGAGCTCCAGCATGTTGGAGTATATGGTTATTATATACTTTATCTACCTCATGTATCACCCCTCTATCATAGTTTATCATGGATGTTGTAATGCTCTGGAGTTGGAACCAGAAAATAGGTTTACTTGATGAATGGGTTGAATAACTGCTCTTATGGTTTATGACCTATATGCTGCACATGGTATGACCTCCTCAGTATTTAAGGTTTTTCAGTGGAGTTGCAGGTTTGGCTATGCTTTAATATACAATTCTTCTGGTCATTCTAAGTGGTAGCTTCTCTTTTCAGCTAGCTGCCTAGCTGATATCCAAGATGGATGGATGCAAGAACAATGGCAATGGCAGGATAATTGGTACCCATGAAGTATACTTTATGTTGATTAACTACCAAGACAAATGGTAGGTCGTACAATGATCCAGAGCCAGTATCAACTGAGTTGCAGGGCTTTATTACATGTGCTCAGGATAAATAGAAATCATGGGTGTATGACTTTTTATTCTAATCCATACTATAAGTATGAAAGTGTATTGGATGTATGACTATTTTTGTTCTAAACCATACCATATGAAGTTTATCTGCCTCGTTCTTTAGGAGGAATTATTCGAAATCTAATATTTTAAGTGCTTATCTTGTATGGTCCTTGCCTCTATTTTATTTGGTGGGGCAGCAAACTCAGGTAGATGAAGATATCTTAATTCATCCTTGGCTGATTTTGGACAGGCTCAGCCGAGGAGCTTCAGCCTTGGACTAGTCAGGGCTCAGAGGAGCTTCAGCCTTGGACTGATCTGGGCTCATGTTGTTCAGTCCCTGTACCATCAGCAGCAATTGGGCCAGGCATGGACTCACAGAAACCTATATTGATCGGTGTGGTTATTAAAAAAAACAACAAAATAATGTTAGTATGGGCTCAATAAGTCCCAAATAATAAACTTTTTTGCTATTCTGAAATGCAAGTCACCAACAAGAAGTCCCGTTTCCCATGATGATCTGTACCAACTCTTACATCACCTCTTTTCCTTCGGGAGTTTCCCAACCAAAATTTTCTTGTTTATGGGAATATTAACAATAAATGTTACACAACCATCCTGTTGTAACATTCATTTGTGCAGCCATTGAAGCACTAGATTCATAGAGCTGGTTGGGAATAATGTGATACAAATATTCAGACACCACAAATTAATATGTGCAATAAAGCTGCTGCTAGTTAGAGCTTGAAGCCTAGAATTTTAACATCCTCCATCTTAACAACTTATATTTCAGATAACTGAACTAATATACAATCTACAAATCAATCAAAAATGAAGAGCAGTAGAACCATCCTTTTCTAAGCAAAAACGGGAGATCCTTCAAACATTTGCATTGCATTCTTAATGGCCTCAACATCTATGTCAATCAGCTTTTCAGTTTTCGATGATATAATTTAACATCTCTTCTCTTCTGCGTTAGGAACAAAAAGTTTCCCTTTATCTTCAGAAGAAAGCAATGCAATGCTGCATGGAGGACCATAATAACATCTTACGCTGGGAATATAAAAAAGCTTATCAAAGTAAATATCCATGAATATTGAACATGATCTCATGCGATATTAAAAATTAAACCTTGGTTTATCTCGGGCATTTGCAAGTTGGATTGCTGCTGTGTTTGTGGCTACCACGCCGACGGAGTCATTGATGATAGCTGCCAGTTGATGAAAGTATGGAATGCAGGTACCAATGAGATTAATCTACCAAGCACAAAACACAGATGTGGAAACACGAGTAAAAGAGAAAGACTTGGCCTGGTGTGGTGATGAATAAAATGTTTGCCTCTTCTCCAACTGTTTCCTCTATATCATCCCTCACCTTTTCATATGGAATTACAAAGAGAGGCTTGACATCCCTGTTTCCACACTCTAGAAAGATATATCATGCATGGAAACAACTTTTAATTGCCATAAATTCATTAGAACTAAGGCCTACTATTTGATTTCATCTTCATAACTGCATTAATATTACTAAATGATTATCATTATAACAAATACAACTATTTTCCAGGTTCACCTTTTCATGAGCTAACCTTACTAGTTCCTGCAAATTAAGCATATAATCTACATTAACTCTGCCTCTTCGGTTTGAACATAAATTTTAATCTACTACAATTGATTTTATTATAATGGTAAAAATTAAAAAGCATGTTTCAGAATTGTCAAAATACAAACTTCATCAAAAGTATCCAAGAACAACAACCCTGAAAAAGGTATGAGCTCTTTTGATAATATAAAATCTAATTCTTATATCTCTTAGTTCTTTCAACTTCAAAGATCTTGGTCACACTGTAACTATGATTAGCTATGCATACATTATATGCTTCACTATTTCAGACCATAGTTGAATAGGAAGCAAACTATCTTTGTCCCCTTTAGATTGCATTGAAGCCACTGAACAGTCTCTATTCCATGGATAACTATATCTCCCTTTCTCTGCAACTGCCTTCTTATATTTTTGTTCTACATACGCCTTGAGCTTCTTTGAAATCGATACCCTCAGTGGAGGCACAGGGTGTCTTGGAACGTTACGGCCTCGTCTCCCCAGCCATTCCTCCATCTCATGATACCTATAATATATTTATCATTAATATCAATCACAATTATAATATGAGATCTAATAATATTGTCCATCTAATCTAGATTGCAGGTTATGTTAAATAGTTCATTGAAATTGTCTAACCTGGGCTTCAGCTAAATTGTTCAATATGTAAATATGCTTAACAATTGAATCATAAAGGAAGGCAACAAACAACTATAAAGCTAGTGTTGCTAACGATGGTCTCACATGTTATATCCACCCTCTGATAGGTCCATCTCATGATACCTGTAATAGATTTACCCTTTATACATTACAATTGTAATATGCGATCTTATAATATTATCCATCGAATCTAGTTTGCAAGTTCTGTTAGATGGTGCATTGAAATTTTCTAATTAGAACTTCAGCTAAATTGTTACACATAGTAAACATGCTTAACAATTGAATCATAAAGGAAGGCAACAAACAACTATAAGGCTATTGTTGCTAATGATGGTCTCACATGTTATATCCGCCCTTTGAGAGGTCCATCTCATGATACATGATAGATTTATCCTTAAATGCACATCACAATTGTAATATGAGATCTGGTAATATTGTCCATTGAATCTAGTTTGCAGGTTATGTTAGATGATGCATTGAAATTGTCCAGCTAGAGCTTCAGCTGAATTATTACACATGGTAAACATGCTTAACAATTGAATCATAAAGGAAGGCAACAAACAAGTATAAAACTATGTTGCTAATTGATGAGGGTAAAATCATCATTCCATTTTTGACCGTCCACATCGACAATTGGGTCAGCCCAATTCAAACACCTTACCAGCCAGCGGCATGACAGTCAAGCAATGAAACCGAATCACCTTTGACAAAGTCGGGTCACCCCGACAATCCGAGCCATCCTCATACTTCAGCCATTTGAGCCGAGCCATTCCTTGGTAACCCGAGCTATCCTTATACCTCGGCCATCTGAGCTGACCATGCCTCGGCCATCCGAGCTGACCATATCTCGCCATCTGAGCCGACCATACCTCGGCCACCCGAACTGATCGTACCTCGGTCATTTGAGCCGATCCATTCTATACCTCGAAAAATCAGGTTATTTCTCATTCTGGCCGAACCAAGGCATTCAAAATACCTCTGCAGAATTCAGCATGGGAGAGTTCGAATTCACTATAACTGAATAAGATTCAAACGGAAAATCATGCCCAAAAGTGGCCTAGGACCTGCAAGAGTGGCCTAGGTCTATGTGATCACTGAATCTCAAGGTATCAACCAGCTCTCTCAGCCGTCGATCCTCTAACTGACAAGATGCGGACCCTACTGGCCTCGTAACAAACTTGATTTGAATCCGTCTCGAATCCTAACAATTTTTAGACCCCATCCAGGGCACGTCCAAGGAATCAGGGGATCACCTATAAATACCACTGCTCTTCAATCTCTGAGGTACGCCTACTTTGTACGCGATTCTTACGCATACTTTTATGCAATTACTCACACTCATTCACCAGCTCTGATACCCCATTGAAGCTCCCCATGAGCTTAGAGCTCTCGAGAGAGAACACCTGCCAAAAGGGGAACTCCTATGTGAGAGTCTTCTCCTCGTATTTGCTTGCTGTGAATCTCACTGACTTGGACGTGAAGGGTCCTCCGTAGAGGAAACCCCCAAGGCACCCTCTGCGTGCGGACTGTTTGCAGGTTCCACCCCAAGCGATGAGATCGGCGTCCGGATCAGGAGCCAGAAGCGCATCCGAGTCGGAGAACGAATTTTCACGGCAACACTAATGATTGGTCTCACATGCTATATCCTCCCTCTCAGAGGTTCATCCCTGGGAGGCGAATGTCTCTGTGAGAAGCAACCCTGCACCAGCTGCATTCACATTTGGATAGACATAGCTTACTTTGTCTCGAGCTGAAGTAGGATCAAAAATGTTGCATGGCCGAGCCCCGCTAACTTCGTAGATAAAATCAAATCATAGTACCTATTCTGCCAACAGAGAAAACTGGACTCCAATCATTTCATATTCTTCACCAAAAACATAATACACTCGCATAACATGATGGAGCTTGTTAATAAATGGTTCTGGCTTTGGACCTGAACCTGTGATTCATCTTTATGGGCAAATGGTTATTGGTGGTTTATTTGTAACCAGTCTCTCTCCTAGATGGAGAATTATTGTGGGAGAAAACAACCATGTGGGAGATCCATGGACATCTAAGAAATGGAACAGGGAATAATACCCTCCATTCTTTTTATTCTTAGCATTCTTCCTGGGGCTACCACCGAGGAACCCTCTCCGTCGACCTTAAATGACATTGTTTGCTCTCCATGTGTGTGTTATTGTTTGGCAAGAGAGCTTAAAAAAAAGAAAGAAAGAAAGAAAGCAAAATTAAGAAGAGCGGTAACACTTGACCTTGAGCAGGTCGACCATGTCGGCATACTCGGCTGGCTCAGGGAAAGGATCGTCGGGATCACAAGCATTACCCACCTCACATTCTTGTTCACTCGCAGGTCTACTTCCCCTCGGCGAAGCGATCACATCCCCTGAACGCCCGGGTACCGATCCTTGATCAGCTGGATGGCGGGAAGAAGAGCAGGTTCTCGTAAACCCCTCTAGAGATCACGCAGCAGCACCTCCGCACGTTCCCCCGCACCTTGGAGGCGAGCGAGGCGAGCTCACGTTGAATTCGGACGGGAACTTGAGGAAGCTGTATGGGTTCCGGGGTCGTCGGGCGGCCTCGGGTCCTCGTCCTGCTTGCCGTCGGCGAAGAGGGAGGTATACTCCGCGCCCAGGTCTTCGTCGTCGTCGAAGGGGTCGAGCCATGGGTTTTTCTTCTTGGCGAATGTGGAGAAGGCGAGCCTATTGGGATGGGGAGGCTTGCCGAAGAGGAGGGGGTTGGAGAGGTGGCCGGGTTGGTGGGGGTGGAGGAAGGAAGGGAGGCATTTGGGAAGGAGATGAGGTGAAGAAGCCATGGGGGAGAGCTTGGTCGATGTTTTGGCGTTAAGAAGCGGATGCCATGACCGTTGATGGCAGTCGGCTTCAGGGTTGAATGTGTGCAGGAGGCGGGATAAGCTGGCATTCTCGTCTCTGCTTGGTTTCTTCCCCTTCTCTTTTTCTTTTAAATCTATTGTGGTGTTTCTTTCAGGGTGGTTTGTGAAATTGGCTGTGGGATTAGATTATCCTATCATATACAAATAATTAAAATGCTGTTTTTATATTAACGATCCAAGTTATTAAAAATAATTTATTATCTTTAAACTATTTATACATTAAAAATTATATAATTTAAAAATCTTTAACTTATTTATCAAATGATTTAAAATTAATCGGTTTAAATAATATTAATTTTTAATCATTTGATATATAAGCTAAATATATTCAAATTATATGATATTTAGTATATAAAAAATATAGAAATGATAGATTATATTCAATGACTTGAATAGTCGATAAAATTTTTATCAACTAATTAGTAAAAAATATAATTTTTTTATAATTATATTATGTATAATTTAATTTTTATTATTATTTTAAATTTATTATGCTTCAAAAGGTCTGCCTTCTCACAAACCACATTAGCTCTAAGGTAGTGTTTGATAGAAAAAATATTATCCATGGATAAGTGTACGGATAGAGTTTGTCCCCTGACTATCCCTAGGGATATCCCTTGACTATCCCATTGATCATATCAAATGCAAAAAGGTAAATCCATAGGTATAACTTTTTTTTACTTTTATTTGGAGGGATAACCAGCTATTCCTGCATTCTCTAGGGGATATCCCATGGTTAACCATGGTTAACCATGGATTATTCCTTTGGTTAACTTTATTCCCAGCTCTTCCTTATAGTTTGGCTTTTGGAATAAGAGGGGATATCCCCTGGATATCCACTTTATCCCCTATTTCAAACACTACCTAAATGTGGGTAATGTTGAAAGTGGGTATAGTTTTGTTTGGAATAACTGTTCGAAACAACTATTGAGGTACATGATGGAAAGTAATTAAGCAGTTAATGTTAGCTTTTTCAACAACTATTCTTTAACTAAAGCAAGTATTATTTAGTTTCATATACCGTTCTTTTACCTCTTTGAGGGTATTGTTCTATTGAATTAACTGTTGGGAATTGTATCCTAAAGCATATCATTTGATGATTGTGCTAATATAAATTACATATAAATTGATATATTAATATTTGACAGTTTATTCATTACGAGAACATTTTCTTAAAACTCCTAAAAGTAATGAAGCCTCAAAATCTTCCTTCACGATAAAGAGGATTTATCTTTGAAGGTCCTCAAAAGAATCGCGACCAAATGATATACTATGATAGGGCCATGGTACTATCAATTATAGGACGTTGTATATCATATTTGTTGGTTGTCCTCTTAACCAAGGAGTGTAGACACTGGTATGACATACAGGTGAAAGTGTAGGAGTACATTTCACCGAATGTGACTCATTTTTGGATACTCTGTCAAGAGTTAATCCAAAAGATATGAATATAAGTATCTTCAGACCTGAAGATCACAACCGGTGACTTGCAAGCAACTCATTGTACTTAGGTGCCGACCACCTGGATTTTTAATCCAGCTACAAAAGGTTGCTGAGTGCAGTCAATTCTTGTGGTAGTCAATTGTGGATCAAGATAGAATTTGACCTATCCCATTAAAAGAAGAAATGCTCGTGTTTCAATTTAGCAAGACCTTGGCCAAGGCACTTCATGTGAAGGTCACATGATCACTAAAGTTGAAATCACTTTATGGATTTGCTGTTTAGAGTTGACAGGCTATTAAGTTATCCTTAGCATTTGTGGTCAAAAGGATGAATTATACGGTAACTATTTCTTAGGGTTCTTGGAGTTTGCTCGGCAACTCTTCGACCTATCCGAACGTCGGGTTTCATTGCTAGATGGGCACATCGATTGGTATAGAAAGTTGTTCCTATGCTACCGGCTTAGGTTCAAACCTAGAGAGTCACACACATAGAAGTTTCTAGGATGATCCATTTGCTAATAACGATTGAGAATTGTATATGATTTAATTAATCAATTTGATTGATTGAATTATCTCAATTGGGTTAAGTACAAGTGAATAAGATTCAATTAGGTTTAAGTCTATAAGAAGGCTAATCAATTTCAAATATTGATTTGAAATTAGACTTGATTTGGATTTAAATAGATTCAGGATTAGCCAAATTTGATTTGGGCTAGGACCATGATCTATGTAGGTTCAATCCAATAAATTCAAATCAGCTTAAACCAAAACCCAAACCTAAACCTCATGTGTGAAAAAAAGTTTTCTCGCATGAGGATCTCATATGATGAGATAGCTAAAATCTCATCTCATGAGAGATTAAATTCTCATGCATAATTTAATGTATAACCTTAATCTTCTCCAAACCGTTTTTGTTGGAATTCTAAATGTTAGAATTCATTTGGAATTAATGTACCTCTTTGAATTGACCAAGGATGAATTCTAAGTGTTAGAATTCATTGGTTTTCACCAAACGTCAATGTTGGAATTCTAAGTGTTAAAATTGATATCTGGTTTTCACCAAACGTAGAATTCTAAGTGTTAGAATTCAATGGGCTAAAGGCTAAATTGAGCTTATAAATCAGAGGACATTCTTCACCAGATTACAACACAACAACGATATGTTATGGATTGAAATTCTAAAGAGTTAGAACATAAAATCTTGGTGTGATTCTGGTGTTAGCAAAAGTAAAGTTCTGGTGTGATTCTGGTGTTAGCAAAAGTAAAGTTTGGTGGATCCTGAAAGAAGATTCAAGTGGGAGGATTCAAGATCAGCAAAGTTATTTTTCCGCGAGCTAGCACTCCTGGAAATCCGATCATTCGGGGACTTCGTGTGGATGATACTAGAGGCCGGATGATTGAACGGCTACAGAGCACAGAGGATATACCAATTTTTTTAAGGTAAGTGATATGATCCTAGATCTTAAGGCAGGCTTCAAGATAAGTAGTATGACTTCTTATCTTGAAGATCAAGATATGATCTTGATGATTTTATTTATATATAATTTAGATTAAACGATCCTATAGTATAAGGCAAAGATATGATCTTGATGCATGTTAGATATATTAATGTTTAATCTTTCAAGTTTCGCATTGATAATTGTTATCAAAATTTTAAAATATGCATGTCTTGGAGGTTATTTCTCCCTGCATTAACCTCTATTTAATTTCTTTTGGTCCACTAAGGAACTTAGCCTCCACCTACACTGATTAGCCTTTTTGGTCTCAAAAAAAAAAAAAAAAAAAAAAAAAAAAATGCCATCTAATTTTTAAGGGGCTCACATATACCATATCGGATTGTTAATTGAGCTTGGCCACAAGAGTAGCGTGATTGATGTGTATAAGGCAACCAAGATGAAGTAACAATAAAGTTTTAAACATGGAATCGATTTATTTATTAATCATATCAAGTTCAAGCCTTTGAACTCAACCCCAAATACTATTATTTGATTTAGAATTATATCAGGTCATGTTTTTTTAGGCACTTGCCTTTACTTTTATAATTTAAATTTAATATAAAATTAACAATATTTTAAATAAAACTAGAAAGACTTAAGTTAAACTTAAATTTTTACTTGAAAATTTTTAATTTCTTCCAAGCAATTGATCATTTTAGGTTTTGAATTATAATTTTAATAATATATACATACACTTAAGAACATTGTAATAAGAATTCATCAAAATAATAAAAAATATATGAAGAAAAGATGAATTAACTTAAATGAGAGTTCATTCAAGAAATTGATAAGTATAATTATATTAAAAGAGTAGAAGATTTATATAATTTGGGTCCCTGATTAGGCTGAATTAGGTTTGAGTTAGATTTGATCATTTTTGGTTTATCCAATTCATACTCAGATAATATAGGAGCCAAGTTGAGTTAAAAAATATAAAACTAGACTTAACTGAAAATTTAGATCGATCCAATTATTAAACACAACCTAATCTATGTTTTTAAATATAGATCAATTTATATATTTGAATCAAGGTGAGGATGAATAGGTGTTGATGCGACATATTTGCAGTCTAATTTATTATATTTCAATCGATGTTTTACTCCGGGTAACATAACATTATTAAAATTTTACATTTTTTATAATTTTATATTTGATAATTAGATTATGCGAAATGCAGAACTATCATGTTTGGTTAACACTAATAGTGCTAGTTTAGATTCATCGAAATGCAAGATTACAATGTTTTATTCATTATAATTAAATATGACAATCTGATTGCCTGATCCATAATTCTATTTGTATAATTATAATTTTTAATCCTTTAATCAGTTGTTTCTTTTTCAAAAATTAGAATATGAAATGTTTTAGTAAAAAAGTATGATTCACTGTAAAATTATTTTAGAAATATTATATATTTAAATGTTATAAATAATTTAATACATATATAAATATATATTGTAATATTGTCATAATATATATATATATAATTTTTAAATAATATATATTATATCTAATAATATATATTATAATTACATCATCAAATTTAAGTAATAAAAATATTTAATATATTATAAATTATATTATTTTAAATATTATATAAATTTATAATATAAATATTTATATTTTTTAAATTATTAAATCTTATATATAAATAATATCAAAGATCTTATAACTTGTTTAAATATGATAATTTAACATGCAAGAAGGTCACGGATATTAATAAATTTAAATTAAATATTTATACATTATTATATAAACATACAATAGTATTTGAAATATTAAATACTATATTAATATTTAATATTAATTTTAATATAATATGTGATATTATATATTAAATATTATGTCTAATAAGAAGGTGAAATAGGTGAAGATAAGAATCATAGAATTAAAGTAGGATGGATTAAGTCGAGGAGTGTTTCGAAAGTATTGTATGATCGTTTCATCCTATAAAAATTAATTTTTTTTTTTTTATAAAACCGCTATTAGGCTAGTATGCTATATGGAGCAGAGCGTTAAGTAATACTGAAATAACATGTGAATAAATTAAATGTAACAAAAATGCGCATGCTAAGATGGATATATATCGTAAAACTTTAAAAAATAGAATTAAAAATAAATATATACAAGATATAATAGAAGTAGCTCCAATTGAAGATAAAAAGAGAAAAAGTGATTTGACATATACAACGAAGAACTTTAGATACTTCAGTTACAAAAGTAATATTTTAATAATTAATGTTACCAATAAAGGTAAGATAAAGGTAGACCTAAACTAATATATAGATAAAAATAATTAAAAATATAACTATTTGTAATTTGAGTATCGATTTAGTTCTGAACAGTGCAAAATGGAGAAAGCGGATTCATGTAGCACCATGTATAGGTAGGAAAAGCTTAGATGAGTTGAGTTGTATATATGAATTAAATATCAAAGATAACATAATATTAAATATAAATATTATTAAGTAGACATTAGAAATATAATTATATTAAATATTACTAAATATTTTATGAAAGTTTGGAGTATAATCAAGATTATCGAATTTCGATAATTTTCAATAATATAAAATTATCATGATTTATATAATTTTAGAGCATCAGGATTAAATTATCCTTCAGCGTCTGGCCACCAGTCATCAGAACATGCCATCGCATTATCATCCGTGCTTGAATTATTGGCTGGCGAAGGAGGACAACAATGTAATTTAACATGCAACAAATATCTCGTTTCCACGTTTCCCTCTTCCGTTCTCTTCCGTCCTTTATCTAACTACTTCTAGCCCCCTCTCGAGACCTTTTTTCGCATTCTATCCCTGCCCTGGTCCTGAGTTAGGGATCGGGCTTTCTCGTCCTCCGTCCTTATCCAATCCTTCTCTATTACCCCCTTCTCTAGGGTTAGGATTTCTATTCCTTGTGTTTATTTCTTCCTAGACTCCTCTATTGTCTGCAAGATTAGGGTTAGGCTTGGTCTCTTGTCTTTCCAGGTGTTAGGGTTTCATCTCGTCCTCCTTCTTCTCCTTCTCCCAGGATGATGCAACCCGCTGGAGGAATGGCCCCGCCGCCGATGGACCAGCAGCACCAGATGCCACCGCCGCAGCAGGCGGCGCCGCCACCGCCGCAGCAGTGGGCGATGATGCCGCCGCCGCCGCAGTACCACCAGGCCCAAGCGCCGCCGATGTGGAACCAGCAGCCCTCCCAGATCCCTCCGCCGGTGCCTCCGCCGCCGCAGCAGCTCCAGCCCCCGCCCCAGTACCCCGCCCCGTCTCCCGTCCCTGCTGTTGCGCCGGCACCGGTGACAGTCGCGGCACCCCAGCCAGCCTCTGCTGACGAGGCCCGCACGCTGTGGATTGGGGACCTGCAGTACTGGATGGACGAGAGCTACGTCCACGGCTGTTTCGCTCACACTGGAGAGGTAACGCTCTAGTTCTCTCTTCAACTTATCACCATCATTTGTGATTCTTGTGTTACGTAAGTGCTTGTATTCGTTAATAAATTTACATTTCTTGACGCGTTTAAATGGATGTCTGTTGCGAAACTGGTGTGCAGTTCTTGTTTCTTAGTGTTTATTATTAAAAGCGATCATCGATCTGGTGTGTGGGTATATATATTGATATTGATGCGTAAAGGGGTTTAACAATTGTAACCCTGTCTTATCTGCGGATTTGTGGTAATGGACTGGAAAGAATATTGCTTTATGCCCATGTTTACTTTTTTTCATGGGCGTGTACATGTTTTCTGTTGAGTTCAAAAGCTTAGTGTCCCATTATACTATTATGTAGGGTTGGGTTCCCCAAATGATGTTTTTTCTTTCTTTCTTTCTTTTACAAATACTCTTTGTAAGACTTGTTTATGTCTGTTTTGTAGAAGCGTTCTGTTTCCTCGAGAATGGTGATTTTGAAGATAGGGTTTGCTTGATTCCAAAAGATCCCTTTTAAATCTCAGTTGATGCACCTGAATTTAGTTCATATGTGTCTCCAGCTAGGACCTTATTATTATTATTACCACACGCTATAAAGTGGTTTAATACTTGTAGGACTTATCAACAATGATTCTTTGGCGATCTCCCGAAGAAGCCTTTTGCAAATGGATTTAGGAGCACTTTATCTTGAAGAAATTGAGGGTCAAAATTGCTTATTTACTATCCAGAAAAGATACTTTAAGAGTTTTTGGCCTATCCTTAGTAAAGGTGAAAGAGTTAAAAAAAAAAGGTTCTTTCAATCATGGTCAATGTTGTTTGGCAGGAGGTGCAAAAATAGTGAATCAGTAGAGGAAACAAAAGTTGCATTGTAATACTCAAAACCTATCAGTGTGGCATCCACAAAAATTCTGAAAGAAAATAGCGGAAAGTTTAATGCTTAAATGTAGATTCACCAGGTAGGCAATGCTCAGATCTGCTTCAGGCTTTAGATGGAAGACTACAAAAAGCTTTAGGGATCATGCATATCTTATGATTAGAACACAGGCAGTTAGAAGTAATGATGCAGAAGGATGAGGGAAGCAGAAAAAAGGTAGATGAAAGATGAAAGATAAAAAGATGTTTTAGGAAGAGAGTGACAAAAGGGAATAGTTCGATATCATAAATAGCAGACCTGTTCTTCTTGGCTAATAAAAGTCCCACAACCTTAATACATGTTCTGGATAATTAATACTTTTCCTGTTGATGGGATATTGACTTTTGGCTTTCTTAGCTATGCTTAAAAGAAGTCCTTTGTGACTTTTGGAATTAAAAAAAAAGTGCTTTTCTGAAAAGGTAAGCTTGTTGGAGCTTAATTCGAGTAGTGGTTATGAAGTATAAAGTTCAAGGTGGCTTTTGGGAGAAACAAGGAAAATTAGCTTTTTGTCTTGCGCTCTCTGAGCTTGCTCCTTGTCTCGTAAATATAATTATTTCACCCATAAAAATAAAAAAAATCACATACTTTGCTCTCTCTCTCTCTCTCTCTCTCTCTCTCTCTCTCTCTCTCTTTTTCAGTTGAGCAAAATCTAAGTTATACCTAAATTTAACTGAGTTAGTCCAATCCAAGCAAATAAAGTTCTACAACACCTAATTTTTATCAAATAATTTAATGAATTGTCTTTGAGATCACAAGCTACACCTAAATATAGAGAAGGTTTTATGAAACTTATGTGCACCAAAATTTCTTCTTTTGTGACTCAAGAAGAAAAGTGCTTCTAAAATATGTGAGTACCAAGACCCAAGACATGAAGTAGAGCTTTTTATTAAGTTACACAACAATGCTTCTTGAAAATGACTTTTTAAAGAGCCAAAGCAATTGTAGACATGCCCTATGAAAGGGATGCATAATTATCTTGAAATGGCACAAGATTCCTAAAATGCCAGGACTAATCAGAGCTCTTATGGTGCACTGAAAACTCTATAACATATCTATTCCTGAACTTAAGAAAAATGTAGGCTTCAGTTTTGATGGTCAGTATACTGTTAAACATAACACCCTGCTTTTGAGTGTTTGGGCCTGTTCCCAACCCAAGAGAATCCTGATTTGATCTTCCATCATGATATTCAATACTCTGATGTTTTCAATTGTGTCAATGACAAATAGTTCAATCAGGGGTTGGCGTGCACCCTTAAGACTTGATCTGACATCAGGGCAAGTTGATCCAGGATACATTATCTACAAGATTAGTTACTTATCACATGGCTGCTAGGTCCATCTTATTGGTTCATAGTATTGATGCGTTCCATCTTGTACCAGATGTATGGTACTACACTAGTACCAAACCGGTATTTAGCTTGGTATGCCAAAACTGATGCTCATAATGGGCATACTGTTATTTGCATCAACATGGTACTGGAATAAGGTCCAATACCAGTGTTGCGAACCTTGCTTCATGTTGTGATGTCTTCAGCATTCTTGATGCTTGTCTAGACCTATATATTACTAGTGTAATGTATAGGATAGGATATAACCATCATATGACTCATGAAGTCATTTGGATATGTGGATTGAGGAATCATAGTTATCATTGATCTTTGACAACAAGTGTCACTGTATTATTTGGTTGCACAAGCTATTACTGGAAATTCCTACTTGTCTTCCTATTCAACCTTTCAACAAGAGTTATAGTTTGCATGTAGCCAGGGCTACGCAGCTTGCCTTGACAAGTTCAAGTACATTGTTCACTTTAATTGTTGATTAAGGACTTTTATTTGCTATGTGCATGATGTGAAATGTTTACTTCATGTTATTAGTTGTTACATCCATTGCTTTATCACTCTATCTTTATGTGCTTCTTTGTAGGCATATGGATGTAGCTTGCTTGCATCTATGCAACATCAAAAAGTTTTAATTTCTGTACTTGTAAAGTGTTCCTTAAGAATTTTAGGTACTCGTTTAGGTTGCTTGAATTTATCAGCGAGGATTGATATTTTTGAAAATGGTCATCAAAGGCAAGCAGCCAGTTATGTACCTTGTTCTCTATTTCTAGAACATCGTGATATTTTTTCATGTTTACAGATAAATATGACCATGTCATCATGCTTTTTAGGATTCAAACCAATGCGATGCTTTATAACCATATAAATTACTATCACAATGTGATGGGATGGAAATTTACCATATAGATAGTGACTGTACCCTCTTGTTGTAGTCAATGTTACTTGGACACATGATATTAGGTACCAAGCATCCAGGAGTGTCAGAATGTGTCCTTATATATATATATATGTGTGTGCAATGAATAGTTTGTTGGATAAATTGCTTTGTAGTTCCATAGTATTCATAAAACCTTTTTTGCTAGATGTTTAGACTTCAAGAGTTCTAAGTTCTGAAAGTTGATATGCACCTATGATGGCATCATGGTTCACTGTTTTTGAAGTATCAAGGGTTCTCATGAAGCATCCAGGTGTTCAAGTGCTTGGACACGGCAAACAACTCAGATTTCAAAGTGTTTGAGTAGCACTGGTTATATGATGAAATTGTGTCTTTTGATGATGAAGTGGACACTTGTGTTTACCATTTACAATGATAGAGATTGCCCATTGATCAGAATGATTGCTTGATACTAATGTCTTGTTTTACCACAAGTGGGATTATAAGTTGTCCTGAACTTTTGAATCCTTTTGTCTTTAGGTTTAAATTGTTGAAAAGAATATTTAGATATGACAGTTTAAACTTCAATTTCTAGATGAAAAAGTTTGATTTTAATATCCAAAAATACAAATTGTACATGCTTTCCAGAACTCTAAGATTGTATCCCTGTTTCTTTTCTGCAACATTCATTTAGTGCATGCTGGACTCTTTTTGGTGCAAAATAATAGAAAGTCATATCAAGAAAACGTGACTTTCAATTGCTTCCGACAAAGCTATCTAATCTTGAACTGCGAGGCTGTTTTTAATTGCTTTGACTTTTTGTTTGGATATCCATGTATTGTGGGGATGGGTTTGGGGTACATTCTCCCTTTGTACTGTTCAAAATAGCTGAATTCGTTAAGACTAGTTGTGCTTCAATCGGAAGTTTACATTTTAGAACGTAGTTCTGAACCACAGAATCCTTACCTTGTTTGCCTTTATTGCTAGCATCATGCATATGTGATGCATGATGCACATGAATCCTTCAATCTGAGTATCATTTGATGGAAGTATTTGATTCTATCCTGGTTAGAGCAATATACTTGATAAATGAATATGAAATAATATGCTTAATAAAAAAATATGTTTTATGTGAACAATTAAAATTTTAATTTCTTGGGAGATTATCAAAGTTGGAAATAGTTTCCATGGTGAGATTAAGTTGATGTGCTATCTGTGTTCTAAGATTCCATTATTGTCTGTCTTCCTTTTTGAAATAATGGTAAGAAAAGAAAAGATACCTTCTTGTGAGTGAAATATTAAGATATGTTTCTTGGGAGATTCATCAAAGTTGGTCTCAATTTTTAGGTGAAACCAACTCTAAATGGTAAACATGGTCCAAGCTTTATACATAAATTGCTATAGGAAAAATATGATTTGATTTGTTGGGAGGTTCACCGGAGCTGTGCTCTCTTTTTTTTCCCCCCCTTAACATGAAACTGACTCCAAGTACTAAACACAGCATGTTAGTAAAATCCTATCCTACATTCCTATCTAATGAATAATAAATAATAAAAAGAAAAAAATGAAAAGAAAGCTTATGATGAAAAGAAGATTTTTGGGGATACATGCAATTGGACAGATAGATGCACCTCAAGTAGCCTTTTAGTTGATCTTCTCTCTATTCCACCAAGATTGGAGGCTATATTAAAAATGAGAGGGAATATGCCAAATAGCTTTTGTGTGGCAAAATTTTTCCTATGTTATTCTTTAAATTTTACAACATGATTCTACCATGGTGGGGCAATTACAGAAAATAGAAGAATGTCCCCAAATTTATCCCTGTGATCTCTCTCTGTTTGTGTGCCCATGCCCCACAGCCCAATCTCCTCTCCCGTCTCATTCCCTGTATCTTGTTCTCTCTGTCTCCTCTCTTTCCCTCTATCCCCCCACTGTTTCCCCAGCCAATTGCCAATCTCTTTCTTTCGTTTTCTATTATCTATGCGACTACAATTCACCCCAAATGGCACTTCACCTCAATCTTCTTTCTATTGTTGTACTTATGTCAACAACAATCATATTTGTCTCTCTTCCTTCTATTTAAAACTCACTCTCCAAATCGTACTTATCTCTCCTTGCCAAAAGAAAAAAGAATAGACAAGAAAAGGAAAACTCCCTCCAACCCCAGGCTTCTCAAGTGTCACCTTTCTCCATACTTTTCAGTGCCTTTAACTTATTATCATCTATTTGTTTTTGTAGTTTACTATCGTTATTTGATGTTATAGTTTGGGTGAGTTCTTGCTTTCAAATCTTGTTTTATGTTTTTTACCTTGTCTATTTAGGATTTTTTGTTTATTCTTATTTGTTAAGTTTTTGTGCTGCATATCTTTGATTAATTCAAATAGTTGGCTTATGGCTTGATGTTTATGCTTATGGTATGTTTGTATTTTTAGGCTAATTTTCTTATTTGACAATTTTATTGTTAAGTTTTATTGATTTAATTATGATATTCTGTTGTATTTTATCTTTCTTTTTGTTCATAGTTTTTTTTTAATTTTTTTTAACTTATTTCATATATCTTATTTTCCAATTATTCTATTTTTATTCTCTTGTTTTGAAATATGTAGTATACTTATTATATTAATTAATTATTTTATTTTTTATTCTCAACTTTTATTTTTATGTTGTTTTCTGAATTTTTTCTGTTTATTTTTCTCCATTTGATCTGTTTATTGTTTTTATCTTTCTAATATCCAATCACTTTTATATGTTTTCTTTTGTTTGTTTACAATAATATATGATGGAATTGTTATGATTCATAGGAACAATTTTGGTCACTCCTGTTTGCCAACTGATTGTTATTAATTTTTTTCCTTATATTAATTAAGCAAGTGCTTTGCCTATCTTCTATGCTTGCTAAGATGATAATTTATGTCAGGATGTGCTTAGTATTTGAAATTGTTGTTAGCAGATGTCTGCTGTGGTTGCATAACATGTAAAAATGTTTAATATTTTGATTTTCTTGAGATGCACACAACCTTCCAAAATTTTTGATTGCACACCTTTTCTCAGGATATTGTTTGTATTCTCGAACCTGATCCATTGTTATTCAACACTGCAGGTTGTTTCAGTTAAACTCATCCGCGACAAGCAAACTGGGCAATTGCTTGGTTATGGTTTTATTGAGTTTGTAACCCATGCTACTGCAGACGAGTTATTCAGACATATAATGGACAAATGATGCCTAATGTAGAGCAAGCTTTCCGATTGAATTGGGCTAGTGCTGGAGAGAAACGTGATGATACTCCTGATTATACAATATTTATTGGGGACTTAGCTGCAGATGTTACGGACTATATATTACAAGAGACATTCAGGAGCCACTATCCCTCTGTCAAGGGGGCAAAAGTTGTAACAGACAGAGTTACTGGACGGTCAAAGGGCTATGGTTTTGTGAGGTTTGGTGATGCAAATGAACAAACACGTGCCATGACTGAAATGAATGGGATGTTCTGTTCAACAAGGCCTATGCGGATTGGTCCTGCCACAACCAAGAAAACAGTGGGAGCTCAACAAAAAGGTAGGCAAAGACACCTTTTTTATCCCATTTTGTTATGTCACATTTCTTCCAGTTTCTTTAATTGGAGTCTATTTTGAAGGAACTTGTAATAGTTTTATCACTTATTGATGTGAATGATTGAAGCATTGTTCAACTCAATGTTCATATATTTTGTAATTGCGTTTGGAGTAATCATTTGAATGTTTAGTTTCTTTGATATTCATAGATCGGAAGCTACTACCTTAGCTTGTTTTATTTCCCAGTCATACACTTGAGGATAAGGGGCATTGCTTCGATATACGTACAAAGTCATTTCCTTCCTAGCATTTCCTTTGTGAATTGGGCTAATTTAATGCAGTTGTAAGTAATAAGAACTTATAAAAACTCATGTTGTCTCGAAGCAGGATGCCAAGAGGCTCTCTTCATTTAGGGCCTGGAATTGACTTCAGCTGAGTGCATATCTTCTTTAGTGCGTGGCCTCGGTTAGGTCAGTGTTATTGTTTACGTCATAATTTTGTTGTTAGCTACTTGGTGGCAACGTCGCTGCTCATTTTCTTAAACTTTCGAGTTTGTTACATTTTCAGTGCTGCCTATACTTTAAATTCTGTGCGTCGGCTCCTTAGAATTAAAGAGTTGTCTGATCCTCATTTCAGTTTCTTTTCCCAGTTTCTTACATTTGAAGATCTCCTGGTCAAGTTTTTTTTTTTGGAAATTTCAAGTTCCTTTTAAGTTTCAAATTAATTCATTTGAGATACTGCTCTTGATCTTTTAGAAAATTCCTTTGCTCTACTCTGTATCTGTGCAAAAAGATGTTTCCTCTGGTTTTTTCATAATTGGTTCGAGTATCCGGTTCGTGTTTTAGGTTTTGCTTTTAGGGGAAAACAGTTCTTCTACAAGGTTGATGACTAATTTTATTTCTTGTCTTCAGAGTGACTGATATTATGATATTTAGCCTTTTCAGTTAGTGTCGAGGTAATGCATTCCTTTACAAATTCATTGTTTTCATGATATTCACTGGCAGTCTCATTATTTGTGTTGACTGTACTGAACCAGTGCTCCACAGCTCTGGACACAGTTACATTTAATGATCTATATGCTTCTGTTTTACCTTTTGTTCAACTCTACTATATGAAGATTTGTTCATCTGGTGAATGGTTATAAATGCAATAGCTGATAAGCATGTTGGTTGCCCATGCAAAGATGACAAAGTTAACTTGCGTGCCACTTGGAGGATAGTATTATTGAACGTTTTCAACATTATTTGAGTCAAAGCCTAACTCTCAGGTTACACATGATTTGCTCATAGATCTTTTGTTCAGGTTGCTGTAATGATGCTAAATATTTCCCTACATTATCTGCATTCTTTTTCATGCTTGTTTATCTTTATTGGCTTCTTGAGGTTAATGGTAGAAGAAAATTTTTATTATGCTGTAAATTGATGTATTTAGGATAGGGAAAGATGTTCAATGGAGAAATGCCATTTTTCCTCTTAACTTCATTGTTTGACCGAGCCATATGATGTAAAGGATCATTGCCTTTTTGTTGTTTTTGATGTAGCGTCTGGGTGACTTGCATGATAATAATGGCACTATTGAAGTTTTAGTCATGGGAATTGATGTCCACATGGTGGATGATCATGATTTACTCATTATTGTTCTAGTAAAAACTCTTCTTGGCTTTTGAGTATTTAAATGCCTTAATAAATTGTTAAGAATGAATTAATGTTATTTGTTCTGAACAAAATTGTTCTCCAAGTCATACTTTAATCTTTTTGTGGCTATTAAATTTGACTGTATTGTTGGTTTTAGAACTACTCTTACGGCATCTGACACTGAATAAAAGAAAATTTTCACCAGAAAGAAAGGAAATCAACTAATCTTGAAAATTGTGTAACTTCCCATTCCAAGATTCAGATAGGTGCTATTATACTTTTGGAAATTGGAGACATTCATATCAAGGTGAATGTTCCTCAAACCTGCGTTTTAAGTTATATTATTTTCCGTTGAATACTTCTTCCTTTTATGGATAATGGTTGGATGCTTTGCATTTGTGAGAGTAACCCATGTGCCGTTGATAAATACTTTCTTTGTGTCAGATGGACAAAATATTATTTATTTGTTTAAAAAAATTGAAAGGTTGCACTCTTGGATCCTGCATAATAATCGTGTAGTCTTTATGATTGCTGAATGGTGGAGAGAGGTCTAAATCTAGCGCTGGGAGCATCAGTGTTTTAAATGGAGGTTGCAATATGTAGGCAGTCAAGGGATTGTATTGTACATATTTGTCATGCCAGCTGTATCTATGGATGCATATTCAGTTAGTATTTTAAATATTTAAAAATAAATAACGTATATGAAAAAACAATAGTAGTAGCCGTATCTTTTAATTAACAATAAAAATATTAATAATAGTAATATCTGTTAAGTAATGTTTACTTAACTATTTAGTATGTAATTCTTAATACTAATAATTATAGTATTATTAACATATTGATATTATTAGCCTGCTTAGAACCCACATCCAACCAAACCATTGACTTGCTCGTTAGCATGGGCTTGCTAAAGAGTGGCTATGTATATCATTGCCCATTGACAACTGCATGATGGTAATCTTGCTATATAAGCATCAACATAGTGCTGCAATATGCCTTTACTGACTGTATATATTAGCCACATGTAAGGAACAAGGAAAGGGACCTCATGCACATATGTTGCTGCATATGTCCTCATGCACTGCATTTTAGAACACCTCCCTATATCTTAGTGGTGATCTGTTTAATTTTATTTGCGCATCTCCTGGTAATGAATTTATCTAGTTGTTTTTATTATCCTCTTCATAGGAAGAGAAGGATTTTTATTGATTTTCATTAACATTCAATGAGCAGTTTAGCATGTGCGCCCAACATTTTTCTTCTTCAGCATGAAGAGAGACTTTCACCTGCAAGAACGAACTTGCATGAGCAAATTATCACTGTTGCAAAGTGATTTGCAGTCATCCTGAAATTTTATGGCCTATGGTATTGCCTTGATTGCATTGGTGTTTGTGGAATCATCAAACTAAAGTAGCATTTGCTGACTCTTATATTTCAATATTTCATGCTGGCTTTTTCCATATTTTTGACCTCTCTATAATAAAGCATACCAAGTATGTAACCCTATCATCTGTATGTGTAACACTATTTCTGGGGCAAAATCCGTAACACCTTTCAGAACGAGAGTATATTACTGAACCCATTGTGTGTAAACTAAATTATACCTCTACTTCTTATAGGTCTTACGATAGATGTTTTGCTTGTAATGTTTCTGCAGCTACTTATCAGAATGCTTCTGGAACTCAGTCCGAGAGTGATCCAAATAATACAACTGTGCGTACTTTTTGTTATTCTTTTATGTGATAACAGCAACTTGTGCCCTATATTCTAATAAGCATTCTAATATGCTTCCATCCTGACTGTAGATTTTTGTTGGAGGGCTGGATTCAAACGTTACTGAAGATGTTTTGCGGCAGATTTTTAGCCCTTATGGTGATTTGGTCCATGTTAAGATACCTGTTGGCAAACGTTGTGGGTTTGTTCAATTCGGTAACAGGTTTGCAATGTTCTAGTCTTCTAGTTGGACCTAACTTTATGCTGAAAACTGCTTGTTTTATGTTCTAATATATTTTATGGCACTTTTCTAGGACTTGTGCAGAGGAGGCCTTGCTAATGCTGCAGGGAACTCAGTTGGGGGGACAAAATATACGGCTTTCATGGGGTCGTAGTCCTACTAACAAACAGGTTAAGCTTTACTCGCCTTCAAGCATATATATATTTCTTTTGGTTCCAGCGAGTCTAATGGGGGTTTGAAACATGTCTTGTGGATGTTTCCAGCCACAGCAGGACCCAAACCAATGGAATGGTAGCTACTATGGCTACGGGCAAGGCTATGAAGCGTACAGTTATGTCCAACCACCCCAAGATCCTAATATGTATGCGTATGGAGCCTATCCAGGGTATGGGAATTATCAGCAACAACAGGTAATGATGCTTCTTGCTGCCTGCTTCCTTGTCATTTCTTGCTTGATACTTTCTTGATGCCTTATCAAGAAGCATGGTCCTGTGCTTCCTAAACTGGCACAAGCAGACACAGGCTCCTGCACATGCATGAGCATGCAGGCGCGTGAAAATGTGGGTGCCCCCGTATTCAGCAGCACACCCACTTCAGAAACATGGTTTCATGGTCTCCCTGTCTCCAGAAAAAAAAAAAAAACGGGCAAGAGTGATGCCCTCCTATGTCATGACTGAACTTGTAGCTGGTTTGTGGTGACGTCCTCATAAGTTAGAGAATTGGAACTACCGTTCCTATTCTACTTTTTGGGCATTCAATGCAATGACGATATGTGTGCAATGGAGCACCATGTTTTGAACATGTCATTCGAAACTAAATTTTATAAAGATGATCAATATAATTCTTATAGCAGCCACCTGTTATATTATATATCTAAGGAAATTCTAAGTCACATATATTAACTTTGATTTCTATTGTTTATTTATATTTTATGCTCATAATTTTTATCTTTAACTTCATATTTTATTGTTAATTAATTTATCATTATATTTCGGGATTTTTTGATTATTATGCTGTTTTATTTATTGTCTTTATTTTCTATTCTTGTTTTCTATTTTAAATTATATTTATTTATTTTCTATATCAAATTCTTTTTTTTTATTTAAATTTTAAAAATTATATTTTTGTACCGTTTAGTGTTTCTTTTATCTATATTTTAATTTTTATTCGGCACATTTTCTTACTTTTTTAATTTTTTGGTATTTTATTGAGGTCTGGCATTACGCTTTAGTTTTTACTATATTTTATTTTCATATATTATTTTGATCTTCTTTTCAAATTTTTTTATTTTCATTATATTATATTATAGTTGACACATATTGATTATTTAATATATTTAATATAATTTTGTGACTTATGCTATAAGCTTTAATTATAAATGCATAATAAAGTTTATAGTTCGATCACTATAATATTACAATGCATGTTACTTTTACATTGCTTTAATAAAATTACATTTCTAAAATTAATTATTTAAATAAATAGTATATTTTAATTTTTTTTCACAGTCACTAATTGGGCTCTGTCAAATATAATATTTCTTGCTATTTGTTTTATAAATGTTGCTTAACTAGTTTATACCAAAAAATTATCATTCATTCCATTTCTCATGATAGTGGCCATTACCCTTGCAGTACCATTTTAGAGTGAAATCACAATTTCTTCAATTTGTTGTGATAATAATTCCAAATGAACCGCAATTGCGCTGTTTGTTGTCCAAGGCAAATATCAAATTGAACCAAGGCCAGAATTCATATGCCATCCCAGCCCCTGTTCCATGAACCAAAACCTAACATTAGATTAAGAATTTTCAAGGCTTTTTTTCCCCCTCCAATCATGTTGTTTATCTCCTAAACCAACATCAGAATGGAAACAAAGCTGAAATTCATCTTCCTTCCCAGCCTTCATTCCATGAACCAAAACCTGGCATTGGTTATGAATTTAAAAGGATGGCTTTTCTTAAGAGCTATAGCTTCAGGATGCTTTGTTCTCTATAAAACAAAACATTAAAACCTTTGGAGCATGATGTAGAAACCTACTCCAAGACTTTAAAAAAAAAAGGCTTTGGTGTTTCTTTAAATGCAAGCCTAACGATGAAATAAAATTAATTATCTTAATATAAATACCATGTGAATTTTATGGCAATCCATTAATGGTGTGGTTGAGAATACTAATTGAGATGATTATTTGCTCCATATCTGGTTAGGCACATTCAGATAGGTATAGAATATACATTTATGGATGCTTTCTAGCAGTCTAAAAATTTTGATGCGTGTGGTTCTTGAACCATTTCTTCCAATTATTTATCAATAATGATCTTGTGAATTTTAGTGATATTTGAGATTATGACTGAACAAGAAATAAATATGCCCATGATATATGAAATTAATGTTGACGTGCTTTTTTTAAATTATGCTAAGCTTCTTTTGTTATAATAAAGGGGTTTTCCTCTTGGGAATGTTTTTACTTTTTGTTGCTCTTTTGCTCCTATATTTTCAAGTTTATAATAAAGAGGAATTACAATGACTGTAAAATTGGCGGCTTTATTATTTGGCTCTAGTGTGTGTGTATATATATATATATATATATATATATATATCCTGTAATGCGTCCTTGTCTATACGGTTTTGTTTCATGCTGGAGTTACTTGAACCCATTTATATTCTATTATGCAGTGATCTTCGGATCTTCGGAGACATGAGGCAAAGTTCCAGCCTGGATGGATGAGTTTTCTCGTGTATGAATGCAACCGATTTTGCTTATCTTTATCCAGTTCTCTAGGATATTCGGTTCTTTTTATTTCGGTTTTCAACTTTACATTGTGTTGGCTGAACCTATGGAATCTTTGGTCAGAGAAAGGATTGTGTATTGTGTTTTGATGGCTGCTCTGTTGAAATTTATGGAGGAAGATAAACTGCCGTGTATGACTATTTCGTATCTTGAACTTTGATATGGAATCTGTGTGGTATTTGATGCTGTGGTTCCAACCTGCTGCTGCCTTGCCTCCCTTATAAATTTATTTCTGGCTTTTTTCTCCCTTTGTGAATGCTCTCTCCCTCTGTGCGTTCCATGACTCCATTTTACTATTTTGGTTTTAGGCTTACCTTTCCTGATATCTTTCGGTGCGTGCGTGCGTGCTAACGTGCTAGCTAGCGATATAATTTTTTTTTTTTTTTTTTTTTTTTTTTTTTTTGGTTTGCTTGTGTGTGGAGGCAGCCCCCCTCCTCTCTCTCTCTCTCTCTCTCTCTCTGCCCACCCTGACTCGTCATTTTTCTATGTTTTGGTTCTTGCTTTCCCTTTCCTGTTTTTCTTATTCAGATCCATTATGTTTTGACTCTAGGGGAGCTATCAGATTTTTGTTGCATATCTATTTCTTCCATTTCTGCTCACATGTTTACCCCACAGATCAAAAGATAAAGATCCCTTTATGTTTTCATTTGGATTGGAACGTTTCTGTCAAGACATTGGCTTTTACCACTAATAAAGATTCTTATCGATGCGATATCTCTAGCGGCCAGCCCTCCTGATGTTCTTTGCTTCAAATTCTTTGCTGTTGTCATGTGATTATTTTGTGGTTAGCTTTATTTTTTTTGAGACGTTTTTGTCTATTTGTGGGCGCTAGCCAAATTCTCAATGCTGCTATGTGTGGAAAACTCTTGCTGTGGTTGTTTTGCCACCCTAAAGTTTAGGAGTTATGATGTCATCTTCATTGGTTACGTAGATTTTGTACAATCTAAATTAACCTCGTTGCAACTTTTATTGCTTCACAAGATGGTTGGAATCTTAATTGCTATTTTAAAAGCTTTTGTCAAAGGAAGCATAATTTTTTATACTATTTGGTTGTTATCTTCATCTACGTCCATTTGTGTGCGTTATGTATAACATTGCCAGGGTCCAAGCAGGCTGAGAAGTTGATGGTTAATTTTGAAGTTCCAATGTAAAGCAAGAAATTTCATTAGAGACGTTAGTTTCAAAGTTATGTGGAAATATTATTCTCAGTGATATTTAGGCTGCTTTCTACACTGTTCATATCCGATACATCTATCGGAAGGCCAATTCTGCTAATTGGGCTGCGGCTACTGTGACCACGAAGGTTTTTGGAATTTAGAAGCAGGTGATTTCTGCTTTTTTGATTTGTACTCTGATAGATTTGGGCTGATTCGCACGAGGATAGTCTGTCGCCTGTATGTACAACTGAGAAGTTGATGGTTAATTTTGAAGTTTCAGTGTAAAGCAAGAGAATCTCAGTAGAGACGTTAGTTTCAAATTTATGTAGGAAATACTGGTTTCTATGAATGTTACTCAATTGAATTGTTTGATCGAGTTTAATAGGACTCGAAGTGAAATCAGTCATGAATAGATCTTGTTAAACTTGTTCATATCAAAAATACAATGTACCATAATGTCAATTCAAAGCGCTTAGAACCTGTGCTGAATTAATCAAAAAAATATCCTGTCCTCCTATGGTTATCCAAAGGGAGTTATTACTTGCCTTATTATTTGTTCTTTTAAGGAGTAGGGTTAGAGGTTCAAATTTCAGGCTTTATTGTATGTAAAACCGTAGCTTTAAAGATAACAATAATTTCTCATCTTTTCCAATATTTGAGTTCTATCTGCTGCATAAAATGTTGAATGATCGTGCGATCGAGATCCTTTTTTAAGAAGGAAAGTCTGTATTTTTTTAGATACTAAAGCTTCTTCCATTTATTTTATTTTCTCAATTTATTCTTTAGATGATTGTTGGTGGTGTAATTTGAGTATCGATTTAGTTCTGAATAGTTCAAGTTGGTCCCATGTAGTTTGAAAACAAGGCTTAGATGAGTTAAGTTGCAGATGACTATGGATGGTGGAGACAAAAATCCTTGTACCATGGGCAAGATTTGAAGAGTTTGAACGTGCCATATTTTTGTGGATATCTTATTTTTTGAACCAATGTTAAAAGTCATTATGAATTTATTTGAGAACATTAGTGTTGTCAAGGCTATTTCTTCGAATGGCAATCCTTACCTCATGAACTAGCTGGCATCGAGTGTATTCGCAAGCTTAGACTTTAACTGGGCGCTTAAAATATTCTTTTAGAATCAGTGGTTCTCAGTCTACCATGGTCAAGAAAGATATAAATCAATTTTAAAAATTAGATAGGACAACAAACCAACTTAGCATTTGGGTGTGATTTGATCGGATGATCGGTTATAGATGATATCATAATTAATTTTTAATTTAATAATATAAAAATAATAAAATATAATATTAAATTAAAAAAAATATCTTAAAACTTATATACCTGCTTCAAAAAAATTATATAAATTAAAACTATAGAAAAATATCTTTAAAACTTATATACCTAATCAAAAAAAAATTATATAACGCTAAAACTATAGAAAAATATTTTTTAAAAATAGATAGATCATTTTCTGATGCAAACCGAAGTGAAATTAAAAATCTAAAAAAAAATAACTCTAATTTTATTTATCAAAATTAAAAATTTAAAAATCAGATTGAATCAGTTCAATGAGTTTTTCAGGGTCATATAAATATAACTTTAATAATAAAACTTAGACTGATAATCATTTTCTGGTTGGATCGATTCGATCAATCGGTCGATTTAATTTTCAAAATAATGATATAAACCTTTTAATATTGATTGGGTCCATTGGCCTCAACTTAATGGTTCTCATAGCCTAATAATTATACTTATAAGCTACTTGAAAATTAAAATTAAATTATGTAGAAACAACCTCTATAATGCCGTTATTTAATTGAGAGAGAGATTTAAAATTCAACATCACATAGTTTAAATTCAAATACAAATTTACTTATTTTTAATTATACTTAATTTCTTTATTTCTTCATTTGTAGAAGGAAAAGAATTAGCCAAAGTTGCATGTCAAATTTGAGGGGATCTTGCAAAAATAGCTTTTTTTTTTATGGTTTTGCAAGAAGATCATTCTCTCAAATATTAGATTAAAACGCCTTTTGCCACCTTATCTCAAAATAAGGATAAGAGTAATAGTCAGATGTCAGATATATAATATATAAAGAATAAAATATAAGAAAAAATGCTTTAAAAGAGAACACACCCAGAGAAAGAGAGACCTCTCATCTGATTAAATATCCAAAAATAGTTTCATTTTTCTTAAAACATTATAAATTTTAAAATTATTTACTCAACAAATTTATTAATAGAATTATTTCCCCCCCTTTTTTGATGACTATAACAATCATCAACCAATCAATTCTTTCCCTTGGCTTTCACGAAAAAAACGTTCATAACTCATGTCAGCACGCAACCTCCAGCTGCCACAAAATAAGCGATAACATTGGCGGTGATACGCTTTTAGAACCATTCTCTCACACATCATGCAGCATGAAAGCAAGCAGAATGAAAGTAACGTTGCACAGAAGATACGAGTTTCTCCATGATCTTGAAGTCATAACAATTAATTTAAACATTCTTGAAGTCAACGATTTTGGAGTGTTGTAGCAGTGAGGTTGACAAAATCAAGTAAAGACTTGTTAACGTGGAGGAATCCAACCGAAATAAAATAGATTTAAATAAAACTGATTAATTTTAAGTTGATGTTGATTTAATCCTTGAATTTGATGGACCGCTTGAGGCAATCTAGGTAGGAGACAACCAAATTATAGTTCTCTATTTTTTTTTTTTCATATCATTGAATTTATTTATAAGAGAAATGATGAACCGACAAACTTTGGGACATAAAACTAAATCTGGCTACATCCTTAATTAATTTATCATTAAACCTGAATCTAAAATCTATTAGGATTATAATATAATGTTATATTTGAATATCATGTTTTCTTTTATTTCCGTTAAATATATGGTGAGTAAAATTTAAATAGATTGTTGGTCGAATATAGATCTTTATAAGATAAATGGGTCAATCTAATTATAATAAGGAGACCAGATATCAAGAGCTTTTTTTAAGCAAATTTGATTTAAGCTGATCTAAACCCAATCCGACCCATTGCCACCTTTATATGGTCGTGCCTAACTGCATTTGCTATAAACTTGCCTCCGAACCCATTCCAACAATTGGTTAACTACTTCCTCGGGCTAATAATTGCTTTGCTGAGAGTAGATCCAAAGCTTGTATGAAAAAACTTCCGCACAGGCGACTGAAAAATGCAAAACTTCAATTTTTACATACCAATTTTCATTTGATAAATTTCTAGAAGTTATGATTCAGCAAGGACCATAACTTAATTGATATTCAGAATCATATAAAACTCTTTGAGGGAGTTCCAATAACATTTCATCCATAATTAAATGCCGCTTAACTTAGGTATCTCATCCTTCCAAGCAACTCAGAGGTGACGGTTGCAATTGCCTTCCTGCTTAAGATTCTTTCTGATGAAAAGCTCACAAGAAAAGGTTATGATATTTTTGCTGATAAAGATGTCAGCAGGAATGCAAATATTTGATCTGGATCTTGTGTTCACAGACATTGAACAGAACTGAAAGCTTACAAGGTTGTCAGAATACAGATTGACACAGAAGATCTTTAGAGATGGATAAATTGTCTAGATATAAAAGAGAAAATGACTTATAATATGCAATCTCTTACATTGAAATTTCTATCCAAGATAGTAACACCACCTCCACAGGAAACATGGCTGCATGGTCTCCTCTTGTAACATGTGCAAGGCTTTAACCATCTTGTGCAATGAACTTAACCATCTTAAAAAAACAGCTATTCTGATTGTTACCATTAAGGCTTGACAGAATTTAGCTTCAAATGAAAGCTTTGATCTGGATCCTGTTTATTGCTGCCAGCTGCCATTTGGTTTACCATGCACTTTATGAAGAATTCTAACTTCTGCACTCCCGCATGATGGTACAGCTGGCTACATTTCTGAAGTCATTTACAACTATGTTTATTCTATTGCTGCATATGATAACCGACATGATACACAGAGGAGACCGATGCTTATGAACTTGACCTTCTGCTGACATCCTTACCCTCTGATACCAAAGGTTTTTGAGACTCTGGCAGGTGATCTACATACAAGGCATGCATCATTTCTACGTAATCGTTGATCTTCTCCGCTTCCCAATCATCAGTTTTTATGGGTGGGAGGTATTTCACTGTGAGAGGTGAGGCTCTAACTCGCAAACTGTTCTTCCTCCAAGCTAGATGAGTACCCGTCAGCACCATTGGAACTATTGGCAGCTTAGTCTGAAGCGCTATGTGCACAAAACCCTGCAGTAGAGAATGAAGAAAACAAGCAGACAAATAAAATGAATAAATATATAATTATATAAGCATGTTATAATCATTGCCTTCTTAAATGGGAGCAGCCTTCCTGTTTTTGATCGAGTACCCTCTGGAAAAATGATCAGCGATAAATTTTTCTTGACAACTGCACGGGCTGCCTGAGGTCAAGAACAAAATTTAGCTGCAAAAATATCAAAAAACATGGTAAAAAATATGACTGCTAGATGCGAAGATAACCTCTTTAATTGATTCAATGGCAGCAGTGGAGTTGGCACGATCTATCCGGAGATGGTTTGCTAACACATAGAGCTGTCCAAAGAGTGGGTACCAAATGATCTGGACAATCAAAACTCACTGTTGTTCACAATACCCAAGTAGAAGCTGATGGTTCTTGGAGAAGAGTTATTTGGAGTTCCATTTAAAAAAATTACAAATAAGGGTTTGAAGATCGCCTGATATATGGGATAATATATACTCTTCAAAGCAGATAGATTATTAAATTATAGAGTTGAGTGAATGTCTGTCACTGACCTCTTTTTTAGCTATGCCAACAGTACCAGTTGGAGTCAACCACATAACAAGAAAAATGTCTAAAGGTGATGCATGATTACAGATGTAGATAGCCCTTGTGTTAGAGAATTCATAACCTTCGATTGTTATTGGGTTCCCTAAAATCCACATCTGTAGACATAAAGTGGATCAAGTCATAAGAGGAAGATGCACAATAATTATCAACAAATTAAATGAGCAACACAACCAACAATGATAACAGATGTAGCAGCTGGACAAAATCATACTCACAGAGAAGAAACTAAGGCTATATACCACCATAATGTGGAAATTAGACGGAAAAAACATAATTGTAATAGCAAATCAAGGTTTGTAATCTCAAATATCACCCTTGGCATATGTGTAGGCAAGTGTCCTTGCACCTATATATGTAAAGGTCTTCATGTACACTGCCTCTATATATACCTTCATATTGTGGTGAACATTTAATTATACTTTTGCTAAAAAAAAAATCATTTGACAATGATGACAATCATACTTCACTGAATTTTAATGCTAGATAGCTTGAGATGACTTGCAAGCCTCGTATTCAGCAGTTTTAGAAGCATTGAAACTTCCCCAAGGCCTCCACCACTTCTTATCTTAAACACCATTAGATGTTGGATGGTTAAAGAAACTGCACCAAAATGACTTTAGACAGTTAATGGAAGTGAATCATAAGAAGATGTCTAAGTAAGGAGGTTGATGCCACAAGGAGAGCCCCTCCACTGCTTCACAAACATTTCATCATTGCATTATCAGACTGGAGATGAGTCCTTTTATTTGTTGTTCTTTTGATTTCAAAAAAAAGATGGAACATTTTTTCCAAAATTTTCTTTAAAGTGCTCATGATATAAATCAATATTGACCTATCTTTATTGTAAATTGTAACCCGAGCACAGTCAACATTTATCACATTCTTTCCCTTGTCTATTCTGCAATTCCTAGTCATCTTCTTGAACAACATGTTAACAATATGGTTTTTGGTAATTTGTTTCCAAGAATCCTGGTGGTTGATCTTGCCTACCAAGTCTTGGTTCGGATATTGGATCCTAATGTTAGTTCCTCAATTGACTGCAAGAATCATTTATCCATTACAATTACAGTGTCTACTACAATTGTTGTCCTCTCTTTTCAAAAGATTCTGACAAGTTTCCACTGGTGTTGGCATTTAGGTACTTGGTTGAACTGATTTATTTTGTCAAAAATAATTGAAGTTGATCTTCTGGTTACTAAATTATTTGGAGCTTTTCATATAATCATTCTGTGGTCTCAAATAGAGCATTGCATCTCAATGTTGTGGTGTGACTGATTATATTGAATTTTTTGACTATTTTACTTGCATGGCTTTCTACCTTCCAAATGCCCATTCATTCTTAAAAAATTTCCTGCCATCTACAATTGTCATTATTCTCAGTACATCTGATTCACATCACTGTCAACGTCTTGTTCCACTTCCCATGCTTTCCTAAATAATGGGGTATCTTGTTGCATAGCCCATTCATGTCTAAATGGATAACAGGAATTATCATGTTGCATTTCCCATTCATCTCCACATAAAGGATGGGAATGATCTTGTTGCTCTGCCACCTCATTTTCCAAATGGGTAAATAAGAAATATCTAATTTCAGTGCTGTACCAATCTGTCCTCTACTGACACACGATATAGGGCTCCATCCCAAAAGTCCCACCTTTTTTTTTCTTTTTTCCAAGGCTTGTCAAGCTATTGGGAGTGTTTTAGTTGCTTTTCAATGGATGTGCAATGTCAAAGTCTTCATATTGGTACTGATACTGATGAAGTCAACATAGATCAATAAAGTAGTAAAATTTATAATTACTTTTTATTTCATTTAAATCTGTTTAGAAGAAAACATAAGAAAGAGGTGTAATCACAAAATTGCTTTCTCCTTGACCAAAGATTGAAAAAGATTGAGAAATTGAGGTCAAGAGAACCATGTTCAGCCTATAAGGGACCTATTCTTGGTGACAGACCATCTTCATTAGCGACATTGATGAGTCACCAGGTCATCAGGTTGGGCATATATGGATGGCCATCTTGTGACTTGCTCTCAGCATCAAATAGCATGTAAGCAAGCTAGAATCAGGAAAAGACAGATGACTGCGAGAGAAGACTCGGTATTTGCTCCAGGGCCATCTTTTCAATTGCTGTCCATCTCTTTAATTAAGATCAGCCTTTACCTATGTTCTTCTGTGTCAACAACGTGGTTAAAGGTATAACAAGAAAAGTTCCTAATGAAGCATTGCACCTTCATAGGGAAAGACTTGAACACAAGAGGAAGAAGTGGAAAGAAGAAGATAAGTCTAGAAGAGATTTGATGATATTGAGTTAAATTTAGAAGAGTATATTAAATCATACAAGAGATTTCCCCTTATAGAGGCCACTTTCTCATCAGCCATATCAAATCATACAAGAGATTTCCCCTTAAAGAGGTCATTTTCTCATTAGCCACATATAAGGCAACTTCCAATTGAGACAGAAAAGAACTCCTAGCCTACAAAGCATTCAGATTCAACTTGTCTAGTACTGATACTATAGAGAATTTGCATTGAAAGACATAATTGGAAGCTATGTGTTGGAATACGGGTTTGAGGAATTGAGGCCAAGATGTTCTCGAGAGTTGAGACCATCAACATGAGAATGAACACATCCTTTTCGGATGCAGGGATTAGACTTACTCCCATCCAGATTTGTTCTCTCATCAGCTACTTGATAGTTTTCGAATGAACAAATTAAAGTGTATATCATTTGTAAGAAGTTCCATACGAATTCCTTTCAAAGAAGGGTTGCAGATGTTCCCATCTATTGGATGCTTATAAATTTAAATTCAAAACAGAGATTTCATCGATCAATAACAATGGTTCCATCGACCCAGATACTTACCCTCTTCATAGAGTGACTATCAGCCTCAACCAAGCCAGTAAAGGAGGACTTGTAAGAGGAGAAACAATGTATCTTTCATTTCATTCAATTCGTGGGTAATTGCAAAAGAATGTGGCTTGAAATGGACTTTCAAACAAAGTTGGGTAGATAAATATAATTTTGAAACCTTTATGAATCTTAAAAATCCTCTATGTAGGTTGAGAGCACTGCTTCTTTATTGGATGATTTTGAAGTCTCACATGTTTGGATGTGAGGAAATCAAGCTGCTGGCTTTCTTGCCAAGACACTATCTATCTAGACAACTATAACTTGCCTTTCTTTCCTGCCCTATCTTTCATGTGATCTTGAAGATAACAAAATGTGTAAGTATACATTGGACAATGATGCATATAATCTTGTACCAAGTTAACTAAATTTAGCTTTCCAAAAAAGAGTAATTGGTACTTGTTTACACTATTATTAGTTAAATAAGGATGAACAAAAATCCACCTCTTTAAATTATGCAGCTAACTGGATGCACTTTAATGAACAACTTTCATGTTTCAAACAACAAACTAAACTTCAATAAAAACAAAGATATACAGGACTTCATGCTTGAAATGAGAATAACATACAGAGATAAAAAAACTACATATAAAAAAAACCAAATGCTGGGACAAGATTGTTATAAGCAGTGCGTCTCTGTTTGACTCTTACGCTAAATTTTGTTGTACCAAGTATGAACCATCATTTTTGTCATTATTTTCATGTTTTGCCCCATGTTTCCATGCAGCACTAGCAAGTATTACAGAAACAAATAACCCTACAAAATCAATATAATGCCTCTTTTCTGAAGTAAAAAAAAAAAACCTAAGTTAAAATAAAGGGTAAAACCTTGCTAAGGCCAGCAGCATCTGTAGGAGAAACACGTTCATGGGGGACTTCAAGTAGACCAGAGCCTCAAACAGGTTGCTGGCATTAAACTTCCACTAAAATTCATTTTGCAAGTAATGTTGAAAGAAATTTACCCTGCACTTAATTGTGGCAGCCAAGGGAAAGCATGCAAGTTCGTTTATGTATATCTTAGTAAAAGATCACATGGCATGATGTGAACATTGTTATTAACACTTGATGAGCAAACATTATCACCTCTATATTGGATTACTTTATGATCCAAGGAATGATCCATTAAAGTTTCATAAAGTTCTATGGCCAGCTCTTAGCTCAATGCCAACCCTCTAAATCATAGCCAAGTTTCAAGCTAATACAAATCTAGGCAGAAGTGCGGCTTGCTATGAAACCTATAAAGCAAATAGGTGGCAAAACATAGTTTCAGTTTAACAACAGAGAGAGAGAGAGAGAGGTGAAGTCCTCTACAAAGATATCTCTATCTTTATGTCTAATAGTTTATGACAATAACTATAATAATTTTCATGAAAAATTCTTCAAGTGTACTTATTTGAACCAAAATGATGCCAAATATTAAAACGATTTGTGTGTCTTCTGTTATTTTAATTAATAAATGAAAGAAAAATTAAAAAAAGTAGGAAAATACAACAAGCAAATTGGTTAAATGGGACAAGACAGCATCATGAATGCAACTGTAAGAAAATAAGCTGAATGATAACTACAATTGTATAAAACAAGTGGCCTATTAGGAAAAGTTCAGAAATGTTTAAGAAGCAGAGCTTTGCCATTTGACATTTGCTTACAAATAAGTGCCAAACAACAAATCCTCATATAAGAATACCAATTATTGTCATGCAAGGCATTCCATAAGAAATAAGAAAATCGACTTGGGATAATGGCATCATGTTTACCAAGCCAGAGCATCCAGCAATATGTTCACAACTCGACAGCATCCAACCATGAACAGAGCAATACAACCCATCGCTTAGGCATAAGATTACAAGATCAACTAACATTCTGAAGAAGCATGCACATTTTATTCTTAAAATCAAGTAAATAAACAGCAACAATTTATGCAATTTGAAAGTAAGATGTTCACTGACCAATAATCAAACAAGAAAACAACATCGATTAACATTATTTGCTGCCCTCAAAAATGAGATGAATTATCCATATATCCACAAGCACGCATTATAATCATATTTTTATCTCCTTACACAACAATCCTACAGCTTAAACAGACAGGTATATCCAAAACTACAAGAACAAACAAATCTATCCATAAAATCATGCAAATGTCATGGAATATGTCTGCAATAATAACAAAGTCTTAATCTCAAACTAGTTGAGGCCGGCTACATCAATCTTTTTCTCCATTAGAGTCGATTTTGAATCATATTTTCTATAATATATAAAGATTTTAAACCCTTCTTTTTCACCTTCTTCTATTCAATTTTTGATCTATTTCTATCTCTTTTCCCATCTTAAAGTACGGTCTAAATCACCAAATAAATCAATCAAACAATAAAGTAACTCAACTCAATTCGAAGCCGGATACATGAATCATTTTTTCTCCATTTCGCTTAGGCAATACATTTTGTAAAATATTGTGTAATTTTCGATCAATCTTTACTCATCTTTTTCTTTAATATTTATCAAATCATTCCTTCGTACCGGTACATCGAATTTACATCATATGTACACCTACAACAAATTGACATCATCCACGTCCTATATTGTATAAACCAATCAAACAAATAAGGTGACAAAAACAAAATCACATCAAACACAAACAAAAAGAAAGAAAGGAAAAAGAAATTGGAAATCAACAGCTTAGTTTCTTTACCAGCATCCTTCCAGTGACATGCCCGTACAAGTTGCCCTGCCTAATCCGAGCATACGGCCAAGGGAGCAACAGCAGCATGATGACGGCCCAAACGGCCGTGGTAACCGCCATCGACACAAAGCAAACGACAATCCTAACGACCGACACGACGACCGTAATCCACCTATCGTCATCCACGAAGTTCGCCGCCTCGGCCGGCCCCGGAGTCCGCCGCCCGACCGCATCTCCCGGCCGGTCCATCGCCGGCCCGTTCGACCGGAAACTCGCTTCGAGGCAGCTCTCCAGCCGCCGGCCCCGCAAGAACGAACCGCCCCCCGAGCCATCCATCTCTCACTCCTATCCACTACTCCCCACCGCCGATACCCGCAACGAGAAGGAGGTAGGAGAAGGAGCGAGATACACTGGATATACTGGGAATAAGATATATATATATATATATATATATATATATACTGTTAAAACGAAATCAAACTACTGTCTCAAGGCTGAGTATATTTATATTTGGTACGGATAGGTGGTAAAGATCCAGAGAAGGGAGCTGAGAGGATTGTTGGGAATCGGAATCCGGGATAGAATATATTCTATCCGAAGAGGGAAGCGTAGATTAGAGAGTGGAAAGAGTGGGGGGAGAACAGTGGGGAAGAGAGGAAAACAGAGCGAGACGAGGGACGGGGAAGACCGCAGCGGGCGGAGACCGGGCAAAAGATTTAGGATGGAGAATTTTAGATGCAATTTGCCTCCGAGGATAACTAACTCCAGACCGTCCAGCTGGCATCCAGCGTCTCCGTTGGATCAGACTCCGAGATATCTGATGTTCATGGATATTATGGATGGGAATTATATGAGATTATTATTTTTATAACAAATACACCAAAGTGGCCAATCAACGCGCGGTATACAAAAAGTTTTCCTTCCCCATATTTAACATTTTTAACTGAAACAAAGGCTTATAATAACGGCTGATATAATAATGATTTTAGCTCTCTATTATATTATTATGCATAATAAAAAGAAACATTGGCTAGCATAAATAATTGTTATTATTTTAGTGATTATTAAATTAAAATATGTTAGAGTTTGTGGGGTTTAACAAGCAACATGAATTCTTATTAATATAAAAAATACTATAATTTTTAATATAATATTTGCTTAAAATAAGTGTAAAAAGATTAAGAGTTAAAAATGTTCTAATTCTATTAAGTATACATATATATAAAAATAATGGTGAGTCTTATTTGACATTCGTTTCAATTTCCATATCCTCACCTCCACCTTATACTCTTTGCCTTAATTTTCATCCTTAACTCCATCTAATTGATTGGTTATTTCGTTATGTATCCAAAAAAGAATAGACTTGTAGATGGAAAGTGTAAGCCTCGCTTGGATCGGAATTTAAGTTTTTTGAATTCCTCTAAAATCTAATCCGTGGTCAAAGTTTGAGTCGCGTTCTGATTGGGATGGGCCAAGATGATTTTTTGTTGGATTAATATAAAACTAGTGATCTTTTATTTTTATTTTTTAAAAATTAATATCTCTGTTGGTGTGAATGTAGATTAATTGCTCGGGTGAGCGACGTTATTGTCCATGCGCTTTGTCCGTTTCTTTTACCGTTTTCTTTAACGTCGATTTCTCTATCCTTTTTTAAGTGGCATAAGCGCAAGATGATATCTTACTATCTTAGCAATAAAATATAAACATAATATTATTATCTATCATTGTTTATTATTTTTATCATCATTCTTGCATTAAGAATTGAATGGCAGCTGTATGAATTTGTTGTCATGGAATAACACTTTGAAATTTTAAGTCTTTGTGCACATGCATAAAGTGCATATTGAGAGTGCGCATTAGTTGCGCATTTATGCAAGTGCTTATATATGGTATATATCGCGATCTAATAGGTCATGACATATACGTTCACATAAATATATTATTATTAAATTATAGTGCATGGATGCACAATTAATGCATGGGTTCGGTGCGTAAAAAGGCTTTAAAAAAAAAAAAAAAAAAAAAAAACTGCAAGCCCTTCCTGAGTTCAAGATATGCGGGGCCCAGAGGGGGGTTTTATTTTGGCGCTGAGATTTGCGGCCATCGCGTGGCGCGGTTAGTCGATGCACCGTTTGGATTGGTGGATTTAAGACGCAGACGCTCGTGGCAGGAAGTTATTGGCCGGCGTGGGATGGGCCGCATCCGGAGAGGTGGCGTGCGGCCTCAAGCGTTGGAGCCGAGCGGCCGGTCACGGTCTTCGGCCGCGACTTTGAGACGTCGAAGGTCCAAATAATTTCTGTGGTTAGCTTTCGAGTACGGAGAGATAACAACAAAAAGGTTTATAAATAATTTAAAATAAAGTTTTGAATTGAAATGAATAGATACCTATATATAATTTTAATAAATAAAATACACTACACAGCTTGAATAAAAGTTTATAACATATATAAATTCAATGGTTTTACTTAAAAATTACTTTACTTGACTTATAATTTGAACATATGGCTCAATATTCATAAATTACTCATTTATCCTACAATATCGATATTTGAAATAATTAACATATTGGCATGATTTTGAGGTAAACCATGAAGGTATATGTACATAAGTTTCCAATCATGTACCAGAGCTTTTAAAAATGAGATAATGTTTTGCTTGATTTAATTATGGGTAAATAAGGCATCTAAAGTAATTATCAATTTTTCAAATCATCATACAATAATATCATTATATATTAAAAATTTTATTTAAAATATTCTAGATAAAGTGAACTTACTTGCAACAAGTATAAAAACAATCAAATCCAATTACTTTAGAATTATCTCTCCAAGACCTAACGATTAAAATATAAACATATTGATATTTGTTTCTTTACCATTTTCATAATTTAAAAAACTTGATTTTATAGGATAACCCTCCATCTAAGTGGAAGTTAGCTTGATCATACTCAATGATACATCTTTTTAATTTAAAATAAAAAGCATTACCCATACCTTAACTAAATTGTTGTAGCAATGTGAATTCTAGATTATTCTTTTTTTTTTACTCTAATTATTGTCCACCCATACATATGATATTATTTTCAAATAAGAAAAATGATAAAGTTTGATAGAATAAGATTAGAAGCGTAGGTTAAGAATTTGAATTGCAAATTCTATCTAATGATAAAGCATACAACACATGGCAAAAGAGATATGTTGGCACTTAATTAGCCAACACATCAAGGAGAGAGAGTAAGAGAGTGGAGAAAAAAATGTGGAGAGAGAGAGAAATGAAAGAGGAAGGGATAAAATAAGATAGAAAGAGGGTTGAGATTCGGACTAAGATGGTTGGTATTGAGCTTATTAGGTAATGGGTCAAAAGGCCTTTAATACATTAATGGGCCTTAAAAGTTCATTACCTCCTTATGTGTATGAATGAGAAATTAAGAGGACATTTAGTTCCACATCAAAAAAATTAAGAAAAGAAGGTTCACTATGGAAACCTCTTCCTTAAAGCTTAAGTTCATTGGGCTCATCATAAGTGGAGAGCTTAAGGGGATGCTATGCATTAACCCCGCCCTTGTGCAAAGGGCGCAATGGGCGCTTTATAGGTGCACTTTGCACTTCGAACGTGCATCATCACGAGGAGCTTGAGGGGTTTTAAAATTTATCTAGATCATAAGGATCCGATGGTAAAAATTGATCGGATTAAGATAAGGGGCTGAGATCAAACGATGGACCGACGTAATTAATTAAAGCGGTGTTGATCAACTGATCATGGCTTGGATTGATCGCAGCCGTTGATGAGAAGATCGTTGAACTATTGACCATCAGTTGACCGGTCAACAATTGACCATCCTAAACTATTGGTGATAAGGCGCCCATCCATCATGCCGTTGATGATAAGATGATCATTCGATCATAAAACGACGTATCAAAGCCGTGCAATGACTTATCTGATCATTGAAATGGCTTATCTGATTATGAAAATGACCTTTCGGATCATGGAAAGGCTTATCGGATCATGTGATCTAAAGATCACGTAGATGAATGGGCATATCAAGGGTGATAAGTCCTTACCCTCACATCCTTTGATCAAATCAATTCAAATTTAAATTAAACCGTAGGGTTGCTTCCAAAGGGCACCCAAAGGCTATAAATAGGACCGTAGATTTGCATTTCATTCAATCCAATCCAATTTCAATTTCTTTTCTCTCTTAGGCATTTGCATACTCTTCTAAGGAAAGTATAGCTATAGTGCATAGAAAAGAGAGAAGCATTATTGGTTCAAAATTTTTGATGAATTGTAGTGCTGCATTCATCAAAAGGAGACTATTGTATCCTGGAGACAATCGTCATACAAACTGTAAGCACTATTATGGAACGAAATTATCTTAAGGATATAGAGCATAACTCTAGACTTAGTCTTATCAATTAGGTAGCCACAATCGCGCCAACAATCTTAAGATAATTTCGAGTCATGGAAGTGCTGCTGCAGATGGCTACAATGACTACACCCATTCAAGCCGAGAAATCGAAGAAGTTCTTCGGAACTAACTTCAAGAGATGGCAACAGAAGATGCTATTCTATCTCATAACTCTGAATCTGGTCAGTACTGAATGAAGATCCACTAGTCCTGAAGGAAGGAGAGACTGACAAGCAAGTGATTGCTGCGATGGAAGCATGAAAGCATTTAGACTTCCTTTGCAAAACTATATCCTCAATGGTTTGGATAATACTCTGTACAATGTGTACAATAATATTGCTACTGCCAAGGAGTTATGGCATCTCTGGATAAAAAGTACATGACAGAGGATGCCGGACATAAGAAATTTATGGTCGAAAGGTTTTTAGACTATAAAATGGTCAACCACAAAACTGTTATGAAGCAAGTCCAAGAGCTCTAGATCATTCTGCATGAGATACATGTAGAGAGAATGTCTCTTAATGAGTCATTCTAGATAGCTGCCATCAAAGAGAAGCTACCACCATTATGGAAAGACTTTAAAACTACATGAAGTATAAGTGAAAGGAGATGAGATTTGAAGATCTAATTATCTGCCTAAGGATGAAGAAGATAATAAGAGCCAAGACAAGAAGACAGAGACAACTGTTGAGCCTAAGGCCAACCTCATAGAAGAAAAGAAGAAATATAAGTTTTTGGCGAAGGTTTTAAACAGAAGAAGGGCCATCCAAAGAAATTTAAGTTCAAGGGAAAGTGCTTTGTCTGTGGAAAGCAAGGACACAAATATAAGGACTGCATTTCAAGTAGAAAGAAAAGAAAGAGGTCAACATTACTGAAACCCTATCCCAAGAAGTATCCGAGATGATGCTGTCAGCTGTTATGTTTAAAGCAAACATGGTTGATAAAACTAATGAGTGGTACATCAATACTGGAGCTACCAGACATGTCTGCTCTGATAAGAGTATGTTCTTATCATATACTCCTATCAATAGTAGAAATTGGTTATGGAGAATTATGCTACATCCAAGATAGAAGGACTTGGCCGCATAGTACTCAAAATGACATCTAAAAAGAAACTTCTATTGAATGATGTACTTTATATTTCAGATATTCGAAAGAATCTGGTGTCAGGCTCCCTCCTAAGCAAACATGGCTTTAGGATGGTTTTTGAGTCTGATAAATTTGTACTCACTACAGGAGGGATATTTATTGGAAGGGATTACTTGAATAATGAATTATTCAAGGTAAATGTAATGACTGTACACGAAAACCTTAAAATGAATAAAGCTACTTCTTTTGCTTATATAGTTGACTTTTCTTGTTTATGACATGATAGATTAGGATATGTAAATTTTAATTCATTACAAAAATTAATAAAATTAGAATTATTACCTAATCATGAAATCAATCCATATTACAAGTGCGAAGTGTGTGTTGAAGCTAAGTTAGCAAAAACACCATTTCCTTCAGTAGAAAGAAATATTGAATCTCTTGACTTAATTCACAGTGATCTATGTGATTTAAAGTTAGTTCAAACTTGAAGAGGTAAAAAGTATTTTATAACATTTATTGATGTTTCAACAATATACTGCTATCTGTATCTACTAAAGTCTAAAGGTAAGGCTTTAGAAATGTTTAAATGTTATAAGAATGAAGTTGAAAATCAACTTGGTAAAAAGATTAAGGCTATAAGGAGTGATAGAGGTGAAGAATACGATGCACCTTTTGATGAATTCTATCAAGAGCATGGCATTATTCATCAAACTACGGCTCCTTATTCATCTCAATCTAATGGAATAGCGAAACACAATAACCACACGCTAAAAGAAATGATGAATGCTATGTTGATAAATTCTGGTACACCACAGAATTTATGGGAAGAAGCAATTCTCTCTACAAATCATATTCTAAACAATATACCTCTTAAGAAGAAGGATGTTACTCCATATGAGTTATGGAAAGAAAGAATCCTTCTTACAATTACTTAAGAGTATGGGGGTGCCTAGCTAAAGTAGCTATTTCAGATCCCAAAAAGGTCAAAATAAAATTTAAAACTATTGATTATATTTTTATCGGTTATGTACAAAATAGTAGTGCATATCGCTTTCTTATGCATAAATTGAATATATCTGATATTCAAAAAAATATAATCATGAAATCAAGGAATGCATCATTCTTTGAAAATATATTTTCAAGCAAAGAAAAATTGGTAATAAGTTTAAATAAAAGAACTTATGATAATACTTCTAGTAGTAGTCATCACGAAAAATATCCTGAAGATAAACCAAGACGCAGTAAAAGACCAAAAGTTACAAAGTCTTTTGGTCCTGATTACACAACTTATATGTTACAAGATGAACTTCAGATATTCAATGAGGCAATGTCTATTCAAGAAGCACCTTTTTGGAAAGAAGCTATTAATAGTGAAATTGAGTCCATCATGCACAATCATACCTAGAAGTTGGTAGACTTACCATCTGATTTAAAACCTCTAGGGTGCAAGTAATTTTTAAGAAAAAGCTAAAGGCTGATGGATCGATTGACAAGTATAAAGCCAGATTAGTGGCTAAGGGCTTTAAACAAAAAGAAGAAATAGACTTCTTTGATACCTATTCACCGTAAGTAAAATAACATATATAAGAATGTTAATCGCTTTTGCAACCATTAACAATCTTAAAATTCATCAAATGGATGCTAAAACTGCTTTTCTAAATGGTGAATTAGATGAAGAAATATACATGGAATAGCCTAAGGGATTTATTATTCCTGGACAAGAAAAGAAGGTGTGTAGACTTGTTAAATCCTTATATAGATTAAAACAAGCACCTAAACAATGGCATATAAAATTTGATAATGTCATGTTATCAAGTGGATTCAAAATAAATGAATGTGATAAATGTATATATGCCAAAACCCTGTCTGAAGGGTATATGATAATCTGTTTATATGTGATAATATTGGTAGTAATACTAAAATGATTAAATAGATAGAAAATGTTAATCGAACATTTTGACATGAAAAATATAGGTATTACAGATGTTATACTAGGGATTTGAATCACTAGAACATCTGAAGAAATAATATTATCTCAATCTCATTATATTAAGAAAATATTAAATAAGTTTAAAAAGTATGATACTAGCCCAGTGAAAATACCTATAGATGTTAATCTATATTTGGCTAAGTATATTGGAGAACCCATATCTCAGTTGAATAATTGGCAGTTTAATGTATGTTATGAATTGCACTCGTCTTGACATAGCATATGCTGTCAATAAGTTGAGCATATTTATTAGTAATCCAGGTTCAAGTCATTGAATAGCTCTAATAAGGGCATTAAGATATCTGCGATATACCCTAAGTTATGGATTACAATATTCAAAATATCCAGCTGTACTAGAAGGATACAGTGATGCAAATTGGATATCTAATACAGAAGATACAAAATCTACTAGTGGATATGTATTCACCTTAGAAGGAGGTGCTATGTCATGAAAATCTTTTAAGCAAACATGTATAGCTCGATCCACTATGGAATCTGAGTTTATTGCTTTAGAAAAGGCTGCTGAAGAAGCAGAATGGCTTCGAAACCTTTTAAAAGATATTTCATGTTGGCCAAAGTCTGTGTCTGAAATATGCATACATTGTGATAGTCAATCGATAATTTGCAGAGCACAGAATAAAATGTATAATGGTAAGTCTAGACATATATATCGTAGACATAATACTATTAAGTAATTATTTAAAATTGATGTAATATTTATTGACTATATTCAGTCAAAGAAAAACCTAGCAGATCCATTGACAAAGGGGTTACCAAGAGATCAAGTAAATTATTTATCAAGGGGAATGGGTTTAAAGCCTATAACAGAAAATTTTCATAATGGATATCCAAGCTAGCTGACTAAAGATCCCAAGATCTAGGTTCAAAAGGATCAACTAAATTATGAAAAGATTTGCATAGCACTAAGGATGTCCAATCCTACTCATTTCTATAATAATTGGTGCTACCTGCTAAAAGTACTAGGATAAGCATTGCTTTTAATGATTCTTATGACATGAAAATCATGTGGGGTATAGCAGGATACTCTTAATAAGAATCATCTATGTGAGTGTGAACTGGGCCAATTCCATTAGAATTTTAAGGTTTCAATTCTCTAAAGCACTCATAAAAAGAAGGTGTTCGGGCCCAAAATGAACACAACTATAAAACCAAAAGAATGCTCGAAAAGAAGTTATGTAATTGTTATTGTTTTGGTTTACACAAAATGCTAAAAAGTTCAAGACATCATGTTTACTTTTTAGCAAGTAAACTCGATAACAACTCACTAAGGAAGGTTCAAAGCCACAAGCTACATCCTGATACAACTTCATCCTACTATACTCTCTTTAGTGTCTGCATATTCATTTGCATTAAAATTCTTTTATGTGGAGGATCACCTTTGCTGATCTTTAATCTAAGATCAATTTCTATTATGTGGGGGATTCTTGGGTAATGGGCCAAAAGGCATTGGATACACTAATGGGCCTTGAAAGCCCATTACCTCCTTATGTATGTGAATGAGAAATTGAGAGGACATTTAGTCCCATATTGAAAAAATTAAAAAAGAAAGGTTCACTTATATGAAAATCTCTTTCTTAAAGCTTAAGTTCTTTGGCTCACCATAAGAGAGCTTAAGGGTGATGCTACATCACCTTGCGCATGTGCAAAGGTGCGCACTTTGCACTTTGCACTTTCGCGAGGAGCTTGAGGGGCTTTAAATTTTTTCTAGATATAAGGATCCAACGGTAGAAACTGATTAGATTAAAATGAGGGGTTGAGATCAAATGATGGATTGATATGATTGATCAAAGCGGTGTTGATCGACTGATCATGGCTTAGATTGATCGCACCATTGATGAGAAGACCATTGAACTGTTGACCATCGATTGATCGATCAACAATTGATCACCCATGGACCATTGGTGATAAGGCGCCCATCCGATCATGCCGTTGGTGATAAGATGATCATTCGATCGTGAAATGATGTATCAAAGCCGTGCAATGACTTATCTGATCGTGGAAATAGCTTATCTGATCGTGGAAATGATCTCTCGAATCATGGAAAGGCTTATCGGATCACGTGATCCGAAGATGCATATCAAGGATGATAAGACTTTACCCTCACATCCTTTGATCAAATCAATTCAAATTAAAATTAAACCGTAGGGTTGCTTCCAAAGGACACCTAAAGGCTATAAATAGATCGTAGACATTTGCATTTCTTTTAATCCATTCCAATTCCAATTCCTTTTCTCTCTTAGCATTTGCATACTCTCCTAAGGGAACTATAGCTATAGTGCATAGAAAAGAAAGAAGTATTCTTGGTTCAAAATTTTTGGTGAATTATAGTGCTGCATTCATCAAAAGAAAACTGTTGTATCCTGAAAGACAATCATCATACAAACCGTAAGCACCGTTGCGAAACAAAATTTTCTTAAGGACATAGAGTGTAACACTAGACTCAGTCTTATCAATTAGTAGCACAATCTGTGCCAACAGAGCTTTCTGTTAGAAATAAAACTTAAACTTTGGCCGTTTGTCAATTAAGCACCCGAGAAGTTGATAGTGATGGAGGTGACACATTAGCATCAACCAAAATAGAATAGAGAAAGACAAGAAAATAAAGTTTGAAGAAAAGAAGGAAGAGAAATTCTTTGTTAGTTAATTTTCGAGATTAGCAACTATAGACAAATACATCCTAATACCTTTTAACATTCGATAGTGATGCATATGATGAATGATTATTATTGATGTGGTTGATAAGAGCCAAGTGTAAATTAACGGCCAAAATTATTTAATGGTAGGAATCGTTCAAACCAAGCGGCCCAGAGGCGGCCCAATTCACAAAGCGGCCCAAAGGCAACCCCAGCTCATAGGCGGCCTTGGTTTCTAGGCGACCCCAGTTTACAAAGCAGCTCAGAGGTGGCCCCAGCTTATAGGCGGCTCCTAGGCGGCCTCGGCTCCTAGGTGGACCTAGTTCGCAAAGCGGCCTAGCAGCGGCCCCAGCTCCTAGGCGGCCCCTGTTCATAAAGCGACCCAGAGGCGCCCTAGCTCATAAGCGGCCCCGTCTCCTAGGCGGCCTTAGTTCACAAAGCGGCCCTAGTTCAAAGGTGTCATCATCCTCCTTTCATCCCTGAACTCAATTATTGGCTTCCCAAATAAGCCTTCGCTTCTGACAAGGTCAGTCCCATCAGTCATCTATGATTCATATATGTCTAATAAGATAAACTATATCTAATAAGATAAACTCTGCTAATTCTGGCACAAGCCCAAGAAGTCATAATCCATCATGAAGCTTTAATTGCTCGGAACTCAAAAAGTTATTATTCATTATGAAGTTTTAATGACTCTGGCTAGATAAGTCTTAAAAGATGATCATCTGCCATAATGTACCACACCCTCGACTCAGATAGGATGAATCCAATTCCACTAGTTCTAACATTCTATTGGCAAAAATCATGGCTCATCATGAGATTCCAATCTTATCCAGCAAGCCAAGCAGACTCAAAGCAGCAACAAAACGGGTAAGAGGGACCCCTAACCAAGGTATGAGCACTGAAGCAAACATTTATAGAATTTTCTTATCTTCTTCCTAACTCTCATTCGAGCTTCTTCAAGCTCACAGCTGTGATTTTGATTACTAACTTGAGCATCGAAGGATCCCCATCGGACTATTTGGTCTTCGAACTTCTTGCAGATCTCAGAGTTGAGGCGAAGCTTCTTTGTACAGGTCACAGCCCGTTCATTGACGCTCAAGGATGGCAGCTCAAGGTGATCAGGCATCATCAGATTGGTGCCAGAAAGGGGGGTGTATGGCGGTGCTGACCAGAAAAGGATAGCTCTGTAACTCTAAACTACAAGCTCGCCCTCTTTTTAACAGTAATGGTGGTGAGACATATCCAGGAGGCTTCTGCTAGTTATACTGGGGGGCATTCCCCCCATGCCGAGCAACCGAAGGTTAATCCCTCCATTTTTTCTTTGCCACCAGTCTTATCTACTCCCCATGAACAACTGGCCACTCTTACCCAGCCAATCCAAGCTCTTGTTGGGGTGGTCCATGAGTTGTAAGGGCAATAGCCAGCAGCTATTCAATGGCTATCTGGGCATTCTATACCACTTGCTATAGCTCCTCCGGTCAGTCAACAATCTACCTACATAAGACCTCTCCAGAGGAGCATTGCCATCATCATGCTCCATTCAGGCACCATCACCAAGAAACTTTCAAAAGATTGCAGTCTTCTACCCGCCACTCGAGTAGCCCCTCCTCCAAACGTAGACGAGAAAGGAGCCCAGGCGGATAAACCGCCATCAGCATCACCGCTCTCTCCGTTCATCTTCTGAATTAACGAGATTGCTAGATGAAGAGACGCTTGGAGGAGTAAGACCGGCGGCTGGAGGAGCTCAGTCAAAAACTCAATAATCAACCAGGGGTGAATTATGACACTCGTCCATCCTTCACCCACCGAATTATGAAGAGCCTATTTCTCACAGGTTCCATCTTCCCTAGCTGGATCCTTATGATGGCGCTACGGATTCACTGGATCATCTGGAGAGTTATAAAGCTCTCATGCAAGTTTAAGGGGCAACTGACGCCCTTCTATATATTGCTTTCCCTGCTACCCTCCAGAAGGCTGCGCGTGCTTAGTTTTCTCATATTCTTCCATGTAGCATCGACTCCTTTGATAGTTAGAAAAAGTTTTCTTAGCACACTTTGATGCCTGCCGGAAGATTCCTCGGATAGCGAATAGTTTGTTCTTCGTTCAACAGAAGGAAGGAGAACTTTTGAAGGATTTTGTGGCCTGATTCAAGATGGTGGCCCTCGAGGTCTACCACCTTGATGATGCTGTGGCCACCCTAGCCCTAAAGCGAGGACTTCGTCCCTCTCGCTTCACCTATTCATTGGACAAGAAGCCTCCAGTTCTACGTCGAGCTTTTAAGTCGCGAATAGAAATATATTCGCGCTGATGAAGCTGATCTTACTCGAAGAGGCATAGAGAGAGGGCCTAGTAAAAGATCGGTCCACGCAAAGCCAAGCGGACCCCCCAAGAAGCTTGAACCTTCGCGCCGGCCAGACAATTGGCACCAAAACTTTGCCCTCAGAGAAGAGAACTTTACACCTCTCCTCACCTCCAGGTCTTATATTCTTATGAAGATTGAAGGTGAGTCTTATCTCTAGCGCCCTCCCCCTCTGAGGATAGATGCCGCTCGTGATCGGAGTCGTTATTGCCGCTTCTATAGAGATTATGGTCATGATACTGAAGATTGTTGTAATCTAAAGCGTGCCATCAAGGAGCTCATCCAGCAGATTACCTCAGAAATTTTATCCAGAAGGAAGGGCCTTTAGCTATTTCAGCTCTGATAGGGCCTCCACCTGTTCAGGCCAACATTGATAATACTCCAATGGAACGAACGGTGGGCATGCTTTCATGAAAAATAGCTTTATCTTCAAAGAGACCAAGGGGGGATGTAATTCCTTTTTCTGAAAGAGAGTTAGCAGGGGAAGGCAATTTGAATGATGATAGCGTAATCGTCTCTATGACGATTGCTAAGCATCATGTCAAAAGAATATTAGTAGATAGTGGAAGCTCGGCGGATATCCTTACTTATGATGCTTTTGTTCGGATGAATTTATCTCCCAACTCCCTATAATCAGTGACCACACCTTTGGTCAACTTCACTAGAGATTTAGTGAGAGTAGAAGGTAAAATTACCCTACCAGTCACGGCAGGATCGTCGCCATGTTAGAGCACCGTCCTGATGAGGTTTTTAGTGGCCCGAGTACCTCTTGCATACAATGCCATACTCGATCAACCAGGTTTAAACCTCTTAGACGGTGATATCTACCAAGCGCCTGCTCGTGAGATTTTTCACCAGTGGAGGGATCAACAAGATGCATGGAGAGCAAAATCCTATGCAAATATGCTATCATATAGCTCCAGCCCTCAAGAGATGGTGACTTCATCGACTTCAGTGCTGCTTAATCCTATAGAATCTGAAAGAAGGGTAAGTCAGCTGAGCACTTATTATCCTACCCATTGGGGGACAATCCTGGGAAGACTATGTAGATTGGTGAGCTCCTTTCCTTGGAGATGAAGAATCAACTCCTTATCTTTTTACGGGCGAACATAGATGTCTTCGCCTGGTCAGCATCGGACATGCCCAACATCCCTTCGGAGGTTTTACTCATAAGCTCAATATTGATCTGAAGTGTCGGCCTGTCTACCAAAAGAAAAGAAGCTTCGCTCGAGCGACAGAAAGCTATTGATGCGAAGGTTAATAAGCTACCCTCTGCTGGCCATATTCGAGAAGCATAATACCCAAATTGGCTAGCCAATATGGTGATGGTATGGAAGGCCAGCGAAAGTTGAAGAATCTACATCGATTTCATTGATCTCAATAAAGTGTGTCCTAAGGATAGCTTTCCTGTCATGGATCGACCAATTGGTGGATTTTACATCTGGCCATGAGCTCCTTAGTTTCATGGATGCCTTCTTTGGATATAACCAAATAAAGATAGACCCGATGGATGAAGAAAATACCTCTTTCATTACTGAGAAAGACATCTATTGCTATAAGGTAATGCCCTTTGGATTGAAGAACGTAGGGGCTACCTATTATAGATTGATAAATAAGGTCTTTAAAGAACAGATTGGGAGCAATATGAAGGTGTATGTGGATGATATGCTAACTAAGAGCATCCACATTACCAACCATGTTGCCGATCTAGAAGAGACATTTGATAATCTTCGGTGCCATCAAATAAAGCTTAACCCTCGCAAATGCGCATTCGGGATCACTGCTAAAAATTTCTGGGCTTTTTGATGATCCGACGAGGGATCGAAGCAAATCTGGAGAAGATTTAGGCTATTCTTGATATGAGGCAGCCAGTTAATAAGAAGAAGGTGTAGTGGCTCATCGGGAGAGTGGCCGCTCTGAGTCAGTTTCTATCAAGCTCAGCTGAGAGATGCTTGCCCTTTTTCAAAGCTCTACGCAAGGCGGATGGCTTCGAGTGGACGAAGAGCTGCCAGAGAACCTTCGAGGAGTTGAAGGAATTTCTATCTACGCTGCCATTACTGTCGAAGCCAAAAGAAGGAGAAAAGCACTTCCTCTATCTTGCTACCTCCTCAAGGCAGTTAGCTCTGTTTTGGTGCGCTTTGACCCTAACGGAGCATAAAAACCTGTCTACTATACCAGCAAGGTACTTCACGACGCGAAGATCAGGTACTTCAGAACAAAAAAAATTATTTTTGCTTTGATCATCTCTGCTAGGCGTCTTTAACCATACTTTTAAGCCCATCCAATCGTGGTACTCATGACCAGCCTCTCAGAGCTGTTCTGGCCCATCCTGACACCTCGATCGGCTAGCTAAATGGGCCATTAAATTGAAAGAATTTGATCTTTCATTTCAATTCTGATCTGCCCTGAAGTCTTAGGTGCTGACAGACTTTCTGATGGAGTGCACCTGGACAGAAGAGCAACCTAGGGACTTCCTCATGATGTGTTTAGATGCTGAGGAGGATGCAGAGGTGACCTGGATCCTCCATGTCGATGGCGCCTCTAATTCTTAAGAAAACGGAGTTGGTCTCATTCTTATAAATCCAGAGGGTATAGTGCTGGAGTATGCTCTTCGATTTCTTTTTAAAGCTACTAATAATCAAGCTGAGTATGAGGTGTTATTGATCGGAATCAAGCTCGCTTAGGAGCTTAGAATAAAATGCCTCAAGGCCTTCACCGACTCTTAGCTCATCTTCGGACAAGTCATCAGGGAGTATGAAGCTCGAGACCCTATTATGTCTTGATACCTAAATAAGATCAAGTTACTGACCTCTTCATTGGCTTATTTCACTATCAGTTATATCCCCATGGATGAAAATGCCAGAGCCGACACTTTATCGCGGCTGGCTACCTTGACTGACAATACGTTAAGAAGAACATATATCGAGCACATAGAGGTCCCAGCTATTGATGCAGCAGAAGAGGTTCTACCATTTATACAAAAGCCAACATGGATGAATGTTTACATTCGTTACCTTACTGACGGTACTCTCCTGCTGACCCATAGAAGCCAGGCTACTCAAATGGAGGGCCCCTGAATTTATATTGCTAAATGAGCAATTGTATAAGAAATCTTTTTTCTTATCCCCTCCTCAAATGCGTTGGTCCTACAGATGCCGACTATATCCTCAGGAGATTCATGAGGGTATATATGGGAACCACTTGGGGGGCAGATCACTGGCACACAAGGTTCTTCGCCAGGGATATTATTGGCTTACTATATGGAAGAACGATGCTGAGTTAGTCCAAAGGTGTGACAGCTGCCAACGATATTCTAATATCTAATGACAGTCAGCCTCTCAGCTAAGTTTGTTGTCTACTTCGTGGCCTTTCGCTCAGTGGAGGATGGACATCCTTGGACCATTTCCTCCAGCTTCAGGCCAACGGAGGTTTTTAATTTCGCCATCGACTACTTCACCAAGTGGACTGAGGTTGAGGCGCTAGCCAAAATCATTGAGAGCAAGGTGAAGACATTTTTTTTAAATCTATATCTGCTGATTTGGCCTTCCTCATACTATCATCACCGATAACAGTCGCCAGTTTGATAATGCTGCATTCAAGGCCTTTTGCACCGAACTGGGTATTTACCACCGATTCACTTCTATTGGACATCCACATATCAATGGAGAAGCAGAAGTCATAAATCGGATCATCCTTTGGGGGCTTAGAATCTGATTGAATGAGTTTAAGGGCAAATAGGTGGAGGAACTCCTTAGTTATTATGGGCATATCATACGACTCCAAGAGTCCCCACAGGGAGACTCCTTTCAGCCTCATCTTTGGATCTGAAGCGTCATCCTGGTAGAGATTGGTCTTCCCAGCCCCCGAATAGAATCATATAATGAAAAAGATAATTCCGATCGACTGAGGGTCAACCTCGATCTCATCGATGAAGTGCAAGACCAAGTGCGGCCCAATGAGCAGTGAGATATTACAACGCCCGAGTTTTCCCTAGAATGTTCTGCCCAGGGGATCTAATCCTCAGAAAAGTCAAAATATTTAAGTCAATTGAAGGAGACAAGCTATCTCCTAATTGGGAGGGGCCCTATTGAGTCATCGAAGCACTTCATCAAGGGGCATATCGACTTGAGGAGCTTGATGGACTGACAATTCTGCATACTTGGAATGTGGATTATCTTCGTCAATACTACCAATAGTGAGTGTACTTAGCAAATGATTATAAGAAAAACTTTAATTCTATTTCTCTATTGAGATTGAAAAATTTTAAAAGGACCTTGGCGACCTCGCGATATAGACACCTCCGGGCCAACGCGAGAAACCCTCGAGGCGGTTCAAGTCCTATGGTCCTAGCAGTCCCGAATCAAACTTTCGAGCTGGTGCGAGAAACTCTCGTGGCAGTTTTCAAAAGAACCTCGGTGGCCCCACGATCATAGACACCCCTAGGCCGGCACGAGAAACCTCCAAGGCAGTTCAAATCCTATGGTTCGGCGGTCCCGAGTCAAACTCCTGGACTGATGCAAGAAACCCCTGAGGCGGTTCAAGTCCTATGGTCCCGAGTCAAACTCCTGGGCTGACACAAGAAACCCCTGTGATAGTTTTCAAAAGAACCTCGGTGGCCTCGCGATCATAGACACCCCCAGACCAATGCAAGAAATCCCCAGGGCGTTCAAGTCCTATGGTCCCAGCGGTCTCGAGTCAAACTCCCAGGCCAACCGAGAAACCCCCATGGTAGTTTTCAAAAGGACCTCGCGGCCCACGATCATAGACACCCTCGAGCCGATGCGAGAAACCCTCGAGGTGGTTCAAGTCCTATGGTCCCACGGTCCCAAGTCAAACTCTCAGACCGGCGTAAGAAACCCCCATGGCAGTTTTCAAAAGGACCTCAGCGGCCCTGCATCATAGACACCCCCGATCGGCATGAGAAACCCCAAGGTGGTTCAAGTCCTATGGTTCCGGCAGTCCGAGTCAAACTCCTGTGTCGCATGAGAAACCCCGTGGTAGTTTTTAAAAGGACCTTGATGGCCCTGCGATCATAGACACCCCTGGGCTGGCACGAGAAACCCCTAAGATGGTTCAAATCCTATAGTCCCGACGGTCCCGAGTCAATTCCTAGGCGACATCAACACTCAAGGCTTTAGGGAACACTCTAGCAAAAGCCCAAAAGATGAGGCCAAGCATAAGCAGTCCTATGAGGTCCGCATACCGAAATGCTAACTTGCCAAATACACTTAAAAGATCAAAGGTGCATCCAAAGGCTAAAGCCAAGACATGATCATCAACAGATTAAAGACGTTACAAAAAGCTAAGTCTTTTATACTTGAGAAAAAGTCCTTCTCATTAATTTAGTATCAATGTTATACAAAAAGGCCGACTATGGTCGGATTACAACAATGTAAAAAGAAAGAAGAGCAAAAAAGAAGAAAAGGATCTTCAGGGCTCAGCGGATCTCGACCCATTCTCGGCATCACCACTCTCCAAACCTTCTTCTTCACCTTGGGTTGAAGGTCTTCGAGGCCACTTATCTTAAAGACATGGGAGACCTTCTTCTTGCACTTCTCGAAGCCCTGGGAAAAAGCATTGAGGGCCGCTTCACTGAATTCTACAGTAAAATTCATGAAGCTTTTGTAGTTCTCCACGGCTTCTCGAACTAGGGCCTCAGCGGCGGCCTCCCTCTCCATAGCTCGGGTCTCGATGGTGGCTAGCTTCTCTGCGGCCTCTTGGGCCTGGGCCTATGCGGCGGCCTTCCTGTCCCAGGAGGCTCGAGCGTTTGCCGCCGCAATGGCCAACCTCTCCACAGCGGCCCGAGCCTTTGACTCAGCCTTGTCAGCCCTCTCCTCAACATGATCCAACTTGAGGAGAGCCTCCTCTAGCCTCTCCTCGGTCGGCCTAAGCCTTGTCATGGCATCTATGAGCTTAGCCTCGGTGACCTTGGCCCTACTCTCGATGACCTCTAACTGGGTCTTCAAAAAATCATTCCCCTCTTGGGCAATTCAGAGGTCGCCGACCGCCTTCACTTCTGAGACCGTGCCTCAGCCAATTCATTGGCCACGCTATCGACATGGGCCTTGGCGGCGTTCAACTCATCCTGAATGCACCCACAACTATTGACGGCCTCGGCACAGGCCTCCAAAGAACGAAAGGCCATTGGATATCTGCATGGACTAATCAAGTTAGGGCTCAGCCCAGGTCCTCACATCATGTATTTAAGTAAGAAAAAGAGACGGAATCAACGAACTTACTTGGAGGGCGATAGTGAAGAGACTATAAAAATGCTAGCGATTGGTCAGCGGTGGAATTCAGCTTGAAAGGTGGAAAACTGGAGCACCTTAATATCCTCTCCGCCAGCTGGCCCTGGTTCATCGTCGTCATCGAGAAGGTTGACTCCGAGGTTTGCTGGTAGGAGGTATCTCCCCTTCATCCGATGTCGGCTGGGTGGCCAGTGGGGCATCCTCTTCAACATCCACCACCGGAGGCATCCCCACCCTCACTCCCAGTGTGGTCTCACCTTTAGGTTTGGCGACGGTCAAAGGCTCTTCCCTAGACGGCCCCGCCTCAGCCTCAGTGAAAGAAACTTTCACTACTGTTGCTGCGGCAGGAGGATCCTCCCTCTTTGGCTCTTCCACCAGGGTGGCCTCGAGAGCTACAGAAGGAACCATAGGGGGTTGGGATGACCCAACCTGCTCTTTTTGGAAAAGTTTTTTGTGCGCCGCCTTCACCTTGTTATCAGTGGCCTCTTTCCTTTTTCGAAGGCCCGCCACCAAAAAATCAAAAAAAAATTCATTGCTGCATAAAGAAACAAAAAGAGCAGAGGTCAAAAAAAAGGGGTGGCTAAGAGATATGACGCTCACGGGCACCGGTGTTGGCGACGCTGGCGCTGATGCCGATGGTGCCAACATTGCACTGGCTTCATGAAAGTTATCCTTTGATAACAACTCTCAAAGGGGGGGGGGGGGGATGATGGATGACAACAGTGAGTCGAAAACCTCTTGGTCCTCCTCGTTCATCGTCGCATTTTTATTAGGGCTGATGTCGGGGATGCCCTAGCCCATTTTCACCCCTTCCAAATGGACAAAGAAAAATTGGGATTTTCATCCCTTAATCTTGGAAGGAAGGTCAAGCTTGAGGGCTCTCTTAGGTCTAGAGGCAAAGCTCCACCATCCAGATTTATTGGGATTGCAAAGTTTATACAAGTCCCAAAACAAGAAGATCCAAGCAGAAAGACCATGGAAATGACAAAGTACTAAAAAGGCGCAGACAATCCGAATGGAATTCGGGGTTAGTTGCATCGAGACAAGATCATACCTATCCAGAAGATTGAAAAAGAAGGGATGAAATGAAGACGAAGCTCGCTCGTAAAGAACTTCTCGTACAAGGCAATCCTACCAGACTGGCTGGAGGTCACCTTATCATCAGGACGAGGAGCAAAGGTACAGATGCTAGCGGGTATCTCATACTGTGTCTAAAGGTTCTTTAGATCCTGGACAATCATGGTAGATTCTATCCCCTCTGGGCCTACGGACTGAGAGTAATCAGCCAGGGGAGAAATCCTAGAAGGTGGAGGAGAAGCCCTAGAAGGTGGAGGAGAAGCCTTGGAGTGCAGAGGAGAAGCCTTAGGTGGCGCTCCAGCTGCGATCGCCAGGCAATCATGGATGGAAACACCATCGGGAGCTCGATGCCATGCTTGGAGGATCTCCTTCCTGGAGGGTTCAACCATGGGGGCTTTATCTTTTCTACGAAGGTCAGAATCCATGAAAGAAAAGGATAAAATATGGAAGAAACTAACCTGGAGACCAAGGGGACAGGAGCAAGGGCTCAAAACTCAGAAAGCCAAGAGGATGCAAGGAGGATGGTGGAGACTTAAGATGTTCGAAGAGATCGGCGGGACAATCTTTATACACCATTTTTGAACGTTCCATCCACTACAGTGCCACACAGAGATTCATGAGTGGAAGCTTCACCCAGCTGTCCTCAAGTTTTTTACTATTTGAGATATGATGCCTCGGTGACTTTCGAAAGGTACGATCCCACCCAATGATGGGATCCTGCACCCAATGATGGGACACAGATAAGAACAATCCAATAATGAAGCCAACTTTTTCCATTGATCGAGAAACATTTTTCTTAATATCCCCATGGATCACATCGCTTTCGGCGCCATTTCTTAAATGATGAGAGGACTTCGAAGAGACTTAACCTTCTCAAGGGCACGTGCTCGCCTCCGTTAATTTATGGCCCGTGAGGATTGATAAAAGCAGAAGATATGCGCTCCTTTCTCTTGGCCCGTGCTGTGCACGTGAGAGCCAAGATTCAGGAGCGGAAGAGCATATGATGTGGCTGATAAGAGCCACGTGTAAATTAATGGCCAAAATTATCTAACGGCAAGAATCGTTCGAACCAAGCGGCCCAGAGGCGGCCCCAGTTCACAAAGCGCCCCAGCTCCTAGGCGGCCCTAGTTCACAAAGCGGCTCTAGCTCATAAGCGGCTCCTAGGTAGCCCTGGCTCCTAAGCGGCCCCAGTTCAAAGGTGGCCTCATCCTCCTTTCATCCCTGAACTCAACCATTAGCTTCCCAAACAAGCTTTCGCTTCTGACAAGGACAGGCCCATCAGTCATCTCTGATTCGTATATGTCTAATAAGACAAACTATGTCTAATAAGACAAACTCTGCTGATTCTGGCACAAGCTCAAGAAGTCATAATCCATCATGAAACTTTAATTGCTCGGATCAGACGAACTCAAAAAGTCATCCTTCATTATAAAGTTTTAATGACTCTGGCCAGATAGTCTCAAAAGGTGATCATCTACCATAAAGTACCACCCTCGGCTCAGATGGGATGAATCCAACTCCATTAGTTCTGACATTCTATTGGCAAAAATCATAGCTCATCATGAGATTCCAATCTTATCCGGCAAGTTACGCAAACCCAAAGCAGCAACAAAACGGATAAAAGGGACCCCTGACCAAGGTACGAGCACTAAAGCAAACATTAGAAAATTTTCTCATCTTCTTTCTAACTCTCTTTCGAGCTTCTTCAAGACTTCTTGCAAATCTTAGAGTTGAGGCGAAGCTTCTTCGTCAAGGTCATGGCCCGTTCACTGATTCTCAAGAATGATAGCTCAAGATGATCAGGCATCCTCAATTATCAAGCTTTGAATGTAAGTAAAAGAATTATATCATCCAATATTTAATAGCAACAAGACGAAAAACAAAAAGAGAGATGAACGAAACTCTTCTCAACAGACAAATTTTTTCTAACTAAATCTTAACAAGTAAAATAATAATAAATATATTAGATATAAAAAAATAAATACATCAAGGACAATAATCATTTCTTGGCTCATCTCAATAAACATTTTTTTTCCAACCAAAAAAAAAAAAAACCAATTTGGGTTGCATATAAAATCAATTGTCTCCGATTAACATTTCCGCCAGCACTTTTTCTGAAAAAAAAAATCATCATTCATTGGCAGAGTAACTCCAATATTAGATGCAATACCACCCTAAGCTCTGTCTCTATCCAAAGAGACGGAGAGTGATTCCTTTCCTTCCTCCGCAAAGCATCCGCCTCCAATGCTTGAGTCTCGCTGCAACTTCACCACAAGCATGATTCCTTCCCCTAAAATCAAAGGTCTGCTTCCCCTCTCTCACTCTCTGCGTCGTCTGTCTCCCATTCTTAATCACTGAGTTCGATGTCCGTCGCTTCAAAGAGGCTTGCCTTCTCCGCTTGCCTTCTCCCATATTTTTCTCAAATAAGAATCGAGCCATTTGATGACTTTTTTCTTCAGGGTCCTTCTTCTCCAGCCTTGAGTAGGAGGAGCAAGGCTTTCTCAATAGGATCATTTCTGCTGCAAAATTGGAAGGTAGGAAAGAGGTTCAGCAACTCGAGAGAGCACTTCCTTGGATTCTGAGCCGAAGGTGAGATGCATGTCATCTATATGGATGCAATGGAAGGCCGGCTCTTGACTATTTCCTATTAGAAGGAAAAAGATCCAGCTAAGCCTGTGAGTTTACCATGGCTCTAATTCTAGTTCTAATTTTAAAATGGGAAAGGCTTATCCCAAAGCTCACGGAAAGTTGTCTGTAGCTCACCACAACAGTGGTGAGGCCATTTGTAATCAAATGTAATCCGAGTGCTATGACAGGAAAGAAGATCCAAAGGATATAATTCTTTACATCACACTTCAGCTTGCTGGTTGTTACCCATGAAATACCAATATATCAATTATTTATATAAGACATTAAAAAATTAGGCATGATTTTTATCTTGACTATTTTATCTCCTAATTTTTTTTAAATCATAAACTATATGAAATTTTAAGATCATATTGATTATTAAGAACATTAACCAAAAAATACCTGGATCCATTATATCGATCGTTGACTATGCGGAATTACTATGACCATCAAACACCAATAGATGAATACAATAGAGAGTGATTTGTCATCTTCCTTAACCAAATCTCCTAAGCTCCTTAATGCGAGCGTCGACTCTCTTCATGATGGAGAGAAGAGAAACTGTGTTATGATATGGTGTGTTAGGGATCATAATCGATAGGATCTTTATATAAGGTTTCCATAATACCCTAAATGGTATCTACTCAAATTAATTTTATATAATTCAAAAATTAATAGGTTACCAATATTAGACCACGTAATTTCAACCTATATTAAAAGATTATATAATTAAATGAGAATATATGTTGCCCAATATAGAACACATGATTAAATAGGAAATCTGATTTCTTATTGATTTACCTAATTTACCTAATATAAAAAATTTGATTTCCTAACAATCTCCCACTTAAGCTACATATTATTTCTGAATCAATTATACCATAAAATTCCTTAGCCGCACGTATGCAAGCTATTATTCTTAATTTTAGGCACGCATAAGTAAGCTATTTATTCTTTTTTTTTTTTCTTAAACAATCTACTCCATCTCATATACTAATGATGGAATCATCATGGCTTTTATCACAATAAGCGTGATTAACCACGATCATCACCATATATATTAATATACTCAATGACATAGATCAAATATGGATGAGTAGCATAAAAATTACATGCAATATGATCTCAAACATGTCTATTTCTATCTTGTTCTTTTTTAAACTTTAGTGAGATCAATTCAAAATCTTTAAATGCAATAAAACATTGCGTATAAAAAAACACACGTAAGTTCATAAATGAAACCATAAACTATTAACTTTATTATGCAAAAAATTAAATAACCCATCATCCAAAGTAAAACATACAATAAGGATACTCCACTAAATCAAGGTATCATCATAAATAACACCCATATGAGCAGTATACTCACAAGAGACCTTAGGCATCAAGCCCTTGGTTAATGGATCAGCTAGCATAAAATCTGTTCCTATATGTTTTATGGATATATGTCTATTCTGAACTCTCTCCTTAACAAATAGAAATTGATATCGAAAACTTTGACTTTGTCGAGCTTCTATTGTTGTTAGAATAAAAGACTGCAAAGTTATTGTTACAGTAAATCTTTAATGGCCTATCAATGCCATCTACCATACGTAGTCTAGTAGCAAAGTTTTACAGCCATAGCTCATGATTGGATACCTTGTAACAAGCTATGAACTCTGCAGCCATGGTTGAAGAAGTTATAAGAGACTATTTGCATATTTTCATAAGATAGCTCCCCAGCCAACATGTAGATATAGCCTGATATGGAGTGCATGCTATCTTGGCATTCCGTGAAATTAGAGTCAGAATACTAGATGATATCCAAACTGTCTGATTTTTGATAAGCGAGCATGTAATCTTTTGTTCTCTTCAAATAACGCAACACGAGTTTGGTTGCCTTCTAATGCTGTCACTCAAATATCTATCCAAAACTCCTACTATATGCTATATCAGGACGAGTGCTAACTTGAGCATACATTAAACTCTCTACTACCGAGGCATATGGAATCTTCTACATTTCTTTTCTTTTAAAATCATTATTAGAGCATTGTTTGAGCTAAACTTGTCTTCTTTGACCATGGGTATTAATGCAAATAAAGTTGCACAACCGCACTTACAAGAAGGGGAACTCATACATGGGCTTGGAAGGACTCAAGGGCAGCATACGCATGATCCTATAAGCTTGCCAAGTGGGTTAGTCATAAAACTTAGAGCTAAGCATTTCAAAAAAGTGTTAAATGGGCTAATTTAATAAGTTGGTGAAACGACAAAAACATAGGAGGCCAGCTCAAGTCCAAATCAGTTGCAAGGAAACCTGATCATTATGATTAAGGTTCTAGAGGCTTCTACTTAAGGACTTACATATTTTCAGCCTTAGGAGGATCAAGATATCAATTTTTAAATTTTAAGGATATTTATTTGGAAGGAGATGAAAGTCAATCTCTGAAGATTTAATTTAGATTTGAAATAGAAGAATCTTCTAGATGACAATCCCTTAATTTTAGGAATTTGATTTAGATTATGTTAATCCCTTAATTCTAGATATCAATCCCTTAATTTTGGGGATTTGATTTAGATTATGTCAATCCTTTAATTCTAGATGTCAATCCCTTAATTTTGGAAATTTGATTTAGATTATGTCAATCCCTTAATTTTGAAAAAACTTTCTTTAAATATGTTATAAGAGAATATTTTAGAGAATTTCTAAACTCTATATAACAACCAAGGATTGTACTTTGGAGGGGGAGTCAAGAATAATATCAAATTATTTATTTGTGTTCTTCTTTATTCTTGAAAGGACTCTTAAACTTATCAAGTTTATTCTTGTGGCGTTCAAGCAACCAGACTTATCACTTGAGTTCTTGAGACTTTGGTATGGCATCTTCCATTATGAGTTCTTGGTTCTTATCTTGTTAGGTAACGGGTCAAGGCTCAACAAACTTGAGTCTTGAAGATCTTAGGGTTCAGTTCCACATTTGGTGTTGGATTTTGTCACGTTGATGGCGAGGTTCATATCATGTGTGTCTCCTTGTTGGCCTCATATTGATTTTGATGATTACAAATAATTAAGTATGATACTAATGATCTTGTGATTGAGTTAAACAAAAGATGAATCATCAAGAAGATGGTATTACTTCAAATCAAGGTAAACTATAATTCAAAATGAAAGGTATTATAGGTATTGTATAAAATGCTTGTAGTGATTATATTATTCTTCAATGAACTTAAGTTTTACAGTCATTAGACGATTTTCACATGTTTATGTTTGAATGGTTCGTTCCACAAAATGACTTTTAAATTTAATTATATTACAGTATCTTGAATTGGATTCAATTATCTTACAAGTTCTTATTTATAACTCTGATATTTTGAATGTCTGCCAAAGAATCTTTAAAGGGTATTTAATCGATGCCATATTTTGTCTATATCAATTATTTGTTGCCTCTGATGCTTATTTTGGCATACTGGTTCTTATGTTGGAATGCCAATTTTGTTTGGTTTTCGGACGTGGCTCCTTGATGTTTATTCTTGGCTTGCCAATTTTTATTTTGGCATGCCAGCTTCTTGGATCTCTTGGCTGATTTCCTGTGCTCAAAAATTGGAATGTCAATTTGAGATGTCGGCTTGCCGATTTTTCATTGCTCTCGGCTGGCTTCCTGTGCTCAAAAATTGGAATGCCAATTTGAGATGTTGGCTTGCTAATTTTTCACTGCTCTCGGCTGGCTTCTTGTGCTCAAAAAATTAGAATGCCAACTTTTTAATTTGGCTTGCTGGTTTCTAAACTCCATCGGCTAACACTTTCTGTATCAAAAGTTGGGATGCCAATTGAATATGTTGGGCTGCCAGTTTCTGCACTTGGTCTGCTGGACTTCAAAATTAGCTTGTCGATTTTATGGATTGGCATGCTATTTTTCCCTTTAGCTTACCATTTTATGTTTTGGGATATCGTTCTCTTTGGATTTTTGGACGTCTTGTTGGCTGATTCTTGTTCCAATTTTTTCTGTCTAGTAATTCCATTGTTGGAGCTTCTTTGATTCTTCACTTGAGCATCTAATTTCTAGAGTTAGGCAATCGGATCTTAATCTTGGATGGCTAGACTTCTTAGATAAGCTTGCTAAGTGTTGTTGTTGCTGTTACTCTCTCTTTTCTCTATTTCACAACGGTCATGCAACGGCTATATTTTTTTATGTTGGTTATATATTGAGTTGTTGATTAGTGATTCTAGAGCAGAAAAGAAAGAGAAAAAGAAAAAAAATAGTGTAAAAAATAATGTAAAAAATAGAGTAAAAATCTTGTTGAAAATCTTTGTAAGAAGAATCATTTGAAAAGAGATTTATTATTTGTAAAGAGGTGTATTGGAGTGTTGCATTGATTGTTTCAAGCCACTGGAGTTTACTCATCGTTGATTCTTGAAGTGGTGATTAAAGTTCCAACAATCCTCTTTGAAGAGCATTCAAAGCATCAATGAAAGCTTCATTGTTGCTGCTGCGCTATTAAAGAAAGAAGGTATTTTGTGTTAAGCTCTTCAAGTTGCTAAATATTTCATTGTTTTATCTGCTCATTTATTAGGAGCATCTTGTATTAACTTGATATTATTGTGCTTGATCTTGTAAGGCTCGCTTGTGTCTGAAAATAAGTGTGCTAGCCCGGAAGGCTAGAGTGAAAGGTCCTCTTGTATCCATAAATAAGAAGACTAGCTCGGAAGGCTAGTGTGTAAAGTCTTCTTGTACCCATAAATAAGAAGACTAGCCCGGAAGGCTAGTGTGTAAGGCTGGCTTATGTCTATAAACAAGTTTGCTAGCCAGGTAGGCTAGTGATGATAGTGAAATTCCTAAGGAATTCTTAGGGAGTGGATGTAGGCGCAGGGTTGGCATCGAACCACTATAAATCTTATTGTGTTTATGTGTGATATTTTCTGTGATGGCTTGCATATTAGTTTCACTTCACTACACTTGATTTATTTATGAAAAATATTAAGTGCATATACTTGCTAGATGTCTATTAATTTTGAAAGAATCCAATTCATCCTTCCTCTTAGGTTGCTATATCTGGGCAACAAGTGATATTAGAGCAGGTGCTCTTGATTTTAAGCCTTAAAAAACTTTGAGCCAAAGATCATGGCAACCCAAATGAGTTCTATATTGAGTGAGGGGCAATCCATTAATAGACCACCACTTTATAATGGCACAAATTACACTTATTGGAAAGCACGTATAAAAATTTTTATTCAAGCACTTGATTATGATTTGTAGAGCATTATAGTCAATGGACCTTACACATCCACTATTAAATCTGATAATTTTATTGTTTCCAAACCAAAAACGGAATAGGATGTGCATGAGAAGAAAATGGCTTAGCTCAATGCAAAAGCCATGAATGTTTTATATTGTTCTTTAGATGTAAATAAATTTAATCATATTTCTACATGCATATTTGTTAAAGAAATTTAGGATAGACTTGAAGTTATCCATGAGGGTACCAACCAAGTCAAAGAGTCAAAAATAAATATACTTGTGCATAAATATGAATTGATTAAAATTGAATCTTATGAAAGTATTTCTGATATGTTCACAAGATTTCTTGATATTATTAATAGGTTGAAAAGCCTTGAAAAATCCTATACTAACGGTGATCTTGTGAGAAAGGTATTGAGATCCTTACCAAGTCTTAGGAGGCCAAAGTCACCGCAATACAAGAAGCCAAGGATCTTAACATTCTATCTCTTGAAGAATTGATTGGATCGTTGATGACTCATGAGCTTCAATAAAATCAACATCTTGATGAAGAAGAGTATAAAAATAAAAGATTTATAGCACTAAAGTGTGCTGCCTAAAAGGATGAGAATGAGGACTTAAGTGATAGTGATGAAGATAATGATCTAGCTCTCATTATAAGAAAATTTAAGAAATTTATGAGAAAAAAATTTGATGGAAGAAAAAGGGCATTAATGAAGGGAGAGTCAAGCTATGAAAAAAAATAAAATAATTTTTTAAAAATGTAATGAGCCGGGACACTACAAGTTAGATTGTCCATATCTAAAGAAAGGTCCCAAGAAATTCAAGAAGAAAGCTATGGTAGCCACTTAAAGCGATAGTGACACATCAAGCTCCAAAGAAGAAGAAAAAAAATGAAAAGGCCAATATTTGTTTTATGGTGGATATAATAAGGTAAGTCCTAGCATTTTAGATGATTTTACTTTTGATGAATTGCATGGTGCATTTTATGAATTGATAGATGATTTGACAAAACTTAGTTCTAAGAATAAAGAATTAAAAAATCAAGTTAAAAACTTAACTTTGGAAAGAAAAAGATTTTAAAAAAATGATTATTTAAAATAAGAGAACAAAGATTTGAAAAATGAAGTAAATAAGCTTAAACTCATTGTTGATAAATTTACTTTAAGCTCAATCAAACTTAACATAATTCTTGGAAATCAAAAAGTAGTTTTTGATAAAGCAGGCTTAGGATATAATCCTTTAAAGAAACAAAAGCTTTTGAAAAATATTTTTGTTCCTCAAAATGACTTTTCTAATATTACATGTTTTAAATATGGTTTGAAAGGTCATAAGTTATATGCATGCAATATTATTAAAAAGATTTGGATTTCAAAAGGAATCATCTTGACTAACCTTAAAAGATCCAAGAAAGCTTGGGTACCTAGAAGCAAGACTTGATATTTTGTATGCATGTATGTCTTGCAATCCGTGAAGCTAATAGAAAATGATACTTGGATAGCGGGTGTTCAAGACACATATCGGGTGATGAATCACAATTCTCACTTTGAATACAATGATGGAGGAGTAGTTACCTTGAAGATAATAGCCAAAGTAAAATTGTTGGCATTGATAAAATTAGTATCACTCTCTCTACTTTTATTGATAATATTTTGCTTATAAATGGATTGAATCATACTTGCTTAACATTAGCTAATTTTATGATGAAAGGTTATTTTGAATTATCTCTTTGCATTGTTACCAACCTTGCTAATGATTGCATGGAATTTATTGGTCATAGGTTTAGAAATATTTATATTATTGATTTAAATGACCATAGTTTCGATTGTCTAGTTATCATAAATGCTAAAATTGATGAATCTAGTTATGGCATCATAGACTTGCTCATGTCAGCATAGATTTGCTTTCTAAATTATTCAAAAAGGATTGGTTAAAGGTTTACCAAATTTGAATTTTGAAAGATTAGATTTGTGATGCATGCAAATTTTGAAAAACAAACTAAAATTTCTTTAAAGTCTAAAAATATGATTTCAACTTCTAGACTTTTAGAACTTTTGCATATGAATTTATAATTATTGATGATTTTCTCGATTTATATGATTCTTATTCTTAGTTAACAAAGATAAAGCTTTTTCTGCATTTCAAAAATTTTAAAGGCATTTCAAATGAAAAAGGTTTTTTGTTTTATCCATTATAGGTATTCAAAGAAAGGAATTTGAAAATCATCATTTAAAAATTTTTTGTAATAGTAGAAAGAAATTCATATTATATTCGATAAAGCTAATGATCTTCCATCAAGGAAGAGAAAGGTTTTAAATGATGTAGATAAAATTGAAAATCAAATCAAGAAATTCCCCTTGAAAGAAAAAGGGGATTCAACGATATAAGCAATACATGAAAAGAAATTCAACATGATGAGCCTTAAGGTAATGCTGAATTTGAAAGAGAATGGAGGTATGTTCATAATCCATTTTATAATATTAAGACTAGATCATCATTTAGGGATGCTTGTAATAATTTAGCTTTTGTTCCTTATATAGAACCTAAATATCATGCATGATAATAGACACTAGTTAGTAGACCACATGACCATCCAATTATTGGGACTAAATAAATATTTAGAAACAAGTTAGATGAGCATGGTAATATCATTATAAATAAAGCAAAATTGGCAAAATTAGAATATAATCAGTAGAAAGAAATTGATTTTGATGAATCTTATGTTCCTATTGATAGATTAAAAACTAGTCGATCACTCCTTGCATTTACATTTTATATAAATTTTAATTATGTCAAATGAATGTTAAGAACACTTTTCTTAATGAATATATTGTTGAACAAGTGTTTGTTGATCAACCATCCAGATTCGAAAATCTTGAGTTTTCAAATCATGTATTCAATTGAACAAAGCTTTATATGGTTTGAGACAAGTACCCTGGACGTGGTATAATAGGCTTATTAAGTTCTTGATTAGCAATAAATTTATTCATACAAATATTGATGCATCATTATTTATTAAAAGAAAAAATATGATATGTTGATAGTGTAAATTTTTATAAACGACATTGTATTCGATACTGCTAATGATTTCTTGTACCAAGACTTTGCAAAGTTTATACAGGAAGAGTTTGAGATGAGCATGATGGGTGAACTCAATTACATTCTCGGACTTCAAATCAAGCAATCAAAGAAGAAAATCTTCATAAGCCAATCCAAGTACATCAAGAAAATCTTGAAGAAATTTGGCATGGAGATATCCAAATGTACATGTGTCGGGTGACATGGGTCGCGGGCCCATGATCGGCAATAGATGATATCAGTAATAATTGGTATCAGTTTGATTTGTATACTCCTTGCTTGACATGATTCTATTATGAGTCCTAGATCTTTAAATGCTTATTTTATCTGTGGTATCATTTCTTGATCATGTTTTATAATAAATTGTTTATGAGTGAAATGAAAAGGACTTGATAGATGTGATGCAAAATATCTTATGAAATATATATTTGATATGTAGTAATTGCTATAGAATCTCTATGTATTGAGATTAGCATGGTACACTTATAAAATACTTGGATTATATGATATTGGTATCATTTCTTGCATAAAATTTTTTATTGCATATAAATCAAATTTAAAATATTTAGGAAAAGAACAATGTAAGCATATATGAAATCAAACATTTTTTTTGTGGTATCTATTAACATTGTATCTCAACATGTTTTTACATTAGAAAGGGAGAGAATGAATTTGTTTGAATAATTAGATACTTTGATACATTAAGCACTATGATATATTGAGCATTAAATGTCTTATTGTAATAATTGCTTCGATGTATGAAAGTGGTTTGATGTATTGAGTATTAAATATCTTAATTGGTATCAACTCTTATATGATGCAATGATATGAATATATTTTCTTATTGGTATCAAACTATAGAACCTGCTACCTTACTCTTATATGAAAAAGTAATATTTTGATCCTAAATTTAATTTTTTTAATTGGTATCAATTGAGTTATGAATAATGATTGTTATTAAATAGTTGATCTTTTTATGCTTTATTTATGCTACTTCTTATTACTATTGAAGAAAAGATAAACAAAAATTATGCACATTCTTTCATCTCTTTTTGATTGATGATAAAAAGGGAAAGAGAATAGCATACAGTTCAATCATGGAGGAGACAAAAGCATACATTTTATTCATGAGAGAGAATAGCATTCATAGAAAAGAATAGCATGCATTGTGGTATTTTAAAAAGAAAAAAAAGTATACATTTAAAAGAAAAGAGAATAGCATATCATGAGAGAAAAATGCATATATCATGGTATTTCAAAATAATGCATATATTCAAAACCAAAAGGGGAGTTATACAATGTATCTTTTAAATATTATATTTTATGTGTTCTTAAAATTTAGAGTTTCGGTACAATACACTAAATTTTGGCATGCGTTGTCTATTACTTTAAGTTATCAAGGAATGTTATGATTAAAATTTTTTATTTTTTTATTGTATACTTAATGGTTCTGTCATCATCAAAAAGGAAAGATTGTTGGCCTCATATTAATTTTGATGATTACAAAATAATTAAGTATGATACTAATGATCTTGTGATTGAGTTAAATAAATTTCAGATGAATCATCAAGAAAATGGTGTTATATCAAATCAAGGTAAACTGTGATTCAAAATGAAAGGTATTACAGGTACGACTTTTTGCATGTTTTATGTTTGAACGGTTCATTCAACAAAATGACTTTCAAGTTTAATTGTATTTGCATTATCTTGAACTGGATTCAATTATCTTACAAGTTCTTATTTATAACTCTATGATATTTTGAATGTCTTCCAAAGAAATCTTTAAAAGGTATTTATTCGATGCTGGATTTTGTCTCTATCAATTATTTGTTTCCTTTCGGATTGGCTCCTGATGGTTATTATTGGCTTGATGGTTGATATATTGACTTGCCAATTATTGTTGCCATTTAGATTGGCTATCTGATGCTTATTTTGGCATACTAGTTCTTATGTTGGAATGCCAATTTTGTTTGGTTTTTGGACGTGGCTCCCTAATGTTTATTCTTGGCTTATCAATTTTTATTTTGGCATGCCAGTTTTTTGGATCTCTTGGTTGGTTTCCTATGCTCAAAAATTGGAATGCCAATTTGAGATGTCAGCTTGCCGATTTTTCACTGCTCTCGACTGGATTCCTGTGCTCAAAAATTGGAATGCCAATTTGAGATGTCGGCTTGCCAGTTTTTCATTGCTCTCGGCTAGCTTCCTGCGCTCAAAAAATTGGAATGCCAACTTTTCATTTGGCTTGTCGGTTTCTAAACTCCATCGGCTGACACTTATCTATATCAAAAGGTGGGATGCCAATTGAATATGTTGGGCTGTTGGTTTTTACACTTGGTCTGCTGGATTTCAAAATTAGCTTGCCGGTTTTATGGATTGGCATGCTATTTTTTCCTTTAGCTTGCCATTTTATGTTTTGGGATGTCGTTCTCTTTGGATTTTCGGATGTCTTGCTGGCTGGTTCTTGCTTCGATTTTTCTATCCAGTAATTTCATTGTTGGGGCTTCTTGATTCTTCACTTGGCATCTAATCTCCGAAGTTAGACAACTAGATCTTAATTTTAGATGGCCAGACTTCTTAGGTAAGCTTACCAAGTGTTGTTGTTGCTACTCTCTCTCTTCTCTATTTTACAACGATCATGCAACGGCTATATTTTTCTGTTGGTTATATATTGAGCTATTGATTAGTAATTCTAGAGCAGAAAAATAAAAAGAAAAAGAAGAAAAATTGTGTGAAAAATCATGTGAAAAATAGAGTGAAATTTTTGTCAAAAATCTTTGTGAAAAGAATCATTTGAAAGAGAGATTTATTGTTTGTAAAGAGGTGTATTGGAGTGTTGCATTGATTGTTTCAAGCCACCAGAGTTCATTCATGGTTGATTCTTGAAGTGGTGATTAAAACTCCAACAACCCACTTTGAAGATGATTCAAAGCATCTATGAAAGCTTCATTGTTGCTGCTGCACTATTGAAGAAAGAAGCTACTTCGTGTTGAGCTCTTTAAGTTGCTAAGTATTTCATTGTTTTATCTACTCATTTATTAGGAGCATCTTGTATTAACTTGATATTATTGTGCTTGATCTTGTAAGGCTTGCGTGTGCCCGAAAACAAGTGTGCTAGCCCGAAAGGCTAGAGTGAAAGGTCCCCTTATACCCATAAATAAGAAGACTAGCTCGAAAGGCTAGTGTGTAAGGTCCCCTTGTACCCGTAAACAAGAAGACTATCCTAGAAGGCTAGTGTGTAAGGCTTACTTGTATCCGTAAACAAGTTTGCTAGCTAGATAGGCTAGTGGTGATAGTGGAATTCCCAAGGGATTCTTGGAGAGTGGATGCAGGTGCAGGATTGGCACCAAACCACTATAAATCTTATTGTGTTTGTGTGTGATATTTTTTATGATTGTTTGCATATTAGTTTTACTTCACTACACTTGATTTATTTGTGAAAATATTTAAGTGCACATACTTGCTAAATAGTCTACTAATTTTAAAAGAACCCAATTCACCCCTCCTCTTGGATTGTTATATCCGGGCAACACTCCTAATTTACTATCTTTCATTCCGAATTTACTTAAAACTTTCTCAATATAGCCCTTTTGCGACAACCCAAGAATACCTTAGGAATGATCTCTCAATATTGAATACCTTATATAAAAAAGGCATTACCAAGATCTTTCATTTCAAAATTTTTCATTAAAAATTTCTTGGTTTCATGCAATAGGCTTATATCACTGCTAGCAATTAGAATATCATCGATATATAATACCAAAAAAATATATTTACTTTCACTGAACTTGTGATATACACATTCATCAACAACATTAACCTCAAAACTATACAAAGTTATGACTTGTGATACCATTAACGGGAAGCCTATTTGAGACAATAGATGAATTTCTTCAACTTGCAAATCATAGACTTTAGATCACCCGATACAAAGTTTTTTGGTTATACCATATAGATTGTTTCGTCAATGTCTCCATTGAGAAACATTATCTTGACATTCAGATGAAGCTCTAAATCAAGATGAGCTACCGATGTTATTATTGTTGTAAAAGAGTCTTTCAAAGATATTGGAGAGAAAGTCTCCTTGTAGTCAATGCCTTTTTTCTAAGTAAAGCCTTTAGCGATTAGATGCACCTTATATCTCTCGACATTGTCTTTCGAATATCTTTGATTTTAAATATCCATTTATAGCCAATGAGCTTCGTACCTTTAGGTAGTTCGATAAGATCCCAAACCTCACTGTCTTTCATAGACTTCATATCATCCTTCATGGCCTCAATCCAATTTTGGGAGTTAGAACTAAGCATGGCTTGACAAAAGTTGATCGGATTATCTTCTATTAAACCAATGCCATCCTCATGTTCTTAGAGAAAGATGATATAATTATCTGGAATTGTGTTTCTTCTCTTTCTAGTGGATCTTCACAATGGCACTTCTTGAGATTGTTGAGTTTGTTCTATAGATGGTGCTTAAGGGAGGATTTCATTATTGTCTAGTGCCGAAGTTGTATCTTGAACGACAATAGGTATAAAAACCCGATAACTATCAACAACAGATTTTTCTTCAAAAACAATATTCCTTATGTTTTCTTTCCTTCCAAACTCAATATCCTTAAGGAATCTTACATTTTTCGTTTGAAAAATAGATCTTGATGTGGGATCTTAAAACTTATAGCCCCGAGAGCATTTGACGTAATCAATAAAATAGCAGTTAATCATCCTTGAGTCCAGTTTTCTTTTATATGGCTTGTAAAGCCGCACCTCAGTTGGACAACTCCAAATGCGCAAATGCCTAATACTAGGCTTCTTGCTCGTCCAAAGCTCATAAGGGGTTTTGGCAATTACTTTGCTTGGTGCCCTATTAAGGATGTAAACTGCGGTCTTCAAGGCTTCCCCCAAAAGTGACCCTGGTAAAGAAGAATAATTAATCATAGTTTTTACCATATCCTTAAGAGTTTCGGTTTCATTGTTCTATAACACCGTTCATGCTGGGTTTGCTCGGCATAGTATATTGTGAAAAATTCCATATTCTTTAAGAAAAGGTACGAAGGGTCCTGAACGTTGCTCTCCTGATCCGTCATACCTTTCGTAATACTTGCCACCATGGTCAGATTTGGCAGCCTTAATTTTCTTTCCAAGTTGAAGTTCAACTTCAGCTTTGAAAGACTTGAAAATGTCTAGGGATTGTGACTTCTCATGTATCAAATATAGATAATCGAATCTAAAGTAGTCGTCTATGAACATAATAAAGTACCGTTGTCCACTCCAAGAAGCCATAGGAAATGGACTACAAATATCAGTATATATGAGTTCTAAGACATCTATAGCTCTCTCAGCACCTAATTTTCTCTCGTTTGTCCATTTCCCCTTGATGCACTCAACACAGACTTGGAAGTCTATTAAATCTAGGGGTTCAATTATTCCATCTGACACAAGCCTATGAATTCTCTACTTAGAAATATGACCAAGCGCTTGTGCCATAAGGTAGCAGAATTTTCATTTAATTTTTGCTTTGTACTCTATGAACTTGTTTGCAATATTTCATTATAGGAACTAACAACATCAAGCATATATAAATTATTAACCAAGGAACCAGAACCAATAAGATTTGGATTTTGGTAGAGACTAACTTTATTATTTCCAAATAAACAAGAAAATCCTGATTTATCCAAAGAAGAAACATAAATTAAATTTCATCGAAAAAATGGTACAATGAAAGTCTCAAATAAATCCAAATAAATTTTAGTCCTTAATTACAATCTAAAAGTCTTAATGGCCTTCACTGTAACTTTATTGCCATCACCCACAAAGATGAATCTTTCAGCATCACTTTGTTGTCAACTCCACAGGCAACTATGCATAGATATACTTATGTGAGCAGTAGCACCAAATCTGCCCATCAAGTATCCTTAGGTACATAAGCTAAATTAACTTCAGAACAAACTAGAGTCAGAAGCTTACCCTTTTTCACACGCCATGCAACACACTTGGGACACTATATTTTCATGTACCCCGGCTTCTTGTAAAAGTAGCAAGCAAACTCCTTATCTTGCTTCTTTTGTTTCTTCTGCTAAGTAGATTCTTTCGTAGCATCCTTAGCTTTCTTTTTCTTCTTATTCTGGAAGGTTGTCTTCAAATGAGCACTTTTAGTCTTATCTCACTGTTGCCTCTCTTCCTTTTGCACACAGTGAGATATAAGCTCATTGAGGGACCACTTGCCCTTTTGAGTGTTATAACTCACTTTGAATTGCCCAAAGTATGCAGGAAGAGATATCAAAACTAAGCACACGAGCAAGTCCTCAGACAATTCTAATTTAAGTAACTTGAGTTTTGATATGAGGTGAGACATCTCCATGATGTACTCTCTTATGTTCCTTTTTCTCTTATACTTCGTGGTGATGAGTTTAGCCAAGAGGTTACTTGCCTTCGATTTTTCATTCTTGGCAAAATATTGCTCAATGTTCTCAAGGAATCTTTTTGCATTCTCACTCTCAGCAATAGAACTCGAAACACTTCTAGAATAAAGTTTTTCATGATCATCAAGCACATTTGGTTAGAGCAATCCTACTTTTCAATTTTAACTTCATTGAGATTTTTTGGAGTAATAGTGGAACGCTCTAACCTAAGTACAAGATCCAAATCCATACAACTAAGGACAATCTCCATGGTTTCTTTTCAAATTTTAAAGTTTGTTCCCCTCAGCATTGGGATGTTGTTAACTTGGGCAAAAACTTTAGTAGCATCAAAAACTAAATGGAGAACAAAATAAACAAGTACACTCACATCAATAAGCATGTCATACAAATAAAATATATATAAACAAATAATTTGAATTGGGAACCTATCATAAGATACCTAGCACAACATTAATTTCTTATCTTTGGACAAAGAAATTAATGGTAAGTGATACTTTTAGCGCAGTGATCAAATGCTGACAATCAGTTTCGTCAAACAAGAGTCTTTCTTTGGATCGACTTTTATTCACATGAAAATCTTTATGATCATCATACATTTATCACCATAAGTATGTCTGTTATTTAGCCAAATAATAACCTTTCTTTGGACTAGTCATTATTCGCATAAATAACACACATACACATCTTATATTTCAAAATAAATAAATCTACATAATAGAGGTTACTTTGGTAACTTATTGTTTTGATTAATTTATTTTAAAATATTAGATAAATTAAAATAAAATTATGCACATAAATTTCATATATTTGTTCATGTAAATATGCCAAAATGTGCGGCACTTGAAACTCTCCCAAGTCAGCCTCTCCTTGGTGTTGTGTGACCTAACCCTCTTGGCAGTCTATGGCTCTCCTAAAACATCGGTAGTTGGGTCAACGCACTGAGGTACTATCAATAGCCTTTCTTGTTGGTGCACCCTGATGTTCCTATCAAATGCCCATTGGATCAAATAGCCTGAGTACTACCAGTAGCCTTCCCCTCTTGGACTATCCCTGTATGAGAACAATAGGAACCAAGAACATCTGAGCCTTTTGGTATTTTTCTAATCCGAATAATAAGTAAATATATATGTATCTAAATCTTTATTTTAGTCAATATTGAAATTTAAGCAATAATACGTGTTGACTAAAAGTAAAGTCATGAATCCTAGAGTAACTAGAATCAAGAATTGAAACTCAATCCGTAAAACCAAAAGTAATATGAATCAAACCTATCAAATATGAGTACAAAAACAATATCCGATGAATAAAGCAGTAATAACTCAAAGGCCAAAATAATAAACTAGATGATATAGATCATATACATATATATGCCATGACCAAACAATAGTCGAAGAATCCAGAGACCAAAACCCATTGTAAGCACAAAGACGATTTGTATTTACTTATTAATCGAATAAAAATATTCCTGATGATTACATACGACCACTCTGATACCACTTGTTAGAATTTTTTTTAAACCATAAACTATATGAAATTCAAGATCATCATGTTGATCATTAAGAACGTTAACCGAAAAATACTTGGATCTATTGATATCGATAGTTAACTACCGCAAAATTATTATGACCATCAAACATCGATAAATGAATGCAATAGAGAATAGTTTGCGGCCTTCTTCAACTAAATCGCCTTAGCTCCTTAATGAGATGGTTGTTTCTCTTTCTGATTGGGAGAAGAAAAACTATGTTGTGATTTTGTGTGTTGGGGACCATAACCAATAGGGTCTTTTTATAGGGTTTCCATAATCCCCTAAATGGTATCTACTTAATAAGTTACCAGATCACATAATTTCAACCCATATCAAACAGTTTATATAATTGAATGAGAATATATGTTACACAGTATAGAACGCGTGATTTTCTATTGACTTACTTAATATAGAAAATTTAATTTTTTAACACAATATAGAAAATATGATTTTTTATTGATTTATCTGATATAAAAAAATCTAATTTTCTGATATAATATAAAAAATGATTTTTTTATTAATTTATCTAATATAAAAAAATTGATTTTGTAACATTATCTTCTAATTTCATGATCCTTATTTAAAGTTGAAGACATTATTAGGAAAGTGGCCTATGTCACAAAGATCCGGAAAGAGCACTGAAGAAAACAGTGCACCAAATTTAATAGCATGACATGACATAATACTCCAATTTCCCTACATTGCAGGCATGGTAACTGCTGGTCGTGAGGAGAAAAGGCATACCTCATTTTCGATCAGCAGCAAAAGCGGCGGATAGTCCAAAGATGAAGGCTTCAGAATCTTTGGTGTGTTAATTATTGGGGAATGCGGAATATCCTCAAGATCACGGCTATAGCGTATATGAGTAATACAAAAAACTTTTACCGTTCTAATCTATGAGTACAAGATCATACCTTCAGATTTGAACTTTGGAACACTTTGATTCGATTGCTCGACCTCAACCTTTTAGCCTTCCGCCGTATTCCCAAAATACCTTCTTCTCTCACAAGATGGTGGGATCTCTTGGCCGTCCTAGGGTTTCTTGTTTTCTTTCTCCAAAAATGTTCTCAAAACCTTAACCCTAGCAACCAACTGAGAGGGTATTTATAGGGCTACAACAGGGACCAATAGGCAAATATGAAAAGGACTTCCCACGTAATTAAATCTCCCAATCCTACCCCGGGTTAGGATTCAATTACGTAAATTACAATTCATTCCACTAAAGAATTATAATTGTACTCCTAATCATATTCGAATTTATATTTTCGAGCCTTAATATTAAATACTTATTATCTCCCCACGTTAAGATTACAGATATCCACCAATTAAATTTAATTACTGACAATATAATTTAATTGGCTTTTATTATCCTTGAGACTTATCCACTTAACTTATTTGATGTATCGGATTCAAAATCCACTTGCAAGATTTGATACAATCAAAACTTATAAGCTTCTCAAGGGGATATCATCAATCCAATTTATCAGGACGTGGTTTCCTTCAACTATTAATATTCACCATATATATAATGTTATTGCCCAACCCACTGAGTTTATTGACTCATATAGAATCTCACTCTATGTGTAATCAAAGCAATAATCACTACATACACGTGTCTAGAAATAGAATTCGGATTAAGAGCATAAGTAATCATAATATTCATGAGTTTTAAATTATTTTATAAAGTCAGTATAAAATAATTAACTCAACTGGGTCCTGTTCAATACACACAAAGTGTACTAGCACAAATAGTTAGAATAAACCATTCCCCGTAGTCAAGACAGACCTACTAAAAATTTGTGCTACAGTTCTACTGATGGTGTGTCCAATTCCATCTAAAACTGTGAACAATAAACTTGTATTCCAAAAGAACCGATGATCTAGTCTTCTGTGTGTAAGCCGTACTCTACACACTAGATCAAATACTCTTTGTAAATACTAGACACATGCACATATATAGTAAATGGCACACATTGCTCAAAATGAATTCTCATTAAAATATAAAGACATAACATAAAGCATATCTTTTAGTCTATATCTCTATCAATCTCCCACTTAGACTCAAAGCAATGCTTGTACACATCTAACTCCCATGCCCTCTACATGTCTATCAAAAACTTTCGAAGTTAAACTCTTTGTAAAAGGGTCTGCCAGGTTGTCCTCAGATGTAACCTTGGTCACCAGCACGTCACCTCTTTGCACGATGTCACGTATCAGGTGATACTTACGCTCAATGTGTTTAGATTTCTTATGGGTCCTGGGTTCCTTCGAATTAGCAACTGCCCCACTATTATCACAATAAAGTGTAATAGGTAATTGCACTGAAGGTATCACACTAAGATCCAAAAGAAAGTTTCTTAGCCAAACAGCCTCTTTTGCAGCCTCAGATGCAGCCACATACTCAGCTTCCATGGTAGAGTCAGCAACACAAGTTTGCTTCACACTCCTCCAACTAATGCTCCACCACCCAAAGTGAACACATATCCCGAGGTTGATTTCCTAGATTCATTATCTGATTGGAAGTCCGAATCTGTATATCCTATAGGCACAAGACTATCTGCTTGGTAAACTAACATATAATCTTTAGTCCTTTTCAGGTACTTAATTATATGTTTTACTGCAGTCCAATGTTCTCGCCCAGGGTTAGACTGAAATCTGCTAACCATGCCTACGGCAAAACAGATATCAGGTCTAGTACATAGCATAGCATACATTAGGCTTCCTACTGCAGAAGCATAAGGAACTGCCTTCATACTTTCTATCTCTTCAGGTGTCTTAGGACACTGATCCTTAGATAGAGAAATTCCATGCCTGAAAGGAAGAAATCCTTTCTTGGAATTATGCATACCAAAACGGGTGAGAATTTTATCGATATAAGTGGCTTGAGATAAGCATATCATCCTTTGCTTGCGATCTCGCAAAAGCTTGATCCCTAGGATGTGACTTGCTTCTCCCAAGTCCTTCATATCAAATTGTCCAGATAACCATACCTTGACCGAAGATAACACTCCCATATCGTTTCCAATAAGTAAGATGTCATCCACATATAGCACCAGAAACACCAAAGTTTTTCCATCACGCTTCTTGTACACACATGACTCGTCAGGACTTTGATCAAAACCATAAGATTTAATAGCTTGATCAAAACGAGTATTCCAAGATCTAGATGCCTGCTTAAGTCCATAAATGGACCTCTTAAGCTTGCACACCAAGTGCTCCTGGCCTTTTACTATAAAACCGTCTGGTTGCATCATGTAAATGCACTCGTCAAGATTTCCATTAAGGAAAGCTGTCTTGACATCCATTTGCCAAACTTCGTAATCGAAATGAGCTGCAATGGATAAGAGAATCCGGATAGACTTAAGCATAGCTACTGGTGAAAAGGTTTCCTCATAGTCGATCCCTTCTTTCTGAGTAAAACCTTTTGCAACTAGCCTAGCCTTGAAGGTTTCCACCTTCCCGTCTGCTCCTCTCTTCTTCTTATAGATCCACTTGCATCCGATGGGTTTTACTCCTCGGGTGGTTCTACAAGATCCCAGACCTGATTAAAGTGCATAGACTCTATCTCTGATTTCATAGCATTTTGCCAAAGAGTTGCATCTTTATCCTGTAATGCTTCATTGTAGCTACTGGGTTCAGTATCCAGTTCATCAGAGATTCTGTCATATGACTCTCCAAGGAACATATACCGTTTAGGTGTATTTACAACCCTCCCACTACGACGAGGCACAACCTGATTGTATGTGCTTGTAGTAATACGATCTGACTCTGATCCTTGTGCTCCATCAACCTGCACTGGTTCTGAAACTGGTGCATTAATGGTATCCTTTTGTACCAGTTCAGGGTCAGTTCGTGTTACTATACTTCTCCCACTACGAATAGTTAATGGGAAGTTTGGGAACCCACTTTCTTGTGGTGTTTCTGCTTGTACTATTGGTATTAAAGGAGCCAGTCTAGTTTTATCGCCTCTCAACTCTTCTAGAGCAATTTTACTTCTGGGTTTGTGGTCTATAATATAGTCCTCCTCAAGAATCGGGCATTGGTGCTAACAATGACCTTCTGATCCTTAGGACAATAAAATAAACCACCTTTTGTTCCTTTAGGATATCCAACAAAGAAGCATACATCTGTCCTTGATTCCAACTTATCTGGTTTACCTTTTAGTACATGTGCTGGACAACCCCAAACCCGAACATGTCTTAGACTAGGCTTGCGCCCAGTCCACAGTTCTGTGGGTGTCTTAGGTACTGACTTAGATGGTACCAAGTTAAGAATATATGCAGCTGTCTCTAATGCATATCCCCAAAACGAAATAGGTAAGTCTGAATAACTCATCATAGATCTAACCATATCCATAAGAGTCCTATTCCTTCTTTCAGCTACACCATTCTGCTGTGGCGTACTAGGTGCAGATAACTGGGATTCAATCCCAGCATCTAATAAGTAATCTGTGAACTCCCCTAAGAGGTACTCGCCACCACGATCGGATCGTAGTGTCTTGATATTTTTACCATGACGGTTCTCCGTTTCTGCCTTAAAAATTTTAAATTTTTCAAAGCATTCAGACTTACGGCGCATCAGATAAATATACCCATATCTTGAGTAATCATCAATAAAAGTGACAAAGTACTCAAAACCACCTCTAGCTTGGATGTTCATTGGGCCACACAAATCAGAGTGAACCAATTCTAATATCTCCTTAGCTCTATTGCCTTTGGCCGAGAATGGCCGCTTGGTCATTTTTCCTTCTAAGCAAGATTCACAGACCGGTAGTGCCTCTACTTCCAATGAACCTAATGGTCCATCTTGAACCAGTCTAGAAATCCGTCTTAGATTTATATGACCTAGGCGCAAGTGCCAAAGATAAGTTTGATTCATTTCAGAAGGATGTTTTCTCTTACATGGTCTATTATAGTTATTCACTTCATTTAGTTGCACAGTAGGAGAAACATGATTAATAATATAAAGACCATCCACCAATGTACCAGAACAGATAAAATGTTTATTTTTCTTAATAACAACGGAGTCATTAAAATAAACTGAATATCCATCATCAACCAACTTAGAAACTGAAATTAAATTCCTTCTAATTGAAGGTACAAAAAATAGTCCTTTAATATTAAAATTCTATTTCTACTAAAAGAAAAGCTAAAATCTCCCACTGCAACTACTGACACTCTCGTGCCATCTCCCAGAAATATGTAAATCTCCCCATCACTTAGCTGCCGGGTCTGCTGGAACCCCTGCAAAGAATTGCAAACATGATTAGTGGCTCCCGTATCTACACACCAGCCACTGGTAGATAACACCACTAAACAAGTTTCAACTACAAGTGAATGAGATATACCTCTAGCCTGTTTCCTGGCAAGCCAAACTGGACATTGCTGCTTCCAGTGACCTGGCTGCTTGCAGACGAAGCACTTTCCCTTCTTTTTTATTTCCCCATTGGGCTGTGGGGCCTGATGCTGTTTCTTTTTCTGAACCTTTTTCTTCTTCTTAGCATGAGACTTCGAAGAAGAACCTTTTTCAGTAACCATAGCAACTGCAGGCTTCTTAATGAAACTCTCTGCTACCTGAAGTTCTTTAAGTAGCTCTGCCAGTGAAAAATTCATTTTGTTCATGGTATAATTTAGGCAGAACTGCTTAAAAGAATCAGGTAGGGACTGGAGAATGATATCAACCTGGGTTTCCCCATCCATCTCCGCTCCAAGGATCTCCAGTTCATTCAGAAGACTAATCATCTTTAGAACATGATCCCTGACAGGAGTTCCTTCAGCCATATTAGTGTTCATCAGTTCTTTCATCGCAGTCTGCCTAGCTGCACGACTCTGATCCCCAAACATTTCTTTGAGGTTGAACATCATGTCATAGGCAGAGGGCATAGATTGATGCTGATGTTGCAGAACATTTGACATAGATGCCAATATGTAACACCGCGCCATCTCATCAGCCTTAATCCACTTACGGTAAGCTTGGGACTCCTCATCTGAAGCCCCTTCACCGGGCTCTGCGGGACAGACCTGAGTGAGCACATACTTGTACCCTTCTGCAGTTAACACTATATCCAGGTTTCTTTTCCAATCAATGTAATTAGGACCAGTCAATTTGTTTTCTTTGAGTATCACAGCAAGTGGATTGAAAGAAGACATTTTAATCCTGAGAATCATTCATACATCAAATAAGATATAATGAGCAATAAACTTTAAATTCAAAATTATAAGTAGGGCCCCTCAACCACTACAAAATAAAAGAATTTGCCAGCAGCCTAGTACATTTTGAATAGTATGCCTCGATGGGAGGACGTCTACTACTCATCATTTATCTAGACAGATAAAACCTATTAATTTTACTATCTAGGTAAAAGGTAACATACCAAGTAAAATTAATTAGCTGGCTAAATTTGGTCATATAAATATTTGTAGTGACTCCGATGGGGAGGATACTAATATTTATACCTAAGTGTATACCATCACTCAATCCTAGATCCATTGTCCCATGGTGGATCCCTCAGATGGAGAGGTAATCCAACATTAACAATTACTAGGGATTATTCTTGGTGAGCTGGCAATCAATTTCATCCTATGGGGAGGAAAGCACTAATGCCAACACGTGAAATTAACTACCTCACCAATAAACAAGTGATGGGACCATGGGATTTAAATGTGATTAATTCCCTCTCCCACTTAGTTATTTAAACAATATTTTGAGGGTTATAAAAGTGTTTGATTATCTTATAAATTCAAAATCCCATAGTAGTGGTCGTATATGCAACAAATAAAACTCTTAATTCCTTAAATTTAAAAAAATCAAATTAAAATTGGGAATAAATTTTACTCTTTAGTTGCACATGTTCACACTAGTCTTGGAATTTCGAATATATATATCAAAACAAACAGCAAGTGATTATCCAATTAACCATGTTCTCCTAGTTATAGACATAAGAACAAAAGGATAAACAATCAAGTATGCAACATAACCAATATAAACAAGATAAATAAAATCCCTGTTATTATGGTCAAAATTCTCCACGCAGATGAAGATCCCCGTTGCATCATGATTGCTACTTTGCTCGACGATTTGCCGCTTCGCATACGGGGGTCTGGGGCAGCGCCCCAAAACCTAAACGAAATCAGCTCCTTCCGATCCCTTCGCGCTTCGGATTTTCCTTTAGAATCCTAATTTGCAATGGATTCTCCTTAGAATCCTGATCTGCAACGGATTCTCCTTAAAATCCTATCTGCAACGGATTCTCCTTAGAATCCTATCTTGCTTTTTGCAGCAGGTCTTCTTCCTCCATTAGAGCCGCACCAGATTACATAAATCCTATGCCTCCATGTAGGAGTTCACATGCTACGTATTTACAATCACAAAGCTCTCAAAAAACCGGAGCATACATGCTATGAAATATTACAATGATCCTACGCCTCCTTAAACCGGAGTATACAAAACAGATCTAAGTAATATTAAATCAAAACACATACATTCATGTGACCATAATAACAGGATAGAAACCTACAAAACAACGTTAGCAGCAAGCACGAGCTATCCTACGCATGCATATTCCGATTAATGGAGAACATGGCCGTATTATTCATATACAGTATCAGCCGTGGCTCTGATACCACTGTTGGGGAATGCAGAATACCCCCAAGATCACGGCTATAGCGTATATGAGTAATACAAAAAACTTTTACCGTTCTAATCTATGAGTACAAGATCATACCTTCAGATTTGAACTTTGGAACACTTTGATTCGATTGCTCGACCTCAACCTTTTAGCCTTCCGCCGTATTCCCGAAAATACCTTCTTCTCTCACAAGATGGTGGGATCTCTTGGCCGTCCTAGGGTTTCTTGTTTTTCTTTCTTCAAAAAAATTCTCAAAACCTTAACCCTAGCAACCAACTGAGAGGGTATTATAGGGCTACAACAGGGACCAATAGGCAAATATGAAAAGGACTTCCACGTAATTAAATCTCCCAATCCTACCCCGGGTTAGGATTCAATTACGTAAATTACAATTCATTCCACTAAAGAATTATAATTGTACTCCTAATCATATTCAAATTTATATTTTGAGCCTTTAATATTAAATACTTATTATCTCCCCACGTTAAGATTACAGATATCCATCAATTAAATTTAATTACTGACAATATAATTTAATTGGCTTTTATTATCCTTGAGACCTATCCACTTAACTTATTTGATGTATCGGATTCAAAATCCACTTGCAAGATTTGATACAATCAAAACTTATAAGCTTCCTCAAGGGGATATCATCAATCCAATTTATCAGGATGTGGTTTCCTTCAACTATTAATATTCACCATATATATAATGTTATTGCCCAACCCACTGAGTTTATTGACTCATATAGAATCTCACTCTATGTGTAATCAAAGCAATAATCACTACATACACGTGTCTAGAAATAGAATTCGGATTAAGAGCATAAGTAATCATAATATTCATGAGTTTTAAATTATTTTATAAAGTCAGTATAAAATAATTAACTCAACTGGGTCCTGTTCAATACACACAAAGTGTACTAGCACAAATAGTTAGAATAAACCATTCCCCGTAGTCAAGACAGACCTACTAAAAATTTGTGCTACAGTTCTACTGATGGTGTGTCCAATTCCATCTAAAACTGTGAACAATAAACTTGTATTCCAAAAGAACCGATGATCTAGTCTTCTGTGTGTAAGCCGTACTCTACACACTAGATCAAATACTCTTTGTAAATACTAGACATGCACATATATAGTAAATGGCACACATTGCTCAAAATGAATTCTCATTAAAATATAAAACATAACATAAAGCATATCTTTTAGTCTATATCTCTATCAATAATACCCATGAACGACGGTTCCAAGGAGAGAGAAAGTTGAAGGTTGGCTGAAATGAAAAAAAAAGTCATAAATAATGTTTTAAAATTCACCGATCGAATTGGTCCAATCAAAAGCTGGTGTTCGATCTAATTTTATTATTAAAGTTAACTTTTATATGATCCAATAAAAATCAAAAAAATTCATTGAATCGATCGGGTTTCGAATCGGTTCAATCCGGTTTTTAGACTTTTAGTTTTGATAAATAAAAAAATTAATTTTTTTAGATTTTAATTTTTTATTTGAATTGATATATATATATATATATATATATATATATTATTTTTATATTATTAAATTAAAAATTAATTATAATATTATTCGGTTGATCAAATTAGTTTATCCGATCGAACCGATTAACTCATGATTCAAATGTTAAGTTGATTCATTATTCGATCCGATTTTTAAAATATTAGTTATAAGAGCGGATGCTCCACTGCTTCACCGCTTCGCAGAAAAGCAATAGTCGTGGAAAAGATTTGGGTGGACGTATGACCTAGCATTGAACAAGAAACAATGAAGGCATTTGGATCACAATGCAACTCAAAGATGGGAGGGAGTAGAGCTTCTACCAAGGTCCAAGCATGCGTGTAGTCACCATAACCTTTCTTACCGTTTAGCCTCTACCTTAATAGAAAAGCCAAGATTTAGGGCACCATCACGTTACCCACTGCTTCTATCAACCATGGAATCAGCAGGAGAGAAAAAAAAAAAAAAAAAGAAAGAAAAGTAAAAAAAAGAAAAGAAAAATCAGATGAGCAATGATTTTTTTTTCCCTATAAAAACTCCTTCATCATATTAAGGTGAGAAAAAAATCAACAAATTTTATTTAAAAAAAGCATTATTACAAATTAAAAAAAACTAAAGAAGATAGGCACAACAGCGAAGTTGAACTACGATAGAGAAAAATAAAGTTTGCATTACTATCAATCAATGGTAGAGAAAGATGATGAAAAATAAAGAAATAAAAATTGTATGATGTGTATCTATATAAAATATAAATTGATATTGCATTTACCTTTGTCTCTATGTAGTTCTGTGATTAGTGATGGCATCTAAGAATATTATTGCTGATCTCAACAAAGGAAGAAATTAAATAGTGATAATTATAATATATGGCAATTAATAATTCAGTATCTACTTGATGAGAGTGATGCTTTGGAGGCCATCAACAAGTTGAGGGAAATGTTAACAATGCCTAGTATATATGTGATTTAGCTGCTTATAATACATGAAAAAAGAAAGATTCTACTGCATGAGGAATCATAATCAGTTTCATGACCGATGATCTGATATATAATATCAACAGTATCAGACTGCTAATAGCATGTGGATTGCTTTGAGAGAAAAGTTTGAGAAAAGTTCTATCTTCAAACTTAGGCAGTTAACTATCAAAGTTGACACTTACAAGAAAGTCCTTAACAAATCGATGAAACAACATTTAAGGGACATGTCAAATATGATTATGAAATTAAAATATGCTAGACATACCCTCACGGATGAGCAGCAAGTACAAACCGTTTTCGGTCTTTTTCTAATAGTTGGAAATACATGAAAGTTAATATGACACATAATAAAAATATTAAGACCTTTGCTAATATTGCACATCACTTAGAACTTGAAGATGAACACCTAAAGGCAGCCAAGCCTGAGGCACAAGCATATGTGGCAAAGTCGAATTCTAAGAAGTTTTTTGATTTTAAGCGCAAGAGATACAATGGACAAAACAAAGGCAAGGGTAATGAAAAAGAGGCTGGTCAGAGGCCAAAGAAAAGGAATAAGTTTCAAAAGTGCTATAGAGAAAAGAGCGATAGTAAGAAAGACAAGACTAAAATGACATACTATAATTATGGCAAATTAGGTCATTTTGCTTATGAATGCACTGAGTCTAAATAGGTATTATCTTATCTTGCCTCTTTTTATTGTACTTTTATATCAAGTATTTTTGTTTCTAGTAATGTTTTGCTCACTGAAGCACATCCTTTGTGGACTGTAACTCAGGAGCCACAGACCATATAGCTAGAGACAGAAATGAGTTTGTGAAATTTTATCAAATTCCTAGAAGAACGATGTGGATTATTTGGGCAATAATGCAAGGATAGAAGTAAAAGGGATTGGTACATACAAATTGGATTTGCAAGAAGACCGGATCCTATATTTATATGACGTCCTTTATGCTCCAGATATTCGATGAAATTTGGTCTTTGTAATTGCTCTTTTGAACTTAGGTTATAGTATGACTTTTCATGGAGAATGTGTAACTATCTCTCTTAGTATAATTTACTATGGTTATGGTTTTCTTATGATTGGTTTAATAGTTTTGAACACTAAATATTGCAATAGTAACAATGATGTTTGTTTTTTCTTATTTGCTAAATCTAGCAATGATGATGCTGATATAAATTTATGGCATATTAGATTAGAGCATATTGAGCAAGATAGAATGAATAGACTTGCTCATGATGGTCTAGTGGGATCAAACATAAAATTTAATCTGCCCACTTGTGAATATTGCTTAAAAGGAAAAATGAATAAAAACCATTTGGAACAGCCTATAGGGCTAATTACCCTTTCCAACTTGTACATTTGATATTTATGGACCAATGAGTACTAGAGTAAGGCATGGTGCCTCATATTTCATTGCTTTCATAGATGATTATACTTGGCATGGTCATGTCTATTTGATCTCCCATAAATCGGAAGCATTAGATTGCTTTATACGATATTTAAATGAGATAGAAAATCAATTAGACAAAAAGGTGAAAGCTTTAAGGACCGATCGAGGAAGAGAGTATCTATCTGAACAGTTCAAGGAACTGTGTAATGATAAAGGAATTATGAGATAATTGACCATGCCTAAAACTTCGTAACAAAATGGTGTTGCTGAACGAAGAAATAGGATATTACTAGACATGGTCAGGTCTATGATGGCACAAGCTACTCTTCCAATACAATATTGGGAGATGCTTTATTAACTGCTGCATACATACTTAATCGAGTACCTTCTAAGTCATTATCCTTTATATCTTATGAGTTATGATAGATAGGAAACCTGATTTGAGTCAGTTGCATCCCTGGGGATGTTCATCTTACATTCTTGATACTTTCCACAAATATAGTAAATAGGACCTAAGGCAAGAAAATATATTTTTATATGATACTCTGAAAACTCAAAAGGATATGTGTTTATTGGTGAGGATTCTGATGGAAGGTTTACTGAAATTGAGTTCCGAGATGTCACTTTTTGAAGATCAATTTCCTATAAAGGATGATATGGACAAAGGTTCTCATTTATATGAGATGGATGAGCAAGAAGAGGTTGATACAAGTCGTTCGATGGTTAACACTTAAGAAGTTGTACTTAATCTTGTTCTTGAAAGTAAGAGCAAAAAGGATTTGCTTCAACCATCTCAATTGAGTGGGAGAGTTGAGACTGAATTCAAAACAATTTTGATAGGTGGAAGCAATTATCCTCAATTATGAAGGAGTATTCATTCCAAAACTCCTAGAAAAACATTTTCAATTGAAAACGAGGCTTATATATTTACTTCCGAAGACAATGATGAACCTACAACTGTCAAAGAGGCACTTGAGTGTCCTGCTAAAGAAAAGTGAAAAGTAGCATTGGAAGAGGAAATAGAATCTATGAGACTAAATGAAGTTTGGGATTTGGTTGATTTACCGTCAAGCTGCAAAGCTATTAGGAACAAATGTGTTCTCAAAATAAAGCGTAAGACGGATGGTTCTGTTGATAGATATAAAGCTCATCTGGTAGCAAAAGGTTATACCCAATAGGAGGGTATAGACTATGAGAAAACTTTTTTACCTGTTGTTAGGTTTACCTCTATTCGCTTAATTCTAGTTATAGTAGCACATAGATTTAAAATTGCATCAAATGGATGTGAAAACAGCTTTTCTACATGAAGAGTTAGATGAGAAAATCTATATGGAACAACCTGTAGGTTTTTTAGTTAAAGGTCAAGAGCTTAAAGTTTGCAAGCTCAAAAGGTCAATTTATGGTCTGAAACAGTAATCTAGACAGTAGTACCTCAGATTTCATAAAATAATTTTAATATATAATTTTAAAATAATTGATGAGGACCATTGTGTTTATATTAAAAAGACGAATAATAAATTTGTAATTCTATCTCTTTATGTTGATGATATTTTGATAGCTAAAAATGACAAGGAGTATGTTATGACCATTAAAGGATGGTTGTCCATGAATTTTGACATGAAAGACATGGGTAAAGCAAATTACATACTGGGAGTAAAAATTAAAAGAGAGCGTTCAAAGAAACTTTTGGCTCTGTCACAAGAGAATTATATCCAAAAGATTCTAGAACATTTTAATATGAGTAGTTGCAAACCCATGGATTCTCCTATATCAAAGGGCGAAGCTTTGAGTCAAAATATGTGTCCTAAGAATTTACAAGAACAAAAGCAAATGTCTACTGTACCATATACAAGTGTTGTTGGGAGTTTAATATATACTATGATGTGCACCCGCCCGGATATATATTTTGTTATTGGACTAGTTAGTCGATATCAATCGAATCCTGATGCAGAACATTGGAAAGCTATCAAAAAAAATTTAAGATATTTAAAAGGAACTATTGATTACTGCTTATGTTATCAAGGATCGAATTTGCATCTTGTTGGATATTCAGATGCTGATTGGAGAGGAAACCTCGATCAACGAAAATCTACATCTAGTTTCTACATCTAGTTTGCCTTTTTTACTTAATAAAGGTGCTATATCTTGGTGTAGTAAGAAGCAAACATACGTAGCACTATCAACTATGGAAGCTAAATTTATTGCATGTTCAACTGCTGTACAGGAAGCTGTTTGGTTAAGAAATTTTTTGATAATTTTAAAGTTCAAAGTGATAGAGTTGCACAAATCACTATTTATTGTGATAATCAAGCAGCAATTACTTTTATTAAAGACTCCAAATATCATAGCAGAACCAAACACATTGATACTAGATACAACTATATTAGATACATCATTAGTAAAAGAAAAGTGATTATACAATATTTCTCTATGCATCGAATAGTGGCGGATCCCTTGACTAAGCCAATTCCAAGAGATGTTTTATGGCACATATAGATTCTCTTGGACTGCATATAATATAAATTGTATTGTTGAGCACATATAATGTACTATTTTTATGATAAATGCAAATGAATGTTATGTTCTTTATCATATATATATATATATATATATATATATATATATACACATCATATTTTTGGTTAGAAACTCAACAAAGTGATGTCGCACAGGTTCAAAGATTGGCTTACTTACACAAGCAATCATCTCTTGCGCTTGGATAGCGAGTAGAGATGAGACGTAATGTTAGGTATATCGCCTCATAGAGAGTATGAGATCAGATTGTGTATGTATGTATGTATATATATATATATAACAATCGATTTGAATAGCCCATTTTCAAATAACCTGTGAAAGCCAAATATGAATTCTCAGTGATTTCCTGTTGAATGAGAGCACTTAGAGAATTCAGGTAAGGCGTTTGAAAGCGACTGAACTAAGATATGTACAGTGTTTTATCAGACATCAAAAAACTACAAACACTATAACACATGATTCATACCATGTATGCTAGTTCAACCAATAAGATAGTGGGAGAATAGATCCCTGCTTCTCCACTGTGTGAGACAGATTGAGGTTAAATTAAAACTTTACAATAATACCCTTATACTTTTTGCTATTATTTGGCATTTGTATTTAGTGTCTTGCCATCTTAGCATGTTACCATGATTATGAATGATTCGATCTATGAAACATGTCTAGATAAGTGACTAAATATGACACTATAAGAAAATACTGAAATAGCGATGCAAATTTAGCGACGCAATTATGCGTCGCTAAATTGGACCACTTTGCGACGCCTCCGTGATAACAAAATATTGCGACGCAATTAGCGACGCATTAGCGACTCAATAAACTAGAAAATAAAAAAAAATTAATTTTTTTATTTAGCGATGCAAATAATGCGTCGTAATATTTTTAAATTAATTTTTTATAAAATATAAATATGGAAAAAATATTGCGACGAACTCAGTGCGTCGCAATGTTTTTTTAAAAATTAAATATGTTAAATAGCGATGCATTAGCGATGCAATAAACAAAAAATTAGAAAAATTATTTTTAATTTAGCGACGCACCAATTACGTCACAAATAATTTAAATAAAATTAATTTTTATAAAATATAAATATTAGGAAAAAATATTGCGATGCAACTAAGTGCGTCGTAATGTTTTTTAAAAAATTATATATTAAATAGCGATGCAATAAACCAGAAAATTAGAAAAATTATTTTTAATTTAGCGACGCACTAACTGCGTCGTAATAATTTTAAATAAAATTAATTTTTATAAAGTATAAATTGAGAAAAAATAATTGTGATGCAATACAGTGCGTCGCAATATTTTTAAAAAATTAATTATATTAAATAGCGATGCAATAAACCAGAAAATTAAAAAATAATTTTAATTTAGCGACTCAATATATGCGTCGTAATTATTTTAAATAAAATGAATTTTTATAAATATAATTATAAGAAAAAAATATTGCGATGCAATTCAGTGTGTCGCAATATTTTTTAAAAAATTAATTATGTTAAATAGCGACGCATTAGCGATGCAATAAATCAGAAAATTAGGAAAATTATGTTTAATTTAGCGATGCACTTGTTGCATTGCAATTATTTTAAATAAAATTAATTTTTATTTAAAATAATTATAATATTAAAAAAATGCGATGCAACCCTTTGCGTCGTAATGTTTTTAAAAAAATTAATTATGTTAAATAGCGATCGGTCCGAGATCGTCGTGGCCGATCAGGATCAGGGCTTGGATCGATCGCAACAGATCGTCGGCGATCGGACCGATCGCCATGGTCCGGGATCGATCGTGGATGATCGGGATCAGGGCTTGGATCGATCGCAACCGTTGGATCGTTCATGATCTCGGACCGATCGCAACGGTCCGAGATCGGTCGTGGCCGATCGGGATCAGGGCTTGGATCGATCGCAACCATCGGATCATCCATAATCTCGGACCGATCGCAACGGTCCGGGATCGGTCGTGGCCGATCGGGATCAGGGCTTGGATCGATCGCAACCATCGGATCGTCAACGATCTCGAACCGATCGCCACGGTCCGAGATTGGTCGTGGCCGATCGGGATCAGGGCTTGGATCGATCAATCGTCGGATCGTCACCGATCGGACCGATCGTCACGGTCCAAGATCGGTCGTGGCCGATCGGGATCACGGCTTCGATCGATCGCAACCGTCGGATCATCGCCGATCTCGGACGGATTGCAACAGTCGAGATCGGTCGTGGCCGATCGGGATCACGGCTTGGATCGATCGCAACCATCGGATCGTCGCCTATCGGATCGATCGTGATGGTTCGAGATCGTTCATCGCTGACCAGGATCGATCAAGGCTTGGATCGATGGAAACCATCGGATCAACGCCGATCGGTCCGATCACCACGGTACCAGATCGATCGTGGATGATCAGGATCAGGGCTTGGATCGATCGCAACCGTCGGATCATCGCCGATTGGACCGATCACCATGGTCCAGATCGGTCGTGGACGATCGGGATCAGGGCTTGGATCGATTGTAACCATCGGATCGTCCGCGATCTCGGACCGATCGCAACGGTCCGGGATCGGTCGTGGCCGAGCAGGATCAGGGCTTGGATCGATCGCAACCATCGGATCGTCAGCGATCTCGGACCGATCGCCACGGTCGGGGATCGGTCGTGGCCGATCGGGATCAGGGCTTGGATCGATCGCAACCATCGGATCGTCGCCGATTGGATCGATCGCAACGGTTTGGGATCGGTCATGGCCGATCGGGATCAGGGCTTGGATCGATGGCAACCGTCGGATCGACGCCGATCGGTCCGATCGCCATGGTCGAGATCGGTCATGGACGATCAGGATCAGGGCTTGGATCAATCGCAACCGTCGGATCATCCGTGATCTCGGACCGATCGCAACGGTCCGGGATCGGTCGTGGCCTGATCGGGATCAGGGCTTGGATCGATCGCAACCGTCGGATCGTCGCCGATTGGATCGATCGCAACGGTCCAGGATCGGTCGTGGCCAATCGGGATCAGGGATTGGATCGATCGCAACCGACGGATCGTCTGCGATCTCGGACCGATCGCAACGGTCCGGGATCGGTCGTGGCTGATCGGGATCAGGGCTTGGATTGATCGCAACCGTCGGATCGGCCGCATCTTGGACCGATCGCAACGGTCCGGGATCGGTCGTGGCCGATCGGGATCAGGGCTTTGATCGATCGCAATCGTCGGATCGTCAGCGATCTTAGACCGATCGCCACGGTCTGGGATCGGTCATGGCCAATCGGGATCAGGGCTTGGATCGATCGCAACCGTCGGATCGTCGCCGATTGGATCGATTGCAATGGTCCGGGATCGGTCGTGGCCGATCGGGATCACGGCTTGGATCGATCGCAACCGTCGGATCGTCCGCGATCTCGGACCGATCGCAACGGTCCGGATCGGTCGTGGCCGATCGGGATCAGGGCTTGGATCAATCGCAACCATCGGATCGGCCGCGATCTCAGATCGATCGCAACGGTCCGGGATTGGTCGTGGCCGATCGGGATTAGGGCTTCGATCGATCGCAACCGTTGGATCGTTGGCGATCGGACCGATCGCCACGGTCCGAGATCGATCGTGGCCGATTGGGTTCAGGGCTAGGATCGATGGCAACCGTCAGATCGTCGCCGATCAGACTGATCGCCACGGTCCGAGATAAAACAATTTTTAATATTGCGACGCACATATTACGTCGCAATGTTTTTAAGAAAAATAATAGTAATAAAAAAATTTAAAAAATGTTGCGATGCAACAGATTCGTCGCAATTATTTTCAGCATTTAGCGATGCATTAGCGATGCATTTTCCTAAAAATTAATTTTTATGGAGAAAATAATTTTTAATATTGCGACGCATGTATTGCGTCACAATATTTTTAGAAAAATAAATGTAATTAAAAAATTTAAAAAAACATTACGATGCATTATTTGCATCGCAATTATTTTTAGAAAATATAAATTTTATCAGTTACAAATATTTAAAAATATTACGATGCATTTGCGACGTAATTTTTAAAAAATTTAAATTATCAGTTAAAAATATTTAAAAAATTGCGATGCATTTGCGATGCAATTTCCTAGAATGTTTAAATAATTTTCCCAAAGAAAACAAATTTTAATATTGCGATGCATTCATTGCATCGCAATGTTTTTAAGAAAAATAAATGTAAGAATTTTTTTAAAAAAATATTGCAACGCAAATATGCATCGCAATTATTTTTAAGAAATATAAATTTTATCAGTTATAAATATATTAAAAATATTGCGACGCATTTGCGACGTAATTTCTTAGAAAATAAAAATAAATTTCTTAGAGAAAATAATTTTTAATATTGCGACGCACTTGTTGCGTCGCAATGTTTTTAAGAAATATAATTTTTTATAAATATTTAAAAAATATTGCGATGCATTTGCGATGCAATTTTTTAGAAAATAAAAATTATTTTCCAAGAGAAAATAATTTTAATATTGTGACACATTTATTGCATCGCAATATTTTTAAGAAATTGAAATGTAATAAAAAAATTAAAAAAAATATTGCGACACAATAAATGTGTCGCAATTATTTTTCAAAAATATAATTTTTATCAGTTATTAATATTAAAAAAATATTGCGACGTATTGTGACTTAGTTTTCTAAAAATAAAAATTTTTTTCGCTGGACATTGGCACCAAGTTAGCGACTCATTAGCGACGCAACTAGTTGCGTCGCTAAGTTTTGCATAAAAAAATAAAAAAGAAAAAGTAGCGAAGGATTAGCGACGCATTGTTGCGTCGCTAATCCATAATAATAATTAAAAAAAATAGCGAGTGATTAGCGATGCATATATTGCGTCGCTAATCACCACTATTTAAAGCTTTGTCGGGCCGCCCCACCCCCCCGCCGCTTCTCTTCTCTTCTTCTTCCTTTTCCTACCCTAGCCGTCGCCGCCGTCCGTCCGCTCCTCCGGCTGCCCCCGTCTTTTCTCCTGGTGGAAGCTCCCCCCACTCCGGCGGCGTCCCCTCGCGACCGAGGTAAGCCCATCCTCCTTATATATATTTTTATAGGGTACGGCCACGGCACCGGCCGTGGTCCGGCCACGGCCGGCCATGGCCTAGCCACGGTGGCCAGGCCACCAAAAAAAATTTAATGTTTGGGGGGGGTTTCCCCCCCCCCCTTCGTCTTCTTTGGCCACGGCCGTTGCCGTGGCCGGCCCTGGCCTGGCACGGTGGCCAGGCCACAAAAAAAAAAATTAATGGGGGGTTTTCCCACCCCCCCTTCGTCTTCTCCGGCCATGGCCGTCTTCGCTGTGCCGTGGCCATCTTCTACGGCCGGCTGTGGCCTGGCCACGGTGGCCAGGCCACCAAAAAAAAATTAAGTTTGGGGGCATTTTCCCCACCCCCCCCCTCGTCTTCTCGGCCACGGCCACGCCGTGGCCGGCGGTGGCCTGGCCACGGTGGCCAGGCCAAAAAAAAAATTAATGGGGGGGTTTTCCCCACCCCCCCTCCCGTTCCTCTCCGGCCACGGTGGCCAGACCACCGGAAAAAAAATATTAATGGGGGGTTTTCCCCCCCCCCCCCCTCCGTTCGTCCTCTCTGGCCATGCTGCGTGGCCTGGCCATGGTGGCTAGGCCACTGGAAAAAAAAAACAGTTAGGGGGGACCCCCCCCTCCCGTTCGTCTCCAGCCACAGTGGCCAGACAAAAAAAAAATAAAAAGGTAACAGCTAGGGGGCTTTTTCCCCCACCCCCGGCCCCTTCAATTAAAAAAAAAAATACACTCATAAAAAAATTAACTAAAAAAATTAGATTCTATCATATTTTATTTTTAAAATTATTTTCAAATAATTTGATGATAAATATAAAAAATTATAAATATATTTTTAAACATGGGCAACTTAATTTTTTTTTTAAAGTAACAGCTAGGGGGGTTTTCCGACCCCCCGGCCCCTTAAAATTTTTTTTTAACACTCATAAAAAAATTTACTAAAAATTTAGATTCTATTATATTTTATTGTTATTAAAATATTTTCAAATAATTTGATGATAAATATAAAAAAAATGTGACCACTAATCTAATTTTTTATTAGATTAGTTATAAATTAATTAATTTATGTCATTAGTCGGAGCTCTTTGGATAGACTGATTGTTATGTCTTAATTATGCAATAATATTTGTAATGCTAGATAGAAAGTCTTGTTGTATTATTATTTAATTTGCAGAATGTTTATGCAATAATTAATTTAAGCAGAATGTTTATGCAATAATATTTGTGCATTTGTAGTTATTTACAATTGTTATGTCTTGATTATTTACATTCTGCTTCAATTTGAATGATGCATTAAATTATGTAATGCTAGATAGAAAGTCTTGTTGTATTATTATTTAATTTGCAGCAACAAATTAGTAGTTTCAATGATTTATATTTAGTCTTCACAAACATTTGTATTCGACACAATAATCTTAAGAAGTCAGTGACTATATTATAGAACACTATTCCTATATATGTATAATTGACAAGAAGTTAAGAATAACAAGCATAAGTTCGATTGTCTTCGGACTTCCATATTATTAATCACAGCACTATAACCTTTAGACCCGTTTGAGAATTTGTAAGCCTTAGTCTTGCAAATTCTCAAATTGTCCTGGTGGACAGTTTGGGAATATTTTTTGCGATATGTTAGGCTGCTATTAATCATCGTTGGGTGAGATTGCGGTTTGTATTTGCTCATATGTTCTCCTAGTGTGGCTTATATGCCACACATTTAGGAGAACATATGGGAAAATGCTGCCGAAATTTCAACGTAACCGATCGATGATAATTAATAGCAGAATAACATATCACTAAAAATATTCTTGAATGGGATAGGGCCTTACCTTTTAGACATGGAGTGAAGGTAGAATTAATTTAGGACACTTGAATGCTTGTATAGTCTCATGATTAAATGGACCGCCTTGCGGCCTGACCCGAACTCAAGCCCTAGCATTAGCCTGGCATGAACCTGTGCCTCGGTCCTTGCTAGCACGCCAAGGATCGTAGTTGTGGCCGGGCCTTGCAGGGTAGGGACCTTAGTTGTCTAAAAAAAATTGGTTCAATTATAAATTATTTAAATGGTTATTATTAACCTAAGTTGTGTAAAAGAAATAATTTAGTTATATATTTAGTAATGCTAAATAGTTTTATAATGTGGTTTCCTTTAATGGTTGACCAGAAATTGTATAAGTCGGTCAAAAATGAGCGGGGCTCGCTCGTGGATGTATGCAAGGATAAAAGATGGCTTGCTTAATCCAGATTTTCTGAATGGATTGGAAGAATTTATCGCATTTGCATGTAGCCAACTTGAATGGATGGATGGGCCCAGGATTAGGTGCCCATGCAACTATCACAGGTGTCAGAATAAAGCCTACAGAGATGTCGATACTGTTAAAGTGCATCTGTGTAAAAAGGGGTTTGTTCCTGATTACGATGTTTGGTACTGTCATGGTGAACCAGAGGAAATTCCAGCCGTTGTTACAAGTTAACAAGTGTCAATTCCCGTTGATGAACCATTTGTGAATCTAAACACTATGAAGAAATGGTGATGAATGCATCGGGTAATGAATTTAATCAGAATACATTTATGGAAGAACCAAATCCAGATGCACAGTAATTTTATGATATGTTGCGTGCTGCAAATCAAGAATTGTATCCTGGTTATGAGGGTCATTCACAGTTGTCGATGGCTGCTTGGTTGCTGAATATTAAGGCAGAACATCGATTATCAGAAAAGGCGTTTAATTCTGTAGCTGAGTTAATCAAGGAAATTTTGCCAAATGATAATGTTGTAGCAGACAGTTTTTACTCAATGAAGAAGTTGTTGCGTGGGCTTGGGCTCCCGGTTAATAAGATCGATTGTTGCTTGAACAATTGTATGATATATTGGGGGAAGACTCGGAGCTGAGATGGTGTAAGATTGGTGGGCAATCGAGGTACAAAAATAGCGAAGGGGGAGCTAGTACAAGTAGGAGGAAAAGTGTTCCTTACAAGAGGATGCATTACTTTCCTCTAACTCCACGCCTACAGAGATTATACAGATCTGAGGCTACAGCTGCTGATATGAGATGGCATGCCAAACATGAATCTAAAGAGGATGAAATGCGGCATCCATCAGATTCAAAAGCTTGGAAGCATTTCAATGACAATCATCCTGATTTCGCTGAAGATATAAGGAATGTCAGATTAGGTCTTTGTACCGATGGCTTCCAACCATTCGGTCAAGCGGGGCAACAGTATTCATGTTGGCCTGTGATACTGACTGTATATAACCTTCCTCCATGGAAGTGCATGAAAGAGACTGCAATGTTTTTGACAGTTTTGGTTCCAGGACCATCAAATCCAAAGGAAAAGATTGATGTCTTCTCGTAACCGTTGGTGGCCGAATTGAAAATGTTGTGGGAAACAGGAGTCGTAGCCTACGACATTTCTATGAAACAGAATTTCATCATGAGAGTTGCTTTGATGTGGACAATAAGTGACTTCCCGGCATATGCAATGTTGTCTGGTTGGAGCACTGCTGGACGTCTGGCATGCCCTCATTGCATGTATGATTTGGATGCATTTACATTGCAGAAGAGTGGTAAGCAATCATGGTTTGATAATCATAGGAAGTTCTTGCCCCCAAATCATCCTTACAGGCGTAACTTGATCGCCTTCCGGAAGAACAAAGCAATCACAAAATTCGCCGAACCGGTTAGGTCCGGCACAGATATATTTGATACTATAGAGCATTTGGGGTTGAGGTAAGCTTGGGAACCAGATGCAGATAAAATAAATGGCCGTATATGTAAAGAACATAACTGGAAGAAGTGGAGTATATTTTGGGATTTGCCTTATTGGAGCACAAATCTCATCCGGCACAACTTGGATGTTATGCATATCGAGAAATTTTTTTTTGATAACATATTTAACACGGTGCTAAACATCCTGGAAAAAACAAAAGACACTGCAAAGTCAAGAGAAGAACTTAATCAGTATTGCAGAAGAGGTGATTTGAGGAGGAGTACCGACGGGACCTATCCTAAAGCCTGTTAAACTCTTGACAGAAATTCATGAGAAGTTTTATGTAACTGGCTTAGAGGGTTAAAATTTTTAGATGGCTATGCCTCAAATATCGGTAGGTGTGTGGACATGCATAAGCTCAAGTTGTTCGGCATGAAGAGTCACGACTGTCATGTTTTTATGCAACGGTTATTGCCTATAACTTTTCGTGAGTTGCTTCCGCAATATGTCTGGACGGCATTGACAGAGCTCAGCTTGTTCTTCAAGGAGTTGTCTGCCACAGTCATTACTTCTGCATCCATGGCAAGGCTTGAGGATGAAATTTTAATTATTTATGCAAGCTGGAGCGAATATTTCCTCCCAGTTTTTTTGACTCAATGGAGCATTTACCGGTTCACTTGCCATACGAAGCGAGCATAGCTGGTTCCGTGCAGTATCGCTAGATGTATCCTTTCGAGAGGTAAATATATACATCATTAAAACATATTAACATTTCAAATATTATTTCATTGCGAGAAAATTGGTTAATTTTTGTCTCAACTTTACATATAGGTATCTTAAGAAGTTAAAAAATAATGTGCGTAATAAGGCAAGGGTTGAAGGTTCTATATGCAATGCACACTTGGTCGAAGAAGTTTCAGCTTTTGCCTCGCATTACTTTGAGGGTCACGTCCACACGAGGAGCCAAAATCTTGGTCGTAACGATGACGTATGTGTGGACGAAGGAGAACCTAATGATGGTAGAATATTAATTTTTAAATGTATCGGCCATTCATTTGGGGGCAGAAGTCAAGAAATCTTAGCGATATAGAGTATAATGCAGTACATTATTATATCCTAATGAACTGTAGAGAAGTCGATCCATATATTGAGTAAGTGTATACTTCAATGCTTAATTGGAACTTCTAATTTAAATTACAATATACCATAATATTTAATTGCTAACATCAGTTTTAATCATTATCATCCCATAAGGATGTATTGTGATAGACAATGACAGATGAATCCCGACATCAGTCAAGTTGCAATTGGACAGAAGTTAGAAATGGAGTTCGCTTACTGGTTTTATGAATTTGTGAGTAGTATCACTCAATCAATTTCAGTAATGGCTTTAATTTTTCGAATTGGTTGTGAATAGCTTATTAATTTATAGGTAAACGATTCATGGTCCCCAACCGATAATATTTCATTAAATGTCTATCGCAATGGCCATTGAAGATCGTAACAACCTCTACTGGCTATTTTATTAATAGGTACAAATTTCAGATTGAACGATTAGCAGCTTCAAGAGGCACGCAGAACTGGGGCGTGTGTGTTAAAGGAGAAAGTGTTGGAGCAAATATGCAGGATTATTACGGAAAGTTAGTAGAGGTGGTTAAAGTTGAATATCCCGGTTGGCCTATGAAACGAACCGTATTGTTTCATTGCGATTGGTTCGATCCGACAGTTCCTGTGGGCAAAAGGATTCATAACGACTACAATTTGGTTGAAGTGAACCATCGACGAAGATTGCAAAAATATGACCCATTCATCCTTGCATCCCAAGCTCAGCAAGTGTTTTACTGCGGATATCCAAGTTTGCGCAACGACAAGCGAGATTGGTGGGCTGTTTCTAAAATCGTCCCACGTTCAACAATCTTATTAGAGGAGAGTTCATCAAGTCAATCAGCTGAGTGCCCTGTATTTCAAGAGGATGAGATGGAAATGCATGCAATTGAGGATGACACAAGGGCTCCTGAAACATCACTTAGAGATCCAAATGGTGATGTCCAAGAAATTGCGGATGCAAATATTTGGTTTCCTTCCGATGATAATGAAACTGAATCGCAGTCCGATACAGCATCGGATGTTGAACCAACATTTCATGAAACAAATTACACCGATTAAACATAGAGGTTTTCTTAAATTCAAATTTATTTTATAAGTGGTAAATTTTTACATAGTCAATCATTAATCATAATTTAATTGCATGAATCTTTAGTATTTTCAGTATGACGGGCAGAGGTAGATCTACCAACGACATACGGAGTGAGCAGGGACATAGCTCTACTGCATCAGATCACATGAGCTTTGGAGATGGAGAGTTGGATCTCCACACATCGTACAGCCTTCGATCTCTCCAGCAGTCGGCGATGATCCTGCATTGGTATTACCATCCAGCCGATCGGCACATACCTCCGAGAGTTCTTCCACCATCGGCCGCACCGTACTTCGACTTGATGCTCATGGGCTATAAGTATATACTAATTAAAAATATATATTTATGTTTTTAAGTCAATTACTTATAAATATGCATTTTTTTAATAGATTTATTTAGCAGCATCATGTATCCAGCCACATCAGCGCCATATTTCAGAGGCGTACAGATCCAAGTGGCTACGATTGGCGCCACGTATCTCCAGCCACGAGGGAGTTTTATTTTTCTGAGTTTCAAGTAAACTTATTAAATACAATTTATCACTGATATAAAATTTTTTAATCTTAATAAATTCTGAAACTAACTATTTATTTTAATGTAGAAAAAGTTTACGTGGACCCTGCCAGCCATGATGCCATTAGGGCAGCATGGAAGGCTCTGACGGGACGCCGATACTCTGACATGCTTCATCGTTGGAGGTTATCGGGTCAGCATCCTGCGCATGTGCCAGAGGGTATTTGGCATGAGTGGTAGCAGGCCTCGCAGTCCGATGGCTGGCGCAGGAGGTCCGCATCAGCCAGCACGAACCGCCGATCCGAGAAGGGCGGTCCTGGCATGGGTCTCTTCCGCCATACTTCGGGCTCCATTTCGATTCAGGAGCACAGACGGCGTATGGTAAGAAAACATAAATATTTTAATTACTAATTTAGTTATTTATAAATATTTGTATTAATATCCATTTTTTTATTGTTATAGTCTGAGCAGGAGGGCGGATATCCTGGTGAGTTTTGTCTATTCAGGGCGACACACACTAGGAGGGACGGTTCCTGGGTCGACATGCGATCACGGAAGGTTGCGGTAAGAAATTAGATTTATGTAGTATCTGTTTAATTTCTGAAATTTTATTTTGAGAAATTTATTAACTCATTTATTGTTGATTTTATAATTTAAAGACACGATTCGAGGAGCTTCGCTCCCAGGCATCACAGGTCGACTCCACTGATGGGGAGACGCCCGTTGAACTCTCAGTAGATGAGAGTCGACGTGTTTTTGGAGGCTGTTGGTGCCCAGCCGCGAGACCGCTATGGTCTGAGCACTAGAGCTTCTGCATATTTTCCCCATCAGGCCTCCAGCTCGCGATTTTCTGGTGATATTCCTGCCGAGCGTTTAAACGACATTCGGAGATCTATTGCGGAAGAGGTTCGACAGGACGTTCGTCAGGAGGTTCGGCAGGAGGTCGAGAACGAGTTCGAGCAGCGTATGCGAGGCCGGGATCAGGAGCTTGCAGACATGCGAGATCAGATGCATCATTTGCAGGATATGGTTAGCCGCTTGTCGCAGGGTCTCCAGCCTCCACGTGATCGCTCAGATTCTTGATGTATTTTTTTTCTTTTTTTTATGTTGTACATGAAAACTTCAAAATTTTAATATATGAATTATTTTTGGAAATTGATTATTATTTGTATCAATATGAGTGAAGAATGTTTCTATCAATATTTCAATTTAATGAAATTATTTTAACCATTTTAATTTTTAATATTTTATATTTTTAAAAAAATTTAATTTGCGATGCATTAGCGACTGAAATTGCATCGCTAATATTTTTAAAATATTATTATTAAAATTTGCAATGCAATGACCTGGCATCGCAATAATTTAAAAAAAAAATTTAATAGCGACGCATTAGTGACTCAAATTGCATCGCTATTATATCTAAAATATTTTTAATAAATATTGCGATGTAATGACCTTGCATCGCAATATTTTAAAAAAATTTTATTTGCGACGCATTAGCAACTCAAATTGCGTCACTATATCAAAAATATTATTATTAAATATTGCGACATAACTAAATGCGTCGCAATATTGCGACGCAATTGAATGCGTCGCAATATTTAATAATAATTTTAAATATTAAAAATTAGTTTTAAATTTAGTGACGCATTTGGATGCGTTGCAATATTGCGATGCATTGTTGCGTCGCAGAGAGTCGCAATATTGCGACAAAGATATTGCGATGGACATCTTAGCGATGCCGTCATTGCGTCGCTATTGCGTCACAATAGCATGTTTAGCGACGCAATTACGACGCATTTGGGGGTCGCAATATTTTTTTTCCCTTGTGGTGTGAATTACAAAATTTTGAGTAGAAAAGGAAGACTATGTTCGATGTATTCATTGGCAAGCCAATCTTGTCACTTAAGAAAAGCTAGGACTCGATTATGGATATATAATCACATTATTTTAACATACTCTTTGAGGGATTAAAGATATTTTGATAAAAAGGAATGAGTCTAGGGTATATCAAGTTGAAACTATTAATTATATAATTTTTAGGATTGAGCTACTATGACATTCCTAACAGGTGCATGGTACTATGCTTCCAAGTACAGGTATACTCGCTACGTCGCATTATCCAATTATCAGTATGAAATTAGTGTTTAGATTTCTATAGCATTTTTCTTTCTTTCATTTTGTTTACGTAATAAAGGTCTTACCCTGCATGTGCGAGTGGAAGATGTTGAACTATGTGATGCATGATGCCCATGATAGATAACTACCAATTGGCCACGAAGCCCATGATAGATAACTGCACATTGGTGATTATCTATAAAGAAAACCTTCTCCTATGGAGAAATTGCTCCTTTGTGTATGTATATAACGAAAGGATAAGGGTCATGGAGTGATTGAAAGAGTATCAGAATCTAAACCAAAAGAATAATTCGGATTGTGAACAAAAGGTAACACCATAACCTAGTGTTCAAATTCTTCGTGGAATCGTCAAGGTAAGTAAATCCGATCCATACATTTATTCTTGTATGATTCTACAAAAAATATATCTTAACTTGCTTCCGAAAGAGAAAAAAATTCATGCGCCTTAGCCAAATTATGCTGAATGCAAAAAAATTAATTTCCACATTAATATAAAATTTATAAATCTTCATGAATCACACACGTGAAGAGTGACAAATGTTTTAAAAGCCAAATCCTTCAGCTGCCAATAAATCACCATGAGTACCATGGATAGCAAAATATCAAAGTTGAGTTTGATCATCCCTCTAAAAAAGGCATCACTTGTATTCTGTTTATCTCAGCAAATTTTTTAGTGCTCATTATGAGCTTAATTTCTGGCATATATGGTCTAATATAAAAAATATTACATAAAATGCGATTTTCTACATGGAAAGAAATCATGCAGCACATTTTTTTTTCATGTATTACGTTCACTTGGTGAAGCTTATATATAGGGTCTAAATTCAAGACCTAAATACATAATAATTTCTAATTATTTATTTATTTATATATCCTTAAGCTTTAAAATTTTTGAATGTTTAGAAAATTTTTTGGGTCACATCTTGATATAATCATGTAAACAATAGAAGATTCAGATCGAATCAAATTGTTATCATTATCAATAATCAGTAGGAATGTATACAAATAAATCGATATATGCATCTTATGTGAAATGCATTACTTCTAATTTAATGTTTTTATTTTTATTAATATTTATTAATTTTTAAAAGCTTTTTTATTCCAACAAAAACATATGGATGAAGGGAAGAACGTCGCCACGTATGTTCGAGGATGTTCGGGCCCATGCGGCGTCGCTCGCGCGCCCTCTTCTTCTAGAAGAGAGAGTTTCTGGAAAGGTCTTTTCGTAAATTTATTTTCAAACCAGATTCCGTGGAGCCGTGGAGGGGGAGCGGTTTGACTTTAAAAGCCGTGAAAAAAGACTTTTAAAAGGCAACCTCACACGAGCTTTTAATTTTAAAATCACCACAGTAGTGTTGATGTCCGTGATGGTTTACCGGCATGGATTTATAATCATGCGGCTTCGAGGGAACAATGCACGATGATGACATGTTGCCAGATCCTAGATGCCAATTTATGCGGAGGTCCGCATGTGCTGCGCTATTAAAGTAGTATTTGATAAAAAAATATTATTCATGGATAAGTGTGGAAGATGGAACTTATTCTAAGTTTATTCCCTGACTATTCTAAGATACAATTGGATCTTTGACATATTCGTTCATATATAAATGCAAAAAGGTAAATATATAGGATAATTTTTTTTTACTCTTATTTAAAGGGATAACCAGCTATTCCTGTATTTTCAGTAATAAATTGAGGGGATATCCCATGATTAATCATAAATTATCCTTTTGGTTAACTTTATTCCCAGCTATTCCTTATAGTTATAGCTTTTGAAAATAAAAGGGGATATCCTCTGGATATTCCCTTTTATCCCATATTTCAAACACTATCTAAATAAAGAAGGAATATCTTAAATAATATTCTTTTATCAAGAATAATAGTTATATTTTATTGCATTTTAGTTGTCAAAAAGGATGGGAGAATTTTAACTTAAATTCTATAGAAATGAGGGGAGCCAATTGAGCCAAAAATAAAATTTCAAACACAACACAATGTTGGTCAAGTTATAATTTAAAGGTACAATTGAGACATAATTTTTAAAGAACAATGAAATATATATATATGTGAGCATGCATGTGTATGCATGTGTGCATGTGATGTTTTTAGTTGGATGCAAAGTTTTTGCATTCCGAAGGAGAAATGGAAAATGTCAAAAGTTTTCATTTATCTGAAAAATGTCTCGCCTTGTCGTTTCACGCGTTCGTTTCCCACGGGGCGCTGCCGGATGTTTCCCGCCGTGGACTGCCGTATCCCGAAGGAACGGGCGCCGTGGCGCACTCCAGCGATTCACGCCCCTCCTCTTCCGCTCGTCCCATTCCTCTCCCGCGGCGTGCTCTCTCGCTAAGCTTCCCTCCTCTTTCCCTTCTCTTCCCTTCGATCTCTCCTGCTAGGGTTTCTCTGCTATCCCAAATCCCGATCCCCTCATCCGATCGAAACCTCGATTCCTAGGGATTCTTTCTCCCCAATCTGATATCATCTAGGGTTGTTGCTCTCTGGATTTGATCGCTAAGGTTGGTTCCAACTTCTAAGATGAGCGTGGTGGGCTTCGACATCGGCAACGACAACTGCGTGATCGCCGCCGTGAAGCAGCGCGGCATCGACGTCCTCCTTAACGATGAATCCAAGCGGGAAAACCCCACCGTGGTATCCTTCGGCGAGAAGCAGCGCTTCCTCGGCACCGCCGGCGCGGCTTCCGCCTCCATGAACCCCCGCTCCACCGTCTCCCAGGTGAAGCGCCTCGTGGGCCGCGCCTTCCGCCACCCCGATGTCCAGGCAGACCTCCGTCGCCTCCCCTTTCCCACCTCCGAGGCTCCCGACGGTGGGATCCTCGTCCACCTCCGGTACCTCAACGAAGACTGTGCCTTCACCCCCGTCCAGATTCTGGGGATGCTTCTCTCCCACCTGAAGGACGTCGCCGAGAAGAGCCTTGAGACCTCTGTATCGGATTGTGTGATCGGTATCCCGTCCTACTTCACTGATCTCCAACGGCGGGCGTATCTTGATGCCGCCGCCATCGCCGGGCTGAAGCTCCTGCGGCTGATGCATGACTCCGCCGCCACTGCTTTAGGCTACGGCATCTACAAGACTGATCTTGGCCCGCCTGGGGCTGTCACTTATGTTGCTTTTGTTGATATTGGCCATTGCGACACCCAGGTCTCGGTAGCTTCCTTTGAGGCTGGGCAAATGAGGGTTCTTTCTCATGCATTCGATGCAAACTTGGGTGGTAGGGATTTTGACGAGATTTTGTTCAATTACTTCTCTGAGCACTTCAAGGAACAGTATAAGATTGACGTGGGCTCCAATGTGCGGGCGAGCATCAGGTTGAGGATGGCCTGTGAGAAGTTGAAGAAGGTTCTTAGTGCAAACGCTGAAGCACCTTTGAATATAGAGTGCTTGATGGATGAGAAAGATGTGAAGGGCTTCATAAAGCGAGAAGAATTTGAGAAGCTTGCTTCAGGTTTGCTGGAGAGGGTCTTGGAACCATGCAAGAAAGCTTTAATGGATGCAGGACTGAATGTGAATGGCATACACTCAGTAGAACTTGTGGGTTCAGGATCACGGATACCGGCAATAATGAGGATATTGGCTGGGTTCTTCAAGAGGGAACCAAGCCGGACCCTCAATGCGAGTGAATGTGTTGCACGTGGTTGTGCTCTTCAGTGTGCCATGCTGAGCCCTGTATTCAGGGTTAGGGAATATGAGGTTTGATTTGCTATATTCTTCTTCTATTTTCCCAATTACAGATTTCTTTTACTTTTTCATCGAAATGAAAACTTGCTCCCTCCTTTGTCTTATTGTTTGTAAGCAACATTTCATGTTCAAATGATAGAATGAGTCTTATCAGACCTATTAATCAGTACTACACCCCAATTTATTATTTAAACTATTTTGGACAAATCTTTGTTTTATGCTGCTCTAAGATCCCTATTATATTTTGAATAGGCATTTATACATCTTTCTTCTTTTTAAAGGTTTTTCTAAATACTTTATTCAATTGTACATTCATGGGAAATCTTACCTAGTTAAACTACCATTTATAGCCATAACATCAATGCAAAAGAACATATACCAAGGATATATTCTAATCACCATTGGAAATATTTTGAAGAGTTACTTGGCAAGATAATTCGACATATGCTTAGGGAAATTCTAGATACAATTAGTAAATAGACAATTTGTGATTACACAAGCAAAGAACTTAATGATGATTTATGATGAAGTCATAGAACTTCTTAAAATTAATAAGTTAATTTAGTTATGTTTGGTTTTCTTTTTACGTGAAAATTAATAAGTTAAAAGTTGAGAATTAGTTATGTTTTGTTTCTTTTTACATGAAAAGTGGATCACTAAATAAATTTATGCAGAATCATAAACAGAAAAATTAATGATGATGAGTGAAAAACATATTGATAACAGATTCCTATCTGTTGCATTCACTTTGTTAAACTTATGCTTTATTATTCTAGTGTGATGAATTGGATTTGAATGTGAATTGTGATGATGGGTACATTAAGCTATGAGTGCAAGATGGTCAAGTAAACTGATTTGGATTTTCCTCAATTAATAAGAAATCTGGACCTATAGGTCAAAATTGACTCCATACTAGACCCGATTGTTAAATGAGCTAGGTTTTGCATGGTACACCTGACTGGCATAGTTTAATCATGTCTAACTTAAAAGATATGAACTAATCCAATTTTTAAATAGCTTAAATTTGAACAAAATCCTAGATTGAGATCAATATCTTTTTTCTAAATCATACAGAGCCTAATTGAACTCGATGCATTACCATTAGGTTTTCTGCTGGAGAAAGAAGAGATGAATGAAATGAAAGGGACCACAATTCGATCCTATATATTGCTATTTGAGGGAGAAATTCAAGTGAGTTGGTCTTCATTTGCTTAGAGTTCTATGAAGTTCCAGGAAATAGTATGGGATGATGGGTTTTGTTAGGAACATGACTGGTTATCAGATTTTGTTTAAAAAGCACACAACAAACACATGTTAGTTTTAGTATTATAATATATAATTAGACTAAGACTGCTGTACATATGCCAGGATTTGTAACATATACAATGTCTAGGAAAATAAACATATGTGAATCAAAAATTGAGCTCATTTCTAGGGTAGAGTCCCCTTTCCAATTAGGAATGCAAAAATCCATTGATATACCAGAGTTTATTTAAAAAAAGCCCAACAATTATATTTCACAAAGATTCTAAGGCTCCATGAGTTTCATGCTTCTCACAACAATTTGGAGGCAGCAAACCTAGTGTTAAAGGACTCAGTGCATACTGCATAGGGCAGGTTGTCTTCTTGGGCAGGTATCAACTTCATAGTAAACTTGTTGGATGGAGAGCTATATCAACCACAAAGCCTACTAACACAAAGCTTTGAGTGAAATTATATTGCAGGTGAAAATGAGAAAATTCTTCTTAAAGTCATGGTGATCACAGTTATGAGCCACTTTTATATTTAGTTTCAAAGATCTTTCTTAAAGACAGCACACTGACATCAAATTTTTTTTTAAAAAAATTGATGATCCAAAGACGATGATGGACCATCCAAATTGAAAGTCTAAGTCATTGAAGATGTTTTGCACTTAAAAAATGTGCAGAAATCCAAATATACTTATATTGGTGGTTTCTATCCTAAGCATCAATTGGGTGCAAAAATTAATGGTTTTAATTGCATGATATTATGTTTTAACGTGATCGAATCATCAAAACGTATTAAGTATAGGATAACCTATTTTAAGATGTGTAGATCATGATCAAGAAGTAGATTTTTAATTTATGTGTCCAATCATGTGTTTAACTTATTAGAGCAATTGATAATGCTTCTTTTTGTGTCCACTTGCTGCATAGGTTAGAGATAACTAAAATAATGAATTTTAGTTTGTATGCATTTCTTATATGGCATGTTTTGATGCTTGCACAAGATTTTTCATGTTTAAAACTTCTCCAGATTGATCCGACAAGAGGTGTTAAACAGAAGAAAGGAGACACTTAAGACTGCAATAAAGCAGCCATACATAATTTCTTGAAAAAATAGGGATTACATGTGTGGTTTTAAAGTTATAGTATCCATATTTTCTAGGATTTTTCATTCCTTAGTAAATATAATAATAGAAATTTTCATTCCTTACACCATTTAACTTCCTCTTATCGCCTCCTATATTAGGTTAATCCCAGGGATAGCCTGATCAAGTGGCCAAAGAGGCCCATAGTGTAGATCATCTTCAGCGATCATCCCACTTGTACATCTGATCTAGCTGGTATTTAAGCGCAATGGGTTCTTATATACTAGATTCATACATTCTATACTACATTAGAAATCAGGATTTTGATTTTATAATATTCTACTGAGGTTGCATTTGTCACCATGTGGTCCATATCCTAGGTAATGTTTTAAAAGGCTGTTTCAATATGCCAGCAATCAAGCATTGCATAGCACATATGCATTGGGCAGGCCACATATGTAGATGCATATAAGGTTTGTGTTTAAATATTTGAAATAAGGAAGTATTGAATAGAATAGTCATAGCAATGTTTTTTTAAGTAATAATAATATTATAGCAATAGCAACTAATAGCAAGTGCTTGCTACTTAGTTTTAAATTCTTATTAGCGATAACCATAGCATAATTAATATATTGATATTTTAATCTACATGCATCTAACTCGCTTGAAAACCATATCCAATCCAATCATTAGTTTAAACTTGTTTTATTCATATGAGCCTACATAAGAATGGCCATGTGTGTGTGTGTGTGTGTGTGTGTGTATATATATATATATATATATATATATATATATGGCTGCATAATGCTAAGAGGATCACATATGCAGTTGCACATTAATAATAAGCTACATATTCAGTTGCATAGCTAATCCAATTGTATATGAGTCTACAAAGTGCTAACCAAGCTGCTCTTTTGAGTCATATGCAACCCGACCACATATTAGCAGCATATAGAGTATGCCGTGTGATCATGGGATTGCATACATATGCATATGCAGTCTCATGCACCACATTTTAAAACACGTGCATTAGGGTTTCTACTGTAAACTTATTAGAAAGTGATTGCGCAGTTCATATCTTTAAGCTCTTGTACTAGATGGCTTCCAACTCTTACATTGGGAGCTTAGAGATTTGAGAAGAATCTTTCCCACGCCTGTGTGACTCCTGTCAAACCTGGAGGGAAAGCAAGTACCTTCTGTATAACCAGTAGCCCTGCTAGGGTTCTTTTGTTCATTTAGCATCAGGAAAGTTAATTTTAAGGGGCTGACCTCTAGTGGGAGGCTGTGCAAAGACACAGGCCATGAAGCGTTTTGCTTCCTTTTACCCATAAAGATCTCTGGTTATAGGAGGATGACATTAAGTTATTATGCCCCTTATGCCTGGGTAGCAAACATCTGAGTTGCTGGAAAGTGGGCAAAAGGTCTCCAGGAGAAGCCTGAATTTGGCAGGCTGATTTTAGTATTTGCAATGCATTTTCCTTTGAGCATCATGGTGTGCCGTACTTTGGAAGGAATGAGCCAAAAAAAAAAAAAAAGTAGCGGTCCTAGATTGTGTGCTTGGACTATTGAATAGAGAGGAAATTTATCAATCCTGTGTATTTTGATCTGATTTCTGACGGAGTTTTCCTGCTGCTTTTATAGAATCTTGTTTAAGAAGTGTGTTAGCTCTTTCTGCATCATATTTACTTTTAATATAAATGATCATGAGAATATCTTGCGTTCTTTTTTATAGGTGCAAGACTCATTTCCCTTCTCAATAGGAATTGCTTCAGATGAAGGTCTTGTTTCCACATTGTCCAGTAATATACTTTTCCGGAAAGGCCAATCATTTCCAAGTGTTAAAATGCTTACTTTCCACCGAACTAACACTTTCACTTTGGAAGCCTTCTATGCTAATGAAAATGAGTTGCCACCTGGTGCTTCTCCAAAAATTAGCTGCTTCCAGGTATGCTTATCTTTGAAACATTCTTTGTTTGTTCAAGGACATGCAAATCATGCTGCTTGATAGTTAGTTGGACTGGCACATAAACAAGCACTTGTACCAATACAGAAATAGATATGTTTGTGCATACGTGAAGGGTTAGAAGTATTCTCTTTTATTGCATGTAGAATTTTTTACCTAATAGTTGACACTGTCTATTCCTAGGTTTAAGAGATGAAAATTTTAGACATAAAGTTATGATTTTTCAAGACATGTGTTTTGACTTCCATATTCATTAGTTTGTTTGCTTGTAGTGTTTCCATTAAAGATGAATTGACCCATCACTATCTTATCCTTGCAACCGTATGTGGTGCCCATTGAACATCAATTATTGCACAACCTTTTATTTGTTATTGAGATTATTGTGTAGTTATTATGCTTCAGCAGGGATGTTTATGTGAGGTTTATAGTGTGGGATTTTCCTAGATTTATCCGAGATCGTCTAAGCTCATCTTGTAATAATATACCTCAGGGAAACTTAAACAAGAAATGCTGGGTGAGCATCTGGATCGACAAGATTGACTATTGACTTGCTTAACTATGTAGTTGGATCACTTTAGTGCAATATCATCATTTTTATCACTGTAGCACTATACCAATACATATTTTAGAAATTAATCATGTGCAAAAGATTTTTGTTTAAAAATTTCTTAGGAAAATTTGAATTTTAGATTTGCTTCTTTGACTACTATGCATTGAGCTCCTGGATGACTGGAGCTCTAATGCTGTGCCAACATTTTAGACAATTTGCATGGTTAAATGCTAGAACATTCTTCTCTCCATAACAGCTCATTTATGGGGTTTTGACAACATGGTGTGCACCTACGGATCACATTTGAAATGAATAAATCCGTTGTTGTCTACTATATTTTCACTTCTTTGTTTCAAAGTTTTTTATATAAGTAACATTTTAGGCTTGTCAGCCAGTGCTTGAGAGCCACCTATTTCAAAGCCAGTTATTGAGAGCTACCCATTTCAATCCCAAATCCACTTCTACTGTCAGGGTTCTTCTTTGTCAAAGGAGCACATAATTCTAAAACATCATAACACGGTGACAAAAGGTGAAATCTTCACAATTGGAAAGGTGCTGCGTCATGCAAACTACTATAATAAGCTCCAATAGGTGGAATTCCTTCAATGTGTTCTTTTAGTTGGCGTGTGTTGCTTTTGTTCCCATAAATGAAATGAATATTATTGTTAATCTATCTTCAACAACATTGAAATTACTTTTTCAAATTTTCATATATTAAGGGATCTCACTTGGAAAGAAAATGTTTAGTGCTAGTGTATTTGGGCTTATAACCATAGATTCTAATCCAAGAAACTGTTGACACAACCAAGAGGCCATATCAAATTAGTCACAAAGGCCAATCAGTTATATAAACTAATACCATTGGATCAGATCTTTAGAAACAAATTTGTGATTTGTGATCATAGGAGAGATTGTTTCAGGATCATGGGGGACTTATATCAATTAAGAGGAATACATTCTTGTGATGCCAATGGTAAATAGCAATTTTATAGCTTCAGATTGTGCTTGTTCGATTAAGATGAACAATGCTAAAATGTTGATCCAAATTTTACTATGGTGCAAACTTTTGAAGGAAAGCAATGATATGTTGATTATCACCCTAAGTTCAAGCACTAAAACGGGTTCCACATTGTTTGTACATCAGATAATTGATCCATGTTTGTACATTTTAATCTTGTGATAGATTTCTCTTGCTATAATGTTTTCTCTTACTATAGGGCGTAGAGTTAACTTGAGTTACATATTTCTTTTGGACACATTCTGGTATATTAGTTTTGGAGCCACATCTGAATGGGTTTATAATGTTCCTGCAGGTTGGGCCTTTTAAAGCTTCTCAGAGTGAAAAACCTAAAGTTAAAGTTAGAATTCGGCTTAATCTTCATGGAATAGTTTCTGTAGAATCAGCTTCAGTGAGTATGGATTCATATTTTTTGCTATGTTTAAATTATACCAAGTATTAGCTTGCATCTTTATAACATTCAGTGGCTGTAATTCAACTGCATCAGTTGATTGAAGATGGCATAAATGATTCAGTTTCAAGAGATGCAAGCCACATGGACACAACAGAGCCTGAGATTGCTTCTGGTGCTCGACATGATACAGTAGTAAACACTGTTGAAAATGGAACATTTGCACAGACTGAACCTGGATCCATGCCTTCTGTGAGTTTTTTGTCTTGTTCTAATTATCCAGTGTAAATATATGTTTATCTTCATATTGAGTGAGCTGGTTTTCTTACTTTTCTAGTAAAATATTTAGGGCTTGTTTAGTTGTGAAAAATTGGAAGTGTTTTCAAGAAAATTTTTCCATGGAGAACAGATAACAGGATTTGGTGTTCAATCAAATAGAAAATTGGAAAACTATGTTTTTCAGTTTTCTAAATGTACATTAAGCCCAAAAATATCTTTGGCTTCTTTTTCATTGTTTTTTTTAAATGAAGCAGTATTTTCTTTATGTTTTCTACCATCTTTAGCACCCATGACCTCCATCACCATACCTCCACCATTCACTACCACTGTCACTCTCCATAACCCTTGACCACCACTACTATCATTCCTCCACCAACTACCACCATCATCACCATCATACCTCCACCACTATCACTACCATACCTACATCATCCACTTCCACTGCCATGCCTTTATCATCCCCCATCATTGCTACTACCCACCACCATCATACCTCTACCACCACCGCTACCATATTCGCAGCATTTACTACCACTGACACTCTCTGTCCATCACCCACCATTATACCTCGACCGTTAACTACCCTCCAAGACCTACTTTTTTTAATTCTTTCAATTGGAAAATGGTTTCTCATTTTCAATAAATGAATGAGTTTTCCAATTGTCCCATAGAAAAGGAAAATTGAAAATGGAGAAGAAACGTAGAGATGGAAAACAGAAAACATTTTCTACAGCTAAATGGGCCCTTAGGTCTTTCATCCATTTCCACATTTTTTTACATTGGATCATGTGGATTGTACTGCATTGGTTTATGCTGCATACCAAATGTTAAATCTCTGTTTATAAATCTATTGCTTAGTTTCTATTATCGCAGAGTGCTCTCAGCATGTCAGGAAACAGTTAATCACCAATCACATTAGAAAACCAAGGAACTGTGCATTGCCTATGGTCAAACTAGAAGTATATTCTATTACCTCTCTGACTGTCCTCAGTACGATGTGTTATACATGTGCTGATCTGAATTTTGTGCGTGATTCATCTACTCCATAGATAGAAGTTTTTGCAGAAGTCAACACATAAATTATGGTAGTTTTGTCATCTGAGACAAACATGATGTTATTGATTCATTGAGAAGAGAATATGACACACAGGGCCATTTAACTTTTGGGGCTTTCACACCAAAATTGGGTTGCTCCTGCCTTTTGAATTTGCAACAAGGACATATGTGCAAATCAATGATGGGATAGACTAGATGAATACACTGAGAGTGTGCCTTGAAATATTGGTTCTGACAGAAGTAAAGACAATATTAGGTGAAACTAGGTGATCATATGATATAGGTAAGGACTAGATCAAGAGCACTTGCTTTTATGTGTGGATTCTCTTTCTTCATCTGATTCCTTGTGTTTTCATCCCATTCAGCAGGTTTTGTAGGATTTGTGGATAAGGAGCTGTTATTAAGGTGATCAAAACGGCTGCAATTTATTTTATTGTGGATAACGGGAGAAAGTTGTTTAAAACAGGATTACAATTATGTTTTCATGTTACAACATGATAGGCATGCCACCATGTTGTGTGGTAAGAAAATTGGTTGCAGTCATCAGCTATGCGATGAGTTTTGTAGGTAAACACCATGTGATATTTGAAAACATGCATTAGTAGACTGAAAGGTTTAAGAAATTATGCTGCTGAGGTAAGGAATATGTTTGTTAAAACTTAAAAGCCGTCTAAAGGCATGCTTTGTTGTTGCAGAGCATGACCTGGAATGTAGTTTACGAAGAGAGAAATTTTAAGATCATGCAACATAGTTTAGGATAGAAGTGGCTGCCATTTTGTTGGTGGTTTCCTGACCATAATGTTCTTTTTCAAGCTTAAGCCTTAATTAGTGTCATGTGTTAGTGCTTAGTTCAGATTGCTCTGCGCAAATGTGTGGGCTTCGGATGTCATGAAGAGGCTACCAGTGTCTTTTTTCAAAATTTCGAGCATGTGATTAGATTTGTATTGACTGAGTATGCATTGGGTGATAACTAGCTTCTTTCATTACTATGTTTTGATGTTAGGTCTCCTACTTGTTGAATGAAGTTAGCATATGTTAGGTCTCCTACTTGTTGAATAAAGTTAGCATGGAATGCTCCCTGCTTGACCTTTGTGGGAGTGTGGAACAGTGTACTAAGTGAATTCTCAAGGACATGAAGAAGTCAGTTTCATGGATGATCGCCAAAATAATATATTTGTAGTGTTGTCATGGTTCGAAACAATTAGAGGACGTGGAGGTTTAATTGCCTTATAAAATATTGGCTGTATCAATAGCATTATTCTGTACTGAAGTGAGCTTTACTATGCCTTGTGGTTCCCCTTCTGGAAGTCTTTCTTTTCATACTTCATGTAGGTACTTGCTTGCCTGTTTACCCTTTTCCATTAGAATTAAGAGTTGTGTGGGTTTACAGCAAGCAAAATAATGAAATAGGAAACTAGAAGAATGTCGATCTTGAAACAAGGTTATTGAACTAAGAAAAAGAAGAGGGATAAGGTGAGAGATAACCCAAGTAGAGTTGCATCTTCAAGTATACTCACTGGTTCATGTGTGATGTTATAATGGAATCACTTCTTTGGAATTTTGTTTCAGATTTGCACCAGTATTGTGGTAGTCATGTACCACAGAAGGAGATAATATTTAAGAGAGAATGCAAACTAAGCAGATAAAATTGATTTATCAATTGGAAAGAGGGGCTACAAAGGAAATTATAGGGTTTTAGTGGTCTCCTGCTAATATTTTAACAGAACCTTAGGTCCTGCTTTGGCTTTGAAGCACAGTTTATTTGACTCTATCACTTTGTTGTGCAAACTGATGCATAGGGAATCCCTAGGTCTTTTGAGTTGGAGCTGTGTATGTCATTCTGATATCAACTTTGTTCTTGGATGTGTTAAAATCATTCTGACCCCAGATTGGATAGCATTTGATTGCTTTTGATGTTGCCTGCACTGATTATGATGTGTTACCATTTTGGGGCCTACAGTTGCATGATGCAATGGGATGCAGCCTCATATTGCATCAATATTTTTTTTAATTCTTTCATTAATAATACGATTTCTTTGCCATCAAACTGAGTAAATAATTTTTTTTTTGTGATGCGGAACACAGTGCCATGTTGCTTTTCTATAGACCCAATTTCCATTCGTATCGATTGAAGCATAGCATTACCTGTTGATTAAAGTAGCTTGGCAGTTCATGTTGTTTAGGCTTCATTTTACATTGGATGATCAGGTTAGAGGAACCACTGAACCTGTATCTGCTTTGAATTTGATTGAGCTTGGATAATGCATGCCTACTCTTGACTTGTTTGGATATTGTTGGTTTTCATCTCCCAAAAAAAAAGATAAAATATAGATGTAAAATAATTTAAAAATGGAAACCATTAACCTACCTTCTTCTAATTTATTTTGTGGCCATAACCCTCCCTCTCCCCTTGCACTCCTTAGCACCTTGAACATAGCTTTGTAGCCCTTCTCTGTCTATCCCTACCACTTTACTCTCATCAGTTAAGACCTCTTCTCTCTTAAATCCTTGTGATCACCCCAGTCATAGACCCGAATCGTAGAATCCTAACATCGGCCCTGGACCCCCAGCCCAAGTGCCATTTCCTACCTCCAATGATCTTTATGCTCTCCTTGGCTCTCTTCCACAATCCCTTCAAGGATTCTATTGATGCTTGGCTCTGATTGTTGGCCTCAGCACCTTATTATCTCTTTCTATCATTCTATCATTATCCCCAGCAGCACCTAGTTCTCAGCCTTGGCTACTTCTTTCTCCTTTTGACAATCCTCGCTTTGGCCTTATTCTCTTCCTGCCACCTCTTCTCATACACCACCTCCAATGCTGTGCCACTTTGCATTTGTCCTTTCCCATTTGTCTCCACCCCTTGTTCAGAAGACAAAGCCAAATCCAACCCACAAACAATTGAGTTGGGATCAGATTCACCTAAATTTTGCATTTTAGAACAGATTAAAAAGAGCTCAGAATTCACAGTAAGAACTGGGGATATGTGTAATATTGGCTACACGTCAACATGTGTATTTTACATGACTGTTGGTATCGCAGAAGCTGTTATTTACGGTTACCTTAATTTGTAGCATTTATTCTCATGTATAATGGCATTTTGTACTGTTACTGCATTAAATTGATAGATCAATTCCTAGGGCCTCCCAACATGAGGTTATAAATCCAATTGAGAAAAGCTCTAAACTGCCTTAGAAATAAAGCTGTTTGAGATGGTAATTCGCTGATATTCAGAAGGGTGAAGCAGGGCATGAGCTTGTATCATTATGAATTAGGATGTACCATGTTTATTGGAGTGATAAATATTGACTCAGATTTAATATTTATTGGCTGGTATGGATGTCACACAGATACTAATCCCTACACAAAACTGATAACCGGCTAGCACAGTAAATTTAACATGATGAAGTTTGATCTGTGAACAATTTTAATTCATGCTAAAATGTTTTTGTCATGTATAGCATTCATTGTTCTTTCTCTTTTGTTTTGGAAAAAAAAAAACCTCTAATAGTGCTAACATCATGTTCATAATTGGTATGAAATTTAGGAGTTGAGATGATTATGTAATTCCAAATCTCTAATATTTGATTCAAGATGGATTTGTGTTCATGTTTTCTATAAAGTATGGAAGGGTGTGATGTTAACATAGAAAGTCTAGTGCTATTGTATAAATGTGTGTTCTGAATTCTTCTATTAATGTTAATGGTTCCATTATCATATCGAAATTCATGATACCCAGATTACAATCATCACATGCAGGCTGATCGAATAAAAAGAGAAGGAACCTCTAGAAGGAATGAGTTGGCAATTACTGAGACTATATATGGTGGAATGACTAAAGAACAACAACGAGAAGCTCAAGAGCAAGAACAGATGCTGGCCTACCAGGACAAACTTATGGAGCAAACAAAAGACAGAAAGAATGCACTGGAAGCTTATGTATACGAAATTCGCAACAAGGTAACTGGTAACATCAAATTCAGAATACATCTTTATCTTTCTTTATGGGTAGAATACTAATTATGTTTGTCATTTTTTTGCCACCAGCTTTTCGATAAATATCGCTGCTTTGCAACAGAATCAGAAAAGGAAGGAATCTCTGTTAGCCTACAACAAACTGAAGAATGGCTGTACGAGGATGGGGATGATGAAACAGAAAAAGTTTACATGAGCAAACTTGAAGAACTAAAGAAGGTAATATGCACATTTATTGTGTTCTTTGCTTCCTAATACGGTTGCAAGTTGTAATGATAACCAAAAGCTTGTATTTATCATGGCCAATTTATTAGAACTTGTTCTGCAACTCATTCTTATCCGACAAAATCGTATTACCTCTCACCATTTAATTATCTAATAATTTGTGATGCCAACTTGAAAAAACTTTCTTTGGTTTTCCTGAGTTTGCTTTCCCCAAAAATTTCCATGTTATTCTTTCTGTGCATTTCATCATCCCTGTACTAATGCAGTCTTACACGCATTAAAATTCATTATTCATTATTAGCTTGTTTTTTGTTCTTTTCTGTTAGAGACTTATATAGGTTATGCATTAGTTATATCTTTATATTTTGTATACTTTGCTTGGAAAGTTTTATTGCTTATTGTAATTTATATTGGACTCCTGCATTCCTTTAAGGGATTGCTGCTTTTCTAAGATCAATCTGATAGTTGCTTGTCGAATTTCATGATATCCAAGCTTTTGATCGACCTTCTGGCCTTTCTCTGTTGACTTTGGATTTTGTGCTGTGGAAGGCTTGACGTTCATCCAAAATTTTGATTACTTTTAGATATGACCTCCTTGACATTGCACAGTTGCTTGCACTTTCATGGGCAAAAGTCAAATGACCAACATTAGAATATCGACAATTCTAATTAGTGGTGATGTTGCAACACTTCTTGAATTTTAAACTTTGATTGTGCATTCCGCTAGTTTTGTTCTGATAGGTTTTTTTTGGTGTTACCTGATCGTTTGCTGGACGTGTTTGACTAGCTCAGCCACATGTTCAAGTAGGTGAATAGTGCAGGGAGAAGCTAGTTCTTTTGGAAATGGTTGTCAAGATCCTTGGTCGCATCTCAAATGGTATCCCTTTTTAAATATCTTTCAACCTAAAATCCACTGTACCTTTATCATCCATGCCCCTTGTTTTACATTATGCTCAACAAGTCACAGATGGGTGGTTTGCCAAGGTTAAAAGGTTTTTAGTTATGTAAAAAAGAAATAAGAGAAACTAAAAGAAGCACATCAGAGATAGAAACAAATAAATTTGAAAATATTGGAAGCCTATTGATGAGCAAGTAGAATTCAATAGAAAAAATATTTGGACAAATTGAGTGATTGGAAAATATTTAGGCAAAATTAGATTACTATATCATGACTTTGGCCGATTCAATTCTCACCATGACAATCACTAATCTCATCAACAATGATTCCCTTTCAAGGTGCATGCTAGATGGGTGTCTTTTATTCTTCATGGGCATGTTTGCAGTTGAGTGTATTTGGTTCTTCATCTTGCCACACCCTCTAATAAATGAACCTCTCCTCTCCAATTAATTGTATTCTTTTATGGTAGAGCCCAAATAGGGGTTGTTGTTGTTGTTTCTTTTGTTGTGATCTCTACTCTGCTTGCTGTCATTACTGTCTAAATGCATATCATGTTTAAGAGGTACTTTAATATTATTATTATATTAAAGATTTACTATTTATAGGACTTTTTGAATCTTCAGCCTACCTCTCCTCATCTGACCTTTTCTTCGCAATGCCCATCCATAGAGATGGATCCTTATGAGTTTTGTTTCAGTACAATCAGATTAGCCTATGGAAGAGCCATTATATATTGAGGAGCATGGTCTATCACATTAACCCGTATGGATATGTATTGATCATGTTCTATCATACTTGTAAAGTACCGAGTTTTGATTCGGTATGAATTGAATAGGTCTGAACCGAATGAGACCGCCCTGTACCACTCAGTAATGACCCATGCTGTCTGGTTTCAAATGATACTATGGCTAGGAGTAAAAAAATGTATCGATTCTTTGTCTCGATACGAGGTGTACTATAGCATGCCAACTGTACCATATTAGACCGGTAATGCACTAATGATTCTCACTTCGATAACAGTTTTGAGGACCTTGATGAGAAGTATCCAAAGTCTTATGCAAATGCCTTGTATGATGGTTTGTTTTTGATACCATGTTACTTCGAGAAGAAATGAATAATTAAGCACATGAACACAAGCACACACTCTTCTATGCATTCATATATTAATTGCATGTTTTCCCATACTAGTTACTTATGTTACATGTATAGACCCATATTAATCAACAATAACATGGTGAATATGTGCATGAACCATGCTTGTGGACAATATAGGCTACTATCGAAAATATCTTTATCAACAATATATATTTTCACATGCATGGCTTTCATATTGTAGCCATTTGTTATTGATGGTTTTGTCATCTGATGGTGATAAATGCCAAAACAATGAATTCCTCTGTAAAAGCTTGAAGTACACATGTTTGTGTTGGTAGAGGACTGGAATGATGCATGTGTCATTCCCATAGTTGATAAACTGGTGCAAAAAGATATGCAAGTCTATGTAAAGTTCCACAACAAGTTATGCGAAAAGATGCACATCTTGTTTTGTAGTTTTAAATGGATACTGAATATTACGACTTTATACTGGTGAACAGAGTTGTATTAATTGAATAGATATTATTTTGACTGCTTTAAAATTCAACATTATTAAATCATGTTGCATATTTGTGCTGATTAATTTAATATATGCCTTTCATATATTCAAGTAATTTCTCACACAAATTAATATCATAATATAGTTTTAATTGCCATCTCATGTCAAGCTAATACTGACACTTGGTCAGCTATGAATACAAAGCGAGCGTTTTGTCATTGAGCAATGTTAGCCAGTACTGACCTGTGCTGGTGTGGTACATCTTGATGTTGCTCCATGCCTAGAGAAGTGGTCTCCCCAGTCCTTTTAATATTTCTGGTTTGGCACAACAGTGCACATTGTGGTCTGATGGTGAAACTTCCTGTGCTGGGTCACTTAAATTCTCATAATATACTACTTTTTCATGTCAATAACATAAACAAACTAAAAGATGATGAAGGGGAAACCAAGGGGACGAAAACTATGTTTACATCTTAGAAATCTATTATATTTCTATTAATGTTACTAGGTTGTAGGAAGCTATATACTAGTAGTATTGTTGGAAAGTAATTATATTTTCCTTGACTCTTTACATTTGAACAATGTGAACTATCTTTTTTGCTGTTGGGTGTAATGGGCGTTGTTTAAAATCTGAAAGTAAAGATGATGCTAGTACTGCTTTGTATTGGCCTGTAGTGGTGTCTATCATCTTGGTACTATCTAATTCTTGCTTTGATATATTTTGGTACAAGAACAAATATAGAGTAGGTGGAATGGAATCCAGTCATGATTGTTGGAAAATAGATACCACAAAATGATCGCTTTGCTATCTGAGATCTATTATACAAAATAATAGAGATGAAAATATGTAGTAGAACAAGAGCTAGTTGGATGAAGTGGAGATATGTTTCTGGAGTATCATGTCATCAATGTATACCTTGGCAACTGAAATGAAATTCTAGCGAGCTGGAATAAGGTGTGTAATGTTGCCTGACCTAGAACACTGGGAAGAAGTGTTTCCAAACAAAAAAGAATGTTAAGATGGATTAATGGTAAAACTATGAATGACAGTGGGAAATTAGTAAATTAAAGGAGCTGTATAAGTTTCACAAATTAAGAACAAAGTGATGGAGAGTCAACAAGATGGTATGGCACATGTCCTGAAGATCTAGAAGTGCTTGAGTTTGGACGAAGGGGAAGCTGAAAGATGTAGAAAAAGGGGAAAAAGAGAGGAAAATGCAGAAGAATGTGGAACGGCTCAAAGAGGGAAAAAGTACACTGGTTGCTCATTCAGCCATGTGATAGATGAGTTTGGCACATTGCTGTATTTAATATTTTTTATGCTGTTAATCTATTGCAAATGCATCATATATAGGAATGTCAATTTTCACTCTTAATCACAATATATTACTGCCTACAAGTCAAACTGTAATTATATTTAAATATTGATCTCAAGGGTTAAATAGCTATTTTTAATTCTACCATATACCTCTCAAAGAAACAACATACCCATGCTACAAGATAGTCCCCAAGAAAGACTAGAATCCTGGGGCAGAATAGTTGGTCTAAGCAAGACATTTCTTTTGAATTCATTGATATAAATTCCTTTATTTAGGTGAGAAACTCTGTTTCTTGTTATGTTCTTCCTGAACAATTACTTGTGATGTGTTTTTATACATTCTATTCATTATCATCTAGTCTGCAACCATCTGTTTAAACATGTGCAATGCCTCCATGGATTGGTGTTTTGCTGTTGTTAAACTCACATGAATCAATATTTGGATGGTAATAGCTGGTGGATCCTATTGAAAACCGATTCCAAGATGAAGAAGCTAGAGCTCAAGCTACAAGGGAGCTTTTGAACTGCATAGTTGAGCACAGAATGACTGTAAAACCATTAGCGACCTATGAACGAGATGCTGTAAGTTCCGTATCTCCAACTTTTTAGGCAGTTGTGTTGCAGGCTGCAGTTTCGATACCCTATTGTTATATTTCATTTCAGGTCATGAATGAATGTGCTAAAGCTGAACAGTGGCTTCACGAGATGTCTCAGCAACAGAACTCGCTGCCAAAGAATGCGGACCCAGTATTATGGTCACATGAAATCAGAAAAAGGAAAGAAGAGTTGGACATGTATGTATTCTGTTTCCAATGTCTGTGTAATAAGTATACTTGCATCTTATCATTTTTCATTCTTATTATTTTTTTCTTCAGAATTTTTTGTGTGCATGCTTCTACCTATCTCCTATATCTTCACCTCATCTTCATTTTTTTTCTGGCTTTATCGTGATGTTTACCAGACTATGTAGAAATATAATGAAGCACAAGGGTTCTTCATCAAGAACGGAGGATTCTCCATCAAGAACGGAGGATACCAGGGGCTCAGATAACTCGGATACTCCAGACAACATGCATACTAATTGACCTGGCTCGTTTTACTGTGAGGTGTACTCCAATTTTTTTGTCATCATCGATTGCCACCATAGTTTTTTTGAAGCATACGGTTCCAAATCTTTACTAACAGTATCCGGGGACTGAGTTCCACAAGTGGCTTCAGGGCCAGCTCATTTCCTAGCAAGTAGCAAGGCGTTTTTTATCTTTTCAATGCCATCACCAAATACCGAACACTTTATATTCTCTCTTTATCTTTTGGGCGTCCTCTATAATACCACACTGTTAGTCTGCTATGTTTTAGTTTTGCCCTATTCCATATGCATATTAAAAAAAGAACTAGTGCATCTCTTGTACGAGATAGCCGCTTTGATGTATGGGGAGAGTTCATCATTTGGATTTTCTAGTTAGTCAACCTAGAGCTTGATAGCTTGCGCATTCTTTCTTGGGCAGATTTATTGCCTCGGTTAATCAACACTGCTTAAATTTAGTTATGTAATGTCATTTGAACAACGCCCATATTGCAATGAATGGTCTCTTCTTTTCTCCCGCATTTCCTTTCTTTTAATTACATCAGCGATCGCTGTTGCTGTTGGCAGATATTATCGATATTGTGTATTAAGTCTGCTTTTTGTTTCTCATTCTCATGATCTTTGATAATGCTCGGGCACCTTGCGCGAACATCCGTAAAAATATCGTGAGTTGCTTGATGAAGCTTCTCTTCGGATTGGGACCTGCAAGAAGTTTCGGGGATTGAATATTTGATGGGGATTCTCTGACGCTCTAATCAATGATTAGAATCATAGTCGTGAGCTTGAAGAAGCTCGAGAGAGAGACTCAGAGTAGTGAGTTCTTGAGTGTTCATACATGATTAGGGATTTTCTTATCCGTTTTATGGATATCACTTGTCATCTAGCAATGGAATAAGTCACGTGGAGTCTCATGCTGGACGATGACTTTGTGATGGATGATGACTTTTTAGATGGAATGTTAGGATTAGTGGAATTTATCCATTTGATTTGAGTGACTGTAGATAGATAGTTGATGACTTTTTGGGTGATGACTTTTTGGGTTGAATGTCAAAATTAGTGGGGTTTGTTCCATCAGACATACGGGCCGCAGGCGGTTGGTGGGTCAGGTTTTATCAGGCACATAGGTTGTAGGTAATTGGTGGGCCCGGTATTGTCAGAGATGAGGCCGCCTAGGAAGCTGGGGCTAAGTCCAAAAGCGAGGCTGTCTTGGAGGCTGGGGCCGAGTCTGGAGGTGAGGCCGTTTGGGAGCCGGGGCTAAATCCAGAAGCGAGGCTGCCTTTGAGGTCGGGGCTGAATCCGAAAGCGGGGTCGCTTTGGAGGCTGGGGCTGAGTCCAAAATCAGTAGTATCCTTTCGACTTTCGCTGTCAGATAGTTTCGATCATTAATTTACACGTGACTTTATCAGCCACATCAATGCCCTTCCGTTCTGAGCTTTAGTGGTCACGTGTTCCATGCCCGCTAAGCGAAAGGAGCGTAAAGTCTTTTGCCATCGTCGAGCTTTGCCCACCATTAATCATCAGGGGCAGCCACGAGCCCCTCAGGAGGTAGGGTCTCTTCGAAGTTTTCTTCTCGTTTAAGGATAGGTACAAAAAGTAACGTCACCCGCGGAGAGATTGAGAAAATATTTTTGAGTGACGAAAAAGGCGGAGCACCATTATTGGATCATTATCACCAATGTTCCATCATTAGTCATGGATCGCGCTCTCCCGTATATCATCGAGGTGTCGTATCTCGGGTGGTGAAGGGATCTTTGATAGCTAGACATCATCTTCACTCACGGGCGTCCATGTGGCACTACAGCGGGACGTTTCAAAAATTATGTATAAAGATCGTTCCACCTGTCCCTTTGAGCCTTTTACGCCTTTGGTACTTTCTTTGTGCTCCTTCTTCGTCTCCTGAGTTCCGAGCTTTCTATTCCTTCTTTCTAACTCCAGGTCAGTCATCCTTGCTTTCTTTTTCTTCATTTTTTCCTTCCATGGACTCTCGCACCAGTAGAAAAGGTAAGAGTCCCATGGTTGAGCCTTTCGAAGATGAGATCCTTTGGGCATGGCGTTGGGCAGCCGATGGTATCTCTATCCGTGACCGCTCGGTGACCATGACCTAGGCGCCACCCAAGGTTTCTCCACCACCAATCCATCCGGCATCTCCTTTGGCCGCCACTTCTAGCTCGGAGGGTCCGGAGGAGATCGCCTCCACCATGTCCTTTGAGGAAGTAGAAGACCTTTAAGGCTAGATATAGGGTCTCCAATAGTGTTTGCCTATTTGCTTCTGAATCCGACGATAGGGTGACCTCCAATCAATCTAGTGGGGTTGCCTTGTACGAGAAATTCTTTAAGAGTGGGCTCTGCCTTCCTTTATATCCCTTCATTCTTAATCTTCTAAATAGGTACGACCTTGACTTTGTTCCGACGCAGTTGACTCGAACTCCATTCGGATCATCTACGCCTTCATTGTTCTCTGTCATTTTCATGGTCTTTCTGCCAGAGTTTCTCTGTTCCGGGCTTTGTATAAACTCCGCCATCCTAGCAAGCTGGGTGGTGGAGCTTCGCCTCCAAACCTAAAAGGACCCTTAAACTTGACTTGCCCTCCAAAATCAAGGGATGAAAATTTCGCTTCTTCAATTTCCATATGAACGGAGTGAGGATGGCTGGGGGAGTCTCGATATCAGTTCGAATAAAAATTTGGTCGTAGATGAGAGAGACCGGAAGATTTTTGATTTGTTAATGTCTTCTCATATTCCATTATGTTGGGAGTTGTTGTCCAAGAGTAACTTTTGTGAGGCCGGCGTAGCACCGACGTCATCAACATCGGCGCCTGGTGAGCGCAATACACCATCATTCATTCATTCATTTTTCATTTTTCTTTCTTTTTTTTGACCTTTGACCTCCTGCGCAGCAATGAGGTTTTCGTCTGAGCAGCTAAAGGTAGGCACCCGGAGGAGGAGGGAGGCCGCTGGTGATGTGGTGAGGCCAGCATCTAAGAGGCCTTGCCTGGTGGTTCAGAGTGAACTAGCCTGAGTCTTCACGATCCCATCTGAGGCCGCACCCACAGGGGAGCCAAGAAAAGAGAGTCCTCTAACCGAGGCACCAGCAAAGGGGGGCTCTTCTGTTGGAGGCGAGGCGGAGCCAGCGAGAAACAGTCAGTCGGCTCCGGCAGAATCGACAAGGGACAAGCCCCCAACCACAGCCGGGCCGAGGGAGGAGGCCACTTCGGAGGCCATTCCGGAGGCCGGGGGCAAGGCGCTACCGGTGGTGGAGATCGAAGATGAGGCGCCGCCAACACCCAGTGGAGAGATCGCCCCCGCCAGCCCACAGGGGCCTGACCCGGGGCACCACCATCAAGATTGTCGGTGGTGAACAGCGGTCGGCTGGTGGAGCGCCTGTTAGAGCGCGTTCACCTCCCACATTTTCAAGATGCCCTCGATATCTTATATACTATCGTGCTTCAGGTAAGTATTTTTGTGTTATCTCTCTTTGTATTGACTTGGATCAGGCTTTAACCAATTGGTTTTTGCAGACGGCGAATGGCATTTTTGTCCTCCGGGATACTTGCCTCCGAGCCGCCAACAATTGCGGGCTTGCTCGGAGGGAAGCGACCGCCGCCCAAGACCATGCTGATAACTTGGCCAAGGAGCTGGCCAAAGTCCGGGCCCGAGAAGCAGCAGTGGCTGGCGAGCTTCGAGTCGCCCGGGAGGAGAACCGCGGCTGGAAAGCGCGGCTTGAGGAGGCCAAGAGGAAGGCCAGGGTTGCCGAGGCCAAGTTAGGGGAGGCCATGGCAAGGCTGAGTCCCACTGAGGAGAAGTTGGAAGACGTCCTCCTCAAGCTAGGCGATGCCGAGGAGCGGGTTGAGAAGGCAGAGTCCGAGGCTCGGGCCACCGAGGAGAAGGTGGTCATCGCAGAAAAGGATGCCTAGGCCACCTGGGAGAAGATGACCACCGCTGAGACCCAAGTTCGGGAAGCCATGGAGCGTTACAAGGGCTCCACCGATTTTGCCACAGAGATAAGTGAGGTAGCACTTGATGCCTACTTCAAAGGCTTCGAGTGCTACAAGGACAAGATCTCTTGGGTCTTCAAAATCGGCGATCGTGATGACTTTCAACCTGGAGATCCGAAGGAAAAAGAGGAGCCAGAAAGGGATGGCATTGAAGATGGTCCAGGGCGCGCCGAGCCATAGACTCCTGTATTCTTTTATTCGCTTTGATATTTTGCTTTTGATGTAATCCGACTCGAGTCGGTTTTCTTGTATGACATTTTAAATATCAATAAAAGAAATATTTTGCTTAAGTATAATGTACTTAGCTTTTTGTAGTACCCTTGTTTTCTTGCATTCACATTTCGGCTTTGACCTTTAGGCTTGATAGGGCGCATACCCAATCTTCTCGACTCATCTCGGGAGTTAGCAGCCTGACTTGAGGCTTGCGTAGACTTTAGGAATGGCCAAGCTCGCTTCTGCCCCTTAGGTGCTTGCCGGAGTGATCTTAGGGTGCTGATGCCGGTCATGGACCGCTGAGTCAAGCTTGAAAGCTTTTTGAGATCTGCCCGGGGGTTTCTTCAGTCGGCCCGGGGGTGACCTGAGAGCTGCTGAAGTTGCCAGACGTCTTCTGGAACCACCTCAAAGGTTGGCTCGAGAGACGCCGGAACCATCAAAGGTCTTGAACTGCCTCGGGGGTTTCTTCGGCCGGCCTAGGGGTGACATGATGATTGCAGGACCATCGAGAGCCTTTTGGAACCGCCTTGGGGATTTCTTCGGCCGGCCCGAGGGTTGACTCAAGAGTCGCTGGAACCATCGAAGGTCTTAAACCGCCTTGGAGGTTTCTTCGGCCGACTCGGGGGTGACCTGATAATCGTAGGACCGTCGAGAGCCTTTTGGAACTGCCTCAAGGGTTTCTTCAGTCGGCCTGGGATTTTACTCGAGAGTTGCCGGAACCATCGAAGGTCTTGAACCACCTCGGGGGTTTCTTTAGCCGGCCCGAGGGTTTGTTAAACTTCCAAGTCAGATGAGAAAGCAGTATTCGAAGCTCCTCTTATTTTCATCAGCTGAATGCATACATTATTGATAATATCGACATAGATTGTTTGCGTTCTAGGTGCGAGGGATTGGCTGCCCATCGAGCCCTTCGATCCGGTATGCTCCTTGGTGAAGTGCTTCAATGACCCGATAAGCCCCTTCTAGTTTGGAGATAGCTTACCCCCCTCCGTTGGCTTGGATACTTTGGCCCTTCTGTGGATTAGATCTCCAGGGCGAAATGTCTTGGGATGGACTCGGGCGTTGTTATATTTTGTTGTTCGTTAATAAAAGGCAGCCATTCTGAGCCGCGCTCAGTCTCGCGCCTCATCGATAAAGTCGATGTTGGCTCTCAGTTGATGTCCTCTTCATTATATGCCTCTACTCGGGAACTTGAAAAGCTGATCTCCACAAGGATAATCGCTTCTAATCCAAAGACGAGGCTAAAAGGAGTCTCTCCTATTGGAGTTCTTGAAGTTGTATGATATATGCCCATAGCACGCTTGGAAGTTCCTTCATCCATTTACCCTTAAATTCATTCATCCGGATTTTGAGTCCCTAAAGGATGGTCCAATTCATAACCTCAGCTTCTTCGTTAGTCTGTGGATGGCCGACAGAGGTGAATCAGGTGAATTGGTGGCAGATGTTCAGCTCGGCGCAGAACCTCTTGAAGGTAGTCTTGTCGAACTGGCAGCCGTTATCGGTGATGATGATGTGGGGTAGCCCAAAGCGGTAGATGACAGACTTCCAAAACAAGGACTTCACCTTGCTCTCGGTAATTTTAGCTAATGCCTCAACCTCGATCCATTTGGTGAAGTAGTCGATGGCGACGAGAGGAACCTCCGTTGACCCAAGGCTGGAGGGAATGGTCCAAGAATATCATTCCCCAATGAGCGAAGGGCCATGGAGCCGAGAGTGAGCTTAGTTGAGAGGCAGGTTGTTATTGAATATTGGCATGTCGCTGGCAACTATCGCACTTTCGGACTAGCTCAGCAGCATCTTCTTGCATGGTGAGCCAGTAATATTCCTGATGGAGAGCCTTATACGCCAGCGATCTGCCTCTCAGGTGGTTCCCACATATGCCTTCATGAATCTCTTTGAGGATATAATCGGCATCTGCAGGACCGACACATTTGAAAAAGGTGTAAGAGAAGGACCTTTTATATAGTTGCCCATTCAACCACACGAACTTGGAGGCCCTCCACTTGAGCAGTCTGGCTTTCGTACAATCGGTGGAAAGAGTGTTGTCAGTGAGTTAGCGGATGTAGGTATCCATCCATGTTGACTCCTGTGTGACTGGCATGACCTCTTTCGCGGCGTCGATGCTTGGAGCCTCTAGGTGCTCTACATAAGTTCTCCCTAGAGTGTTATCCGCCGAAGTGGCCAGTCGAGATAGAACGTCGGCTCTGACATTTTTTCCCCTGGGAATATAGCTAATACTGAAACAGGTTAATGAGGAGATTTGTGACCTAACCTTATTCAGATATCGAGATATGATAGAGTCTCGAGCTTCATACTCCCTGGTGATTTGTTTAGAGATGAGCTGGGAATTGGTAAAGGCTCTGAGGTGCTTTACTTCGAGCTCCTGTGCAAGCTTTATTCTAGCCAATAGGGCTTCATACTCGGCTTTATTATTTATGGCCTCGAATAGGAACTGGAGGGCGTATTCCACCATTGTGCCCTTTGGGCTTGCGAGATAAGACTTGCTCTGCTCCCTTGGGAGTTGGAGGCGTCGTTTACATGGAGGACCCAGATCTTCGTCGCACTCTCAGGCTCAGCGTCTGAGTACACCATTGGGGGTTCTTCATGCTGCTCCTCGGTCCAGGTGCATTGGATCAGGAAATCCGCCAAGACTTGGGACTTCATGGCCGATCTCGATTGGAACGAAAGATCGAACTCTCTCAATTTGATTGTCATTTAGTCAATCGATCGAAGGTGTTAGGACGAGCTAGGATAGCTTTGAGGTGTTGGTCCATAAGCACCACAATCGGATGGGCTTAAAAATATGGCCTGAGACACTGAGTGGATTATTAGAGCAAAAATAATTTTTTTGATTTTGAAGTATCTGATCTCTGCATCATGGAGCATTTTGCTAGTGTAGTAGACGGGCTTCTGCACTCCATCAGAGTCGAAGTGCATGAAAACGAAGCTTACCGCTTCCAGGGATGCAGTGAGGTAAAGAAATAGGCTCTCCCCCTCCTTCGGCTTTGACAGCAGCGGCGGGGTGGATAGGAACCCTTTTAGTTCTTCGAAGGCTTTCTGGCAATCCTTCGTCCACTCGAAGCCGTTCACCTTGCAAAGAGCTTTGAAGAAGGGTAAACATCTTTCTACTGATCTTGACAAAAAACAGCTTAGGACGACCACTCTTCCAGTGAGTCATTGCACTTCTTATTAGTTGGTTGCCTCATGTCAAGAATGGCTTGAATCTTCTCTGGGTTTGCCTTAATTCCCCGCTAGATCACAAGAAAACCCAGGAACTTCCCAGCGATGACCCCAAATGCGCACTTGCGAGGGTTGAGCTTCATTTGATGGTGTTGGAGATTATTGAAGGTCTCCCCTAGATCGACAACATATTCAGCGGTGCAAGTGCTCTTGGTCAGCATGTCATCCACATACACTTCTATGTTGTGCCCGATTTGGTCTTTGAAAACCTTATTCATTAACCTCTGGTAAGTGGCCCCTGCATTTTTCAAACCAAAGGTAATTACCTTATAACAATAGATTCCCTTCTCAGTGATGAAGAAAGTATTCCCTTCGTCCTCCGGGTTCATCTTTATTTGATTGTATCCAGAGAAAGCATCCATGAAGCTAAGGAATTGGTGGCCAGACGTGGAATCAACCAGCTGGTCAATCCGAGATAGTGGAAAGCTGTCTTTCGAACATGCTTTATTAAAATCGGTGAAGTTGATGTAGATCTTCTAGCTTCCATCCTCCTTACACACCATTACTACATTGGCTAGCCAATCTGGATAGTGCGCCTCCCGAATGTGGCCAGCAGCAAGTAGTTTATTGACTTCTGCGTCAATGGCCCTTTGTCGCTTAGGGAGCAAAATTTATTTTCTTTTTATGGACAGGTCGCTACCTTGGGTCAATATTGAGCTTATGAGCAATTACCTCCGAAGGTATGCCGGGCATGTCCGATGCTAACCAGACGAGATGTTGAGTTCACCCACAGGAAGGCGAGGGGTTGATTCTTCGTTTCCGCGAAAAGAAGCTCGCCAATTTGCACCGTCTTCACGGATCGTCTCCCAGCAGGAAGGTCAGCAAGCGCTCGGCTGGTTCCCCTCTTTTTCTTGACTCTGTGGTCGACAACTCCGGAGCCAGTGGAATCATCACCTCCTAGGGGCTAAGAGCCATGTGGTAGCATAACTGCACCGGATTTTGCTTTCCATGCATCTCGCCAATCCCTTCACTAGTGAAAAATCTGACGAGAAGGCATTTAGTAGATATCATTGCATCAAGGCTGTTTAGGCCAGGTCGTTCGAGTATGGCATTATAGGCCAATGGCATCCGAACCACCAGGAACCTCATCAGGGCCTGCTTTGACACGGCGGTGTCCTCGCCATGGCTGGAAAGGTAATTTCACCTTCTACCTTCACAGTGTCCCTTGTGAAATCGATCAGAGGCATTATCACCGGTTGAAGAGAGCTGGGAGATAAACTCATCCGAAGAAAAGCATCGTAAGGATGTCAGCAGAGCTTCTACTATCAACCAAAATTTTTTTATAGGATGTTTAGCAATTATCATGGAGATGACAACGCTATCATTATTCAAGTTATTTACCCCCGGTAGCTTCCCTTTAGAAAAGGGGATTACATTTTCTATGCTCTCATCCCCTCTCGGTCTCTTAAAGGAAGAAGCTACCCCCTAGGAAACCATGCCTACCGTCTTCTCCATCGGAGCATTGTCGACGTTAGCTTGAACATGTGGAGGCCCCATTAGTGCCGGAACGGTCGGAGGTCCTCCTTTCTGGACAAACCTCCCGAGGTAGCCCCTCCGAATGAGCTCCTCGATGGTACGCTTCAAGTTGTGACAATCTTCTATATCAAGGTTGTAGTCTCAGTGGAAACGGCAATAACGGCTCCTGTCGCGGGTGGCCTCCTTCAATGGAGGAGGGCATCGAAGGTTAATCTTGCCCTCGATCTCCATGAGGATATGAGACCTGGGAGCGAGGAGAGGCGTGAGGTTGTCTTCTTCGGGGGTGAAGCTTCGACGCCGATTATCTAGTCGGCGGGAGGCTCAGGCTTCTTAGGGTGAGGTTCGCTTGGCTCCGTGCGAATCGGCTTCTTGTCGGACCTCCTTTAGCTTCCCTTTGCGTAAAGTCTGCTTCATTGGCGCGAATATATTTCTGCGCGCGACTTAGGAGCTAGGCATAAGAGCTGAGAGGCTTTTTATCTAATGAGTAGGTGAAGCGGGAGGGGCAAAGTCCCCACTTCAAGGCCAAAGTGGCCACAACATCATCGAGGTGGTAAACCTCGAGGGCGACCATCTTGAGATGGGCCACAAAATTTTAGAGGTTCTCCCTCCTTCTATCAATGAAGAACAAATTGTCTGTTACCCGGGGGATCCTCCAACAGGCGTCAAAATATGCCAAGAAAGTCTTCTTCAACTGTCGGAAAGAGTCGATGCTGCGTGGGGGTAAACGGGAGTACCAGACGCGCACAACTTTTCAGAGGGTGGTAGGGAAAGCAATACATAGAAAGGCATCAGTCATCCTTTGAACTTGTATGAGAGCCTTATAGCTCTCCAAATGGTCAAGTGGATCTGTGGCACCATTATAGATCCAACTGAGGAAGGTGAAACCTGAAAGGAATAGACTCTTCATAATACAACTAGTAAGGGATGGATGGAGTGTCATAATCCACCTCCGGTTGATTGTTGAGCTTCCAGATGAGCTCCTCTAACCGCTGATGGTGTTCGTCCAAGCACATCCCCGCCTTATGATTGATATGCCTGCCCGATAACTCGAAAGATGAGTAGAGGAAGGAGTGATGCCAATGGTGGCATCCCCGCTCGGGCTCCTTCCGGCGTCGCCGCCTGAGAGAGGAACTGCTCGAACGGCGGGCAAAGGACCGCGGCTTCTTAAGAGCTTCACGTGGTGGTGCTGGGATGAAGCATGATGGCGATGAGGCTCTCTCTGAGGAGATCTCCCATGAGTGGACTGTTGGCTAACTGGTGCAGCTACCGCAGGCAGTGTGGGAGGCCTAGGTTGCTGCTGAGTAGCCATCCAGTGTTGGTCATGCAGCTCATGAACTACTGCGACCAGGCTTGGACTTGTTGGGTGAGGGTAGCCAATTGATCAGGTGGAGTAGCCAAAACTAGTGGTGAGGGAGGAGTAGGGAGGTTGGCCTCCTGCTGCTCAGCACGCTATGGTCTCCCCTCAGCATAACTAGTGGAAGCCTTCTGAGCACGCGTCACCACCATCGTTGGTTCAGAGGGGGTGAGGGCTTGTAGCTTGATGTTACATAGCTCTCCTTCCTTTAGTGCGCTATGCCTCTTCCTGGCGTGCCAATCTGATGATGCCCGAGCACCTTGCACGAACGTCCGTGAGAACGTCGTGAGTTGCTTGATGAAGCTTCTCTTCGGATTGGGACCTGTAATAAGTCCCTAGGACTGAATATTTCAGCGGGAACCCTCCGATGCTCCAGTCAGTGATCGGAATCACAATCATGAGCTTGAAGAAGCTCGAGAGAAAGAGAGAAACTCAGAGTAGTGAGTTCTTGAGTGTTCATACCTAGTCAGGGTCCCTTTTACCCATTTTATGGATATCCATTGTCATATGGAATGAGTCACGTGGAGTTTCATGATGGACGATGACTTTGTGGATGGATGATAAATTTTTGGGCAAAATGCAGGATTAATGAAATTTATCCTATCTGATTTGAGTGATCACAGACAAATAGTTGATGACTTTTTGGGTGATGATTTTTTGGGCTGAATGTTAGAATTAATGGGGTTTGTCCCATCATACATGCGGGCTGCAGGCGGTTGATAGGCCTGGTTTTGTCAGGCACGTGGGCTACAGGCAATTGGTGGACTCGGTTTTGTTAGAGATGAGGCCATTTTGGAGGCTGGGACCGAGTCCGGAGGCGAGGTCGCCTAGTAAGCTGGGGCCAAGTCTGGAAGCGATGCCGTCTTGGAGGCTGAGGCCAAATCCGAAGGCGAGGTTGTCTAAGAAGCTGGGGCCAAGTTCGAAAGCGAGGCTATCTTGGAGGCTAGGGCTGAGTCCGAAAGCGAGGCCACTTAGGAAGCTAGGGCCGAGTCTAGAAGCGAGGCCGTCTTGGAAGCCGGGGCGAATCCGAAGATGAGGCCGCCTAGGAAGCTGGGGCCGAGTTCGAAAGCGAGGCCATTTTGAGCTAGGGCCGAGTCCGAAATCGGCAGTATCCTTTTGACTTTCGCCGTTAGATAGTTTTGATCGTTAATTTGCACGTGGCTTTATCAGCCACATTAATCTTGGCACAAGTTTGGCGATTTGTTATAGCAGCTGTGCTCCTGCTCTTAATCTCATGGATGCATAGGAATTTGTCTTGCATACGACGTTGGTTTTATGTGCGTACTTTTTTTTTTTAAGAGCTCATACTCACGTGGCAAGCATTTCCACTTTTCCAGCAACTTCTTGCGCATGGATTTGGAGTTCTCGAGGTTCTACTCTTTAGCGTAGGTAACTCGTGTGCTGCATCTCTGCTTCATCATAGTCTCCGACGGTCTTTTTTAAATTTATTACACAACATCATAATCCATAGGCAAAGAGCAAACTCGTCATCTAGCACTCTTGCTATGTTTCACATGGAAGCAGGAATATGCTTTCGTTAAAATTTTAATTTAAAGTTTTAATTGAATGGCGAAATGGCTTTGATCCAAGGGGGCCGGCCTCTTGGTTGCCCCTGCCGATAATTCGATTGTGGAAAAGTCTTTGTACACCGCCCCGTGCAGCAAGTCCTACGTGGGCTGCACCGCTTCTTATTAGTCCACATGGATCCCATGTGGCCTGACGCGATGAGAGAATAGCAGATAATGTTACTTTTTGATCGTATATCCATTAAAAGTCGTTCAGCCTTTCACCATTGTTGTGCATATGAAAATGCCCTTTCCTTCAGCCTACTTCAACCCGCCATTTATTTGGATTTTGCTGATAGAAAACTCTTTCTGATTGTAAAACATTCTTCTGTGGATGATGGTGCCACGGAGCAGGAGTCTGGGGTTGAGGTTGTGGTTTATGAGCTTGACGATACTTTCAGGGCGAATAATTCTTGAGTCATGCCATTACCAGATGTCTCATGGGTCCACATAGCTAGAGTCTGGGTTGAGGTTGTGGTTTATGAGCTTGACGATAGCTTTAAGGAGCATAAATGGAATAATTCTTGAGTCATGCCATTACCAGATGTCTCATGGGTCCACATAGCTGGAGAAGATTAGAAAATTCGCAAATAGATTGCAGAGATAATAGAAGACATGATAAACACATTTATAGATGAGCTTCACCTCAACCATTGGAACAAACAAAGCTAAAGGAAACCAAAAGAGGAATGTAAAAGTTCTCGTAGAATCAGTTGAGAAAGAAAATGAACAAACAAATGGGGTGATCAACAAGGAGGGCATTGAAGCCCATTAGAAATAGCTTCAGTCTGACAAGATACCACGGAGCTTTGATGAGTTCTTTGCTCCCAGCTCACGGAGAAGAACTTTCAGTCTGCAACAAAATTAAGTTAAAAGATTGGAAATAAGAGGATTGATAAACAATAAGGTACTGGGATGGAAGGATCATTAGGCAGTGAGGACTAAACCATTGCGATATCGCGAACTGGTGACCGGGAAGTCATGGTTGGACATGGGAATGGATTGAGAGCTGGGTCTTCGAGTAGGCAGCTGCCTGGTAGGAGTTCTCCTGCTCCAAATCCAGCCATGAGTCTCTGTTCTTTTGCGGCCACTCATCAAAGAAGTGGCGCAGAGGTCTTTGGCCCTCGTGCTCCCTCTCCGACTTCACAGGCCTCTCCAGCTTGAAATCGGCTCCCAGAATGAAGCAGTGCTGCTACTTCTCCTCTTCATCCCTCCCATCGTGAGGGTAAGTGCTATGCTGTAGAGCAGAGGTCCCCTGTTTGGTCTCTCCAAGTGAACTCATCCCTAGTGGCGTGGGTTTTGAACTAGGTTATCGTGGGTTTTGAACTCGTGGGAACTTTGGGTATTTCGTTAAAGTATTATTGTAGGGTTTTGAAGGTTCTTTGAAAACCACGATTTTTAAAACCCACATCCTAGTTCAAAATCCACGCCACTAGGGATGAGTTTACTGGGAGAGACCAAACAGGGGACCTCTGCTCTGCAGCAGAGCACTTACCCTCATGGTGGGAGGGATGAAGAGGAGAAGCAGCAGCACTGCTTCATTCTGGGAGCCGATTTCAAGCTGGAGAGGCCTGTGAAGTCGGAGAGGGAGCACGAGGGCCAAAGACCTCTGCGCCACTTCTTTGATGAGTGGCCACAAAGAACAGAGACTCATGGCTGGATTTGGAGCAGGAGAACTCCTACCAGGCAGCTGCCTACTCGAAGACCCAGCTCTCAATCTCCATTCCCATGTCCAACCATGACTTCCCGGTCACCAGTTCGCGATATCGCAATGGTTTAGTCCTCACTGCCTAATGATCCTTCCATCCCAGTACCTTGTTTTCTTCATTGTTTAATCAATCCTCTTATTTCCAATCTTTTAACTTAATTTTGTTGCAGACGACTGAGTTCTGAAAGGCTTTCTCTGTGCTGGGAGCAAAGAACTCATCAAAGCTCCGTGGTATCTTGTCAGGCTGAAGCTTTCTAATGGGCTTCAATGCCCTCCTTGTTGATCACCCCATTTGTTTATTCATTTTCTAGTTCAAAACCCATGACACCCTAGTTCAAAACGTTAAGACAAAGCATTAGTTCAAAACCTACGACACCCTAGTTGAAAACCCAACACCCTAGTTCAAAACCCACAACACCCTAGTTCAAAACCTTAAGACAAAGCATTAGTTCAAAACCTACGACACCCTAGTTGAAAACCCACGATACCCTAGTTCAAAACCCACGACATCCTAGTTCAAAACCTACGACACCCTAATTCAAAACGTTAAGACAAAGCATTAGTTCAAAACCTACGACACCCTAGTCGAACTAATGCTTTTGAGCAGCAAAGCTGTTAAGAAGTTAGTTTAAGGAACACAGATGAACCAAAATCATCAAAGCTAGCACCAAAGCTGATGAATCCTCCAAAGCTATTGCCGCACCAAAAAGACCATTGATCTCCAGACGAAGCCATCCAGTTCCTGAATGCCGATGTCATCGGCACCGAGCCCCTTCCATCAAGGTATGCCAAGGCGGTGATGCTGGTCCAAACTAACACCCTCATGCAGGCCTACTTCTACCCGCCATCTTATCTGGTAGAAGATCCTGAAAGCCATCGTCAAGCTCATAAACCACAACCTCAACCCCAGACTCCTGCTCCGTGGCACCATCATCCACAGGAAGAATGTTTTACAATCAGAAAGAGTTTTCTATCAGCAAAATCCAAATAAGATGGCAGGTTGAAGTAGGCTGGAGGGAAAGGGCATTTTCGTCTGCACACCAATGGTGAAAGGCTGAACGATTTTTAATGGATGTACGATCAAAAAGTAACATTATCCCCCTGCTATTCTGTCCCATCGCGTTAGGTCACATGGAATCCATGTGGACTAATAAAAAGGAGCAATGCAGCTCACGTAGGACTTGCTGCACCGGGGGCGGTGTATAAAGACTTTTCCATTCGATTGTTGGGGGAATGGGCCGAAATGGCTTTGATCCAAGGGGAGCCGAGGCCGCGACAGTCATTTGGGCTTATGATCTCTCTTGCCCGGTTCATTATTATCAAACCATCGTGTTTAGCCACATAAGGCTGGCATGTTTCCTGGTACTTGGAAGCTATTTCGGGCTTTGGATGAATAAGAACCTCTAGAATTGAATGCATTTCCAATTTTTAAGTCCATTCCTATGTGCTAAAATTTCGATGCAGGGAATCCTGATGGCTTGCTTTTACTTGCATGCAAGATGGTTTTTCTTGGGCTGATTGTTCCAATTACTAAGCTCTGAACAGATAGATTGTTGTAAGCTTCAAACTGTTTTATCGGTTATCCTGCCTCAACTCAGAAATCTAACCTCAATAATTAGACCAGCCAAACTTCATTTGCAAATGTTATAGACCTGAAACAGGTCCTACTCACACTTTCCATGCATATTTCAACCATAGGGATTGCACCCATGATTCTAGTTTTATATTATCGACTATGTTATGTGAATATTGTAGTACTGCTGCAATCATTACTACCAGTACAAAATATTACTATTCTTTTAGTATATAACAAAATTATGGCATTAGTATATTATACTATAATGTAATTTATATTTAATATATCGTTGTATCTTATAATAATTATTAATACATTTTGTAATAATTATTAGTAATATTATTGTAATACAGTAATATTACTATAACTATATTATAGATTAACTATAATAAAATATTTAGCTATCGATGAGTATAATATTATTGTAGTATTTATGTTTACAATTTATATAGCATCATAATATTTTATTTTTATTAAGTGCATGCATATGACATATTAAGGTATTTCTAATATATTGGTGGCATGTTCTATAATATGCTATGTTATAATTGCAATATTGATTATTATGTTATATTGATATTTTATATAAAATACTGAATATAAATTAGAAATAATATTTGGACACATAATATTACCTCAATTCAACTCATCTAAGCCTTTTCTCAACTACATGTGGCCGGTTACATCAATCTGCTTCCTCCATTTTACTCTATATGCATAATATATATTATATAATTCAATAAATTATTAAAATATGCTGTCGTTTTCATTTTTTCTTTCTTTCTTTCTTTTAGTAAATCTTTCCGTCAGAGTCTCAATGTTATAATGATGCAATTTTTTTCCTGAATGCTAACAGGCTGTGAAGGTGCTTAATATTTATATCTCGTACATTGGATGTTTTGACTCTCCCACCTAGAAGGAAGCCCCGCAAAGGATGTATAAAATTAAAGCTCATTCAAATGGACTCCTGAAACAAAATAAGGTTCTTCTAGTCGATTATTCGAGTGATTGATTATATGGAAGTATTATTTATTTTTATTGCCTCAATCTATTAGTGCCAGACCCTTCGACTTGATATCTTTTAGAGAAATCTTTGAAATGAGCATGTGCCCACCGCTGGATGGTCCTCTCTCGCTGGATGAGCTGGGCTAAGAAAAGGGAGTATGGGCTTACTTTATATTCTTCAAACTTGATCTAGGTTTTGCCTGATCTATCATTAGCCCTATAGTCATGAGTTCAAGCTCGGGCCAAGAAACTATAAATGGGTTTATGTTGAAGAAAAGGTCTTTATGCACATGTAGCCTGCATTTACAGTGCGCATCCTCCTACATCGCACATGATGCCAGACTTTTCAGGCTAAGACGTGTGAGGCTGCCCATCTGATAAACCAAGGGGTTTGTAAATGAATGCAAAATATTACTAATGAACCTAAGCTATCCGTTTTGTAATTGAATGAATTTAGATTACACAAATTAAGTAATCTGACTCATGACAACGTACAAGATTAATTGTATACCAAAACCTCCACGTCTGTGCCGTAACATTACAAAGATGACAAATCCTGTGCTCTCTCCATTCCCACACATATATCCACACCGAGTGAAGCCAGACAGGCTTATGGCCTTTGAGAGGCCTCATGCGTGCGGCTTGAATATTTTGCTTCGTTTATGCTAGATACGGAACTTACCTCACCCACGACATTGTTGGTACTGTCACTGGTGCTTGCAGCCCCTTGCCTGACCTAAACACTACTCAGAAACCTGATCTAGGAAAAGTTTTTCTGCACCGAACATAATGATTTGCTCATATATGAATCGGCACCAAAAGATTGGTAGACATGCGAGCCCACGAGCAGACTAATGACCGCACCCTCAGTGCAAGCCATTCTACACCGAAGAAGACGGTCCCCCTGATCTAAATCCAAAGGCCCCTGTGCCGGGCATGTATCCAGAGGTAATAACAAGATTCTGCAGATCTAGGTTCGAATTTAAGCTTATAGTCTTTGGGCTGCAGTGGGTTTCAAGTTGAAAGAAGACGTATCGTGTGATGAAGGTGACTTTTGCCCGCACAAAGTATAATCTGTTTCTATTAAAACTAGCGCCCAATTATTTACACTGCAGCCAGAACATCAAATTGGATATATATATATATGTGTGTGTGTGTGTGTGTGTGTGTGTGTAGTGAAGACTCGGTGCTTTCATATCATACAACATGATAAGCATAGTTCTGTCAACATTTTCCTTGAAAAAAAAAAAAATCAACTCGTTTTCCGCATAAGACTCGTTCAACGCTTCCTTTTCTTCTGAACTGCAGCTTTCTTCCTCGACCTTCGGAACCCAGCACCACTCTCCTGTAACAAAAATTATGTGGTCAGCGTTCATCCACCTATGACAAGCTGTCATCTCAAATTGTCAATCTGTTAATAGCACAAGGACACGGTGGCATATTAAATGAAAATTGCCTTGTTTGTAATTTTAGAAGATTGACATGATGTAAAAATATAATAGACAATACAGATTAAAAAAGCTTTTTAACTATTAGGCAGAATTTTTTATCAAAAACACATTTAAGAAACTCATCTGCAAAGATGATTAGAATTGGCTTATTTGCCATCTTTGAGCCAAATAAATAATATCTAGTGTCAGCTCTCAAAAAACTAACATCTTATTTTTGAAATTTCACTAGAAGGGGAGGAAAGCAGAGGGAAGCAGTTACTCATATATAAGCCTCATTATGAAAGATTAGCTACTGTTATCTTCAATTTGCATGCTCTAGGGAACAAAAAAAAAAAAAAAAATCTTGTCCAAGAAACCAATCTGTTTGGAAGCTGGAAGACCTTGTCTGTGTAATATGGTACCATTAGCAAGAGTTCATGTTGAAGATGGGAAGAAACGAGTTAAGGAGAAACAGAAGATGGGAAGAAAGGAGTTAAGGAGAAAGAGAATCCTAAGGAGAACTTGGGCTCAATCACTATTTCTAGAGGTAAAGCAAATCAACTCTCCAATTGCTGCCTTCTTTTGCTTACTTCACTGAAGCCCCTTTTTTTTTTTTTTGATACAGACAAGCAATCACACTAATCTGACACAAGAACAGCCCAGAAGATCAAGAGAAAGGTACATATGAAGAGAGGATGAAATCCTATCTCTCTGAGACTAGGTCCATTTAATGGAGTGCTGAGCAGCATAAAAGGCAACCCAGTCCGCCGCAGAGTTTGCCTTCCGATATACATGGCGGGCCATAGTAACCGCCGGGTCCTACATAAGCTACCAAATATCACAAAGAAGCGGATGGGCATCGTCGCAATCCACTTCACTCTGAATCCATCCAATGACGGTAGCAGAGTCTCCCTCAATGAGGATCCTCTGAATACTTATGATCGCCCTTTGTCAGCCAAATGATGGATTTGGGCATCCAAATAAGACCTTAACACAAATTCATGGTAAGAGGCTAGGACTACATTGAGATAATTTGCAGGGTTGACATCATAAGTCCAATGTAGATAAGGTCATGATAATCAGCACCAATGCTGAAATTTCTGTTCTGACATTTGGAAGAGTAAATAACTCTAAAAGTTCAAATCAATTATTTTTGTTTAATTATAGTTTGATTGCATTTAAATTTATAATATGATTGCTGGTTGCAATCTCCACATTATAAAGAAAGTGAGCTACCAGCATAATGAGAAAGTACTTTTGTTCTAAAGATACATAAAGTCCAAAGTTGTACAAGAGTTCACTTATAAATAGTAATTTTACCTCATCTTCAGCTCACTAATTTCACAAAAATCCTTATCGTAAATTACAAATATTAGTTTCACCATCACCGCATTTAATGGTCCTCACAATTGCAACTCAGTGAAACTTCTTGGTCATTTCTGGGATTTATCCTTACAGCATATGTTTGAAGTATAGATCAGCCCAAGATCTTAGAAACCCTAAAATGTTGCTTTTTTGAAGCATATATTAGTCCAAGATGTTCAGAATCCTTAAATATGTTTTAGAGATTTTTGGTCTGTATCAAAACACACACACATGTGTGCTATTAGTCCAAAAGATGTTGACAAACTCAGAGTAGCAAGGGCATGACGCAGCTAAATTACTTGCATTGTTGTTTGGAGTGTCATTCAAAAGATTCCTTGTCTAGTGTTTGACACTCATGCATTTAATCACATTATCACGGCTATTTATTATCTTAACAGTCTTAAGCTTAAATTTACCCAACGGAATCACTTAGAACAACTCAAGTATGAATCTAAATATACTAAAGATATCTTAGTATCATGTATGTGCATGCATATTTATGCTTGTATGTGTGCGCATGTGTCAATGACTATATGTCTGTGTACAACATACATACATATACATATATACATAGAGGTACCTACATAATATATACGTGTATGTAGGTGCATATGTAATATACATATATACATAAAGGTACCTACACAATATATACGTGTTTATACATGCATATGTAATGTATATGCCATGACCCAAACCTATGTTTTTAGAGGCCAATATGTCCAATGTGTGAGGATGCTAGAACATTTGTCATAAGTGTAGGACTGAAAGCTGATTGAATATGGGTCTGATATCAGTGTATCTATAATATGTATCCATTTTTTGTGTGGGAAATACAAATGCAAATAAAGATATTAGTTAGATACAAAAATCCATAGCCATATTTATTGTAAACAAATACGAATACAAATCGGATAATGAAAATACAGAAATAGTTAAGGATGTAAGTCGGATGGTTAAAACTTTATGACAACCAAATTAAAGATATCACTAAGTGAACAGTAAATTAGTAGACACCAATATTAATATGGTTGTTTATTTCTCTTAAAAGTTCATGAATGCTAATATAAGGTTAAATAAGATTACAAGGAGAACCAAGTATTTGGATGTGGATTTGATAATTGTGCATCCATATTTATCTCTTTTTATTTTGACAGACCCAGATATAGATATGAATAAGTCAAGTGCTCAAATCTGTATCCTTATTTGAATAGATTTAGATACGAAAATGAATCCAAACAATACGCAGTCCATTTTCACCCCTACATGAGTGCCAAGTGTCCAATAAAACTCCTACCTCTAGGCACTATTTACAAATATTATGTATGTTGTTCTCAGTCTTGTAGTGAAAGTGCATTCAAAGACTTCTTTTGAGGTTTAAGCATCTCTCACTTTGATAATTCCAATAAGAAATTAACCATAATACCTTTTTCTGAATAAGGTCTATAGATTATTAAGTTGTCAGGTTTAAGTAGTCCACTCAGAAACTTTCATCTTGTCATTTTGGTGCTTACCAGTCTTAAGAGAGCTATCAGAATATCTAGATAATGAACTATAGCTATTACTTCAAAGGAAGACGTATTTCTATATCCTTCTCCAGAAGAAAATTGGGAAAAGGAGAAGGTTCTAAACATTAATTTGACAATGATGATGATGATCGTAATACAATTTAACTTTTTATTTGTACTATGGACCAAAATTATCCTAATTTTCTGGTCAAATTAGAAAATCATATGGATTAAATGGTTATATATAGATGTTGAATAAGTAGATATGGTATCTATTCAATAAAGCATAGGTATTTGGCAATGCAAACATGATTTGTTATATTATATATGATGGTTTTTTTTAATTTTTAAATCATCCAACCTAAAATTCAATTCTATTTTAATATTTTTATAAGAGAACATAAAGGTCCCTACAAACTGCCACTTCATCCACAATGTGATCTGATCCCACCCCTCTGCAACTTCTGTGACTCGATCCTATCTTGACAAAATTGTGCATATCAATCCATTACCAGGCCAATAAACTGATACCAAACTAAAGAATGCAACAATAACAATGAAAACATACATTCCATGGAACATCTATACACTAGCACTGACAGCACTTTTCAACTCAGTAGACCAGACAGGGAAAACAAGGAGGGAGTAACATCACCTAGAGAATTTTGACAAAGTCAGCAAGGTACAATATAAGAGATGTGAGGAAATGAGTTACTAGGAAATATTGTTTTTAAGCAATTAAGCAATGTGAATAACACTTTAATTGCCATAGTACACAGGTAGAAGTGGAAATAGGCGAACCCCCATGTCAATTAGATTCAAAAACTCTAAGCTCAAACAACAAACTAAGAGCCAGGCATGCCACAATGCCACAAAACAAAAAGTTGAGTACGAAACATTCTATTTCTTAACCTTTTAGGACCATCATGGAAATATGCTCCATACTACTGCAAATGCTTGAATTTTTACCTCGGCCAAATGATTCGCTGAGGTAATCTAGGCAGACAAATTAATTAAGGATTGTTTCCTTTTATAAATTTAACAATTTGTTCAGTATTGTTCATAAATTATTCATGACTAATACAACAAACTTCTATGATTGCAAACTAAAGATGCTATATGTTAATGGCAAGAGCACATTTTGCAATTATTAATGTTGCCTTCATGCAAATAAATAGTTAAGTATTTTGGCTATCCTACTTTCTTTATTTTTTCTTTTTTTTTTTTTTTTTTTTTTTTTTTTTTTTTTGCTTCTAGACATCCAAATTTTATCCAAACTTCTAAATTTTATCCAAACTTCTAACAAATTTTACATATGTTTTCTACATTCGAATCTTTGCCTCTAGCAAAATTGTTTTTAAACATCAAACTTGCAACTACGTCTGGGAGATGAAGGAATCTTCACAATAAAGCAAATTTGCTAAAAATGAAATGTCAATTCATGATGCCACTAGCCCAATCAGCATCAAAGGGATTTAGATCTGGAAAAAGCTTTAATAGATAGTGAACCCATGTTCCTTATAGGTAGTGAGGACTGATGAAAAAGGTGTGAGATTTTAGCAAGGATCACAAACAGAATGGAAAAGGTGTGAGATTTTCAAAAGAAAAAGTTTGCAAAAGTAGGTTGATCACAAAGAAGTTTACAGCCATCCAACATTTTTCATGAGAGCACTTTAATAGTCAGCCTTGTTTATTTTCGGTCAATGAGCGAATTACATCTATTAATACAATGTTGATGAGAGAATATGCACTTATACCAAAAGAACATTATGGTTTATGTAAACAATCAAACAATAACTAGGCTATATTTCACATGCATGAAAGACTGTACAAATGATATGTAGAAATTAGGTTCTGGTAAATTCAGAACCCATTGATGTAGCTTAAAAACATGTGCATAGAGCCAACAAGCCTGCTACTAGTATAGTAATCATATTTGAGACCATAATATTCACTTAGCCAATAGTGCCACAAACTAACAATAATTTTTTTAAAATCCTTACTATAGTAGCAACTGTGCAATTCTATGAAGCAAACATCCATCTAATAAGACCTAAGGTTTATTTGCACAATAATATGGTCTGCAACCTTGAGAACATATCTCATTTCAAAGCATTCATAAAAAACCTATCAAAATAATAAAGACTTTATGCTAAAATTCCTTCAATTGATCAAGAATAAAAAGAACTAGAAAAGCTAAATCTACAACTAGTCAGATATGAAACCAAGGAGAGTAAGATATTTGCATAACTAAAAAATTCCAAATAAAGAAATATCAGAATAATTAGTCAAGTAAATAAAAAATGGACATCACACCTTCCTGTACTGTTTATAGGCAATTTGACCTGTCAATTCCTGTCCATTTTTAGTTACATAAACCTGCAAGAAGAAAACCAAATAAGTTCAAATATTAGCTATCATAAAGGATGGCATGACTATATATAGACATTCAAGCATGAATTGACACAAAAAGACATGACAGAATTTTAAAAATAAAAAGAATCCCCTGAAATTTCCTGAGTGAAACAAACATGAAAAGTTAAGAATCCTATTAACTGCTTCATACAACAAAATTTGGCAGAATGTAACTTTTCTGTTACCTTTGTTCCATCCTGACTAGTAAACCAGTGACCAGATTGGTGGCCATCAGCACAGACTCGTCTTTTTCCAGCATCCTTCGGAATGTTAGCTTCGCTTCTAGGGTTCACCCAATTTCCACTTGCATGTGAGGCCTCCTTAAGGTTAACACTGGTTGGCCTTCTTCCCCTTTGTGCACTTCCTTTAGAATTCCTCTCACGAGTTCTGCAGGCTTGACTCGGAACTTCTCTGGGGCCAAATTGACTCCTGAAGTAACAACAAGATAGCGTTTAAAAAGCTTCCAAAATTTCATTTGAAAAAAGGAGGAAAACCTCATGAGGCAGGTGGTACAATATATATTACATGTAATCAAAACTTTCTGCTTCATGCTCCTCATTTCCTCTATGTTTTCCTGCACCTAAAGGAACAAAGAATGGCAACCGTTTCAGGACTAATGTCCGGATCCTTGCATCGTTATGGTAGAAGTACCGATATGCAGGAGGTTGAGAATTAGGCCAGTTCCTATTTTGCTGAGCTCTTCCATTGATGTGTTTCTGTTGATGAAAATCTTCAAAGCCTTCTACAAAATCCTCTGGATCAAGTATCCTGGAACTGCAAAAACTCATATCATCTTCCTTAGACTGAATTGAATTTTGATCCTTCGTTGACCTGAAATAATCTTCACAGAACTCATCTAAAGCAGGTGTTGCCAAGTTTACGTTCTTCTTAGGGCTGAAGTCCGTCCATAAACTTTCCCCATGAGCTTTATTGGATTGCAATGATGTCTTTTTCTGCCCATTCCAGGTCATGGAAGTAGCCTGTCTCTTTTTTTGAGATTTAGTAACTTTTTTCTCATCTTCATATTCACCTTCACTAGAAGGATCATCTGAATCTGAATCCAGTAAATGAATTTTCCTAAGGGGACTGATAGTTAATCTTGGGAACAATTTTTTATTGCTGCTTTGATCTAGTACTGCTGATGTTGAGGCATTGGAAGCTGGAAAGATTTTTGGAGTCTTCAGCTTACTAGATGGTTGACTTGTTAAGATCCCATGGTTATGCAGAAGAAACTTTGAACTGCTACGAGTATTGCAGCTTTGCACTGATGAACATCCACCCACTACTAAAAGAGAGAAAATCATAAGAAGATTGAGAATCAGAAGGGAGGATAAATATTATAACAAACTATACTTCTATCAGTTATCGCAAGCACCATATATCCTTTTCAACACTAATTCCAGGACACAGCAATAAATAGACTTTCAAACAGTAAACCGATTGATTTGAACAGGAAAGGTACTAGAGGCTCATGTTAGATGGACAGTGAAAAATAAAATGCGTAACACCATCCTCATTAGCATGTACCACCTCCAACAGTACTAGCAAAGACATCTGGAAAGATGTCTCAAGACCAAAATGAAATACATAAGTCTGGATGTGATTAAGTATGAGAAAAGCCAAACATTTAGACCATGTCATGTTGTACTAGTGTGTACCACCTTATACCAAGCGTACAATGTTATACCAGTTCCGAATCAAGACTTAATACTAATGCCTACAAAGTTTCAGTATGCTGAACTAACCAGTATACCAACACCGTACGAGTATGGTACCAGTACAAGGTCCAATATGAGATAGCAAACCTTAATGGAGACTACTAGAGCCAATGCATTATAATTGAGTTAGAATTTCCTAATAAAATATTATGTCTATGTGAGGCACATGGGATGGGAGACAAAACAAGTGACAGAAGGTGGTAGCATCATCACATGTCAACATATTTGAGGAAAAGGAAAACATCTTAACTTCATAATAAAAATAACAATTTCTAAGGAGAGATGGATGATCCAATCACTCAAATTGAAGCCAATTTTTGAAATGGTTTTTGAGAAAAATAAAAGACAGAGTAATGAACATGAAACATTTTCCTTTTTTAATTCTTGATGGTTGTAGAGAAATTCCATTCAAGGAACCACTAAAGGCAAGAAAGCCGAAAGCCATAATGGAATGTATAATAAAAAGGAAAGAAAGAAAAAGAAGTCATGCAAGAGAAAATGAAAAGACGACAAATGCTCTAAAAACAAACATGCAGCAAGAAATCCACCGATGCAACAACCTATCATGGGGTTAAGCTCAGCATCCCAAGAAACAATGTTCAATTCACTAAATTGTCCCTACAAAGTGTGTGCCCATTAAGCAGTCATCAGATTAAGCAAGAATTCACTTTCAAGCAGAGCAACAAGTAAGATTTACTTGATAGTCATAAGTCTGAGTTTATGATTAGAAATTTTGGGATCAGGGGGTCCTAAGTGATAAAAAATGCTATTTTGCTACTTCTAACAAATAATTGGTGAAGCAAGAAAAATCCAAAATTACTTTAACATGATTCCAGACAGGAAAGGACTCTTGTTTCTTTAAGCAAATTAGCAGGCATGATTAATACGTGCAACTACACTAAATCAAAAAACACCGTACTACAACCCAGGTGACACACCAACCTGATCGGTTCTGTTAACCTTGATCCCTATTAACTACCCTAGATACATCATTTAAAGGAAAAAGAAAATGAAACTTTAGATTTCTTTACAAATAACCCAATCGATCTCTAAGAGTCACGCATATAAAAATGCTACCTCTTATGCACCTTCCTATCAACTAAATAGAACCAAGAAATAAAACGAAAAGGGAGGCAAAAAAAAAAAAAAAAAGTTTTTTAAACCGAAATTATGAGAAACTCTTGAAATAGTGAATACCTTTATCCCCTTTTTAGTTACCCTAGAATCATCATTTGATGGGAAAAATTGTAACTTTTAATTCTTTACCAATCTGAGAGCCAAACATGGGGGTAAAATCCAGCGCATCTTTCTCTCAACTAAAGACAACGAATAATAAAACAAGATGAACTAAGGCATTTGCAACCTAACGACCAGGAATTCCTGAAATAGGGTTTCACGTACCTTGGCCATGCCGGCGCTCCTCTTGGGACGAGAACTCCTCGATCTCCTCCTCATCGACGTCCGCGACGATTATGGGTCCACGGGCCCCTCCGCCACCGCCATCAGCTGGAGGAGTAGGAGCAGCTGGCGAAAGAGGCGGAGCAGGAGGAGGGCCTCTTCTCAATCGCTTGAGGGCCGGAGGAGGAGGAGGATCTTGGTCGCACTTCGGATCTGGGGTTTCTCGTAGGTCAAGATTTTCTTCAAGTTCTTCGTCGCCGAAGAGATCAAGGGTTGGACGTTCTCTTGTCGGCGGCAGCGGCGATGGCGTTGGGAGCGGAAGCTCTCGTTGCTCCTCTTCTTTGTCTTCTTCGCCTTCGGGTGGGGAGATCGGAGAGATCGAGATCGATGCCGAGGGAGAAGGAAGGAGCCGAGAAGTCATCCATCGGAATCGAGAGAGAGAGAGAGAGAGAGAGCGAGCGTGGATGCGTGTGTTTTAAAAGGGAGAAAAATCTGAAGGGAAAAAAAAAGATTTCAGAAATTTGAAATAAAATTTGTGGGCGCGAGAGAGAAGAAGATTTTGGGATGAGGAGATGAAATTTGTGCGGCGGGATGGAGATTAGTATTAAACGTTTATAATGACGCCGCTACCTGGTCGAAATAGCGAATTAATAATAATAATAATTAATAATATTATTATTATTTAAATCCTATAATTTAAGGTTAGTTTTAACTTAAATCATACCCTTAACAAATAGTAAAATAAATCCCACTAACCTATGTCAGTTTAAACGCCTTGTCAATCTGCGCTAGTTATGTTATTACGGTGAGAACATATTCATTGCATATGATAACATATGAAAAATTATTATTTATTGATTAATAATTAAATATATTTCAAATAATTCATTAATGTATAAAATATCTTATTATTTAATAATTAAATAATATTTTATGATAATTACTACTATGTGCAACATACATGCTTTCATAGTAACGAGATCATTTGTAGAATTATGAATTATAAGTTGTTATTTATATTTTAACCTTTAGACCAAAATTCAAGTTGTAATTTATAAAAAAAATATAAAATTTAAATTATAATTACTCTTAAAAACACTTGCATGAAGCCATCGAGCCCGAAAAAAGTTTTATGGATTATGAGAGTGAACAGTCTTGTGTTTTACTTTATGTGGTTATTTATATGTTTGGAGCTTTTCGCCTCTGTATTTTGCTTTATTCTCGTTCCCTTGCTATGGGTGGATTCAAAAGGGCTCTGAAGTTGTATATATATATATATTGTTGCACTTAAATTATCTAACCTATGGTATGAGCAAGAAATTTTAATAGTTTATTCATTCATTACGTTTTTTTTTTTTGGCTTGCCAAATATTGTGAAATATAAGCTCTCGAAGCTTAGCTTGGTGGTGCTTGTGTTAGTTAACCTGTTATGCAATTATACCATTGATTTTTCATAACATCCACTCCTATCAAAATTTTCATGATGTCATACTATTTCACTGAACATGTACTCTATCTTCCAAAAAATGTGCTATTATTTTTATCTTTTCTTACAGTTAGTTTCCTGTGCAGTTGTATGCGCGTAATGATTCGATTAACATTTTGATAGATTAGGTTTTATTGCAAAAAAAAATGTCTTCTTAATTTGACTATTATCTTATGAAATTTGTTTGTATTGGATATTTTCATTTAAGAAATTTGTTTGTATTGTATTTTTCTTTTGATAAATGCTTCATCCTATCCATCTAAATGAATTTGTATTGACAAAAGTAAATAAATAAATAAATAAAAATAATAACAATGATGCAATTGTTTGCGTTGAATTTATATGAGTTTTATGATAATTAAAAGTAGTCATGTTGCACAATGAAAGGGGAAGTAAAAATTATTATAAAAGAAAAGGAGGGGAAAAAAAATGAGGGCATTAGTGCTTGTAGCATAGGCAAAAGGATTCAAACTAGAGCCCCCTTCTCTATTTTCAAAATTAACGTTGATGAGTGTCCACTGCAGAAATTTATGTTATTCGGGATGCGGATGATATGATGCTGGCGGCAGGGGGTTTTGGTCTTCTTGACTCCTCGGTGCCTCTGATCGAGCTCTATGCGGCATGGGCGGGTATATCCTATGTTGTTCGGACCTTGGGCGCATGCAGTCTCATCATTGAAGGTGCTTCCATTACTGTTATTCGATGAATCTGTCAGGGGCACAGTTCTCACTTGCCTCCTATCCCTTTTATTATGTGACATTCGCTCTATGATTTTGGAGGTTCCTAACATCTAGATTTGTCATGTCTACCGTGAAGCTAATACTGCTGCAGACTGGATTACTGCCATGATGGCTTCTCACTCTGGTTATTGGAGATGAAAATTGGGAGACTTTTGCCCTGTGATTTAGTTTCTGATATATCGAGTCTAACCCGATCTAGGTGGTATGAACTATCGTTTGTACCAAAAAAAAAAAAAAAAAAAAAAAAAAGGGATTCAAACTAGGTTCAATGGTGGGTGAAGGGCAAATGTTCAAAAATAATTTTATAGAACTGAACTATGTAAGTTTGCATACGAGATAGCAACTCGAAATCAATATTTAAACATTACAAGAAACAATTGGTAGATGAAAGAAATTCTAGGAAGGGAGAACAGGTTACAGGATTGCACAAAATATTAGCAAAGAAATTTTATGAAAAATATAAATTTTCAAAACCTGATGTATAGAGAAATTCTAAATGAAGGGATGATAGCGTAGAACCAGATACTTGCACCCTCCAGAATAGAAAATAAGTCAATAATTAAGATTTCAGCATCGATGAACAAGATTTTCTAATAGATTGAAAAGGAAGTTCACGGAATCATATTAAATTATTATATTTCTAACAAAAACTAGATTCTTATTATTTGTGGTCGGTTCTTTGCAATAATTTCGGTATGGAATGAGCAAATCAAACAAAATTATGGTTTGATCTAGCAAGATTATCTTCAATTAGGTAATGATGATTTATCATTAGTTGGAAAGCAAATCATCCTTTCATCCTCATTAACTAGAGGGTCATGATGAATGAAACAAAATTATCAAGATGCTATGACGATTTGTTATTAGATGCGACCTCCATAAAATTTACATTTAATCCAAAATGGACGAGATCAATCACTTCCCTGAGCTAATTAACGGACAAAAGACAATTTGCCAGGTCTTGTTGAGACCAGATCGCACCTCGAACTCTCTCAGCATGGACAAATCGAGTCTCAAAGGCCTTTGCTAACTCTATATCTTTGAAATTTATCTAGCATGCCATTCAAAAGCAAGGGGATTTTAGACTTTTAACATCCTTTGAGTGCTACAGTGTTTTTTCATAACAGGAGAGCTTTAAGATTGGTGCTTTCAGACTTCTTCGTCCCGATCTCCGGTGATCGCCGTCGTTCTCGTTGCAGTCTCCCTTGTTTTCGATGGCAACTGACATCTCCTCTGCTATGAATGGCAATGATCGCCGCCAAGCGACTGGAGGACCGTTGCGGCGCCAAGGAACCCGCAGTTCGTTTGGTCGGTGTCGTCGCCCTCCCCGGCGGAAATCGCTGAGCTCGAACGACTGTTTCCATCGGTTATACAGATTCCCTCTGTGACCATCGACCGGAGATCAAGGACTGGCTTGCTGGAGGCTTGATAGTCCGGAGTCTTTTCCGTTGGGTGCCTTCGGAAGCGGTGGTTCGGGAATTCCGTCGTGCTGGGATCGCTGGAGGCATATCCTCAATCAGTCTCTCCCATCGGTTTCTCTTGATGAAATTCGAGGATCCGATAGCTAGGGATGTTGCTTTGCTTCAGCCTTGGGTTGTTAATGGACAACCCCTTGCGGCTGAACCCTGGCGCCCTGATTTCGTTCCTGCGGCAGAGGCTCTATCTACGGCGATGCTCTGGATCCGCCTGCCCAACCTCCCTATCGAATACTGGTCGGAGGAGGCATTGCGATCCATTTTAGCAGTGGCCGGGGAGTTTGTTGCTTTGGATCCCTCTACGAAAGGTAAACGACGGGGAGGTTTCGCCCGTGCTGCAGTTAGGGTGGATCTCAGTCGCCCTCTCCGGCCAGGTGCGCGAATCCGGGGGACCGGCTCCCGTTTTGGCAGCAATTCACCTTCGAGCATGTCGAAGGAGTCTGCCCCGTTGTGGTTCTATTCATCTGGGTGGCCCGTGCCCCTCCGCCGCAGTCCTCCGCCTCTGTTCCTCCACGTTTCGGTCCGTGATGACGGCGACTCGGCAACGAAAACTTCCATCTGCTGATGAATCTGGTGGCCTTCGATCCTCAACGACATCGTCATCAGCCGCGGTCAACCGCCTTCTCCGGCTCCCGGTGATGGATGGACGATTCCCAGGAAAATTGCTCGTAGACGGAACGCTCCAGTGCCTTCGGCTAGCTTGGGGGAGGCGTCGATGCCCAGTTTATCTGAAGGAGGCCCTTCGTCTCAGGTAATTTACTCCGTGCCGGTTACTGTAGCCAAATTGTCTGATTCTTTGGCATCCGGCTCCAATGTTCAGAAGATTCCAATCAAATTCTCTGAATTCTAAATTGGATGGGAAGAAGGATAAGGAGCAATGCTTAAACACTGATTTCAAATTCTGCGAAGGCCCCAGCTTCTATTCATCTGGGTCCTGGCCAGGTTAAGCACTCCTTGCCATGTGGTTCTGAAACAGTGCCAGAATCAGTGCCTTCTAAGGAAGGCTCATTGATTGAATCTGGGAGCAAACTGGGTACAAGTACCAAAGTGGCCACTAATCCCTTTAGCCTTCGTGGATCGGATCGATGGGCCGGAGTGCCCAAGATCCGGGAGGATGCTAATCCTGGTTCCACCAAACGGGCTCGGCCAGCGGATTTTATACCACAGAAGGTAACTCCCAAAGCAGTCAAAGCTAAGGGTAAATGCCGTGCGGGTCCTTCCCAGAAGGTGATATGTGGCTCTAATCTGCCACCCCGGGACAGCGGTGATCATGATGCTGCTGTCTCTATCTTGAAACAGGCGATTCAGCCTTCTTCTCATGGGCCAGGGGATATGGAGCTGTCTCAGCAGCCAGCTTCATCTGATCCGGGTATATTGTCATTGCCATAGGCTCTGTTCAGGGAGTTTGGCAGTGATGTCCTCCGAAGGAGGCCATACTGATATGGACATGATGGGGTCCCAAGTAGGGGGACAAGACAAACCCCAATCTGACCAATGAAAATTCTTATATGGAATGTCCGAGGAGCCTCAAAACCCTCATTTCACTCCTCATTTACTCGGCTCCTGCAGCTACATCATTTTGATATTGGTATTCTTCTGGAAACTCGCCTGTCGGACCTAGTCTTCTTCGTTTCCGACGCCGAGTTTCTCGGTCTTGGGGTTCCTATGCTGTGAATTCCAATGGTCTTTCAGGGGGTATTCTGGCTCTATGGCGGACCCCATCCATTCGTGTTGATGCTTTCCACTATTGTCGTCAGCAGGTCGCCTTGGTTGTTTCCGAAGGGACTGATTCTCCTTGGCTGCTGCTGGGTGCTTACGCTAGCACGGACTATCGGGAGCGACGCTGCCTGTGGGCTGAGATTATTACACTCCTCGATCAGGGCTTCCCTACTCTTGTTGCTGGTGATTTTAATTGTATCGTGAACGCTTCGGAAAAGCGTGGCGGTCGCTGATTTGTTGATACTCCGAACTCTAGTGAGTTTCGCTCTTTCATCTCCTCTGCGGGTCTTTTGGATCTGGGATTCTCGGGGCCGCATTTACTTGGTGCAACAACGTCAAGGCTCTGCCGAGTGTGGGAGCGTTTGGATAGGGCTATGGCTTCCTTGGATGGCTTCAACATTTTCCTCGTGCTACCACCACTCATCTTCCGCGGATTGCTTCAGACCATTGCCCTTTACTTATATCTACCGAGCCGTCCGTTATCTGTCGGGGACCGTTTCGGTTTGAGCAGCTTTGGACTTGCTATCCTTCTGCTCGAACTCTGATTCATCAGGTCTGGCGTATGGCGGTCAGAGGGAGCTCTACCTATCGGTTATCACAACGTCTGGATCTTGTGAAGCGACGACTCCGGAGATGGCATGGTAGGGAGGTGGGGGACCTGCAGCAGCGGGTGCAGTCTGTTGAAGCTGATATTTCTTATCTTCAGTCTAAGGAGGATCGGGATGGCGGTCTCTCTTCCATTGATCTTCAGTCTCTCAGGCAGAGTTTGACCTTGCATCACAGGTTACTTGGCCAGCAGGAGATTTTTTGGCGCCAGCGATCTCGGATCCAGTGGCTTCAGGAGGGTGACCGAAATACCAGATTCTTTCACCAGGCTACTTTGGTTCGTCGTGCAGCCAACCGGATTCGCCGTATTAGCGATGAGGATGGACATATCGTTGAGGATGATGACTGTTCGGGAGCATATATCTCGATTTTTTCAGACCCGATGGTCGAGCATGTCTCGCAGTCTGCTAAGGTTACTGATGCTGATAACGGTAATCTTACGATGGATGTGTCTGCGGAGGAGATTCGATCAGTGGTTTGGGCTTTGGGGCCCGATAAGGCTCCAGGACCAGATGGCTTTCTGCCTTTTTTCTTTTGGCACTATTGGGATATTGTTGGGCAGGATGTTGTTTCAGCTATCCAGTCTGTGTTCTCTTCGAGATCCATACCTCGGGACTGGCAACGAACATACATTGCCCTTATCCCTAAGCGTTTGGATGCTCTGCTCCCCCAGCACTATCGACCCATTAGCCTGTGCACGACCTTATACAAAGTTTGTGCCCGTCTTTTGGTCACTCGGATGCAGGGTATCATACCGCGGCTGATCTCACCTGAGCAAGGGCTTTCATCCGGGGTCGCAGTATTACTGATAATGCCCTTATTGCTCAGGAATTCATGTTTGATCTTCAGCGGGCGGCGGCAGACACAGATTAATGGCTGTGAAGTTGGATATGGAAAGAGCTTATGATCGGATCAGCTGGACATTTCTCAGACAGACGCTTCGGGACTTTGGCTTTGCTGATCTCTTCATTCAGTGGATTATGGCTTGTGTTCAGTGGCCTACCTTCTCTATCCTGATCAACGGTAGCCCGACCGGCTTCTTTCCCTCTGCTATGGGTCTTCGCCAGGGATGCCCCCTCTCGCCCTTTTTGTTTATCCTATGTGCTGATGATCTCTCCCGCAGTTTTTCTCAGGCTGTTGGCGTGCGTCAGTTACAGCCGTACATGCCTGGGCCCGATGGTCCCCCTCTCTCACACCTGCTCTTTGCGGATGATTGTATCCTGCTTAGCCCTGCTACTGTTCAGAATGCGACGGCCTGCTCAGCTATTCTGCGGTCTTATTGTCAGGCTTCTGGCCAGCTTATTAATGTGCAGAAATCTACCCTATGTTTTAGCCCGTCTACGCCTCACCGCCATCGTGCTGCCATCTCCCAGTTATTTGGGATTTCGACGACTTCTGACCATATGTCTTATCTTGGGATCCCTATTACCGGGCGGAGTCCTCGTCAGCACGACTTTCGATCCTCGAGCGACGGATTACTGATAGATTGGACAGATGGCAGGTTTCTGGCCTTTCCATGATGGGGCGTGTTACTCTACTCCGATCTATTCTTACCTCACTCCCTTTATACACGTTGTCCAATGCTCTGATCCCCATCTCTTGCCTTCGTCGGATAGAGCGTCGGTTTCGTGCTTTCTTATGGGGATCGACGAAGGGAGGTCACGGCCTTCATCTTCTGTCTTGGGAGATGGTTTGTTTGCCTATTCGTGAGGCGGATTGGGGATTCAGTCTTTGGTGGCCCGCAGACAGGTCCTTATTGCTCGGCATGCCACCAGATTTCTCCTGGAACCTCATTGCTTTTGGAGCTCTGTTATGCGTGGCAGATATGGAGGATGGACTTCTGAGTCGGTCTCCCGTATCCCACGTGGTTGTTCCTTCATGTGGAGAGCTATCTGCCAGGTTGCCCCCACCATTATGTCTGACATTCATTGTATGGTTGGGGATGGAGATCTATAAATGTTACTCATGACTCCTGGATAGCGGACCTTCCGCTTTCGCGGTGGCCGACTTTCCTAAGCTCTGAGGTTGGACCTTTGATGTTGTTTCTGCTCTGATTAGTCAGCATACTAAAGCTTGGCATGTTCCCACGGTGTCACGGTTTTTTGGAGGCGAGCTAGTGCAAAGGATCCTTGCTACCCCGCTTGTCTCCTCTGCTGCTTCTGATACCAGACTCTGGCGTGGCTCCTGCCTTCCTCGTGCTTCTACTAGAGATCTGATTGATCGCATCTGCCCTCGGTCTGCGGGTCTCGATGATGTGGTTTGGATCTGGCGCTTGCCTGTCACCCCAGGATCCAGCTTTTTTTATGGAAATTAAGGTGGGATCGCCTTCCTACATTCCCTTTTGGCTGGGCGTGGCCTCAACATTAGCCCGCTCTGCCCGATATGTGGGCTCCAGGATGAGACGGTTGAGCATGCCTATTTACCTGTTCCTATGCCTCCCAGATTTGGTTGCATCTTCGATACAGTCCTTGGACGACGGAGGAGGGTCCCGACCGACGGATTCTATTGCATGATGTTCACACAGCTGTCCAGAGCGGCCGATGCTTCCAGGGTGTATCTCGCTTATCTGGCTTATCAGATATGACTGACCCGTAATCAGATCGTCTTTGCTGAGGGTACGGCCTTGACACAGACTATTATCCGCATTGCCAGCTTCCTTGCTACGGAATATCTCTGCTCTGTTGTGGATAGTCACTCTGACAGACTGGGCATCTGGGACTCCCCTGCTGCTTCGGCAACGCACCGTACTACGGTCTTCATTGCTTGGGAGCCCCCACCACCTGGTTATGTCAAAGTGAATTTTGATGGTTCTGTAACGGGTCGCATTGCTGGATCTGGATTTATTATCAGGGGCCTGAGGGTGAGCTGCTAGCGGCTGGCGGGCATGGTTCTCTTGATATTTCGGTTCCCATGGCAGAGTTGCAGGCTGCGTGGGCTGGCATAACCTACGCTGTTCGCATTTTGCGTTCGCATCGGGTGGTTATTGAGGGAGATTCTATTACGGTGATCCGGTGGATTCGATGGGCTCCTGATCTTTGTCCCTCCTTCAACCCTTTGATAAGTGATATATGGGATATGCTTCAGTACTGCTATGATCCTCTGATTCGACATGTCTACAGGAAGCTAACGCTGCAGCTGATTGGGTTGCCTCGCTGCAGCTCGCCATTCTGGTCAGTGGAATGGCACCCTGGTGACCCTTATCCGGTTATTCTGGAGCAATTTTGTATTCCGATATTTCGGGTTGACTCACCCCAGAGTGGTGTGATCGCCCTCTTGTAAAAAAAAAAAAAATCTAGCACCAATACTTCTTTAATTAAATGTCACCATATCTGTGTCATTGTTGAATCATTTCACATAATTGTGGTTTTAACTCTATATGAAACTACCGTTCATTATGGCTAGCTTGTAGGTCCAGTGTAAATATATAAAATGTTTGCATTTTTTTAAAAAAATGTAGGAAATTAAACAAACATACCAAAGATAGTGATTGATTGTTTAATTAGGCAAAATATCTGTTGCTGCTGAAATTTGTCCTCCGACTCGGGCGCGATCGAGCTTCAGAGTGGCTCCCTCCTGAGCGGACCTGCAAGACAGTCCTCATGCGAGAGGCATTGGGGGTGGCCCTCCATGAAAGACCCTTCGATGCTCAAGTCAGCGGGATCATCAATCAACAAATATGAGGAGAAGGCTCTCGCTGAAGAGTCTCTCCAGGGTAGCCTTTCGAGAGCTCCGACCAGAGCGTTAATGGCGGAAAGGGGTGAGCAGAGGTAGATGAAGAGTGGGCCAGTGAGCAAGTGCACATACCTGAGAAGTTGGAAGACGGTCGTATTTATAGAGGATCACCTGATTCCTTGGAGGCGTCGTGGGTCCGAATGTCGTTAGGATTCGAATCCAGTTTGTTATGAGGTCAGTAAGATTCGTATCTTGTTGGTTAGAGGATCAACGGCCGGGAGAGCTGGTTGATGTCTTGGGATTCGGTGATTTGTAGGCTCCATGGCTCTAGGCCACTCTCGGGTCTGATTTTTATTTGGAATCTTACGAATTTAAACTCTCCCGCGCTGGATTCCGCAGAGGTGCTTGGGTGCCCAGGTTTGGCTGGGGCATAAGAATAACTCGGACTAGGACCGAGTATAGGGATAACTCGGTTGGCGAGGTACGGTGGATAGCTCGGCTGGCGAGGCATGGTGAATAGCTCGGCTGGCGAGGCATGGTGGATAGCTCGGTGGCGAGGCACAGTGAATAGCTCGGCTAGGACCGAGGTATAACGGCTGACTCATTTCTAGCGGGCATCGCATAGCGAGTGAAGCCAGGATTCAAGGTTGATCCTAACCTCTTGCACAATTATTAACGCGATGGTGATTTCACCCCTCAACACATGCTCCCCACTCCCTAGTTCGAAGCGTAGGTTCGGGCGTACGGAGTATAGTTCCAGGTGGCAAGATCTAAATGGAAAGGCTGGATTTGACAACCTGCATAATGATGCCCTAATTAATGTTGCGCGGCGCCATGCCTTTACGGGAGCCGTCTTTTTGGGGAAACGGTTAGGGAAGCGCCACGTATCAAATCCCAATTTTCACGGTGCCTGTGATGACGGTTCCGGGTGTTTCGATCAAGACGCCTTATCTTCTCTTTGGTTTCCTTTGGGAAAAGCAAAGTCGTAACAGTGCCATTCTGGTTCGCAGCGCTCTTTCTTTCTTCTTGGAGAATCTTGTTCCCCTGTTTCCTTTGTAGCCTCACTCGGCATTTCTTTCGACCAACAGCATGGTGAGTCCTAGCGACATGGCTTCAGAGATTGTTGCTGAGGATTTGGAAAGAATACGCTAGAAATATGGCATTCCTCGGATATCCTCTTGTGGCTGCCGGAGCCCGAGCATAGGGTCTCGCAAGAACTGGAGTGTGGGATCTTTCTTTATGAAGATAGCCTGAAGGCAGGTCTTCGGTTCCCCCTTCATCCGCTAGCGAAGGAGATCATGAGGTTTTACAACATTTGTCTGACAATGGTGGCTCCTAATAGCTGGCGCAGCATCATCGAATTTATCTCGATGTGCAGCCGGGTTCAGGTAACAACGACTCTTTCCCCTATTCCGTGCTTGCTATCATCTGATGTCCGGAGAAGCTCAGAGTGGTCCTATATCGGACCTCGAAAATCATTCAAAATGATTATGGATAAGTCGTCCATAAAGGAGTGGAAGGTCCGATTTTTTGTCGCCGAGGGGAACATCGGCTTCGACTTCCCCGGGGATGGAGGAGCTTTGTTAGGGATGTGGAAATGCATCCAGCCCTATCCGAACAGGAGGAGGACCTAGAGGTCCTTTGTGACGACCGAATGTTCTCGGCTAATGACCTACTATCGGAGGAGGCTCTTTTCGCCGCCGGGCTTAGCCCCTCGACGTACATGGTAAGTCTTTTTCTTTTTTCCTTCCATTGATTTTACTTGAGCGAGTATATCTCGGTCTGATTATTCGCCCACTGTGCTTGTAGCCAAGAGATCTGCACTGACGGGCCGTATAAGGAAGGAGTTGGGCAAGCGCCCAAGAGGAAGTAGTGTGGAAAAGCATAAGCCTGAGAAGAAGGTTCATCTTTCTGAAGAGCACTCGCTGGAGGCTGGGCGAGTCAAGGTTAGCTCGCGCTCCTTACCATCAAAGAAAGAGGATGTGGGAGAGCCGGCAGTGAGAGAGGGGTTCCCTCAATCGGAGGAAGAAGCGATAGCCATGTCGAGGAGCAGAGAGCAGAGGACTCTGGGAAGGTTGCTGAGATCCCTTGTCCTTTGGTGGTGGAGATAGTGGACAACCCGGACAAGGCTTCGTGTGCTCATCCGGCAGTGCCCTCTCCTGGGGATGAGTTATTGCCAAGCTCGGCAGAGGTTGGTATTCTGGGGGTTCCTTCCCGAGCGAGAAGATGTCTCTAGCCTCGGCGGGAGAGCAGGAGGGAGCGATTGCGATTGCCGAGGTGATCGGGGAGAAAACCTCGGACGAGGGGAGAGGACGAGATAAGAATATTCCAGTTGAAGCTTCTCCCACCGAGGTTTCGAAAAAATTGGCGCCTGGGCTGGCCGAGGTATCTGAGGAATCTTAGGCCAAAATTTTGCTGAAGGAGGCTAGAAGGTTGAAAGCTTCTCAGCCTGAGATGCCCGGCCTGGTCCTTCGGACGGGCAGCCCGGTAGTTTGGACTCGGCCATCGAGGCGGCGTTCGCTGCCCTGATGAGGTCGGTGTTGTATCCCGGGTGGGTCCTTCGGCGAATGAATTTGCGGACCTAGACCTCATCGATGCCACGTTTGGTCAGCAGAATGTGGCGAAGGATGTCCACCTTCTCCCTAAAATTGACAACTCCGCCCTTATGGGGCTCGCTAGGTCTTACGCTTCTCGGGTAAGTTGCTATTCCAGAGCAATGGGTGCCTTCTAGGTTGACTTGATTGCGCTTTCTTATCAGTGTTTCGTTTCACAGAGTGCTTTGATCACTAGGGCGCTATGCTGGTGCTTAATTGGCAGCAGGGCCAGTGCCCAGGCTAAGAAAGTCAGCACTGAGCTCAGATTAGCAGAGGCATCTGACAAACTTGAGCGGGTTCTGGACATCGCCAACGAGAACTTGGCGAGGGCGAGGGGACTGCATCAGGCCGCCCTCGATGACGCTCCAGGTTGAGGCTTGAGGTTGAGGAGCTATGCGGGCTCCGGACGAAGTATGACGAAGCATGCTTGGAGCTATCGCAGATCAAATCTATGCATGCTGGAGAAATGGAGACTGTTAAAAAATAGTTTGACGAGAGTCGAGACAGACTTAAGAAAGAAGCTATCGATGAGAGAAATCGCTTGAATAGAATGCTCGGCAAGACTGGGGAGAAGATCCGGCAGCTGCAACATTGTGTTATCGCCAGGGATGATAGGATCAAATGGCATCAAGAGAAAATAGCCAAGCTCGACGATGAGCTCTCCCAGTCCAGGGAAGAAGCTAATAGCAGGTAGTCGAGGATCAATGACCTCAAGGAAAGGATCGAGCTGGTTAAGGCCGACAAGCTGAGGGCCTTCGGCGAGGTCGAGGAATTGACCAGGAGATTAGCTCGGCAGGAGGAAGAGGTACGATGTCGTCTCTTTATCTTCCCCTATTATCTTATTACTGCACCGGCTAACTCTGCTGACAGATGGAGAAGACGAGACTTGAGGGCCAAGGTCAATTAGAAAGCCTGCAAGGAGAAATGGCATCGAGTCATCAGAAGATCTTGGAGCTCGAAGGGCGGGTCGCTGAGGCTGAAGAGCGAGTCGCCTCACTTCGGGGCCAAGTTGCTAAGGCTGAGGGGTAGCTTGCCCTACTTCGGGGCGAACAAGACGCGACCTATGCCGAGGCTTTCCAGCTTGGCGCGGAGGAGGCTCGAACTAAAATATCTCGGGAGCATCCGGAATGGGACCTCTTCTTTTGGACGTTGAACCTTTGAGGCCTATACTCCGGGGGCTGAAGAAGCCGAGTATGAAGATATTTCAGACGTCGATCTCGACGCTATTTTGGGTTTTAGTGAGGCCGCGGCTCCTGAAGGACACTCTCAGCTTGCCGTGAAGGGAACGACTTTTGAAGTGGGCGAAACAAGCCAAGCCCCCCGAGTGTTACCAAAGATGCTGCTGGGACCAATCCGGCCCCCAATCCTTGAGGGTCGCTCATGTATTTTTTTGCTTCTCGGATTTGTAGTCTGGTCGAAATTTATAATGAACGGGTCTTTCGCCTCCACTTGTTTGCCTTTTTGGCCGATCTTTTTATCTCAAGTTTTCTTCCGGCTGTGAACAGATTATAACTCATTCGCGCTCTTAGGTTGGTTAGGTTCAGACTTAAATAAACGTCTCGATTGAGGCCGAGGTATAGAATGGCCCGGCGCTGCCAAGGAATATAGTTCTGGTCTCACTCGGAGCGGTAAGGGAGTTCGTCCTGCCGAAGTATTGGATAGTTTGACTTGAAATGGCCGAGAATCGCAGGGGTATCCTGGTTAGAGCCGAGGTTAGATAGTTCGGCATGCCCGAAGTGGAGAAATGGCATGCTTTCAGCCGAGGTACACGAAGTGGTTTTGTTGAAGAGTATTTCGCCCTTGTCAGGGCATTTACTTCGTTGGCCTTTTCCAATGCAGGTCCTTTTAGCGTACGTGACAAGCAATCGATCGTCATTGGATGGCGTTTTTTCGTAGGGGATTTTTCAGGCCTGCCCATATCTCAACGACTTGCAGCTGATCTCATGCATTTAAGGTTTTGATTCGAGATCAAGGGGAGATCCCTTGCCTTTCATCACGATTTGGGAAACGCATTTGGTACGCTCCGGGAAATAATTCTTTTCTTCTGCCCTTCCACGTAGCAATGGGGTGTGCTGTTCAAATTTGGGGGCTTATTTGCCTATAAATTGAGGAGAACGGTAGTGTTAGGCTATCTCTCAGGACTTTGTTCTCCTGTGGAAGTTCTCATGATGTCTATGTATCTAAGGTTGAGAGTGGAGAGACTGAGTTCTCCTTTTGCGAGTCGACTTCCCCGGATAGCTGGGGTGATGAAGAAGCCACTGAAGAGCAGCCCATCCTCAAGAGAGGAGTTTCGGAGATCATATGGAGAGCGCACAGGAGGTCCGAGATCATATGGGGAGCGCACGTATGCGCTCCCTGTGTCCTTTGCCACTTGCCATGGGGACCGTCGGAAATGCAAAGTATGCATATCCCCATGGTAAGGATGGACTTTTTCTTCTCCCTCGGGCTGGATCCCTTAGCTTGTTCGGCTGAGGGATCTTTTGCCTGTGAAGAGGGAGTTGAGAGCAGTGTGGGTCTGCTGGTTATATGCCTTTTATGATTGGGCAGCAATCGGCAGCCCAGCATTCCACTCAGGGGGAATGTCTCCCCAGCATCGGCATCCACAGGTCTTCCTTCTGTTCTTGGCTCTCTTGGCTCATCCAGAGGACCCGTGGGAGGTCAGCTTCGCCATTCGGCCTTAACCAGTGGTTTAGGGCGAGCTGTCTGGTTTGTCTGATTTCTCGGGTCAAATGCCGAAACATCATTATTAACCGAAGCTGACTGAAGAGTCCGGCCGAGCTATTTACTTGTCTTCATTTCCTGTGCCATGATGCACTTGTAACGCCTCTTAGGAGGTTGTAACTCTTTTTCATTGATGAAGAAATAAAGAAAGTTTTATTCTTTCTTCTTTTAGCACTGCTTCTTTTTCGATGTGATTGTGTTTGAGAGTTACTGCTCCCATATCATGCTTTTGTGTCATAGCATATTTCGGCAGCATTCTTGCTACCTTGTTTTTGCTAAGACCAATGTTCGTCCTCAATGGAGGAAAACGTTTATCCCTGTTTGGGTCAGAGGTAGACCTGGGCGGTCCTGTGGACTCATGCGGTAAACATGATCTCGTTTGCAGAACGAAGCAGTATATCTTTACTATTGAGTAGAAGGAGGTTGCTTACTTCTGCTGAAGTATCATAGGGCACCGAGCGACATCGAGGCGTTTGGGAGATTGCCCAATCAGGCCGAAGTTTTAGGGTTTGTTTCCTGGTTCGGCTGAGACTTTGAATAGTATGGCATGAGGAATCAGGGAATATATCGCTCGACTTAGCCGAGGTATCCGATAATGTATTCCTCGGTTTGGCCGAGGCTTCATAAGGAACATATTTTACTTGGCCCTTACTACAACTGTAGATTCAGGCACTGACGGCCAAAGAGGTTGGGGGCTACCCGAGCGATGGAGGGGGCGCCCGAAGCCTGTAAATCGGCCATTCTCAAAGAGTGAGCCATGTTGCTCCAGTGTTGGTCGCCGATGCACTTTTTCCTCTTCTCCGCGTTTTTTCAAGGATACCTAATTTGAGGGAGTCTGGCAGACTTTCGAGGGCATTCAATTAAAGGGGGTCTGGCATACTTTCGAGAACATTTACTTCGAAAGGGTCTGGCAGATCGGAGGGAGTCTAGTCCCAAGAAGGGAGCTTCTTGAGCATCTCAATATTATTAATGATCCTCTTCGACGAGGGGCGAAACTCTTCATTTCGCGAGCGCCCATGGGGTGGTGACGCGTGGCGAGTTTCCGCGAGTTAAAATTAATGGCCCGGGCAATCGAAATACTCGCCAGAAGTAGCTTAAATACGGAAGGGGATGCCATCGTTAATCACATCTCCTGTTGGCCTCCTAAACTTGGGATAGCAGGATGGCTTCTGAGGATGGAGGGAGATCTGCTGAAGCACCAGGTAGCTGGTAGTGGCCACGGGGGGCCCCATAGGGGCCGCATTACGGTGACCTTCGATGGGAGGTCTTGGCGTCACTGTTCGTAGACCACGAATGACTTCAGAGGGCGACTGAGTAATATTTGGCTGTTTCTACGAGAGAAATCGAGCTCCTTCGTCGGGCCAATAGCCGACTGGAGGGCAAGTAGCATCCCTCCAACGACAGATTGCCGAGTCAGCTCAGCGATGTGGGGGAAGCTTAACAACGCCCAAGAAGATGATAAGCCCCAGTGAGGGCTCATGTACCTTTTTCTTTCCTTTCTTATTGTCCTTTTTTAATGATGAATGAAAAGAGAAATTTTTGCAACTTTTGTGTCTGCTGTTATCTTCGAAACGTTTATTTTCATCGCTCAGTCTTGGCCGAGGTTTTTAAGAGATGTACTTCGGCTTTGGCTGAGGCTTTTAATAAGCAATGCACTTCGGCTTTGGCCGAGGCTTTTAATAAGTAACGTACTTCGGCTTTGGCTGAAGCTTTTACACTTCGGCGCCGGCCGGGGCTTGTAAGCTGCCCGAATCCGGTCGGAGTTTTCTTCGCCCTTCGGTCCGGCCGGGGCTTGTAAGTTGCCCGAATCCGATCGAAGTTTCTTCACCATTTGGTCTGGTTGGGGCTTGTAAGCTGCCCGAATTCGGCCAAAGTTTCTTCACCATTTGGTTCGGCCGGGGCTTGTAAGCTGCCCGAATCCGAACGAAGTTTCTTTACCATTTGGTTCGACCGAAGCTTGTGAGCTGCCGAATTCAGACGAAGTTTCTTTACCATTTAGTCCGGCTGGGGCTTGTAAGCTGCCCGAATCCGGACAAAGTTTCTTCACCATTTGGTCCGGTCGGGGCTTGTAAGCTGCCCGAATCCGACGAAGTTTCTTTACCATTTGGTCCGGCCGGGCTTGTAAGTTTTTCGAATCCGGACAAAGTTCCTTCACCATTTGGTTCAGCCAGGGCTTGTAAGCTGCCCGAATACGGACAAAGTTTCGGAGATCACTTGGCCCCCAGCCGTACTGGGGGTGCTCGACCATACCGAGTCTTGGTCAAATAGAACTCGGCCTAGCCGAGATATGGAGACATCACTACTCAAGGAGATAGCTCGGTCGTGCCGAGAATGGGTAAGTTACAACCATTTTTCATTATGACTCTTCGAAAAAATGGTTGCAGCGATCAAGCCGTGAATAATAGAAACAAGATGATAATGCTGTAAATAGGACGAGTCTATAGAAAGCGTACCATACTGGTGGTATATATGGAGATTTCCGAATTCCACATTCGGGGAATGGATTTCGTTCAGATCCTGAGCTTGTAGGTATCGGATCCGATGACTTCCGCCACTTGATAGGGGCCTTCCCAATTCGGGGACAACTTTCCTTGTTCCAATGGCTTGGAGATGGATGCTTTTCGGAGGACAAGGTCTCGGGGAGAAAGATTTCCTTTGACTCTGGAGGCATGATAGCGGGCCACTCTTTGCTGATATGCAGCTACCCTATTCGAGCTTTTTCTCTGATTTCTTCCACCAGGTCGAGATTGGTGCGGAGCTACTCATTGTTAGCCTCCTCCGAGTAGCTCTCCACCCGCGGAGAAGGAAGTCCTATCTCCACGGGGATGACGGCTTCCGTGCCGAAGGCCATCCGTAATAGGGCTCGCTAGTGGGAATTCTCTGGGTGGTGCGATAGGCCCATAAGACATGGTGAAGTTTATCCGCCATCTGCCTCGGGCTCTGGCAAGCCGAGCCTTGATCCCTTGAAGCAGGGTCCGGTTAGTTACCTCGGCTTCTCCGTTGGCTTGCGGATGCCCTATCAACGTAAGGCGGTGACAGATCTCATGCTCCTCGTAGAAACCTCGAAACTTTGGGTTGTCAAACTGCTTGCCATTGTCGGTGATGATGGTATGCGGGAGGCCAAAGCGATAAATAATGGATCTCCATACAAAGTCCCTGGCCCGAGCTTTGGTTATCTGGGCAATTGCCTCATGTTGGTCCAGATAGCAACCCAAGAGGGGGGGGGTGAATTGGGTTTTTCAAAAATTTAAACTCTTTTGAAAATAAACCCCAGCGGAAATAAAAACTTAGATTCGCACAAACTAAAACAGAGTATGCACAAATATAGAATTAAAGATAATGAGACAATCACGGCAAACACAGGAGATTTTATAGTGGTTCGGTGTACCTACACCTACGTCCACTCCCAAGTATCTCTTGGGTCCACACTATAATCAATCTGATTACAGCAGAGTTGTTTTGCAAGCTCACAACTCGAACTTGTTGTTTTCCCAGGTGCACAACGAACCCAACTGGTTTTCAAGGCTCACCAGCACAAAACCTTACACCACAAGCAAACTGCTTGCACAAGGCTAACAGCCTCAATGGAATCAATCCTCCGATTGACCCAGCAAACAATAATCGTTTTTACAAAACAAAGGCTCCTCCAATGAGCAAATATACAATGATAGAACATAAATAAAGAGATAGGAATCAAAGCCTGATTTGCAGATCTTGGTGGCTTGCTTCTTCTCTTCTCTTGAGTGGATCTTCCTTTAGAATGCTCTTGAAGCTCCGAAGATCAGAAAACTAGGGCTTGCTTCTTTTCTTGAGATTTCTTCAAAATGGAGCTATAAAAGCTTGGAATCTCTCTCTTTTCTTTTGGGAATCAGTATGATCTTTCCTCTCGAATCTTCCCTCTTTTCTTTTCTGATGGATTTCAAAGATTTTTCTCTATTCTTGTCTTTTTTTCCTCTCTCTTTTTGGGATGCAGCAAACCCTCTTCTTATAGATCAGTTTAATCCATAAATAGTTTAAAACTATCCGTTAGAAACAAGTGTAAGAAGGATTAGATCCAAAAATAGCAATAGCCGTTGGATTAAAAAGATAAAAGTAAAGTTTAGAGTCGTTCTGACAGTTCTGAAGTCGCGTCTGACATTCTGGAGTCGGCTCTAACTTTTCTGGAGTCGGCTCTAAATCGAAAATCCCCAAATCGCTTGAACTGGAGTCGTCTCTGACTTTTCTGGGGTCGACACAAAAATCTTCTGGAGTCGACTCTAACAGTCCCGGAGTCGACTCTAAGTCGTGGCCAGAAAAACATCGTTCTGTCTTTTCTGTTGGAGTCGGCTCTAACAGTCCGGGAGTCGACTCTAAGTCTGTGCCGATTTCGGAGTCGACTCTGCGATTCCATGTGTCGACTCTAATGTCTGCAATCTTACCTTGACATTAGATTCGAACTAGAACTTGATTTGTCTTATAATTTTGATTAATAAATCATATCATAAACTGAAAAACTTAATCAAAATCATTAGTAACTTCAAATGTTATACTCAAATAGTTTTGTTAATCATCAAAATCAACAATTGGGTCAACAATCTCCCCCTTTTTGATGATGACAAAAACTTTGAGTATATGCATTAAAAATTCATTTGAATTAAGAGTTATAGACATTGTTAAAGCTTTAAAACTTCCTAACAGAGAATTTGATGCCAATTTTCAAAATGAACTTTAAAAACATACTTGAGTTCTATTATAAACATCAATCAAGATGATTTAACATAGAAAATTATTAAGCTCCCCCTGCATTGAATAACTCCCCCTATGTAAATAAACTGAAATTGATTGAACATTTTTGATACAAATTGATTAGAATCTCAAAATTTCTCTCCCCCTTTTTAGATATGCCAATTGATTGAAATCTTATATTCCTTTAATCTTATATTCTTCCATTCTTATTTCCTTTATGCATATACAATTTTCTCTCCCCTTTTTTGTTATCAGCAATAAGGTGAATTTAAAAACAATAAAGAAGGTTATCAGAGCGGGTTGTTGGTTCATTCAATCATAGAGATGGTAATTGGTTCTCATAGACAAATTTGCAATAAAAGGATAATTGTATTTCAATGCAAGATTCATTACATGTGTCAATTCAAGTACATTCACAGTAAAGTAACATATTCAAGTATATTCACAGTAAACCAAAATTCCTAGATACAAGCTATCAAAGTAAAGAAAGCTAGAAATCCTAAGATACAAACTAGGATAAGACAGGGTATCAAAATCAAACATGCTTGTAAACAATTTTCTTCAAATGACCAATCATTTCCATAATCTCATCTTTTTGTCTTTCTTAAATTTTTCAAGACAAGCTTCAACTTGAGTGACAGCAACATCAATATCTTTCTTCAACTGACCAGTAGCATCTAAATAGACTCTTGATCCATCTGCTATCCCTTCTAGCCTTTCAAAAATCTTTTGAAGCTCAGATGACATGGCATTCACTGATTTATCCAAAGTAGAAACTATCATGTCAAGCTTAGCAGATCAATTTCATTTCACTTCTCATTTCCGAATCATGCTCAGTCAGTAGGGCTCTGAGCTGATCAAGCTGCTCCTCTGAAAATCTTCCAGATACCAAAGCTGACTGATGTGGAGGTGAAGGATGAGTGCTCGGTCCAGCCTCTGAAGGTCCAGCAGTAGATGGTCCAGGAATATCCTCTGCTCTGGCCTCCTCAACTCTAACTTCCTCTGCTCTGGTCTCTCTTTTTATCCAAATTCATTCTCTTTTCTGAAGCCCATGCGGTGAATTGTAGAGACACTATAGTAATCAGTATGCCTTAATTTTCTTAGTGGCTCATTATCCATTATTAGCACACCTTGGCTTCTAAAAACTAAGGTCAGAATCATACCATATGGCAGTGTTGATCTCTTCTTGGTTGCTGCTTCTGCCATATAACCAATCATCATTCCAGCTAAATTAACAGGCCTTCCAGTAATGATACAGTCCATCAACAAGATATCTCGCTCCGAGACATATTCAAACCTTCCAATTTTAGGAAACAAGATTCTTCCACAAATATTATGAAGTAACCTGAGTTCCAAATTTAGTTGATTAGCCATGATTTCTTCAAACTCAGATACTTCTCTCCCTAACATCCTAGATAGGGCACCTCCTCTATCATCATGTTGATACTCAACTAGTCCAATAGTAGGCATCTCCAATAAATTTTCAAGAGTCTCGGCTGTGATTATCACTTTGGTTCCTCTTACAAAACTCACTAAGCCTCCCTCTCCTCTACATAAATCATTGTAAAATTCTCTCACAAGGGCAGGGTATGTAGGAACATCCAAAGAACAAACTTTCTCCCATCCCATTTCCTTCAATAATCGGCCAATAGCGAAGCCCTCCGAAGCAAAAAATCAAAATCTACTTTTCTTCCAGTTGTAATGGCCTTACCCGCTAATTGATCTACCCGTGGAGAAGATGGTGAAGGTGGAGAAGCATCTTGGGTGGCAGATGATGAAGACGATGAGGGTTGCCTACGAATCGACCGCTTCGTGGGAACGGTCGATCCACCAACGATAGCACGCTTCTTAGGAGCCAGGAATTCGATTGGAATGAGTTATTGAGAGATTTGAGGGATTTGGAGGGGTTGGAATCGGTTTGGAACGGCTTTGGAAAGGTTTAGGAGACGATAGGGTCGTTTGGGTGTCGACTCCGCCTTTTTATTTTGACCTAGTTCCACTTAGAGTCGACTCCCGCAAAGCGAGGTGTCGGCTCCGAACCAGAAAATCTGTCAGCCCGAATTAGAGTCGGCTCTACAGAAGCCAGAGTCGGCTCTAATTGCCCAGACAGAACATCAAAATATGAAGGTGTCGACTCCACAAACTGCAGGTGTCGACTCCACAATAGTTTCAGTGAAAAATTGAATTTCAAGGATCTGAAACTAATCAAATTGATCAAATTCTAGATAAATGTTCCTTATCAATTGGGGAAACAATGAATCAAATTTCTAGATAATTTCCTTATTGAACATAGAGGATTTTCAAGAAATTAATGAAGTCTAGATAGTTGTTGTCCTTAAGAGTTTCAGAAAATCATTCTAAAGGATCACAAACTCCTAATTCTCCTCTAAGATAACAAAATCTTTCCTCACTCAAAGGTTTGGTAAAATATCAGCTAATTGATCATTAGTATTAACATATTCAAGACAAACATCATTGTTACATGTTCTCTAATAAAGTGATGTCTAATTTCTATGTGTTTAGTTCTTGAATGTTGAATTGGATTCTTAGTTAGATTGATGGCACTAGTATTATCACATCTAATAGGAATTTTATCAAGTGTGATACCATAATCTTCAAGTTGTCGCTTAATCCAAAGGATTTGAGCACAGCAACTTCCAGCTGCAACATACTCTGCCTCAGCAGTGGATAATGCAACCGAATTTTGCTTCTTGCTAAACCAAGAGATTAAGTTACTTCCTAAAAGTTGGCATGCCCCACTTGTACTCTTTCTATCTAATTTACAACCAGCATAGTCAGAATCAGAATAAGCAATCAATTTTAAGGTTGAGTCTCTAGAATACCATAATCCTACATTTTTAGTTCCATTTAAGTATCTAAAGATTCTTTTAACAGCAAATAAATGTGATTCTTTAGGATTAGATTGATATCTTGCACATAGACAAACAGAAAACATAATATCTGGCCTACTTGCAGTTAGGTAAAGAAGTGATCCGATCATACCTCGGTAATGCTTCTGATCTACTTTCTTACCTTCTTCATCCTTGTCCAGCTTGCATGAGGGACTCATTGGCGTACCAAGAGGTTTAGCAGATTCCATACCAAACTTCTTGAGTATTTCCTTTGTGTACTTTGTTTGGTTGATGAAAATCCGCTTTCTCTTGTTTGATTTGAAGTCCAAGGAAGAAGTTGAGTTCTCCCATCATGCTCATCTCGAATTCTCCCTGCATTAACTTAGCAAATTCTTGACAAAGGAGATTGTTAGTAGCACCAAATATAATGTCATCAACGTAAATTTGAATAATTAATAAATCCTTTTTTTTTTCTTTTTAAAAACAAAGTTTTATCAACATTTCCTCTAGAAAAATTATTTTCAATTAAAAATTTACTTAATCTATCATACCAAGCTCTAGGTGCTTGCTTTAAACCATAAAGTGCTTTGTGTAATTTGAAAACGTGTTTGAAAATTCATGATCTTCAAAACCAGGAGGTTGTTCAACATAAACTTCCTCATTTATAAAACCATTTAAAAATGCACTTTTAACATCCATTTGAAATAAGTTGAAATTCATATGACATGCAAATGCAAGTAGTAGCCTAATGGCTTCTAATCTAGCAACAGGTGCAAAGGTTTCATCAAAATCTATACCTTCTTCTTGATTATATCCTTTTGCAACTAATCTAGCCTTATTTCTAATTACCAAGCCATTTTCATCCAATTTATTTCTAAAAACCCATTTAGATCCTATTATAGGGTGGTTTTTAGGTCTATCTACTAGGGTCCAAACTTGGTTCCTAGTGAATTGGTTTAACTCTTCCTGCATTGCTAACATCCAATAACTATCAGCTTCCTCTATAGTTTTAGGTTCTATATGAGATACAAATGCAAGATGATTATTGATATTTCTCATTGATGATCTAGTCCTTACACCTTGAGATGGATCACCTATGATTAGGTCCTTAGGATGACCATAAGCATATCTCCAATCTCTAGGTAGATCTTTATCATTATGAGCAGTATCAATACCATCATCCTTAGGTGAGTCATCATCCTTAGCTTCAGGTTCTTGATCTGAAGATACATTTAATTTTTCAATACCTCTTTCAATCAAAGATGTATCTTCCTCATCATCAATTTTATCTGAACTTGATGCTAAAGACTCATCAAACACTATATGAATGGATTCTTCTACAACTAAGCTTCTCTTATTAAATACTCTATATGCCTTGCTAGATGTAGAATATCCTAGGAAAATACCTTCATCAGACTTTGCATCAAACTTTCCAAGATTATCCTTACCATTGTTATGAATAAACATTTACAACCAAATGCATGAAAATAACCTAAATTTGGTTTCCTATTATGCCATAGTTCATAGGGAGTCTTCTTAAGGATAGGTCTAATTAGGGCTCTATTTAGGATGTAACATGCTGTGTTTATAGCTTCCGCCCAAAAATATTTTGGAAGTTGGCTTTCACATAGCATGGTACGGGCCATGTCTTCTAAAGTCCTATTCTTTCTTTCTACAACTCCATTTTGTTGAGGTGTTCTAGGTGCTGAAAAGTTATGATGTATGCCTTTTTCAAAACAGAATTTTTCAAATAAGTGATTTTCAAATTCAGTTCCATGATCACTTCTAATAGACACTATGGTAGTGTTTTTCTCATTTGTGACTTTCTTAACGAATTTCAGGAATATTGAGAAAGTCTCATCTTTGTGAGCCAAAAACATTACCCAAGTGAATCTAGAGTAATCATCTACTATCACTAGACCATATTTCTTTCCTCCTAGACTTGTGGTTCTAGTAGGTCCAAAAAGGTCCATGTGTAGTAGCTCTAGTGGCCTAGTAGTTGAAACAATATTCTTAGATTTGAAAGAAGTTCTTGTTTGTTTTCCAAATTGACATGCATCACATATTCGATTATTTTCAAAATTTAAGCTAGGAATACCTTTAACTAATCCATTTTCAATAGTTTAGAAATTAGGTGTGTGCTTGCATGACCTAATCTACGGTGCCATAGCCAACCAATCTCATTCATCTTAGCATTATTAGCAACTAAGCAATGATTACTTGGAGATAAATTACTCAAATCAATTAAGTACACATTGCCATAACGTTTACCAACAAGAATAATGCTATTATCAATGGGATTAGTAACAGTGCAAATAGAAGCTTCAAAGGAAACTTTGAAACCTTTATCACACAGTTGGCTAATACTTATCAAATTATGTTTAAGTCCATCGACATATAAAACATTATCAATATGAGTAGATGGAGTAATTTGAATCTTACCAATACCCATGATATGGCCTTGACCATTATCACCAAAAGTAACTACTCCACTCTTTTTGATTCAAGGGTGATGAATTGATCTTTGTCACCCGTCATGTGTCTTGAGCAACCACTATCCAGGTACCATTTTCTTTTCAGTCTGATGGCTGCAAGACACTCCTGCAAAAATTCATGTCTTAATTTTAGGTACCCAAGCCTTCTTGGGTCCTTCATGGTTAGATGCATTAAATATTGTTCCTTTGGGAACCCAAATCATCTTTCTTTTATTATGTAGAGATTTACACATATAAGATTTATGTCCTTTGTTTCCACATTTAAAACAAGTAATATTTGATGATTTTTCAGCATGTATAAAAATATTTTTCAAAGATTTTTGCTTTTTAAGTGGATTATATCCTAATCCAGCTTTATCAAAACAGCTTTTTGATTATCCAAAATCATATTAAGTTTGATAGAGCTTAAAGTAAATTTATCAACTATAGGTTTAAGTCTATCAACTTCATTTTTCAAATTTTTTTTTCTTTCATTAAAATTCTTTTCTACAACATGCTTTTCATTTTCTAAGGATAGTTTTTGCATTTGATTTTCAATCTTTGTTCTTTGAACTTAAGTTTGCAAAATCATCCATTAATTCATAAAAAGCACTATGCAATTCATCGAAAGTAAAATCATCAAGAAAACTCGGACTTACCTCATCATTGTCCGCCATGAAGCATAGATTGGCCATTTCACTCTTTTCTTCCTCTTCGGAACTTGAGCTTTCCGAATCACTCCATGTGGCCATCATTGCCTTCTTTTTGAATTTTCGGGTGCCTTTCTTTAGTTGTGGGCATTCAGATTTAAAATGACCCGGCTTCTTACATTCAAAACAAATAACTTCTTTTTCTTTGCCCTTGTCCTCATCTTTTCTTGCAAAGGGCTTTTTCTTTTCAAACTTCTTCTTCTTCATGAATCTTTTAAATTTCCTTGTGATGAGTGCCATGTCCTCATCATCACTTTCATCTTCAGATTCATGAGGCTCTTCCATATATTCAGAAATCTTAAGAGCCATAGTCCTCTTCTTCTTTGACTCATCATCATCAACATGTTGCTTAATTTGAAGCTCATGAGTCATCAAGGATCCCAATAATTCTTCCAGGGGTAGGGTACTTAGATCTTTGCCTCTTGTATTGCAGTCACTTTAGCTTCCCAAGTCCTAGGCAAAGAACGTAAAACCTTCCTCACAAGATCAGAATTATCATAAGATTTACCAAGACTTTTTAAACCATTAACTATATCAGTAAATCTTGTAAACATATCAGTAATAGATTCACATGCATCCATCTTAAACAATTCATACTTATGAACTAGCATGTTAATCTTGGATTCCTTGACTTGATTTGTTCCCTCATGGGTAACCTCAAGTCTATCCCAGATTTCCTTAGCAGAAATGCAAATAGATATACGATTGAATTCATTTGCATCTAATGAGCAGTATAAAACATTCATTGCTTTGGCATTAAGTTGTGCCAATTTTTATCATGTTCATCCCATTCCTTTCCGGTTTAGGAATCTCCATGCCATTAACTCTAGCAGTGGGTGTGTGTGGTCCATTGACTATAATGCTCCATAGATCATAGTCAAGTGCTTGAATGAAAATTTTCATTCTAGCCTTCCAATAACCATAGTTTAATCCATTAAACAAGGGTGGTCTATTTGTAGATTGACCTTCAAAAAAGATGAACCAGCTTGAGTTGCCATGTGGATCTTTGACTCTTGATCGTTAGATCAAATCAAATGAGCACTAGCTCTGATACCAATTATTGGTCCAGATAGCAACCCAAGAGGGGGGGTGAATTGGGTTTTTCAAAAATTTAAACTCTTTTGAAAATAAACCCCAGCGGAAATAAAAACTTAGATTCGCACAAACTAAAACAGAGTATGCACAAATAGAGAATTAAAGATAATGAGACAATCACGGCAAACACAGGAGATTTTATAGTGGTTCGGTGTACCTACACCTACGTCCACTCCCAAGTATCTCTTGGGTCCACACTATAATCAATCTGATTACAGCAGAGTTGTTTTGCAAGCTCACAACTCGAACTTGTTATTTTTCGGGTGCACAACGAACCCAGCTGGTTTTCAAGGCTCACCAGCACAAAACCTTACACCACAAGCAAACTGCTTGCACAAGGCTAACAGCCTCAATGGAATCAATCCTCCGATTGACCCAGCAAACAATAATCATTTTTACAAAACAAAGGCTCCTCCAATGAGCAAATATACAATGATAGAACACGAAATAAAGAGATAGGAATCAAAGCCTGATTTGCAGATCTTGGTGGCTTGCTTCTTCTCTTCTCTTGAGTGGATCTTCCTTTAGAATGCTCTTGAAGCTCCGAAGATCAGAAAATTAGGGCTTGCTTCTTTTCTTGAGATTTCTTCAAAATGGAGCTATGAAAGCTTTGAATCTCTCTCTTTTCTTTTAGGAATCAGTATGATCTTTCCTCTCGAATCTTCCCTCTTTTCTTTTCTGATGGATTTAAATATTTTTCTCTATTCTTGTCTTTTTTCCTCTCTCTATTTCGGATGCAGCAAACCCTCTTCTTATAGATCAGTTTAATCCATAAATAGTTTGAAACTATCCATTAGAAACAAGTGTAAGAAGGATTAGATCCAAAAATAGCAATAGCCATTGGAATTAAAAAGATAAAAGTAAAGTTTAGAGTCGTTCTGACAGTTCTGAAGTCGCGTTTGACATTCTGGAGTCGGCTCTAACTTTTCTAGAGTCGGCTCTAAATCGAAAATCCCCAAATGCTTGAACTGGAGTCATCTCTGACTTTTCTGGGGTCGACACAAAAATCTTCTGGAGTCGACTCTAATAGTCCTGGAGTCGACTCTAAGTCGTGGCCAGAAAAACCATTGTTCTGTCTTTTCTGTTGGAGTCGGCTCTAACAGTCCGGGAGTCGACTCTAAGTCTGTGCCGATTTTCGGAGTCGACTCTGCGATTCCATGTGTCGACTCTAATGTCTGCAATCTTATATTGACATTAGATTCAAACTAGAACTTGATTTGTCTTATAATTTTGATTAATAAATCATATTATAAACTGAAAAACTTAATCAAAATCATTAGTAACTTCAAATGTTATACTCAAATAGTTTTGTTAATCATCAAAATCAACAATTGGGTCAATACCTCGGCCTCCACCCACTTGGTGAAGTAGTCGATGGCAACAAACAAGAACTTTCTCTGTCCAGTTGTGAGGGGAAAAGGGCCAAGGATATCCATACCCCACTTAGCAAAGGGCCAAGCGGAGGAAATAGGGACCAAACTGGCGGAGGTGAGTCTTTGGATGTTGGAATGTCTCTGACAGGAGTCGCAAGCTCGGACGAGATCGTCAGCATCCTTTTGCATGGTGGGCCAATAATACCCCTGGTGCAGCACCTTGTGGCATAAAGATCGGCTCCCTAGATGGTTGCCGCAAATTCCCTCATATACCTCCCGGAGAGCATAATCAGCTTCGGATGGACGAAGGCACTTGAGTAGCGGCATGGAGAAGGATCACTTATACAGCTGGTCAACGATCAGCACATAGTGGGTGGCTTGCAATTTCAGCTTTCTTGCTTCCTTTCAATCGGCTGGGAGCGACCCGTCTTTAAGATGCTTTAATATGGGTCGAACCAGGATGGTTCGGCCTCGACCTACATCACTCGGTCAGCCTCTGCGATGCTAGGCTTTTCCAGAATCTCCAGGGGAAACTTCCACTTGGAATCCATCGATTCCGTAGTTGCTAGCCGAGACAATAGATCGGCGCGTGCATTCTCGGATCTTGGGATCTAAATGATTTCAAACTCATAGAAGTGGGAAAGTAAGTCCCGCACCTGTTGGAGATACCGAATCATGTTCGGTTCCCAGGCCTCAAACTCATCCCGCACGTGACTGGCTACCAATTGAGAGTCGGTAAAGGCATTTAGCTTCTTCACTTTAAGGTCACGGGCGATTCGGAGTCCAGCAAGCAGAGCTTCATTTTCGGCTTCATTATTGGAGGCTGGGAAGGAGAAGCGAACGCCGTACTCGAAGGTCGCCCCCTCTGGGCTGGTGAGGATTAAGCCAACGCCGGAGCCATTGGCATTAGACGATCCATCAGCGTGGAGTAGCCACAGGGCATCCACTCTCGGGTGCTCAGAGGAGTCCGGAGTGGAGCCATCCTCCGGGATGGTACATTCGAGGAGGAAATCAGCTAGAACCTGGGCTTTGATGGCTGGGCGAGGTTGGTATCGGATGTCATGCTCGCTTAGCTCGATGGCCCATTTAGCCATTCTCCCTGATGTCTTCGGGCGATGGACCACCGCCTTGATGGGTTGGTCGGTAAGGACCATCACAGAATGTGCCTGGAAATACGGTCACAGCCTCCGAACCGATGTTACTAGGGCCAAAACCAACTTCTCGATCCAGATGTATCTTGTCTCGGTGTCTCAGAGCAGTTTGCTGACATAATAGATAGGATTTTGGGTCTTGTTCTCTTCTCTGACCAACACTGAGCCAACTGCGCCTTCTGAAACTGCCATGTACAGCAACAACATTTTTCCCAGATTCAGACTGCTGAGGAGGGGTGGAGAGCCGAGATATCTCTTGAGGACCTCGAACGATTTCTGACACTTGGGAGACCATTAGAAATTCTTGACTGATTGGAGAGCTTTAAAGAAAGAAGGGCATCTCTTGGCCGACCGAGCTAAGAAGCGGTTGAGGGCCACGATCCTTCCAGTCAGGCGCTGGACCTCTTTGACGGACGCTGGGGGTGCCATTTGCTGAAGGGCTTGAATCTTCTGCGGATTGGCTTCAATGCCCCGCTGAGAAACCATGAAGCCCAGAAACTTTCCAGAATTGATGCCGAAGGCGCACTTAGTTAGGTTGAGCTTCATCCGATATTTTCGGAGCATTGCGAAGCTCTCAGAGAGATCCTCAATGTGCTGGGATGCTTCTTTGTTTTTGACCAGCATGTCGTCAACATATACCTCCTTGTTTCGACTGATTTGCTCCTTGAAGACTTTGTTAACCAGCCTTTGGTAAGTTGCACCTGCATTTTTCAGACCAAAAGGCATGACACGGTAACAATAAGTACCTCGGTCGGTTATGAAGGCGGTCTTTTCTTCATCCTCATGCACCATTCGGATTTGGTTGTAGCCCGAATAGGTGACCATGAAGGTCAGCATCTGATGACCTGAAGTAGCATCTACGAGCTGGTCAATCCAAGGGAGAGGGAAACTATCCTTCGGGCATGCTTTATTGAGGTTGGTGAAGTCGATGCAGATCCACCATTTACCATTCGACTTCTTCACCATGACAACATTTGACAGCCAGCTGGGATAGTTTACCTCCCGAATGAAATTTTCCTTGATGAGCTTATCGACTTCTTCCTCAATTGCCTTCTGTCGCTCCGGGGCGAAGCTCCTTTTCTTCTACTTCACGGGCCGGGACATCTCGTCCACATTAAGACGGTGGGCGAGAACGTCTAGGCTGATTCCCGGTATGTCAGAAGCGGACTAGGCGAAGACATCAGCATTCCTTCAGAGAAAGTCGATCAGCTCCAGCCGGGGTTTCCCTTTCAAAAGCGACCTGATCTTTATGGTTTGGTTGGGCCGAGCTTCGTTCAGTGGTACCTCCTCCAGCTCTTTGGCTGGTTCTCCTCATTACTCGGCAAAGTCCTTCCGAGTGTCCAGCTCATCAACCTCGGCAAATTGGACTGAAGGCTGGTGACGAAGCACTGCCGAGCTACAGCTTGGTTTCCTTGAACTACTCCCACTCCCCATCCGGTAGGAAACTTCATTGCTAGATGCGGGATAGAGACAACAGCTCCAAGGGACATCATGCCAGGTCTCCCAAAGATTGCATTGTAGGGCGACCAAAGTTTGGTCACCAGAAAATCTGCATGAACGGTGGCAACGCGAGGTCAAGTTCCCGCGCGGACCGTCAAGATCATGACCCCCTCTAGGGTAATAACATCGCCGGTGAACCCCATTAGGGTGGAGTCCACGGCTCGGAGATTCTCCATGAGCAATTTCATCCTCACAAACACATCGAGATACAAAACATTGACAGAGCTCCCACTATCAATAAGGATCTGGTCTACATCATAATTGTTCAGATTGAGAGATACAACTAACGCATCGTCATGCGGGAACTGTATCTTCTGGAGGTCGTTGTCGGAAAAGGAGAGCTCATTAGTCCACGCTCTCTTTGGCGCTAAACCTTCTTCATCATCCCGCCAGCTTGACGGACTACCGACTACCTCGATCACATTGATGTGGCCGGCAACCGGAGGATTCGAAGGAGGAGGCTGTTGGGGCTCGGGCTGGCGGTCACCCACATTCCTTGGCTTGGGCGCTCTCCTGAATTAGTCCAGCCTACCCCACTGGATGAGCCTTTCGATTTCGTTCTTTAGCTGTCAGCACTCCTCGGTGTCGTGGCCGTGGTCCCGATGGTAGCGGAAATATTTGGTGGGGTCTCTCCAGGCCGCATTCCCTCGGAGAGGAGGTGGTCGAGGGAGTTGACACTCTATCTCCATGAGGATCTCCGCCCTTGGGGCAGTGAGCGGGGTGAACCGGTTGAACCTCCTAGGCGGGCTCCGGGTGCGGTTCCTTGGCGATGGTGGAGGAACCCTTTGGCGGCGAGGTGGGCTCGGCTGGCGGGCAGATCGGTGCTTGTTCGAGCCCTTGGACTCCTTCTTCCTTGTCAACTCGGTGCGAGCAGCCCTCCGCGATTCCTCGACTCTAGCGTACTTGTTCGTCAGGGCCATCATATCGGAGAGGTTTGGAGGGTAGCTGACCTCCAACGCCAGGTAAAAGTCACTCTCCTTCAACACTCCATCCGCTAGGGTGGACATGGCCACCTCATGATTAAGGTGGTCCACTTCCAGCATGGCCGTATTGAAATGGCCGAGATATTTCTTCAAGGACTCCCCCTCTCTCTGCTTAACCTCAGAGAGGGAGTCAAACCTCCGCCGGTGACGATGGCTGCTGACGAACTGGCTGATGAAGAGGTGGCTCAGCTCGTCAAATCAACCAATAGAACCTGATTTTAGGGCATTAAACCAGGTTCGAGTGGATCCTCGGAGGGTGGAAGGGAAGGCGCGGTAGAGGATCACATCTGATGCCCCGTGGAACATCATGATCGATCGGAAGCTACTGAGGTGGTCGTCGGGATCGGTGGATCCATGATAGGGCTCGATGGCGGGTAACTTGACGTGGGAGGGAATCACTTCCTCCATGATCTCCTTGGAAAAGGGGATGCCCTGCTCCACCTTATGCTGAAGCGGATGGGCTTGCTTGGCGGCATCCAACTCCTGACGCATCTCTCGGAGCTATCGGCGGATCTCCTCCCCATGCATAGCTGGAGGAGCTGGGCGAGAGAATCCTGAGACTGTGTCGAGTCGTGACGAGAGAACACCGGAGAGAGGGATCGGGCCTGCCGAGATCTGAGAAGATCCTTGCTACAGACCCCTTGGGGGACTGGCTCAGCTCCCTTAGGATGAGGGGGGTCTGCAACCCCATGCGGGCCGAAAGAAGAGATCGTTGGATGAACAGGGGCCGCGTTCTCCTCAAGAAGGTGCAGAGCAGGTGCAGCTAGACGGGGAGCTTCAAAGCGCCCCTGGATCAGATGGGCCAGAGCCTGAATCTGCTGGACCAGTGAGGCAAACTGGTCCTGGGTCATTGGGGCCGCTGGTGGCGATGGAGTCTCAGCTGGTGGTGGTGGCGGTGCTACATTGCTCACCGGATCAGGTCTTTGGGAGGCGACCTGGTCCTGGGCTTCAGAAGTAGCTTTTCTTTGATTGGCCATGGGAGAGGTTCTCTTCAAGATCGAGACCCTTATCTCCTAGATCACAAGTTTATGGGACTTGAGGGCCCTTCCTCTAACGCCAATTTGTTGCTGCTGAAATCTATCCTCCGACTCAGGCACGATTGAGCTTCAGAGTGGGCTCCCTCCTGAGCGGACCTGCAAAACAGTCCTCATGCGAGAGGCGTTGGAGGTGGTCCTCCACGAAAGATCCTCCGATGCTCAAGTCAGTGGGGATCAGCAATCAACAAATATGAGGAGAAGGCTCTCGCTGAAGAGTCTCTCCAGGGTAGCCTTTCGAGAGCTCCGACCAGAGCGTTAATGGCAGAAAGGGGTGAGCAGAGGTAGATGGAGAGTGGGCCAGTGAGCAAGTGCGCATACCTGAGAAGTTGGAAGACGATCGTATTTATAGAGGATCACCTGATTCCTTGGAGGCGTCGTGGGTCCGAAAGTCGTTAGGATTCGAATCCAATTTGTTATGAGGTCAGTAAGATTTGTATCTTGTTGGTTAGAGGATCGACGGCCGGGAGAGCTGGTTGATGTCTTGGGATTCGACGATTGTGTAGGCTCCAGGGTTCTATGCCACTCTCGGGTGTGATTTTTGTTTGAAATCTTACGAATTTAAACTCTCCCGTGCTGGATTCCGCAGAGGTGCTTGGGTGCCTGGGTTTGGCCGAGGCATAAGAATAACTCGGACTAGGACCGAGGTATAGGGATAACTCGGCTGGCGAGGCACGATGAATAGCTCGGCTGGCGAGGCACGGTGAATAGCTCGGCTAGCAAGGCACGATAAATAGCTTGGCTGGCGAGGCATGGTGAATAGCTCGATTAGGACCGAGGTATAACGGCTGACTCATTTCTAGCGGGCATCGCATAGTGAGTGAGAACCAGGATTCAGGGTTGATCCTAACCTTTTGCATAATTATTAACACGATGGCGATTTCACCCTTCAACAATATCAATGGAGAAAATGGTGGGCCAAAATTAAAGGTAAAATTCACGTTTTTAACAAACATAAATTCTTTTTTTTCAATTAGCATTATATGATGGTGGCAATTCGTATAACCCAACCCAGTGACGTAACCTACAACTAACCTAGGATAAGAAAATTTTGTTTTGACATAAATAGATTCCAGTATGAAACTAATCAACCTGATTAGCGTTGAATTATTTTAGAACAATTTAGTAGTTAAGATATAACCCATTCAAGGCCTATTTGAATTATTTCACTCATTTAATCTAATTATCTTCATTTTACATATTTATTAAATAAGTTACGTGCAATGGATTGAATTACTTATTTACTAAAGAGATCATATTCGGCTTCGAATTCTTGGCTTATTCGAGTAAATGGGTCATATTCAAATCATCAGACCTATTTCCAACCCGAGCCAGCTCTACGTATATGCAAGTAGTTGTCCTCATTGCTAATACAACAAAGATAAACTATAAGATTTTTGGGAAATTTGAAAAGGCATAGCCAGCTGAAGTACCGTTACAAGCAATATGAGACAAGTAATCAAAACAAGAAGAACATAGATATAAATCTTAATATTATTTTATCAAAGCATACAAAATCCAAAATCCAAAATATGCCCCATAACCATGCAGCATATTTGCACCATAATATATTTTCATTTATAAACATAACATCATTATTGCATGTGTTAACAAATCATAAGCAATCATACCAACAGTACTTTCATAAAAATAATTCACTGCGACCATGAGGTAATTTTGCTAGATTCAACTTTGAAGTCTAAAGACTAATGGGCCACATCCAACTTTGCTGGATTCATAAGTATTTCCAAGACGTAAGACACGGTTGTCCGACACTTAAAAGTATCTTGAAGCTCTTTAAGTATGACGGTCTTAAAAACTGAGAATGATTCGAGTGCATTTGCCGCTTGCTTATTTTGTCATGTACACACTGAAATAACAAATACACTTGAAAACATGAAAACTGTGGTTTTAAATATACAAAGAAATTGGGTATTTTGGCCCCCAAAAGTATATTTTTATCCAGCTTCATCCACCTGATAGCAGCTCAGCAGTGTTGCTCTCGGGATGGACGCGTTGCATAGAATGACCCCAGTCGAAGCACATCTTCCAGCCAAATCAAGTAGAAGCGGGTGGGCATCAGAATGGGGTCGAGGGTAGTTCTGTATCCATCTGATACCCGTCCTCGAGCGACCTTCAAGCCAGACGCACGTAGCATGCAACACGGTTACCACATACACCATTCCCCTCCCAGGTTCCTGCTTACCTTTTAATAATAGAGCATTATTTCCCAACAGGCAACAGTGCATGGTATATCCTAGCGCACTTTATTTTTCTCAGGACCTGCAAATATATTCCTCTGACAATGAAAATGGTGCAACTGATACAGCAATAAAAGTAAGTCGATGATCCAGAAACTCACCAAATATTTTTGGCTTCAAGGGAAACCTGTTCAGTGATCCCTTTGATCTTAGCTCGCTCAGTTGCCAATGTTTATTTGGCTTTTCACTTTTGATTGGAACATCGCTTGTCTCTCCCATAATAGAATTAGTTTTTTTTCTGACTTTTTCATGATATATAGCTGGAGGTGAGAGTCTCAATTGAGGTAGAGTATCTATTTGAAGAAATCGCTGGGCTTTCTGGAGGTTATTCAATATTTCAAACTGCAACGACAAGATCCAGCTTCAGCCTTTGCTATTCAAGGTCCAAAACTACAGAATCTGAAAGAAAAATAAAGTTGAACAGAAAATATTTTCCAATAAGAAATTTACGCACCCGAGACATTTGTTGAAGCCCATAAGGCTTATCCAGAGTATCTGGTTCATGCAGGTGTTGAACAGTCCCTTGAAACAGTTGGGAAACTGACGTAGGATACTTGCCCAAACCATCCTGCACAAGAACCGACTTGCTTCGTGCTTGTCGGTTCTTCTTTGGTAGACAAATTGGGCATCCAGCTGAGAGCTCACCGTTGTGTGATTCGTTCTCAGATTCACAATGGAGATGGGTTGAGTGACCACAATTGAATACCCGGATTCCCATACTAGAGGAGTCCTTGGTAAGAGAGCAACCACAAATGCAGCAACTCCAATCTTGTGGAGCATATGCATGAGATGCCCCCTTCTTTAGCAGGCTCAAGGTGTAAAATGTGTCATCCTCAATTAATGATTTGGCTGTGTCCTAAAGAAGCAGAAAACAGTGTAAACGACAACACTTTTTATCAGATAAGATCAGGCAGTACATAAATAACAATGTTGTAAGATGCCATTGAATCAAACAACCAATCCATTTGAAGAAAGATGTTTCATGCTTCACCATTTATAATCTGTGCGATGAAAAGTTCAGATAAAAGACAACAGATAATGCTTTTAGGTCAATACATGAGGAGATGTGTTCCACAAACCTCTACAATAACAAAACCAAAGATGCAGATAATGCATGCAGCTTGAAACACACAAATTTTGCATCTCTTTGTTTCTCTAGTTTTCATATAACAACCTCAGTACAGCAAAGTTTCACACTAGACCAGTCTATTTCACCTGTTATGCTTCAAAATCTGGTACAGCAATGTAGCTTTCCAAATCAATGAGCTACAGATATCGAATTACTAGATGATCGATCAGACATATTTAAAGAGAAGGCATAAAATACTTCTTAAATTAGACGTACCAGTATTCTTCTCTCATAGCCATATGTTCCCAGCATTTTCAATATGGTGAATTTAAAGTCGCCAAACTCTTGATTCCCATTGTCAGAAAGAAGCTTGCCCATGATGACTGGGAGGGGCATAAATCCAGCCATTCCTTCTATGATTTCTCCAACAAATTGTGAAAACACCCTTCGCAAAATACTAGCACAGTTTTTGTGCCCCATATCAGAAATTTCAGGTACAGTGCCAACATGACCTTGTCTTTCAGATGCCTCTTTTTTGCCATAGAACCTCTTCAACGGCTCTGAAAACCTGGATTGGAAAATTAAGTTTCATTGTCAGACAGGAACATAATTGAAATCTAAGTAGAAAACTAAAAAAGTGCACCTAAAGAACTTGCAGGTGATAGATAGTCAAGCTCGCAACAAAGGTGAAACCAAGATTCACCATCTTGGATATCAGACCTCATACTGGTACCACATTGGTACAGGGTCAGTACACTTAGTGAGCAAGTCGATTCAGCATACCGAGACTCGGTACACCTGATACAGGAGAACACACCAGTATGGCATACCATGGATGAAACATTGAATCTCTCTCTCTCTGTGCGCGCGCGCGCATGTGTGTGTGTGTGATGCATTAAATGCTAAAGTCATATGCCAAGATTAAAAAAATGAAATATAATTTTGAATCAATAGCATATTCGATACTTTATATACATGACTGTGAAGAATGATAGAAAATAATGATCCTTAGCTCAAGCAATTTATATAAAGTAGCAAATAAGCCAGCTAAATGTACAATAAGAGGCATAGTCAGATTTTATGACAAGTTTAATTTTATTATTTTGATGAATTGTGAATCAAATTAGTCCAGTTTAGTGTGAGGTTTCTATTACTGTGATTTTATAAATTTGATCAAGTGTTGACCAAAGTCTTACAAATTATATTTTAAGATATTTTTTAATATTTTATTTTCTCATTATTTATAAAATAAATTGATTTTCTAAGATTTTTGTTCAATGTAAAAGTATCTTAACTTGATATTTGGTAAATCAAGATTCTCTAAAATTCTCCGAATTTATTTTTAAAAGAGAGAGTTGACTTTTTATTCTTGAGAAATTTAATTTTTTAATATTTTTATTGAATTTAAATAGGAATATTTTCTTTATTTGCATGAGAAATCTTAAGTATATTGACATTTACTTATGTGATTTTGAATCCAAATAAGTTGTAAGGTTTTTGAAAGAAAAAGAGAGAAAGAGAGAGTATAAGAGGTCACGGAAGACTCTTAGCCTCCCTCTCCATTTAAGTAAACCCCAGTCCAGTCCAATCTAGTCCACCCCACACCCCAACTGGTTTGCCCCAGGCCAAATTGGGTGGTTCAACATGTTTTAGGCCCCGTACCGACCCGAATTAGAATTTCATACTGAATTCTAGCTAGTTCGGTTCGATTTGTCGGTTCCTTGATGAAAAAGGAACAACTCCCTACATAGAATAATCTAAGTTAATTCCATTCCCTTTTAAATTTTCATCACTTGGAGTCACCACAATATCATTGTAAACTAGCATTATGCAAAATTCGATGGTGTACATGCCTTGAAACTGCATTTTTTATTAAACACATCTAAATATGTCTAACATTTTCCCTTAGTTCAGACTTTTTTGGTATATGCACACATATACATCTTTTATGATTTCAAAGTGGTTTAATTGTAAAAAGATTTCATAAGCATGGATTCATTTCATATGAGTTCTTTGTCATTAAGGAAAACGAGAAGAATCTTTGGTTGGTCTACCATTGAATTTGATCATCCAGTCCCAGCAATCATCCTTTTCAAGTGGTTGAATTTATGATAAGTAATGTTTAATAAATATGAACTATTAGATCTATTTATTACTCCTACTAACTTACAACTTGCATCATATGAATATCTTTTATGCTATATTTAATCAGTTGTTCGTGCTTAAGGCTGTGCATGATTGCCCTGCACGCATGACCCTCTGCAAAAGACAATTTAGTCCAGTCATGCTTTAGCCTGCTGTCCCTAGTAAAGCTACTTGCTTAGGGGTCTGGCTCACCAGAGCACATTATGTTCAAATTTGTTGATTCCAGGTGAACAAAACTTTTCATGTTTGGAATCAATTCTTGGGGGTATAAATCCTTACAAGTGAAATCCAATCAGGAAAGGGATGCTTTACTGTTGACCTATATATATCCATGGTTCAAAATCAATTTGATAAATCAAAGGAAAAGGAATTGTACTTGGCTACTTAAATAATTTTGTATGTGATCATTTATAAATGCATTCTTTTATTTATAAAATTGCATACGTAATATAAAATGTTAGGCATCCACTCGTGATTCGTATTCAGTTTTCCTACTTTCAAAAATGATAACTTCTTGTCGAAAAGGTAAGAGGATTGTTGCAATGGCAACAAAAGAAGAAAATAGCTTCACTTATATAGCCAAAACCAAAGCCAATCCAAACTAGCAAGTAGCATGCTATCAATGTAGGATCAACATTACAGATCATGTTATGCCTCTTCAAATTCTGAAAATATTTAACAATTGGCTGTCAACCTGATGGCAGCCCATTTATGGATTAGTTTAGAAAATACAGCTAAACAACTTTTGACAAGAGAGATTGTCACTAAATCTACAAGGCCACCTATAGTGTTAGGAGACTAACCCTAATACAATTAATAATAAAGTCTAATATTTAAACCAAGGTTTTAAATCTTTTGGGACGAGGCCGTTCCAGTTTTTTCATAGAATGGGACATGCCGCCGTCCTATCCTGTCCCAATACTTTGGACAAGAGATATTCTAACTCTTAAAATGCACCGATTGAGATGCTGAAATGATAGCAAGAGATATCCCATTCTGACACTTAGGATGGTAAACCATCCCGACATTCCATGAGATGTCCAGTTGGGGCCTGAAACTATGATTCAAGCAACTTTATTTTATTTTTTTAATAATATCACAAAGAAATTTAGCAATTTCTTTTAACTTTTAACAAGTACTTTTAGTAATATGAAAGCTTTCTTCAGATGTATGAAGAAGAATTCAGATAAAGAACTAGTTGAGAAGGCTGGAGCTTTTGAGCATTGCTATCAGAAAAGACTATTTAATTTGTCACATTTTTTACAACTTTCGGTAATTCTTAATTACATATTCTTAATTTTCAGCCTATTATTTATCCTTTTTAGAGCTGCATGTTGCATTAATTTTCTTGAATTACTGAACTTTGTTTTTCTTTAGTGCTCAATTGATATAATTGCATAACTTGTTGGAAAGAACAGTAGTTTACTACTAACATGACATGTTGCATATTGAAGTTTCACAAAAACTACAGAAAGAAGTTCTTTTAATTCATTACATTGCAAATTACCTTAAATTTAGTCAGATTTTTTTTTTTTTGCTGATTTGTTTGCATGTGAATATTATTGACTATCAAATGCAACCTGTCTAAGCATCAGCCTAAGCAGTCTATCTTTTGCTTAAGCATCAAGCAATTCCCTAGCATAACATTATTGCCTTTAAAACAATGGTCTAGCATAATAGCAGGACCTGAGATTTACAATTTCATACAGTAGTTTTATTTAATATATGGATCTCAACTCAACTCAACTCATCTAAGCCTTTTCCCAACTACATGGGGTCGGCTACATGAATCTGCTTCCTCCACTCTCCTATTTAATATATGGACTATAATTCTATATTCAGAACTTTGTCAATTTATGATCGCATTCAACAGTAGAGCTAAACACTTCCCAGAGAGATATGGTACATATTCCCATACATCATGTTGCTTGGTTAAATTTCTGGGTTTGCTATGCAGGCTCAAATCCATGCAACAGTTACGATGCGTTTGCATGGTGCCAGAATCATGAATTGAACTGTTGCTCCATATCACACCATACCGCATCTCACAATACATACAAGCTCATAGATTTCAAGCATAGTGCAGTGGGTGCAACAAAGTTCTGTGACAACTGGCTCATGTTGTCACATATTAGTCAGTAAAAGTGCTTTCTGTTTCGATGCAAGTTGCAAATTGACATGTAACAGCTTTGGTTATGTTCAGGATGTCCTAAAGCTCTTCTGTTGTTAGTTCCTTTTTGAGTCCAGGATCTGAAGGCTGAATTACAAATTGGATGCATAAAAAGCTAGATATCAATGTCACCCATTTTCTCTCTTATCTTTCATTAGTTTTCTTTTACAGAAAGATTGAAATCTAGCTTTAAGTTCAGACTGAACAGTGGAAACCAAAGGAACTAGCATTAGTACTCAAACTCATTATGTTATTCATCAATTCAGCCAAGAATTACTAAGCTTGGGGAATGGAATGGAATTATATCATCTACAGACACATACAACACTAGTCCCCGATGTATAACACTAGTCCCCGATGTATCTCCCTAACTGGTTTTACCAAAACCTTGAAGCTTATTTGTGTCATTAATGTGCCACCATCATTGCATAATTTTACTGTATATGATAAATTTCTTCACACCATTTTCTATTTGCTGCATGTTAAACAACAATTAGAACAGTTATCTAGGATATTTTGTGATGCCACAACTCTACAGTAGTTAAAACACATGTATAATAGAATACAAGGTTGAATAAAGTAGATCATCCTAGTGTATCACTGGTTTAACTTTTGTCCCACTGGTGCATGTTTTTGTGTCGTACATTATGAAGTATCAACACAATAACGGTGGAGAAACCACTGCCTGAAAAAACCAAGTGCCAAACCCTAACAACGCGTAAAGGAAGAAATATTCATGCATACGGATTTCAACCTAGTTTGCTTAGAAGAAAGCTTCTTGAAATCCATTAGAGTTTAGCTGTTTAGGGGGAAAAACTTTTGATGGCACAGATTATAATCTTGTTGCTAAATACTCTAATGATTCAAAATTGTTTTATTGCAAGTCTAATCTTAATAAAGAGTTGGCAAAAGAAAAGAGCTCCAAAGAATATATGAAAAATAACAGTTGAAACCATGGAGGGGGGAGTTTTTTTTTCTGTAGATGTAGATCGTTTTCTCTAAAAATGAATGAATAAATTCTACTGTAGCCCCATAATGCCATGTTATAATATGCCTTCTACTTAATCAGACTGTGGTGTTTTCCTTATTTAGCTAGCATATGTCAACTTGTTTACTGTAAGTGAATATGGTGATTTTATGGTTTTAATAAACTTGGAACGTGGTGCCATGGGAGTATGTAAGAGTTATGTGGTAAGCATCATATATGTGATATGGGAGCACATAATGTGAGTCGATCCATCCTGAATTGAGCGGTTAGGGACAAACCAAACCGAATTGACTCAGAACCGAGACAGTCCAGCCTCTCGATTCTTTATGGAGGGTGAACTGCCCAAACTGAACCAAACCCTCCAGTTTAGCTTGATTCGGGACGGTTTAAGGGTTGGGCCTCCTGATCCCCGTACCGAATCATACGGTCTGGTATTGAAATGGTATTAGATTTTAGTATGGCAAACCTTGCTCAAAACAAACTTCTAGTTGACCAAAGTGGGTTACATTATGATACGATAGCAGGTTGGGTCGATGGACCACCCACAATGACAAATGAAAAATAAGAATGTCATGTCAAATAAGAATGTGAGAAAGAAAGCATATCATCATAACTCTCTTGGCAACCAAACAAAGACTAGTGCTTATCACAAATAACAAATGATAGCTAAGTTAGAAAGAGTAATCTTTTAACAATTCATGGTAAGGATAGAGGTAAAGATAAACCTAAACTAACATGAGCAAAAATAATTAAAAAAGATATAACTATTTATAATTTAAATGTCAACTTGATCCTGAATAGAACAGAGTAGAGGAAGCAGATTCATGTAGCCGACCCTATGTAGTTGGGAAAAGGCTTAGATGAGTTGAGTTGAGTTGAGTTGAGCTAAGTTGTACAGGTCAAAAAGAAACTAATTGCAGGTTTCATGGTGACATCATTAGTAAGACTTATCACAGGTTCAGATAGAATTTTTTTTGGTCTGTAACGCAATACGTTAACAAGAATATGTGTTATAAGGTTGCAGAGGAAGTTTTCCCTGGTTGATGCATAAAAAGTCACTGAGGTAGAAAAAGTATAAATACTTATATATAAAAAGGATAGCTGATCAATATATAACTTACGAGTCAAGTAACTGAAACCAAAGGGACTCAGATTCTTCAGGGTCTAAACGTTGCGTATTTCTTTGGCATAGGCCGATAGAGGCTTGTAATACATCGTGCACAGAGGTAACCTTCATAAAATAAAATAAAATAAAATAAATAAAAACACAAACAGAATGCTGCTAGCCATTAGAGTTCACAGTTATAACTGATTCTCCAGTGACATGAAAGGCCCAATTCACAAACCTCATTCACTTGCAAAACATTATTAAGCTGCTCCACCTCAGTAATGTTACTTGACATGGTATTAGAAGAAATATTTTCCACAACAGCAATGAGAAAGTCAATTTTTCATTAAGCCCAGTCATGACAAGTACTAAAGCATTGGCAACGTCACCAACTCTTTCTAGCAAATATGCAGCTGCATCAGTAACTCCATATTCTTGACAGAGTCGTAGACAATGTTCCAACCTGTAACTGTCAAAAGTCTCTAGGAACTTCAGAACTGAGTTGCGTTCAAACCGGCACAAGAGCTGCAGAAAAGATAAGCAGGATTTCCTCACTTTCTCAATCACAACATTTCCTAATGGAATAAGCATTCACACAATTAGAGATAACTATTACTATAAAAAGCGATGTTGGTTTGATCATACTTGCAATAAGCAATGCAGAATATTTTAAGGATAATAGTGCCTATTTGAATGAATTTGTCGCAAGATAGAAAACATGAAGGTCATTTTTGAACAAAAAGATGAGAAAATAAGACAAAAATTTGAATGACAAATTTGAAACAGCAAAGATAGCTTTCACAATTTATTGAACAGAAAAATAACTCAAACTGATTGCATTCAAATAAGCAGCATAGCAACCACTGCAGCAGATGCAGATCAATCTGAATAAGCAATTTGACAGATTGCAGCAAACCATTTATCAGTTTAGTTGCCAGATATTTCCTACAAAGAGGTGTCTTTTTGTATAATTGTAAAAGTCAAATTAATTTTTTCTTTGGGAATGTCCTGCACATGAAAAGTAATCAAATTGGATTATTGATACATTGAATACTGGTGCAACTAATGCAGCAACACAGGTAGTAACAAATGAAAGGACTGAATATGAAAATCAGGTAATATCCTCCAATGCATGTTTATTTAGTTTGAGAGCCATAGAGGAACTAGTAGCTCTCACATGTTTATCTCAATCCAGATTGGAAATCTTACCTCTAAGTACAGTTCAGCCAACTCATCAGTTACATGAATTGCACTATGACGCAAAAGCTTTGGAAAGTCCAATAGTCTTTCCATATATGCTTTAAGCTCATCATGAGTATCTCTTATCCTGCCAGATGGAATATTCGAAACCCGGACAGTTTCAAGCACAGAAAAGTTGAGAGTGCCAGACAAGTGAACATCAACAGCAGTTTTTAGGAAAAGGAACAGGCTCTCTGGATAAGAATGAAGCTCCGACAGAATATGCTTGCTCTCACTACTAAATTGGTCAATGACCAAAAGAAAGGTGCAATCTCTGCAATACACAAGCCCATTAAATGGGACACTAACAATAAAAAGAGCTGAATGGAAAAGCATAATTTTAGAGGTAAGCAAATTAAAAAGGAATAAATGAAAACTTGATAAGATCTTGAAACAGTAATGTATGCAATAAAAGACAACACCATAAAGTTTTGAGTTTTACCTGCTCAGCTTGACCAGCTCTGGTATTCGAAAAATTACTGCTGACCGAAAATCTAAGGCTTCAGAATTCTTTAACTGTAGCAACATTTTGTTTATGAAAGCAAAAGCATGGACAGGTTCGTTGATATCCTTCATATAACTATCTAAAGCAGCAATATACTGGCCTGTAATTGTATGTATTACGCCACATGCCTGTAATGTTACATTAAAATAATGAATTTTCAGAACAGATAACCAGGTGAACACAGTCAATATACATGCCAGAAGATTATCTGGTACAAACATCGTGGGAAATAACATCATCATTCAAAACCACAAGATTAGTCAATGTACCAGCCGGAAGACTATCTGGTACCAACATCATGGTAAATAACCTCATCATTTAAAACCACAAGATTCTCAATGATGATAAAAAAGAAAAAAAAAAAAGAAATGAACAACCTACCTGATAAAAATTTGCCTTCATGCAGAGATGCAACACATCATCAGACCTCCAGTCTGTTTGAGGAACCACCTTCAAAAGTGTAAGCACCTGTTTCTCCTTCTGAGAAGATTCACTTTTCAGGTTGGGATCATGAGATGTTAGACCACACGACGTCAAATACTCAAGAATATGCTTTAATACCCTTCCAGAAATGTTGGCTCGCTTACAAGAAACAAGAAATGCAATGAACTCAAGCAAATGACCTAAATCTTTTTCAGAAGGCCAAACTCCCCCATTGTTATCCATGACAAAGGTTCTGATCACATCAGCTTCCAGATCAAGAATTTCTACAAGTGCGCTTGTGATATTCTGTACCATTACATTCTGATAGTCTGGGCCCTCAAAGTCAGGCAAGGATGCAACCAAATCAGACAAGGAATTATGCATTTCTTCTGACTCATTTTGTGGGAAAGAACATCTAAGAACATCTAGAGTTGCTTCTGTGTCCAACCACAGGAGATAGCACAGGTTTGGGCAACTTCCACAATATGACCTGAAGCATTTCATTACTCGAGAAGTAGAAGACTTGGAATCCTCTAGCAAAAACTGCAACAATTCTTTTCTAACTGAATGCAATCGGGAAAGAGGAAGAGTACCATGTCCTGTAACCAAATTTTTTTTCTTAAGCACAGCCTAGTTGAAATCAAAAAGAAGGTGAAACTTATATCAAAGATCACAAATCGTTAACAAATATGAGCGCCATTACTAATAACAAATAACCATATATCTGATATTTTGGCTACAAAATTGTAAAAGCATGGCGCCACATTGGATCAAAGAGCTGCATAGGGTCTAATATGCATCAAGAAAATACAATAACATAAATTAAGATATTTATTTTACATATGAAATTATAATGAATATACTTTTCATTGTAGTACTTTTGAATGAGAGCCCAATTTGTTACTTCAATGAATATATTGTGCACCGTCTCCCTAAGGGAGAGGTAACACAGCCGGAGAAATTTTCACTTGGAGTAATTTTCACTTGGCTTTAAAATTTCTCCCCGCCTTGTCAGAGAATGTTTATAGACAAATATTGGCAAATACTGGTTGGGATTAAAAGTTATGGAACTTAAAAATAAGATACAATGACCATGGAGTTTCTTGTTCAGTCTTTTTAGAACATAAAAGATCTAATTTCTTGGAAAGGAAGAGCCTACCAACTTATTTTTTCAGGTGACAGGAGATTAAGGCTTTGTTCAAAATGAGTATAAATAATGTTACTTTGTTAATTACATTGAACTATTTCTATTAGGTATCAAGTATTAAGCACTAGTTACTGGTTGTTATTGTCAATAATATGGCTATTATTTATCCAAAAAAAATACTACAATAGTTTTACTGCTTTTATTGTATAAAGTGTATTTTATTTTTTTAATAGTTAAAAAATGGTAACCACATACGTTGGGGCGGGCGGGGGAAGTAACAACCTATACACCTTCACATGTGGATGCATACCTCATATGCATTAACAATCCCTTGGCCATTACCATATCGTAGCAACCTTCAAACCACTAGTAGAAAATCTCCACATGCTTAATTTTTGCTTTCTAACCATTTTATATTATGGATCATGTCTCATAATATGATGTTCAATTTGGATGTTTTATGGTTCCTACCAGGATAATACTATCTTAGATACCTGCATAGATATTGACAAATATGCCCATGCAAATGCACACATACAAAATAGAGATATAAACTAGGATTTATTAATCATTAATAACTTGAGATATGGTGATTGATTCTTCCAGCACAAGGGAGGTTTCATATCCATGAGAATTCTGAATGAACTTGACTTAACTCGAGCTTCTTAAGGGATATAATATATTTTTGTTGATTAGTCAAATAAAACTTGCATTTTCAATGGGCACAACGCACTCCCAAAGCTCCTTACGATTAAACATTTGATATCTTATTAGTAAACTAATTATTAGCATCAGATTTCAACTACATGGCAAAATTATTATCAATAACAAGAAACACGACCGACCGATCTGGCAACTAGTTGCATTCATACGCTTCCAAAATTTTAAGTGAAAAAAAAATCTAATAAGGTGGTGCCAACTATCATCTAATAATAAATTATCAAAGCTTGCATGTTGAGAGGAAATATCAAAAATAGCAAAGCAAGTTTCTAAAGGTCTATTGACAGTTTCAAGTACCAAAAAATACTAGGCACGTAATGTACCTTACTGATACAGAAACAAAATTAGGAATGCCTCCCATACTAAGTGCTGATGCTAAGACATTTCATACTAATATTCGGTACAGTCTGAACTAGTTGGGCATTGGCAATTGGTGAGGATATCGAAACCAGTAGTTAAAACCTTATATTGCAAAACCTAACATTTTTTTCAAAACACGAGCTTTGTCCACTAGCACTTGATTTTTTTCACCTAATGTCAATCATGTCTCTATTTCCAATTCTAGAAGACAGCTTTGTGCAGGTTGTTCAGAGATCATTAATCAAGTAAGAACTTTGCAGTTCTTTGATTCCCTTGATGATAATGTTGCCCTCCTGATAGCCAATCACAGCATCAGGACAAATTGTCTTTAATTGCCTAATCTAGCTACACAATTCATTTCAGCTTGTTTATGAAGTTCCCTATTACCAGAACTTCCTGTAGCTAGTTGATGTCCTCCCAAACGAACCTTCTGCCAACCATTTCAAATTTGTTTACCAACCCATAGAAATCAGAGAATTGGAAAGGCAAGCTAGAAAAGTCAGGCATTGACAAAGCCAATCCTAGATTCAAATTTCTTTAGACACGTAGCAAAGATAGGGTTTTAGTCCTGCAGCCTACTCTTACCACAAGACAGCAACAACATGAGGTACACAAAAGCAAGGCTCAATCTTGGTATCAGACTCTGTACCAATACCATCTTGGTATAGTATTAGTATGCTGGTATGACATACCAAAACTTGGTATGTCTCCTATATTGCGTTCCAATTTAGTACCAATACGATACAATACACCCAATACACATCAGTTATACCACACACAAAAGGATTTTTTTATACTAGAAAGCCAAGTTCCCATCCTAGTTTATACATCAATGCTCATCCAAACCTTTTTAAGCTATATTTCTTAATTTTGATTTCACATGCAGATATCGGAAACAAAACTAAGTTAAATTTGCCATTTCTGCCCCATTGTTCTTGCACAGAGTTAAATTAAATATTCATTTAAATACTTGAAAATAACTAACAGCTACAGAGAAAAGACCTGATTCCAAGAGCCATTACCTTTCCTCAAAGCCTTCTAAAACCTTGCCAGCTAGAATTAAAAAAAGGGCAGTAAGGGTAACCTTGCTTAACCTTGGTAAAAATAATAAGGTCTCGTAATAATAACAAAAATCCAGTCCTGTTGTGATATTCTTTATCTCACCTTACCATGATGTATAGAGTGCAAACACTCAAACAAAACCAAAAATTCCATTTGAACAATGTATCCTTAAGCAAAGTGTTCTTTTGGAGCAAACAACCATGCAGCAACTTTGATGGCAGAAAGAGAGGAAAAAGTTGGAGAGTTTGCTTGAATTTTCTGCAGAAAATTCCCTCTGGATTTTGGGCTCTGTTCTCTGCAACCAAGAGAAAGGCAGCAGCCAAGCCTTTATTAGGTACAATAACAGCTGCCCAACAGCTGTCCAGATCCCAAGAACACGAGCTTAAACAAGGACAACAAGATGGGCTGTTAGGCCCACAAAAACTAAAGGATCAGCTTAAAGAAGCCTCAAACAGGATGAAGCAAACCAAGTCAATTCAAAACTAAACCAATATCAAATGGTCCAAAACTGCGGCCAATTTCCAATATGGGCTTACTGAAGTCAGCTTAAATGGATTTTTACAGAAGTAGGCTTGATCTTATTTCTAACAAAATACCCTTGTGGGAGAAACCGTGACCTCATGCTAGAAAACCAAGTTCTTTGCCAACAGAACATGCAATCTTTTGTGACAAAACATTCAATTAAAAGTTTAAGAACCTGTACCTCTCTTAAAACATATTTTAGCAAACAACACAGAACAAAATTTTACTAGCATCATCTTCAGAATTTAGTTTACTGCAGACGGGAAGGGAGAGAGGGAAGGGGGAAGGGGAGGGCAGGGCTTCAGTCTTGATCCAATTTTTACATTCAAATCAACATCCACAAGTATTCAAAATCCTTCTTTTTTACTCATTTTCTTTTGGAATGCACCCCTTTGAGAAAAGAGCAAGAAAGAAAACTGAGAGTTCTTAACACCAGCTTGATGTCCATTCCCATAGCCAAAGGTGAATATTGAACCACAAATTTACATGCTCTCATAAATTTTTCTCAGAGGATTTTTTTCACTCATATAGCATTAGGTAATTAAAAATGGGTTCAAGATATTATCTGACAACTATTATTTTATTCACCTCAAGTCATCAATATTTCTAGCACATCCTCTTCAGCAATCTTTCCATCTAATTATTTTCAAACAGACAACAAGGCATGGCTATCTTGATGGAACACCATAGATTGAAAGAAAATACCACACCTTTAATGTTCAGGCACACATCACATCCCCACCAAGGATGACTTGTAGTAGCACTCTTCTCTAATTAAACAGAACATGATCCATTGATACAGTATTTGCACTGATAACACGCTGAACAGCCTACCCAAGGGAGTTGCAACAAATGACAGCCACAGGCCCCACAGAATAAGCTTCTCTACAGTTAAAACACATCACAAACTAATCTCCTCTAAGAGTATCCTCTTAAAACACTAGCAAGCAAGACTTTGGAAGCAAGTCGGTAGCATTAGTATTCGTAGGCACATGAGGAACTCTATTCAGGTGTCTTTAATCTTCATTGAAAGTAGAGTAGCATCAGTCAGAAATTGTCAAATAAACTGGATCAGTCATCATTTTCAGATCTCATTCATCCACTAAAGGAGTCTAGATATCAGTTCTTCAACTCATAACTCGACTATTTAAGGTTTTGGAGTTTTTTCAGGATTAGGAGTGTCCATTTGCATCTTGACCTACAATAGACCATTTTTGTAAGGATTGTGACCAGTATCTAGGAATGATATAAGAAAGGAGAGACAAAGGAAATAATTATATCAAACACTTGAATTCTAAAAAAATAGGAAATGTCAGCAACCAAAGTAAGACAAGCTTGTGATCCTAAAACAACAAATTAAAGAAACCAAGGGTGTATTTGGTCTTTGAGAATAGCCCTATTTTTCATTTTCATTTTCCTAAAAAATGGAAAACACGTATAGAAATTCAGTTGGTGAATGAAAATGAAAACAGTTTTATAGAAAACACAACTCCAAAATGACAGAAAACTGAAAATAATTTCAAGATATTTTCGTTGTTTTCCATCAAAAGAAAGAAGAAAGTAAAAATAAAAGACTTATTTGATATCACTTCTATTTTTTGTGTTTAAAATAGAAATACGAAATTCGTTGTCAAAAAATATATTTGGTTAGAATATTTTTTACTTTTTTATTTTTAAAAGTAACTTTTTTTTGGAGCCTAAGACAACTTTTGAAAAAGCAATAGTATATTATTAATATATATTATATATTATAGTTATATAAATTAATTATTATAATATAATTATTAATTATTAATAATATATTTATTTTATAATATTATATAGCATATACTAATATTATATTAACAATATATGAAATATATATTATATATTATAATATGAGGTAGACTTTGCTACATTCGAATGTAGCCAGTCTACCTCTTTATAATATTATTAATCTTATATAATACCTGATTTATATGTGAGATGTTATAATATATATATATAATATAACAATAGTTTCTTTATAATATAATATTATATTATTGTAACATAAAAGTTGAAGGCATTCTCTTTAAATTTTTATTTACTCTTTTAAAAGATAATATTTATAATGAAAATATGAAATAGAAAATAATTTTTGTTTGCACTTACCAAATAATTTTTGTTTGCACCGGCTCTTGAGTGCGGTGATAAGTGAGCAAGAATTCCTGCACTATGGACGAGTGCAGGTAAAGAAGTTAGTTCATAATAATCAGCTTAGAGTAGTAACTTGGAACATCGGAACACTAACAGGTAAAACTATGAAGATAGTGGACACTATGATTAGGAGAAAAGTAAATATAATATGCTTATAAGAAACTAAATGAGTAGATGAAAGATCTAAAGAAATAGAGAATATAGGATATAAATTATATTACACTGAAAAACATAAAAATAGAAATGGAGTAGAAATAATTGTAGACATAAATTTTAAGGAATACGTTGTTAAGGTAACTAGGAAAGAAAACCGGATTATATCACTAAAACTTATAATTGAAAATAATATAATTAACATAATTAGTGCATATGCACCACAAGTAGGATTAGACTAACAAACTAAGATAATTTTGGAAAGACATAGATGAAGTAATGTAAGAAATACTATAAGAAAAAAAGATATATATAGGAGAAGATTTTAATGGATATGTAGGAAAACAGAGGGATGGATATGCAATAGTACATGAAGGATATGAATTTGAAGATAGGAAGCAGGTGTGAGCTTATTAGATTTTGGAGTGGCGTATAATCTAACAATAGCAAACACTTGCTTTAAAAAGCGAGATGAACATTTAATAATATTTAAAAATGGATCTTCTTAACTAAGAATGTAGATAAAATAACATTCAAAAACTGTAAAGTTATTCTAAGAGAAAGTTTAACTTCACAGCATAGGATAATGGTAGAGTAAAACTTAAAATTATTAATTCAAAAATTAAATGATAGAATTTGAAAGAAGAAAAACTAGAATTATTTAAAGAAAAGTTAGTAAGAATAATGATATGAATATACATAATGATCCCAACTTAATATTAAAAAAAGCAACTAAATGCATAAAAAACATAACAACAGAAGTTCTAGGAGAATTAAAAGTAGGATTAGTAGGAAATGAAACATGATAGTGAAACGAGTAAGTTCAAGCTGCCATCAAGATTAAAATGACAAACTACAAAATTTGACAAAAGGCTAGAGATAAAAAAAAGTCTTAAAAAGTATAGAATGCAAAGAAAGAAGCTAAAAAAGTGGTAAGTAATACTAAACTTAAAGCCTATGATGATTTATATAATAGACTAGATATAAACTAGTAAAACTAAAAGAAAAAAATAACAAATCTGAACTATATTAAATGTACTAAGGATGAAGATGAAAGAGTCTTAGTAAAAGAAGAAGAGATAAAAGAACGATAGAAAAGTTATTTTAAAAATTATTAAATAAAAATAATTTAGTAAATTTAAGGTTAGAATAATGTGATAACCCAGGAGTAACAAATGAACATAAATTTTTTCATGGATTTAGCATGCTTGAGGTTAAAAAGGCTTTGAGTAAAATAAAAAATGCAAAGGCATTAGGGCCAAATGCGATCCCTATTGAGGTTTGGAAAGGCTTATGAGAAATTAGAATCATGTGGTTAACCAATTTATTTAACAGGATTGTAGCAACTAAAAGAATACCGGATGATTGAAGAAAAAGCATATTAATACCCATATACAAAAATAAAGAAGATATTCAAAACTGTGCAAATTATATAGGAATTAAGCTGATGAGTCATACAATAAAATTATGGAAGAGAGTAATAGAAAATCGAATAAAAGCTGAAACTTTGGTGTCAAATAATCAATTTGGATTTATGCTTAGAAGATCGACCATGGAAGCTATTTATTTATTAAGAAGATTAATGGAAAGGTATAGAAAAAAAAAAACCTTCATATGATCTTTATTGATTTAGAGAAAGCATATGATAGAGAACCTAAAGAAATAATATGATGGGTTTTAAAGAAAAAAAGAATTATCAAAAGGTACATAGAATTTATAAAGATATGTATGATAAAACAATAATTATTGTTTTAAATTATTATTAAAGCAATAATAGGAGAAACTAGTGAGTTTTCAATTACTGTAGGTTTACATCAAGGATCTGTCTTGAGTCCGTATCTTTTTGTATTAGTTATGGATGAATTAACCAAACATATTCAAAATGATATCCCATGGTGTATGTTATTTGTAGATGATATAGTGTTGATTGATGAAATTAAATTTGGAGTAAATGCTAAGTTAGAGATTTGGAGAGAGGCTTTAGAATCTAAAGGTTTTAAGATTAGTAGAACTAAAACTGAATACATAAAATGTAATTTTAGGAGTAGAAATATAAATGAAAAAACAGTGAAGATTGCAAGCCAATAGATACCAATGAGCAAAAAATTTAGGTATTTGGGATCAATTATTCAGTAAGAAGGTGAATTAGGTGAAGATGTGAATCATAGAGTTAAAGCAAGATGGACTAAGTGGAGGAGTGCTTTGAGGGTATTGTATGATCGGCGCATCCCATTAAAATTGAAAGAAAAATTCTATAAAACCGCTATTAGGCCAGCTATGCTATATGGAACAGAGTGTTGGGCAATACCGAAATAATATGTTAATAAATTAAGTATAACACAAATACACATGTTAAGATGGATATATGGTAAAATTTTAAAAGATAGAATTTGAAATAAACATATAAGAGAAATGATAGGAGTAGCCCCAATTAAAGATAAAATGAGAGAAAATCGATTACGATGGTTTGAACATATACAACGAAGACCTTTAGATGCTCCAGTTAGAAAGAGTGGTCTTTTAACAATCCATGGTAAGGATAAAAGATAGAGGTAGACCTAAACTAATATGAACAGAAATAATTAAAAAAATATATAACTATTTATAATTTGAATGTCGACTTAGTCCTGAACAGAGCAGAGTGGAGGAAGCAGATTCATGTAGCCGACCCCATGTAGTTAGGAAAAGGCTTAGATGAGTTGAAAACAGAAAAGAAAAACTGTTTTTAGAAAATATAAATGAAAAATAAAAATAGAAAATGTTCAACAACCAAACATAGTCTAAGCTTCTACGTCATTCCCTTTTATGGTAGCTAATTGCTTTATATGTTCAAGAAAATATATAAACATTAGGATATAACCTTAAGTATATGCCTACATGGTACCAAAATGAGCAGAACCCAATACTAAAAATTAACCAACGTATGGAAGTGTCTTTTGACAATCCATATACCGAAGTTTTCTCATGTCAACTAAAATAATGTCATTCCGATAAATTTAGAGGTTGGAGAGGAAAAAATTCAGGCACAATAGTAAAATAGGCCATTATGCATTCATAAGTATCAAACAAAATTAGAATTCTTAATATAGGACCCCACTATAGTTTATGCAAGCTCACTTTTTTCAAAGGTTACCCCATGATAATTTTATTTTTTTCTTCTCTCTCCTTCAAGCATGCCTTCATTAAGCAAGACTGATATACCACAACCTAAACCATAGGAAAATGACAAAATACAAAATGAAGAGACATTTTTATTTGAACAGTATTTCTCCTTGCTGAATAAAGCTCATATTATGATACTAATAAGCACTAACAAAAATATTTGGGACCAAATCTGCCACTACTTTCCTGATTTTGTTTGTAATGGAGAATAGTAGGTTCCCCACATACTTCCTCTATCCATGTGCAAACCTCTAAACAACCAAAAGAGTGCCTTTAGACAAGGCAAATACCTGAACTTACATTACTACATGTGAGTCCGAAATTTTAAAACAAAACAATAACATTTAAGTAGGTGAAATAGTACAGTATACCATAATCATCAGGAATAAATAAAGAATTTGATTGGCCAGAAGCCACAATCCTGAACCTCAGATCAAATCAAGTAAAATCTGAAAAGTGTACCTGGGGGAAATGCTAGACCTTGAAAGCAATACTTCAGATAGACAAGCATCCTGTACCTGCTTATAGGAATGATAAAGGACAGTTGTTGTTAAAGAGGAAAGAAGGCAGCACCTAGATAAATACATGAATTAACTGTACATATGACACTTTCAGTCTTTCATTATGAAAGATAAAACATTATAATAAACAAGATAAATACCTAGTCAGCTGTAAAAGTTAATTGACTGTCTATCAGTCGTTTACATCCAAGTAAAAGAAAATTAAATGAAGTGTGAAAAGTGAGCATATATAACAACAAAAAACAAAGAAAAGATTTGCTGATGTACATGGATAACTCAGAGTAACATGTATTGCTGCATACTTTAAATTACCACATTAGATGCATACTCAAGAAAAATATGAAAGGATAAGGGAAACCAGAAAACTTCCTATTATGAGCAGGGCTATAAACAATGGAATTGAAAGGACAAAATAGATGATTTATCATACAACCAAGAGGAGAAAGTGTGGTAAAAATTATATAAAAATAAGTGAAAATTATAAAAAAAATGGGTGACAATGAAGGGAGTCACTGGTAGCAGTAGCATGACAAGTGACAATCCACTCAAATTACGGGTTCTCCTGCATTTTTTTTTCAACACCAAATTTTCTAGTTTCATACCAACATTAGTTCCAACTGTAAAATATTCAAGAGGACTTTATTTGCATTATGCATTTGATGTCCAGCAGAAAGAGAATTTAAAATCTTAAAAGTTAAAACAGCATATCAAGATAAATATAGTTGCCAAATCAAGGTTTAAGAAAAGCCGAGCATTTTAGCATAGAGTTGGCCATGACCAATATTATAAGTTCATAAGCTAAAGGTACAGAAACAACATACATCTCATGGATAGAAAGGATAAACTCAACATGAAAAAAAAAGGAAACAAGGAAATAAAATATATTACTGTGGTTTTAGGTCCCAACAGAACATCCCGTGGGACGTTAGAACGGATTGTCATCTCAGGACAAAACCAATCCACCGTCATCTTAATGTCCCAATTGGCACGTTTTTGGACACCCTCTATCTCAAGTATCAAGATTGGGCGAGATGGCAACACATTCCATTCCATAAAGAAACGGACACAGCCCTATCCCATATGATTTAAAATCTTGCAGATACAACTTCAAAAAGATAGAAATCAGACAGATTTTTTTATTCATATAAATGAAGGTCTAAGGTAGGCACAATTCAACTGAAATTTCATAAAGGAGAGCAAGGAGGTCAAAGAGAAACATAGAAAAAGCAGTCATATAAAGTAATTAGAAGACAGATTCATGAAGCGGACCCATATAAATCATATGGGACTTGGTTATTTACCACTTGGTTATTTACACATAAAGCAACATGAATCTGTGAGGGTACTAAAGGTATGAAGTTTTTGTTATTCTTAATAAAATAAAGGCTTCCAGGGCAATAATAGAAGATACCCAATAGCAACAACATCCATTCTCTGATTATTTTGTACAACTGCAAAAAGTTCCTCTAAAGGAGCCCTATAATCATCTAAACCTCGATTGAAAAGATATATCAGTGCACCATACAGTCCATGTTCACGGCATAACTTGACAACCTGCATATACAATAGGAGTATGAGCTCAAATTTATAACTAAAAGCAATTCAACACTAATAGTTAATCAAAATTGTATTCCAGTGCCCGCTAACAATATACTCTACAGTCCATAACTATCAAAAATGGTTTACTAAGCTGTTCAAATAGAATTACCTGGTTGAAATCTAAGGAAGAGATATCCATGTGGAGAACACATTGTTCAACCCGTTGCAACCATCCCTTGCCACTATAATGCTCTACCAAGGCTTGCATAATCTATTGAATTGATACAAATAGAGAGTCAAAACAAATGCTTTTGTAAGTAATTGCTGTGTATCATGATTGCAATCATGGTGCACAATCAGAAATACCTCAGGAGGAAGACACCCAAGCATGTCCCTCAATATATATGGCTCTAAAATCTCCAAGAATGTGCCTGTGCCAGCACCGCAAAAAAAGACATAACTCATGCAAGCCATAAACATACCAGAATTCCAAATAAACAAGCCTTCACTAATATAAATGGTATCAGCTATGTCAATCTTTTTCGCCATTCATTTTAACAAGCCACTAAAAATCATTTTTTTTAACCATCTTCCTTCAGATATCCACAAGTCTCCTCTCCTTTATTATTTAACTCTTCCATGTAAAAGTGCAGATAGTTCAAGATTCGGCATAACAGAATGATAAACATTAGATGACAAATTGCCTGCTACATTTTTTGGTAACAATTTACCAATTTCAAAGAGATCATTGCAGACACAATTATGTGACCATCATCCTAAGAAGAATGACATCTTCTAATCTCAAAGTACATACAGATGCGATTGCTCTAAAGCCAATACAAAATAGATGGAATTTAGGATCGCTATAGTTTCACCACAGAAAATGTAAAGATGCATTTCAAGGTCAATGAAATGCTCAAACCTATTCTGATAAACTATTGTGATATCTGAAGGATTTCAGCTTCAATTGATTGTTCTTATTTTTATGTGTGCTTATTTATAACCTTAGTTACAAATGTAGGTGTAAGTGTGGGTGTGGGAGCAAATTCGGGTGTGGATGCAGAGAACCAGGCCTCTTGAATTTTTTTTTTTTTTTTTAGAACAACAAATATAGTGCAGGGATAAATTTCGAAGGAAGCAGATATGGCAGCCTGAGCAGAGGGTTCCTGCTCTTAAACTTATGACATTCCTACAAATTTTTGAAGACAATAGAGAAATTACTGCAAAATGTCCTCTCATACATGGTCTTTAGCATTATTTTCTCCACAGAAACTTTGCTTCTCAAACTTACAAATATTATGAGGTTTCTCCTTACCTAACATAGACAGAAATAATTAAAAAAAGATATAACTATTTATAATTTAAATATCGACTTGGTCCTGAATAGAGCAGAGTAGAGGAAGCAGATTCATGTAGCTGACCCCATGTAGTTGGTAAAAGGCTTAGATGAGTTGAGTTGAGTTCCGAAGAATACATAACCAAACTTTAAGTTCGTTAACATATACATTTATTCTGTTTCTGTACCTCAACATGAATCTAGTATCCAATAAGAAAGTTCACAAGCCCTCCAAACACTCTGTGGCATCAAGGTAGGGATTATACTTTTGTGTCAAAAAGATTATCATCACCATTACTATAAATATCCCTTCTTTGTTCATTTCTGATGTTAGTGTTGGCAAACCATTTTATACTAAACAAGCCACAACTTTTGTTATCATTCATTAACTCAAAGATTCTAATTGTATTTCAATTATGAATGCACATATATATTTTTCAATATAATTTTAATTGCAAGTTATGTTGTGTCATGTAAAAAAACAGCACCGAAAAACCTCAGGACACATCGAACAGAATGAATAGGCGCTTAAATAAATACAGTCATGTATGTTTCTGCAAAACCATAGTATTAAAATAATAAACAAAAGAGAAAAGGCAAAAACAATTTGGTGGCCAAAAAATGCCGTAACAGCTGTACCAAAGCATACTGATTGATTCCCTTTGTCAATATACACATGATATTGAGTATAATATTATACTGGCCAGAAATCAAGATTCCCCTGTATGACGAGATTTAAATTCTTGCTAAAAACTATTGCATCAACGTAATTTCAGTTAAGATTTTTGGGACCCATACTTTAATTATTTAATGAGGCTCAACAACATGGTCTGGGTCCTGAAGCCACAAGAACATAGAAGATATCATATAGATTGATCATATAAGCAGAATCATTTAGGCCACCACAAACACTAATCAGCAGCATAAGCTTGAAAGAGCTAATAAGCCACATAACTCTAAGTAATTTACATGTTGCTTGACATTAAGATTATGAATTGCACAATAGTAGGAAAACGAAGTTTAGGATTCAGTCAATAAATAATATACCACAGCCAACTTAATGATTGAAAAGGTAAAGTCCCTATGAATTGTACATAATTTTCATCATATAAATTGAGGCAAAAATTTAACCTTTCAAAATGACTTGCAGTTATTGAAGTTAAAAGATGTATATAAAGTTTCACAAAACTAACCTGCAAAACAAGAATTTCAATTAATACAATTATCTATAACTAACAAAATGACTTCAGGTACTATTTGATAACTGAACCGTTTAAAGTAGCCACATCAAAGACTGTACATTATAATACAGGAATGGATGGAACTTCAGAGCTGATGAAATGTATATTTAATGCACTTTCTTTTTAATTTCTGGAGAGGGGGAGGGGGTACCTCCATGCTGAACAGCAACAAATTTCAAGAAGATAGTATTAAACAGGATATCGGTCCTTTGTATATGAACACAAAATTCTACTGCAACCCCACCAACACGAGCATATTGCTCCTCTATCTCTGTGCGCACAAAGCTGTCTGATAACTTTGGACCTTCCATCCGTTCCACTTTCTCAATTTGGTTGGAAAAAGCAACTGAAATATAGGAGAAAACTTCATCTACATATGACAACAGCAACTCTACCAGAAATGGCATTATGGCCTCCCTTATAGCATCCACAGTTCTTGGAAGATCAATAACACCATGTGCATGGCCATCATAGAGTCTCATTGACATGTGCAGAGCACCCATCCAATCGCCTGCTCTCTGCAGCACTTCAATGCGTTCCTTCCAAGGAAGAAGACGAGAAATTATAAGATGCATTGGCCCAAGGATGTATATAGTAGCTCCTCTTACAGATACTGAATTGTGATAAGCCTTTTCTGGATTTCCAAAAATGTTAAAAAAGTGAGTGTGATCCATGATGATATCATCAATTCCAAAACCATCAACAAAGAAACTGGTCCGGTGAAGTTCATTTCCATCTTTGGCATACAAGCAGAGCTGTCCTCTCTGGGTAAGCACCACTAACATCTGGGGTCAAAAAGAATTTCAATGTTTTACTGACATGAGAAAGAATGTAAAATAGAACAGCAGGAACACTGGGTGCACAGGAAGACACCTATACCTGATCATCTAACCATGCCACACCTATTGCTGCACTATCAAGGGTCCATTCACTGTGTTTTTTCATCTCTGCTTTGACCAATTTGGCCACTTGGACTCTCCGATCCCATGCAATTGCAAGCCATGAAACTCTATCAGATGCATCTGCAGGTTTTTATGTTGTCGCCACAACAAAATAGAACTTCATGCTGAGATCAAAATAAATTTTGGAAAAAAAGGGAAATAGTCAAAATCTCACCAAGGGATGAATCATGCAAACGTGTTGTGGATTTCCATGCAGTGTAAGGCATAGATCCTTCTCGTACACCATCTGGTCTCGGAAATTTCTCATAAACTTCAACATGGGGACTTAATCTAACCTGAAAGAAGGACACAGCTAAATAATGCATCTAAAAATTAAATGACTTCTACTACTTAGTTCAAGCACAAACCAACAAGACAAATGCTATTTGGAATTTTAATAATCATCTGAAGGCTCCATACCACCAAAGCATTTTGATGGGTGACAAATATGACCACACCTTCTTCGACCAATGAAGAACCTTCATTGAAAAGCTTCCATCCAGCCTCTCCTCCAACTACACCACCAACAACACCTCCCACCATACTACCAAGACCACTAGCAGTTGCTGAGGTCCCTTGAGCAGATGTGTAGCCAATTCCGCAAGGCTCGTCCATCAAAAGAGGAGAAGCTGATAATACAGTGCCAGTTTTTTGGCCATCAAGAAGACACTGTTGATGAACAAATATCAACATACAACATGCAATTTTGAAAACATGAATAGCAAAGAGAACAAAATAAAACTAAATTCAAAGAAGATGATTATACAATATTAAATTTCTTTAGACCTGAGTTTTGACAGAGAAACGATTCAGCAGAGGAACAACTGAGAAGGTATGCAATGAAACAAGTCCCTTAGAATCTCCAGTAACAGCTTTAAATTGTCGTGTAACTTGTGAATCTTGCCCTAGAAACAATGTATGCACTACTGGAGCTGTATGTTCCCCAGTAATTACTTTTGCTGCTGTTGCTTTTTGCACATCCCAAACTGTAAGATGACCATCACCATATCCTACCAAAAGCAGGTCACCTTGCTGGTTGAAGCACATTGAAGTTACAGGCGTTTGAGCTTTCTCACCATGGAAACCAAATGTTAACATCTGAAAAATAAGAATATGCATAAGCAATGACCTCAGAAACCATTGTTGTTAACGTGGCGGAGAAACTCATAACAGTATGACATGAAATTGCAGACTAGTGAAGTGATACAATAAATTGTAAGTTGCACATGACGTTTAATTCTCATTAAGCAAAAAACATATGACATGTGATTCCGTAGTTACCTCAAAAACTCAACTGAAGGCAGTTATGCATTTTACTAGAAAACATTTCATGCATTCAAAAAGTAATGCCATAAAATAAGATACGTTTATATTTTGAAGAATGTCCTTCAGCATGGGAAGAGATTTCCATATCAACTTGTATGTTTCTTCTCTTTCACGATTGAAGGTGACCAATAACTTGTAACTAGAATATTAATCACAAGCCAAAATTATCGCATATATGTGTGTGTACATCAGAAACACCTGAACTTCATTCATACTGTGTTTTTGTCTTTTTCTGTGCATTCTAAACTCTGGCAATGATACACCATTCAAGGCCTAGGTTTACAAACAAAAAAAAGTAACAGATGCAATTTCGTAAAGGAATCTTTATAGTAAAATGATCATCCTTAGTAAAGAGATAATCAGTATTATTTTTTATTATTTAAGACATTTGTGTGTGTGGAATTTTGTGGACAGCTCTCACAAATGGCATACCACGACATGAAATGAATCTTAAAATGACTTATAATTGTAAAAATACATTTATCAAATTTGCCTCAACATTGCAAGAGGGTAATCATAATGGGCTAAGGTAGGCCATGCATTGGATATGCCACAACAGTATTAGTTGAAAATATGAGTTAGCAATTGCCATGCAAGACCAGAAGGGTGATAAACACATTTTTTTGGTTTTCTAACAAAACATGATATTTTCATTTAAAGAAAAGAATTTCAACAACATAGATAGTACAGAAATGGATATTCATTAAAAATAGAAGTTAACCATAAATTTTATTAGAGAACTAGTTGGGCATCAAATCGTCCAACCAACCATTTGGAATAAAGATACTATTCGGCACATTTTCACTAATAAAGAGTCTCCACACCCAAAGTCCACTGTCAAAGCACCCCTATAAGAAATCATGAAACATTTTTTCCATCTCTCTTAAACTAAGAATTAAAAATTATGTCATTATCAGTGTCAAGATTCATAAGAAGGAATAGTAGTAATAATAAGCACAATGATGAGAAAGAGAATGTTAATTATATCTAAATTGGCAGGAAACTAAGTTCCAAGTACAAAAGTCAAGAAGGACGGGAGGATACAACAATGTACAATAAGAGATACGACCAAAGGTACTGTATGGACAAAGAAATAAAAGAATTGTAAACTAAGGAAACGAATGAGCTGGCTCACAGCAAATTTAGTGGTAATAGAGATACAGCAAACCCTCCTTTGGTTGGCCACAAATTTGAGAAGATGATTTTAGATTTTTTTTTAAATGATGGTATAGATCATATACTTACTCTTCTTGTTCTAGTATGCTTGCTAACCTAGTGTTTGTACTAATACTACATCTTATATATAGTGATTGTGGACCTAATAGAACATACCTTACCAAGCTTCATATTTAAGTAACAGAAACAATCAATGCATAATGCAGATACAAATCCATACAGTGCTTTAAATGGCAGATTGCATATATACCTGCCTAAAGTTGATATTAGGACATATTATTAGTAATAAGTATAGATCTTTTGCAATGTCCTAAGATGTTGAATTAATTCATGTATATCCAAAAGTTGTGCTTAAGTGTTTGGAACATGTGTATTTCTCACTAAGAAACAATCAGAGGTAGTAAGATTGCAACATTTTTTAAAAATAAAAATAAAAAGAGTGCATTCTAGCATAGAATGCATAACACTAACCTGTTCTTCAACAAGTCATATATCTTCCACATTAGTACATGTCAAACATTCATCATGATATGGTAAGATACTAATGTTGTGCCTGCTACTCGCTAGCACAAGCATGGTATGTGATACTTTATTCCATGTTTACAAATATCTGCATATATAATGGTCATGATGTGTAGGTTGTTATTCATGGTTATAATGCACCAAAGTACAAACAAATCACATACTAGATGCCACCATTGTTTAAAACCATGTAAGGACCAAGATTCATAGCAAAGATGCCTTAGAAAGCTAGAATGACAAATTGATGTATGGTGTATGGTTTAAACTTTAAAGGAACACCGCTCCATAGAAGCCAATATGCATTTGCATCACCTGAGCAATGACTAAACAAGAGAAAGCTTCAAAGATGAAATGTAAATGTAAAAGTGAAGAGAAAGCAATGATTCATCAGAATACAGATAATTGGTGCTTTGTTCATCTTCTGTTGTATATAAGTTTCTCCTCACCATTCATTACTAACTCTGTTCTATTCATTTTAGAACCACATACATTTCAATCTCTACAATGACTTTGCTTGACATTATTCGATATCTATTCTTACGACATGAGTACTTTTGGAATCTTGTTGCCTTGAACTCACAGAGTGCAAACAGATGCAGGTTTTTTTTTTTTAGTTTTTTAAAGAAGTGTTTCCTCACATAACCACCTGAACTTTGCTACATTTGTGATTGAAGCATCATGGTCATTGCACAACATGAAAAAAAAATCTTAAAACATAAAGTGGTTTTATTTAAGCAAATATCTTTACAAGTTTTGCTTGTGAATAAATGTCTGCATATATATTTAAGGGCACAAACTCTTGAGTCAATTCAATGAGTTTCTTGTAAAAGGGAAATCAGATAATTCTTTTATTCCGTGTATATATGACTTGAAGAATTGAAATTGTTTAATTGTATTTTTCCTAAGTTGATTGATTGCGACAAGACATTATCGATCCAATGCAAAGTTTGTTTTATTTACCAAAATTTGACTATCTGTTTGAGCTCTAGTTAAAACTTTAATTCCCTGTACTGTCATAAAGTTTCTCAGTGATGGAGTTGAATAACAGTTTTAGCTATTCAAATCTCATGACCACTGCAAGATTTATACACACAATAAGATTTCTTATCTAAAGCTAGATTCATCAATAACAGATTGAAGAAAGTTGAGCCTCGGTGAAGTCCAATATAATATTGCCCTTTCTGACTAATTCATTAGTTAGATAATTGCAAATGTTGCCACAATTCATTTATTTTTCCCATAGAAGTATGATGTTTGTTCATTTTGTGTAGTTTTATTTCCATGATAGATAAAATGCTGTTAGATGCCCATTTTGCATACTTCTCTTTTTTTTTTAAATCATCGAACAATTACTTACCATATTTTAATATTTCTGAAGGTCAACCATGTATACATATAATTAGAGCTTGAACTATTGATCAAAAATCAATTTTCACATCTCTTATACTAGCTTCCTCATCGAGTAGGCTATGTTAAGAATACATTAGTCATTACTTGAAGAATAAATGGGATGTTCTATTACAATAACATCTTTTACAATCTTTATATTAATCTCCAGCTAAATTTTTTATGGGTTGTCTCATATTTAGCAAGCATACTCCGTTCTCCTCGGTTATTACTAATATTCGACATTCAAATATTTAGCGATATATAAATAAGATATTTAAATTGTATCAACATTATTTATTCAATAAAATTTAATACCTCCAATAACCATACCATCCATTGCTGTCCAAATTATTATTGCAGTGATTCTACTTATTGCTATAAGTTTTTATTGTCAGTGAATATAGTTTTAAAAATGAAAGGATACAAGTCAATTACCTGACATCGAGAGTGAAAATATTAAATCCGAGTTCTTTGATGCTAGTCATCTATAGCATATAACTACATTTTAATGCACTGTTGTATATCAATGTAGCAAAAGTGAACATAAAATTATAATAAGAGATAGACAGTTCTTTTGATTAGTAGGAGTATTGTCGCACTTTAGTAAAAAAGCATTCAAACTTAGGACTAGAACTTTAGATGGTGATAAAAAACTATATATTTATCGTATAAAGAGAATTTGACAAAAAATCTTTTGCTTTTATATAGCATACCCTACGTAAATATCTCTACTTACCCATAGCATGCCCTAAAAATATAGTTCAAGTCAAGAAATCATGAACTATGCCCATATTTCGACTAAAGTTATAGAAATCTAGATTTTTTTTTCCAGGTTGAAACTTTTATTTTTTTGATCTTTATATTTTTTTATAATTAATCAATGTTCAACTTCAAGAAAACTTCTCACATCCATTTAAAAGCCTTCAAGGCTTCAACTACACTGTTAATTATAATAATGTCTTTTTTAACTTAAAAAGACATTATTATAATGTAATATCTGCATATATAATGGTCATGATGTGTAGGTTGTTATTCATGGTTATAATGCACCAAAGTACAAACAAATCACATACTAGATGCCACCATTGTTTAAAACCATGTAAGGACCAAAGATTCATAGCAAAGATGCCTTAGAAAGCTAGAATGACAAATTGATGTATGGTGTATGGTTTAAACTTTAAAGGAACACCGCTCCATAGAAGCCAATATGCATTTGCATCACCTGAGCAATGACTAAACAAGAGGAAGCTTCAAAGATGAAATGTAAATGTTTTTGAAGAGAAAGCAATGATTCATCAGAATACAAATATGAATCTCAAATACGGATTTACATTACAACGGGACCAAATTTTGGGCTATTTCCTCATTTAACAACCATCATTAAATCTATAGAAAAAGTACTTATATGTATACATGGTTGACCTTTAGAAATATTAAAATATGGTAAGTAATTATTCGATGATTTTAAAAAAAAGAGAAGTATGCAAAATGGGCATCTAACAACATTTTATCTACCATGGAAATAAAACTACACAAAATGAACAAACATCATACTTCTATGGGAAAAATAAATGAATTATGTGGCAACCATTTGCAATAATCTAGCTAATGAATTTTAGTCAGAAGGGGCAATATTATATTGGACTTCACCGAGGCTCAACTTTCTTCAATCTGTTATTGATGAATCTAGCTTTAGATAAGAAATCTTATTGTGTGTATAAATCTTGCAGCGGTCATGAGATTTGAATAGCTAAAACTGTTATTCAACTCCATCACTGAGAAACTTTACGACAGTACAGGGAATTAAAGTTTTAACTAGAGCTCAAACAGATAGTCAAATTTTGGTAAATAAAACAAACTTTGCATTGGATCGATAATGTCTTGTCGCAATCAATCAACTCTGGAAAAATACAATTAAACAATTTCAATTCTTCAAGTCATATATACATGGGAATAAAAGAATTATCTGATTTCCCTTTTACAAGAAACTCATTGAATTGACTCAAGAGTCTTGTGCCCTTAAATATATATGCAGACATTTATTCACAAGCAAAACTTGTAAAGATATTTGCTTAAATAAAACCACTTTATGTTTTAAGATTTTTTTTTCATGTTGTGCAATGCTTCAATCACAGATGTAGCAAAGTTCAGGTGGTTACGTGAGGAAACACTTCTTAAAAAGACTTAAAAAAAAAAACCTGCATCTGTGTTTGCACTCTGTGAGTCGAAGGCAACAATATTCCAAAAGTACTCATGTCGTAAGAATAGATATCGAATAATGTCAAGCAAAGTCATTGTAGAGATTGAAATGTATGTGGTTCTAAAATGAATAGAATAGAGTTAGTAATGAATGGTAAGGAGAAACTTATATACAACAGAAGATGAACAGAGCACCAATTATGATGGATTGGGCACAGGCAGCATAATAAAACAGCAGATCCAATTAAATTGGCTTCAATTTAAATGATCTGAACTCTTAACATAAGAGAGAAAAGCAAAGAGATCAGGATGCAGGCAATACATTGCTGCCGATTCATAAAGCCAGCCCCATATAGATGGGGTAGTGCCTGTTGGTTATAGTAGTTCATTTGAAAGAAAAGTGGACGTAAAAGAAATAGTAATAGATTGACCATTTGCAGCCAAAGATTTAAATTCTGTAGGATGAGGCCATCCTGTTTTTTTTCATAGAACAGAATGCGCTGCTGTCGTGTCTCGCTACAACACTTGGGACAAAGGGTGTTTTAAGATGTACCGATCGGGAATTGGGATAATGGCGGCATGATTTCGTTACCTATCCTGATATCATTTCATAAGCTAAAACCTTGTTTGCAATTATCATAGCAACAGTGAACAACATTTCCAACAGATATTAGGTGACTAATCCAGATAACATGAAATATCTGCAAAATTGACGGTGCAAAACGAAGCCAACAGAAAAAACTAAATATAGAAAGTGCAATCATTTTCTTAAGATATAATCACAACAAAATAAGTATAGTTTACCAAAAAACTAACACAAATATTGATAAAAAAAAATAAAGAAGAAGGGACCTTTGAATCCATATTGTCAGCGCAATAAGCAGAATATTTGCTGGGAACAACAAGAACAGTTCCTTTCGACGTGCCCAAGGCTATAAAGTTCATATGAACTGCCAGGACTTCAGGGGAGCCGTGGTCGTGCTTGAACCCTTGTGATGACATAGCACGAGTGATTGTGTTGTCGAGGTCTATTTGCAAATATCCAACGGCAGGAGGTCCCCTTTGGATGCCCTTGAGCCTCATCGGCTGGGCGGCTGCCCCCTCCTCCCAGTGCAGGCCTGAGGATGCCTGCCTCTTCTCCAGCTCTTCTGCCCATTCCAGAGGCTTCATAGAAGCACGTAGTTTCTTCTCCATTTTCTTCTCAGCCTTCTTATTGTTCTCTAGCTGACCTAACCTCTCTTCAACTAGTTTATCAATCTCACTTCCAACATCGTTTTCCTCTCCCGCAGAACTAATTTCTTGACCAGGATTAGTGTTGTTATCAAAATCATCTTTTTCAGACGTAGGCCCTTCCAATTCCACTTCATTTGTGTCATCCTCGACATTTTCAGCAACGAAACCACCTTCATCTCTAGGCGGCAAATTCTCATCCACCAAGTGGGCTTTCTCATCATTGATGACCAAAGTATCGAACCCGTTCACCAAATCTTCTTTGGCTTCCAATTGCCCAGTGGCTTCCATTTCTTTGTCGAAACTAGATCCACCTCCACCTTCCGATACTTCTTCACTATGGAATTCTTCAGAAACCGCCACGGCTGAAGAAGATCGCGAAACCGCCGAAACTTCCTCTCCCCTATCATCATCCTCTACTCCCAAATTCCCACTAGATGGAGTGGCCTCCGAGAGCTCCGACCCATCCAAACCTTCGTAACTCGCGCTCTCTTCTGGATCCGCAGCCGTTTCCTCGAGAACCTTCTGAAGAGAACCACTGCCGGCTCTCCTGGACTTGATCGCCGCCGCGTGGGGCGTCGGGATGGAGCGCGACGCGGCAGCCGCGGCGGCGAGCGCAGCGCCAGGCTTAGGGTTCGGCCGGACGCTGCCAAAGAGCGAGGGCAAGTGGCGCGACAAAGAAGAAGAGGAGGAGGAAGCAGCAGAATTATAGTAGCTCGGCAGACCTAGCGAAGAAAGGGAGACAGTGGAGGAGAGCTCACGTGATCTCCTGCTCCACCCGACGGAGCTGGTAGACGACTCTTCTTCTTCTCGGCCGGATCTTTGGTCGGGTTCTTGGCGAATTGGGGATTCCTCTCTGGATTGCGGATCGGTGAAGAGAATAGGCGTTCGAGAGGGGGACGGAGAAGAGGAGGAAGAGGATGACGAATCGTTGAGGAGCTCGTCGACGGTGCGGCGGCGGACGGCGGCGGATTGCTCGTCGTCGTCGCTGCTGGAGGAGAAGAGGTCTTCGCCGTGAGATCGGAGGAAGGCGTCGAGGTCGAGTTCCTCCATTGGAACTCTGCTCGGCTTCTTCTCCAGCGTCGTCATCGCGGTCCCTTTCTATAAATTTCTAATGCCATCATGTCAAGGGTAACATTGCACCGGCTCTCGATGCTCATGTGGTTTATAAAACTATTGTGGCTGCTAATGGCCTGTTAAGACTTGCGCTCATGATTCCGATTATATCTAGTTTAATTTTTATTTAAAAATTTTACATATTATATATTTAAAAAATAATTCAATCTAATTTTTAGTTCAAAAATTAGATCTTGTATTTTTTTAATCTGACTCAATTTGCATAATATTTGGATCCAATTTAGATCAGAAATAAAAGGTCCAACCAATCTCAAATTCGATCAAATCCAAGAGTTATATAAATATTATCTTCTTCACTTAATTTTTTATTAAATTATTAAATAAATTTTTATTTAAATAATTCTTCTTTTATGTTAACAATTGTATTTTTTATCTATTTTTACCTAATTATATCTAAATATTTATATTTTAAAATTATTTTAATATATCCTCATTTATAGTGCCTTAAAGTACATAAATATATTTTAAAATTATAATTTATAAACTTAAGAATGATCAATTACTTAAATAAATTAGCTTTTTTTATTCTCATATAAAATTTTATAGTGATTTCATATTTAATTATAAATTATTATATTTTAACTATAAAATAATATTTAACTTAAATGCAAATATAATCTAATTTTTCTTTTTATTTTTGTTAACAATTGCATTTTTCTTTTTTTTTTGTTTGGTACAGACGGATGATTACACTAATCTAATGCGAGTCAATTCGGAAATATCAGAATATAAATTTGCTTTAGCACTAGGGGACACAGGTCGCCCTGCTTCCATACCAAAAACCCCCATAATGGGCCACAGATGCCGCTACCCAATTAGCAGCCGAATTAGCTTCATAATAGATATGTCGGATCTGGGCTCTCTGGATTCTTTGGAGAAGAGACCAAATGTCGTAGAGCAGTAGATTACTAGGGACTTGGTTGCTACTATCGTTGTGAATCCATTGAACAACAGTGAGCGAGTCCCCCTCAATAAGAAGGCTATAGGCATGAAGAATCTGAACAACATAAACAATGCCAATCCAAGCCGCATAAAGCTCAGCCATGGGGACCGTGGAGTCAAGAGCGCCAAAGCCACCCGCCGCTAAAAGCGCACCATCAAATCCATGATAACAAAAGCTGACCCAGCTAGTCACGCACACTGCCATCAAAGTTAATTTTGATAAACTCTGGGGGTGGAGGTTCCCAATAAATGAAAATCGTATGCCGGTTCGCTGCCGAAGCAGCAGGGGAACCCTGGTGGCCAGGAGTGTCAGCATCAACAGCATGGCGATGATGAGCAAACTCTGCCAAAAATGATCTGACCTTCCACACAATCTTAGAGGAAGATATAGAATCAGCAGAGAAAATAAGCTGGTTACGAGACAACCAAATCTGATAGGCTGTAATAGCCCAGAGAGGGCCTTGCTGCTGTGAAGCCCATCGAAGACTATGAAGAAAAGGAAGCCGCAACGAGCCTCTATCATCCTGTATGCAAAAGTAATCCATCCTCAGCCATATCCATCTCACTCTAGGGCATCTGAATATGGTATGATCAGACGTCTCCTCCTCCTGACCACACAATGAGCAAATAGCCTGTATGGCCATCCCCCGCTTAGACAGCAAAGAATAGGTAGGGAGGCAATCTCATACAAGCTTCCATAAATAGCTGGACCCTAGGATGGATGGGGAGCTTCCAAACCCAAGCAGCATCTCTCATACACAAAGGTTGTGGCCTATAATTCTTCATAAGATCCTTAATAGGAGCCTTAGAATGACAAGATCTTCGCCATAACCTGGAGTCAGAAGAGTGGCCCGGGATGAGAGGTATGGCCAGAATACGCCGAGATAACTCCTCACCAAAAAGACTGGTCACAGTAGGGGCATGCCAAGAGGAGAGCTCCTGAGAAATAAGATCCTTAACCCTCATACTAACTGGAACATCAGCACTAATGTAAGTAGGCCAGCGACCAAAGGGGAGGTCAGTAATCCATGTATCATGAAGAACATCAATCGATGAGCCATCTCCAATCATCCATGAGATGTTGTTCAGAATTGCCGAAGCATACCGGCAAACCTCTTTCTAGAAGAAGGACTGCCCACGGGAAGGCTGAAGGTCCATAGATGAATTCCAGTCACCATACCTGGCATGCATGAAGGAACTCCAGAAACAATGTGGATCAAGAAGAAACCGTGAGGCGTGTCGAGCAAACAGAGCCTCTCTCCTAATAATAAGTGATTGGATTCCAAAACCACCATCATGAATTGGCATACAGACAGTATCCCATGCCAGAAGGTAAATACCATGACCATCTTGCATAGATGCCCAGAGAAAATCCCTCAACCATCGCTCAATCCTTCTCAAACAAGAGATTGGAATAGCAGTATTAGATATAAGATATAAGGGAAGGGATGTCAGAACTGAGCGGATAAGAGTAATCCTTGCCATCATGGATAGGCCAGTAACCTGCCAACCATCAATACGATGACGAACTCGACGCTCAATATCAATGTAATCACTGCAACGAGGTCGTCTTCCCGAGATAGGGACCCCCAGATATGAAAGCCGGTCAGCCTTGATATATATACCTAATGTGAGGTGGATAGCATCCCTAGTAGAGCTGGAAGTCTTCGGGCTGAAGCAAATCAAAGACTTAAGTAAATTGACCTTCTGGCCAGAAGACTGACAATAGCTCTGAATAATGGATGTAAAAGAGACTGCATTGCAAACAATGGCCTGACCCAGGAGAACACAGTCATCAGCAAACAATAAATGGGAGACCGATGGTCCTATGGGGCCCGCCATAAAAGGGGAAATACGATGATCCTATTGAGCCTGGTAAAAAGCACACGATAGATCATCCGCAGCCAAGATAAACAAAAAAGGAGATAACGGACAACCCTGACGCAGGCCCACAACAGAGTAGAAGAAATCCGTCGGAGTTCCATTGATTACAGAGAAGGATGGCCTCTGAATGCAAGCCATAATCCAGTCAATAAAAAGGACATCAAAACCGAATTCCTGATGAGTTTGATGCAGGAAGACCCAGCTCAGTCTATCATATGCTCGCTCCATATCAAGCTTAATAGCCATGAGGCACTGTCTGGCCGGGGCTCTCTGCAAATCATGCATAAACTCCTGGGCAATGAGGACGTTATCCAAAATACTACGACCTCTGATAAAAGCCCCTTGTTCAGCAGAAATGAGCCGAGGGATCACTTCTCATAGGCGGATGACTAAGAGGCGCGCACAGATCTTATACAAGGTTGTACACAGGCTGATGAGCCGAAAGTGTAGAGGAGTAGTAGCATCGATGCGTTTAGGAACAAGGGTGATGAAGGTCCGATTCCACTCAACAGGAATCGATTTGGAATGGAAGGCAAGCTGAATGGCCTGAGTAACCTCCTGACCCACAATATCCCAGTAATGGCTAAAAAAAAAGGCGGAAACCCATCAGGCCTAGGGGCCTGACAAGGCCCAAGTTCCCATAAAGCCAATCTAATCTTCTCCGCAGTGATAGGCCTAGTCAGAAGATCGTTCTCCATAACAGACACCTTCTTAGGGGGCGAAACCCGGTAAACAGGACCCCCATCACCCGTATGCTCAGTCCATCTGGACTTGAAGAAGTGAAATAAGTGATCCCGAATAACTTCGATATCCTCCTGATAATGCCCCTCATCATCAGCTAAGCGACGAATCCGATTAGCAGCACGTCGCTTCAGAGTGACCTGATGAAAAAATCTGATATTTTGGTCTCCATCACATATCCACTGGCTCCTGGACCGCTGTCTCCAGAAAACCTCCTGCTACTGGAGAAGAGAATGGTGAAGAGCGAGCTTAGCTCGAAGAGAAGAGAGATCAGTATTAGAAAGGTAGCCTTCCTGATCCTCTCTAGCCTGCAGAGTAGAAATATCATCTTCCACTTTCTCCACTTGCCTCTCTAAATTCCCAACCTCCAATCTATTTCATCTAGAGAGCCTTCGTCTTGCCAATTCCAAGCACCTAGATAAACGATAAGAAGCATTACCTCTGATAGATAAATGCCAAACCTGTGATATAATGGACCTAGCCGAGGAATAAGAAGCCCAGAACTGCTCGAATCTAAATTGTCTCCGCTGGTGAGTGACAGACTCAGTGGAAATCAGAATAGGACAGTGATCAGATCCAATCTGAGGAAGGTGAGTAACACTGGCAGAGGGATACTTTTGAAGCCAATGGGTATTGGCCATAGCTCTGTCCAGGCGCTCCCAAACACGAGCAAAACCATGACAGTTATTACACCAAGTGAATGGGAAACCCGAAAACCCCATGTCCAACAAACCAGCGAAGAAATGAAGGGTCTGAACTCCATAATATCAGCTGATCCAATAACCTGCCTGCCACCTCTCTTTTCATGGGCCCCAATAATACAGTTGAAATCACCAGCTGTTATGGTTGGAATCCCTGACCAAGAAGAGAGAGAATCTCTGCCCAAAGAGCACGCCTCTCACGAAACTCAATACTAGCATAAACGCCGAGAGAAGCCAGGGATCAGTCGCCCCCTCAGTAACGACAAGAGCAATCTGCTGATTGTACTGATGAAAGGAATTCACTGAAATAGCAATGGAACGCCAGATGGCCAAAATCACCCCAGATAGCCCTACAGAGTCAACAACATAAGAAGACCAAGATCTTGCAATCTGTCTCCTAAATCGAACAAGGCTATCACCCAATAACCGGATTTCCAAAAGAACACAGATATCAAAATTGTGCAGCTGAAGCAATCTCTAAAAAGAGGATCGAAATGAAGGTTTTCAAGCTCCTCTTACATTCCAAACTAGAATCTTCATTGACTAGATGGGGAAAGGTGGACCTCTACCTGATCCTCCATCATAGCGTTATCAAGAGGACCCCTTGAAGTCTAGGTACTTCCCTCAGATACCTGAGTAGTGCAGACCATGTCTAAATCTTCAGCTCGAGCATCCATCTCAACAGCTCGGGGAGCCTCAGTAGACATCATAAGAGCATAATTCTTTCCCTGAATTTCTTTTTTAAGGTAAGAAACTAGTAAGTCATGGCTTTGATCCTCCGGCATAGTTGGCAGAGCCATAGCCCCTTTAGTGCCACATTTACCAGCCAGGTCATCCACAGGCCGATCAAAAGTCGAAGATGTCCTAGCCACATCTTTCCCTTTTCTTTTGTCTATTTTAGAAGAAGTGCGGTGAATATGATTCTCAACTGGGCGGGCCCGCTTTGAGGGACCCGGGTTGGCATCCCTGAGGATCGTGGGCCCACCCGCACTTTCATCTGAACCAAGTGAGGCAAATGGATTGGTTAAATTCAGCTTGGATTTCAGATTTAGATTAGAATTTGAATTCTACTGAATCACTGCAGTCTAGTATCAGATAACTTGATATTCTCTGATACTTGAAAATCGGCACGGCCTTCATCAGCCGGCACGACCCGAGAACCCCCAACAGAGGACTTCAAGATGCCATCACCTTGAACTCGGCCACCACCAGCGGAGACGAGGGGGCTTGGAGGCTTACGAAGATGCCGGCAAGCCACCTTCCCGGGTGGAAGCCAGCTGTTTGGCGATGAAGCTGCACCTGGAACAGAGGCCGAAGAATCAGTAGACGAACCCTGAGCTGGAGCCAAACCCAGGCTCGAATGGCTCGTCTTCTTCAACTCCGGCGGGGACGGTCGCCTCTGATGCACAGCAAACATCCAAGGCCCATAGCTGGCACTAAGAGAAGACTCCCCGAACCAGACTGGGACAGCGATGAGTAGGGGCCCTTAAGATGCAGCGATCCACAATTGGAGCAGATCCCTTCCAAATGTTCATAAACAAATTGCTGCCAAAAGGGGGAATGGTTCCCTCTCACTCAAACTCCCGACCGGAGGGCACAGCGAAGATCAATACGCAGACACGCCCGAGCATACCCACCCCTATTCTTCAGCTGGGTAGAAGCATCAGAGAAAACAAAAACCCCTGCCGGAGCTAGAATGGTTCTCAGGATCTCATCACTCCAGAATTCCATCGGCAGTTGCGGGAGCCTCACCCACAGAAGAGCCGAGGTGACGCAGTCCGGCGACGATATAAACTCCGGTTGCCAATCTTCCATGGCAAGGGGTTGGCCATTGACCACCCAAGGCTTACCTAACATCAGCTCTCTGGCTTTAGCATCAGCAAATTGGAGAATGTGATAGTGGTTGGCTAGACTCACCGGCTCAATATCACCAAGAACACTGGCTCGCCGGAGTTCCCGGATGATAGCATCGGACGGAACCCAACGATAGAAGGTCCGTACCAGTATTGCCTTCTCCTTCCAACACTCAGTTTTCCATCTCCAACGCAGCTGAAGGAACTGAACAATATCAGGAAACCTATCCTCTAAAGACGCCACCACCTCCGGCGATGGGGAAGGGGAGACCCATGTGAAGCTAGACACCACCGCCTTCTTCCAAGACTTCCGCCCCTTAATACCACCATCGAAGCCATCAGAGAGGGGTGGAGAAGAACGCAAGAGCTCCTGGGAGAACCGATGAGCTATCACGGCAGAGATCGCGGAGATCAAACAGAAGCAACGTCGGAACACGAATCTTAAAGCAGGAAAAACCAGAGCAGAAGCAGCATCGGAACACGATTTTTTCTTTTCTTATCTATCTTAGTGCCTTCAAGTATATAAGGTAGTGTTTGATAGAAAAAATATTATCCATGGATAAGTGTACGGGATAGAGTTTGTCCTCTGGCTATCCCTAGGGATATCCCTTGACTATTCCATTGATCATATCAAATGCAAAAAGGTAAATCCATAGGATAACTTTTTTTTTTTTAACTTTTATTTGGAGGGATAACCAGCTATTCCTGCATTCTATAGGGAATAAATTGAGGGGATATCTATGGTTAACCATGGTTAACCATGGATTATCCTGTTGGTTAACTTTATTCCCAGTATCCCTTATAGTTATGGCTTTTGGGAATAAGAGGGGATATCCCCTGGATATCCCCTATTTCAAACACTACCTAAATATATTTTAAAATCATAGTTTATAAACTTAAGAATGATTGCTTACTTAAATAAATTAGCTTTTTTTATTCTCATATGAAATTTTATAGTAGTTTCATATTTAATTATAAATTATTATATTTTAATTGTAAAATAATATAATTAATTAGATACTTAACTTAAATGCAAATATAATCCAACTCAATTCTGATCAAAATCTAATATCACTATATTTGGTATCAAGAAATTATAGGTTTTATACTTTTGATCCTCAAACTTTCAATAATACAATTTAATCTCCCATATTTTAAGAATGATGCATTTTTTATGTCCAATTACATGGAGTTAATTAAAATTAGTGAAATAGCTGATATGCTATATTGATACAAACATATAAATTGTTATTTGAATTTATAATAACTTATCATGAAGGATAAGCGATCATCCATATATTCATATCAGAGCAACATATTGATTGTTTTATTAATTTTAGCTAACCCCAATGGGATATTAGGAATACAACATTCAACATTTTAAAATATAATCAATTGAATTGTGATAATTAAAAAATTAAGAACTAAAATGAATTTTAAGTGGAAGCTTGAGGACCAAAAGTATATTTTAGCCTGAATTTTATTTCATAGTTACGGTAAATGATTAAACCTTTTTTTCTCTCTCTAGGATGCCAGCAAGAGATAGTAAATATTATCTAGATATTAGCTAAAGACTAATAAAAATAAATTTAATAAATTTGTTATTTTTTTATTAATTAATGTAATGTTATGTATCAGGAGAGACTGTTTTTAAGTGTTTAACTTCAATGTTTTTTAACTAAAAATAATAAAGAACCTTTTAACATCAAATCAATATTGTTATACATCATTTATCATAAGAGTTTAGCTGTTGTGCCTTTTGAAGACAACCAGCTTCAATCCTATATGTTAGAATGCCACTGTTCAACTCTTAAAGGCCCTTATCTAATGCCTTATGCTCTTGGATTTTTCATAATTTACAATACCATGTACATACTACTAGAAATATGTTAGCTAAAGCCTTATCATAATATGCATATATATACTTTTTAATATATTTTTCATTAGTTTATGCTGATAGTAAATATGAAAATTATATTATATTTTAATTCCTAATTGGTATGGGAACAATGCCATTAGAGTTGAGCTTCAACCTTGAATTTAATAGAAAATGACTTGATAAAATATTTGCAATTGTTGTTTAATCGAGTAGGAATAGTAAGGTAACGAAAACTAAAGTATAACTTCATCAAATTAATGATCATTTAAGTTTAATATATTATTTTTTTAAATAACATATATATCTATTGATGGTAAGGCCATACGTACTGCCTTGTATGACTTGATATCAATCTCAATGAATAAAGTATTTTGCAAATTATATACTTTGCATCAATATTGTCGCAACATGTGCACTTACTAAGAGAATATGAAGGCAATCTATTAAAATATACCCTTACTTATATGATAAGATATTAGAAAAGTAAAGGACCATTTCAGGGGATGGGGATGCCCTGGATCTGGGAATGGCTATCTCAAACTGGGGAGTGTGTGGTTTCATGAAAGGATGAATGGAGAGAGTCATGAATGGAGAGGGTTATTTATAGGAGAGGCCATGAGAGGTAGTGGAGAGATCATGAGAGGTATCTGGGTTTTGATGCGATGGGTTTTTCCTTAGTTCTAAGGTTGGATGCCGGATGCCTCTTACAAGCCAAGGGCTATCCGTTTTATAGACAAACTGGGCATACTTCATTCTGGTTGGAGTCCGAAATCATTCAGTGTGGACTTCATTCTGGTTGGAGTCCGGGAGCAATCAGTGCGGACTTCAATTGGGTTAACATCTGGAGAGTGTCTGGATCTAGGACAGCTGGCTATCCTTTAAGCATTACAGCACATGGACGGCTGCTTTTGAGTTACTTTTCGTAACAATGCTCTAATTGTTGTACTGTCAGGTTCCACTTGTGTGGACTGTGGCTAAAAGTGGGTTGTTGAGTCACTTGTCGGTTTGCTTCACATGTATGAACTGTGGCCAAAAGTGGTGTTGAGACGTCAAGTCATTTGTCGGTTGCTTCACATGTGTGAATTATGGCCAACGGTGGTTGCTGAGATGTCTTGTCACTTGTCTTGTCACCTTTTCTGAGTGCTGGTTGGAGAGTGCTGAGGAGCTTCACATGCGTGCACACACCTGTTTGAGGATAAGGTCGGAGCTTCATATGCATAAATGCTAAGGCCTGATCTACCATATGATAGATTACATTATATCGTAATCTTCATATGGGTCTTGGGCTTCTTGCAAGCATATTTGATTTGCTGGTCTTGGCTGAGATGAACTGATGTCTTCTTCATCTGAATCTCCTAGCTGAGATAATTCTGATACAGATATAGACTAAAAGATATGCTTTATGTTATGTCTTTATATTTTAATGAGAATTCATTTTGAGCAATGTGTGCCATTTACTATATATGTGCATGTGTCGAGTATTTACAAAGAGTATTTGATCTAGTGTGTAGAGTACGCTTACACACAGAAGACTAGATCATTGGTTCTTTTGGAATACAAGTTTATTGTTCACAGTTTTAGATGGAATTGGACACACCATCAGTAGAACTGTAGCATAAATTTTTAGTAGGTCTGTCTTGACTACGGAGAATGGTTTATTCTAACTATTTGTGCTAGTACACTTTGTGTATTGAACAGGACCCAGTTGAGTTAATTATTTTATACTGACTTTATAAAATAATTTAAAACTCATGAATATTATGATTACTTATGCTCTTAATCCGAATTCTATTTCTAGATACATGTATGTAGTGATTATTGCTTTGATTACACATAGAGTGAGATTCTATATGAGTCAATAAACTCAATGGGTTGGGCAATAACATTATATATGGTGAATATTAATAGTTGAAGGAAACCACATCCTGATAAATTGGATTGATGATATCCCCTTGAGGAAGCTTATAAGTTTTGATTGTATCAAATCTTGCAAGTGGATTTTGAATCCGATACATCAAATAAGTTAAGTGGATAAGTCTCAAGGATAATAAAAGCCAATTAAATTATATTGTCAGTAATTAAATTTAATTGGTGGATATCTGTAATCTTAACGTGGGGAGATAATAAGTATTTAATATTAAAGGCTCGAAAATATAAATTCAAATATGATTAGGAGTACAATTATAATTCTTTAGTGGAATGAATTGTAATTTACGTAATTGAATCCTAACCCGGGGTAGGATTGGGAGATTTAATTACGTGGGAAGTCCTTTTCATATTTGCCTATTGGTCCCTGTTGTAGCCCTATAAATACCCTCTCAGTTGGTTGCTAGGGTTAAGGTTTTGAGAACATTTTTGGAGAAAGAAAAACAAGAAACCCTAGGATGGCCAAGAGATCCCACCATCTTGTGAGAGAAGGAAGGTATTTTCGGGAATATGGTGGAAGGCTAAAAGGTTGAGGTCGAGCAATCGAATCAAAGTGTTCCAAAGTTCAAATGAAGGTATGATATTGTACTCATAGATTAGAACGATAAAAGTTTTTTTGTATTACTCATATACGCTATAGCCGTGATCTTGGGGGTATTCCGCGCTCCCCAACAAATTCATCCAATAGTTTTTCTTTAATTCTTTCTTACTAGGAGTTTTGCTTGAAGAAGGAAAGGCTGAAGTCTTTTTTGCTTTAGGAAACTGCTGGATTATCATAAGTGATAAGCCATCTGCTAATGTTACTTATTGATAATCTTTCTATTGGTTGGAAATTCCTCCACCATTTAATTTGAATCTTCTTTCCAATATGGGAGGATACTGACGGTCGAGAGACCGACTGATGGCAAAATCCCATCCTACAATCCATGGGACTTGGAATTCGGCTGCAAACATGATGGACTTATTTTCATAGAATGTTGTTTTGAGATGTTCATGGAAATAATCCCATGCTTTCAATATTGGATCTGGAAGTTTATCTTTTGTTATTCCAAAGTAAACCCACCAATCATGGGTCTAACTTGGAACCTTTCTGTTAACTTCTGGCAGAAGCTGAGGAACCAACTGTGGTCTGTAGGTTTAAAGTAGAATGCTTTAAACCATGCTTGCTGATAATCAAAATAATAATACTGAGAAGGCTGGAATCTCTGAGAGAATGTTCTGGCTTGGTATGGGTTTCCCCATTCTTCTTTGGTTATGAATTTCTTGATTTTACATTTTGAATAGGCAATTGCCTCTGAATTCTGTTTTGTTTTATGAGTTATCTCTGCTGAATTTATGTCAACCAGGATGAACTCATAATATTCTTGGGTTTTCAAAGGATTTTGGAATCCTCTTGGTAAATGATATTGGATAATTTTTCCGTTGATTGAAGGGAAGATTCTTGATAGGTTAGGGATCTGTTTATCTCCTATCTCATCTTCTTCTAAGAGTTTAACTGTAAGAGAACAATTCTTACAGAAGTAAGGAGTGAAGACTGTTTTTGGGTTGCCTGGGAATAGCTTCGATAGGGTGAAGCTAAGACGGAATACTGGTTTCTGAGAGGTGTGAAGGTTTTGGGTGAGGTCAAGAGAGAGTACTGGTTGTTGAGAGGTGGCAGGGTTATTGGCTTGGCATATGAAGATTTGGTTTTGGGTTTATCTGACATTTTGTTCCTATAAGGAATGAATCCTTGAGTTATGATGTCTGATAGACCATTTTCTGTGCCTTTTTAGAAAAATATGGATAAAACCGTCTGGTAAAAATCTATTTTGAAACAAGATTTCCAATGTCTTTTCTAAAATTCTTTTGCAAGAACTGATTGTCAAAATATGGTTGATAAAACTTTTTTCTCACTGTGCTATGATTTCTTTGGGCATTAGTCTAGATTCTTGAATGACATCTGACTAAGGCTTTGTCTAAGGATCATATGAATCTGAAGGTGACTTGATTTTCTGAGATGTAAGTGGTTATACCATTTTTGTCAATCTACATCTTGTAGAGGAGTGCTAAAAATGGCATTCCTATAATGGTTGTATGAACGTCTTTGATGGCGATGAAGGTGGTCCTAAGCCATATGTTTTCCTAACAGATATATACGTCTGGAATTTTGTATTATACCTGAAGGTTCTCATTGTTTGCTAAATGCAGTATTTCTGTTGCTTTCTCACCATAGTTTCTGGGAAACATTCCCTCTGGGACACAGTTTATGTCTGACCCTGAGTCAACTAAGGCATATGTTTGTCTAATTTCATCTCTGACCTTTAAAGTGATTCTGATATACCATCTTGGTATTCTGACTGTTGTGTTTTATTTATGTAGTTGCCTTGTTCTTTTTCTGTTGTTCCTTCTTCCTGAAGTATTTCTTTTTCTTTATCCGTTCCTCTTAATTTTTCTATTTTTAATTGCATTTTATGATTTTTTGTTTTATCTGCTCAATTTCCTTGTTGAGCTGATAAATTGGATCTGATTTAAGTTTCTCTTCTTGTTCTTTTTCTTTAATGATTTCTGGTAGACTTAGAACTTTTTTTTTCTAGGTCTAGGTTGTAGTTCTTCTTTAAGTTTTTCTACATATTATTTTCTTAATTCTGGGTCATCTATTTCTTCTACGAGATCAATGAGTAAGTCACTCATTCTGTTTCTGATCATATTGATCTTGAGTTTTTATATGCATTTGTATAAATTAACTCCATCTGAACTCTCTGAAGATAATTCTTCTGTTCTTGAAGATTTATCTTCTTCTTCTTCGATCAGACAAATCTGATCATTTTCTGAGCTGCCATCTTCTTGCGAAGAATAGCTATCCTTACTGTCTAAGATCATGATCCTTACTATCTTTTCTTTTTGTTCATCAGTAATGTCTAATTCCTGAATCTGAGAGATCCTACAGTCTTTTTGTAATGACCTTTTCTGCCACAACCAAAGCATATTGGAGTTCCTTCTTTCCTTGGTTTGGATCTTTATTTCTTTTTCCCAGTTGGAAAGTTTTCTAGGGTTTTGGTTTCTATATTTTCTTTTTTCCCATCGTGGGAACTCTTCTGTCTCCTGGGTCGAGGTTTGTAATTTCTGGGATAACATATTTTCTACTAACTTTATATTTGTTCTTTGAAGGTGGAATTAGGACTTCATAGCCATACTGCTTACAAAATCCTCCTAATTCCTTTTTCGTGGTGACTTCATCCCTTTTAAGTTTGGACTGAAGTTTCATTTCTGTACACATTCTCAATATAGTTCTTTTAACGACACTACAAATATCTCCATAGGTAACAATTTCCCATTCAATGTTACCACCACATTCTTTTGTTAAGGCTTCGTTAACTTTTTCTAAGAAGAGACTGGGTAATCCTGAAATAAACTTTTCTTAGAACATGAAAGCTAATACTTTGACCTCAGACTGATCCGAGGAAGACTGTAATCATATCTCAGAAGCCATTTTCATGTAAAAATCTTTTACTAGCTTTTATGTAAATTATTGGCTTTATGTAAGTTTTTATCAGTTTTTATATAACGCTTTCAACAGTACTTTGTAATCAGCTTTATATAAGCTTAATGTAAGCTTTCAGTCTTATTATTAAGTAAAACCTCAGCTTTTATAAAAGTTTTGGCTTTTCTAGAAGACTACTATTCATTACTTTTTATTACTGTTCGTTACTGTTCATAGCCGCAATATTAGACCTCTTATAGTACTGTTCACAGTTACTGTTCATTACTATTCATTTTTACTATTCTGCACTTTTTATGGAATTTTCTTTCTGTTTTCATTCCGTATCTAATTCCGCACCCAAATGGTATCAGAGCCAAGTTAGATCACCACACACACCATGCATACATGTTCCTTAAACCCCAAAGTATCTCGCCTCCTGAGCGGGCATACGAAAGTACACTTACGACCCATGGGAGTAATGAGCTGCGACCGGACGAGAACTTTTGTGGCTTAAGAAACACATAATCCATAGTCAACATTAATAGCTCTTTCTGATAAAAGTTAAGCTCTTGAGAAGCATTAGTTTTAAAACTTTAGATCCCAATTAATTTGAGAACTTTAGTTAGCGGGCTTCCTAATTATCCTCCAGGTTTTAGGAAACAATGGTAAATGTGAGACCGTTGGTAAGCGTGAGACCGTTAGTAAGCGTAAGGCCGGTAGTGAGATAAGACCGGCAGTGTTCCCGGCTGTAGACCCATCGTTAGCCCTAAAAAGCAATGGAAACAATAATTAGGAAATTAGCTAAGGTTTGAAAACCAATTGAGGTAGAAAGTTTAGAAACTGATGAATCCCAAGACCAAAACTTTTATTCAGAAGAAACCATTAATGTATTGACTAAATCAATATCATAGCCAAAATTGATATAACAAATAAGAAAATTTCAAAAATCAAATATAACCAAATATATAAGAAAGGAAGTTTTGATCTCTTTGAAGAATATAGAGTCAAAACTGCAGAACATAGTCTATCTATTAAGCTAAACAATGGCCAAATCAGTGTCAGACTTTTCAGAAATGAAGATATACAGTCTTTTAACATTAATACCAAATACAAATACATACATATAGCAGCCATCCAAGTTGCCATAATTCCAAACCACAAATTAGGAATGGATAAACCCATATTCATAGCATTAAAAGACAATCGCTTTAATGAAGAAAAGATGCAGTCCTTAGTGTTATTAGCATCAATGTCAGTTGGGGACCCATCTACTTCGAAAACTATCCCAACTTAAGTTCAGAAATAGATGGAGCTATTAAAGACTCCTTAGTTATAGACATAAAAGCAAAAGGATACGAACACATAAAGCCAGGATATACTCCTCTCAGTATTGTCTACAGAATAGTTTATAAAATGATGACTACCAGAGTCAATGCTAAGGGAATAAGGAAAACACCAAAAGAAAAAACCTTATTCTTAGCAACAGATGAAAAACATCAATCAATAGTACCCAAAATGTGTAATTGGAAGAAGTAGAAATCAAAGATAATTGGACCTTAGAAAAGATATAGCCCCCTAGAAGGTCTGTTCAAGAAAGAAGAATAATTAATGAAATTACCCAAGATGACAAAGGAAATGTTAGCTATAACTTTAGAAGATCATACAGTACGAGAAGACCTAGTACTGAGATAGAGGAAAAAGTATAAGAAACTTAAGACTTAAAGGAGTTGACCTAGAGTCAAATATCCCAAGTCTATACTATGAAGAAGCAAACTACTCACCTACCTATTCTCAGATGGTAGATGAAACCCCAAAGCAGTTAAACACCGTTAAAAGAAAATTTGAAATTGACAAAGAAAACATTAGAAAAGATTTTAAAGCAAAATATAACAAGAAGAAAGTTGACTGGTTATGAAGAGAAACCAGTCCAGAAGAAAGAGAAGTTCTAAAACAAGAATACTATAATTTCATAAACAAACAAGAATTAGAAATGCCCTATTTCACATGGCTTAAAGAAGAATGTAAAAATAGGAGAATCACAGACAAGTACCCTTTCAGATCCTTAGGAGTGATTTGGAAAACCACAGAGAATAAGAAAATAAACTCAGAACACATTCCTTTAGATGAATGTCTAATCAACTACAGAAATCAAGTAGTTATTGCCTCTCCATTTAAAAACATTAAATCAAATAATGAAAGTTGCCCAGTTACTAATAATGAAATCAGAAAAATAGCACATAGAATAACTATAGCAACCAAGCTTTACATACAATATCGGGACAATTAAACAAAATAGAAAAAACCCTTAAACAAAAAACAAAGAATTCAAAAATTAATAAGGAAATAAAAATGTAGAAACCTCTTTTCCAAACAGATAACAGTTGGGAAAAAGAGTTTAAAAGCAAGGAAGACAGAATTGTAGAACAATTAATAGATAAACTTAAAGGAATAAGATTAAACATGATATCATCCCAAGAATCAGAAAATCAAATAAATAGAATAAAAAATGAAGGACAAACATATTATAAAAATAGAAATACTATTATCCCAGACCAACTCCACCAGACATTCAGTTTGAGGAAAGAAAAAATTTTAGAAGAGAAGCCTATAGTGGTGGAGCAGTTTATGAATGAAACCTAGATGGTATGTCAGAAAGAGAGATCTGGAATCTCCTAATAGAGATGAATATGGCCGTAGGAGCCCTAAGAACCACCGAGACTTTGGAAGCTAGCACCTTTAAAGTTCTAGTTCATGGTTTTACCGGACAATTAAAAGGATGGTGGAACAGATACTTTAAACATGTAGACAGAGATTACATAAAACACAGTACCAAAATCGTAATTAAACCAAACTCATCAGAGACAACAGAAGAACCCAATAGGGTAGATATCCTAATCCACGCAATATACAGACACTTCATGGGGTTAAGAGACACAAAACAAGAAAACAACAAAATGTTTTTAATAAAACTTAGATGTCCTAAAATGCAAGATTTTAGATGGTATAAAGATACGTTTTTATGCAGAGTCTTAGAAAGAGAAGACTGTAGTTCTCCTTTTTGGAAGGAGAAATTTATCTCAGGATTACCCAGTCTATTTTCAGAAAAAGTTAGTGAAGCCTTAACAGAAGAACACCAAGGCAACATTAATTAAGATGTTGTCACTTATGGTGATATCTTTGGAACCGTTAACAAAACAACACATAAGCTATGCACAGAAATGAAGCTTCAATCTAAATTAAAAAGAGACGAGATAACAACTAAAAAAGAATTAGAGGATTTTGTAGACAATATGGATACGAAATCCTAGTGCCTCCCTCTAAAAAGAAAAAGAAAATTAATAAGAAATTAGAAAATCTGAAATATTATAAAACTAGAACGAACAAATACCCAAACAAAGGAAGAAAAATGTTCAAAGAACAAAAAACTAGAGATGTCCCTAAATGGAAAAGGAAACCCAGATCTCAACCAAAGAAAGAGAAAATCCCAACTTGTTATAGATGTGGAAAGAAAGGTCACTATAGCAAAAACTGCAGAAAATACAAAGTATCTCAGATCCAAGAAATGTATATCTCTGAAAAACAAAAGGAGAAGATACTAGAACTTATATTATCAGATAGTGAAGAAAATTATCCTTTAGATCTAGAAGATAGCTCAGAAAATGACCAAATCAATCTAATAGAAGAAAATGAGAGTTCTTCAGATAAAGAAGAAGAAACTTCCTCTGAAGATTTAAATGAGATTGTACTATGTGGATGCACAGAAAACCTTAGAATAAACATGATCAGAAATAAAATAAGTTTATAGAGAAAATTGATAATCCAGAATTAAGAAAAGAATACATAGAGGAACTTAAAAAAGAATTACAACCTAAACCTAAAAAAAAATTTTAAGCTTGCCAAAATAATCAAACAAAAAGATCAGGAAGAAAAACTTAAAACAAACCCAATGTATCAACTTCAGACTGAAGTTAAACAAATTAAAGTAGAAATCAAGAAACTAAAGAAACCAGATAAGGAAAAAGAAGTTCTTCAAGAAGAAGATAGTGAACAGGAGAGTTACCTGAATAAGATTACGACAGTAAAGGTCCAAAAGTGGCACATCAGAATTAGTCTAAAAGTCCAAGACGGAATCAGAGATACATATGCCTTAGTAGACACAGGAGCAGATATGAACTGCATCCTAGAAGGACTATTCTCCAGAAAATACTATGAAGAAACATCTGAAGATCTTTATACTGCAAATAATCAAAGCCTTAGAATCAGATACAAAATACCAGACGTACATGTTTGTCAAGATAGTGTCTGTTTCAAGACAACATTTATAGTAGCCAAAGATGTTCAGACCATTATCCTAGGAACACCATTCATAACCCTTCTTTATCATATGGAAATCAATAAAGAAGGAATATCAACCCATATTTTTGGAAACAAAATCATCTTTAGGTTTGTAAATCCAACTAGAACTAAAGAAGTTAACCTACTAAAAGATCTTAGTATTCAGAAAATACAGTCCTTAGAATATAAGGAACAACATCTCTTGGATCTTAAAGAAGAAATCAAAATCACTAGAATAGAGAAACAATTACAAGAAGATTTTTGAAAAAACAAGATAAAAGAAATTCAAGAAAAATTAGAGAAAGAATTATGTAGTCAGAATCCCGCAGCTTTTTGAGATAGACAAAGGCACCAGGTTAGTCTACCCTATATCAAAGATTTTAAGGAAACCGATATTCCAATAAAGGCTAGGCCTATTCAGATGAACACAGAATTATTAGAATACTGCAAAAAAGAGATAGCAGACTTATTAGACAAGAAGCTTATAAGACCAAGTAAATCTCCTTGGTCATGTTTAGTCTTTTATGTTCAAAAAGCCTCAGAATTAGAAAGAGGAACCCCCAGATTAGTCATCAACTATAAACCTCTAAATAAGGTTTTAGAATGGATTAGGTATCCTATTCCTAACAAAAAAAACATATTATCAAGACATTACAAGGCAAAGATATTTTCTAAATTCGACATGAAATCAGGATTTTGGCAAATTCAGATTAAAGAAATAGACAGATATAAGACAACCTTTACAGTATCCTTTGGACATTACGAATGGAACGTAATGCCCTTTGAACTCAAAAATGCCCCAAGTGAATTCCAAAACATGATGAACACAATATTTAACTCAGAATCTCATTTCATAATAGTTTACATAGATGATGTATTAATCTTCTTAGAAGACTTAAACCAACATGTCAAACACATTAGACAGTTTCATAATTTGGCAAAACAAAATGGACTAGTAATCTCAGCCCCTAAAATTAAGATCTTCCAAACCAAAATAAGATTTCTAGGATATTATATATGTCAAGGTACTATTAAACCCATTGAAAGATCAGTAGAATTTGCAGATAAATTTACAGACAAGATCAAAGAGAAAACCCAATTACAAAGATTTTAGGATGCCTTAACTATGTAGCGGACTTTGTCCCAAACTTAAGGATCACCCTAGAACCTTTGTATGCTCAACTTAGAAAAAAAAAACAAATTGGACAGAAGAACAAACCCAAGTAGTCAGAAAAGTAAAAACATTAGTCAGAAAACTTCTCTGCCTAAACAAACTGAACCCAGCAGCATTAGTTATAGTCGAAACAGATGCCTCAGACATAGGATTTGGAGGAATTCTTAAACAAAGAATTAATAATAAGGAAAACTTAGTCAGATATCATTCAGGAATCTGAACTAATGCAAATAAATTATAGCACAATAAAAAAGGAAGTTTTATCAATTGTTTCCTGCATTCAGAAGTTTCAAGAAGATTTGTATTTCAAAAAATTTCTTCTCAAATTGATTGCAAATCAGCAAAAGATATTTTAGAAAAAGATGTTAAAATATCTTTTCCAAACAGATTTTTGCAGGATGGAAAGCTATTTTATCGGTATTTGATTTCAAAATAGAATTTATAAAAGGAACGGAAAATAGCCTTTTAGACTTTCTAACCAGAGAATTCCTTACATGAACAAAATGTCAGAAAAGCCCAGATCTAAAGCTTCCTACGCCAAGCCCATGACCTTGGTACCACTTAGAACTATTATTCCCATTAAAAACCAGTATTCGACCCTTGCCTCATCTTCTCAGAGTTACTCTCAAGCCACCCAGAAATGGTTGCCTCCTAGCCCAAACACTATTCTAAATCAGACCAGACCCAGTGGCCCAGTCCACCTAGTCATGGTATGACCAAACCTAGTCCATCCAGACAACCTCCAATTAACCCATACATTTCAAAAAATTGTTCCTTGACGGTAAAACTCTTAGAAAAAGATGAACTGAGTGACCAACAGACTTCCAGACTATCCAGAATATTTCCCTCAGTAAATGGAAAGATAATCCAATATTATTTGCCTAATAAATATGAAGTACCCTTGAAATCCCAAGAATATCACGAGTTCATTCTTATAGATTCAGATTCTGCAAAGATAACTCATACTCCAGAACCTAATTCAGAACCAGTAGCCTATTCCAAATGTAAAATCCTAAGATTTATTACTAAAGAAGAATGGGGAAACCCATATCAGTCCAAAACATTATCTCAAATATATGCACCTCCTCAATATAACTATTTTGACTACCAAGAAGCTTGGTTTAAGGCCTTCTACCTTAAGCCCATAAACCACAGCTTTTTTTAGCTTTGCCAGAAGTTCAGAAAGAACATTCCAAATTAGGTCCATAACTGGTGGATCTACTTTGGACTGACCAAAGAAATCTTGCCAGAAGAAATACAAAGATCATGGGACTATTTCCAAGACAATCTCAAGACAACCACCTATGGAAACAAATCCATCATGTTCTCTGTAGAATTTCAAGTTCCATGGATCCTAGGATGGGATTTTGTCATCAGCAAGACTTTAACCATCAATATCCACCCATCTTAGAATGCTGATTCCGGATCAAATGGTGGAAGAACTTCCAGTCAGGAGAAAGAGTACTAATAAACAACATCAGATTATGGCTTATCACTTATGACAATCCTACGCAATTTCCAAATCCAAAAAGAAGTTCAGCCTCTCTAGCAATAGGTAAACCTCCCAATAAAAAAGAATTAAAGAAAAAACTATTGGAAGAACTATCTCAACTCGGAGACAGACAACGAAGAGGACATTGGCTCGTCACAGCCAGATCCAACAATAATGCAGTTCGCACAAGACCCTTATGAAGATTATGATATCATGTAATTGTCATCAGAAAGATAACAGGCCCTTCCAGATAGGCCTTATCTAACCCAAACAAGCCTATCGACCACAGTGGCAGTCCAGTTCATGCAGCCCAGCCTGCCAGCCAGCTCCACACTTGCCGATCAATGGCAACCTGCCAACACACCAGCAAAGATGATATAACAGCAGCCACATCTCACCATGTGAAACCACAAGTTCATACCCATGAAGCCTCCCAAAAGAACATCCAGACAGACAGAATCTCCAGCTCAGCAACCACTCAGACTTCAACGGACACAGCATGTGAAGCTCCAGTAACCCTGCCAAACTTTAGCCTTTTTTGAGAGCACTGTCCTGAAAAAGATCACAAATGCAGCCGTACATGTGCTGCAGTGCTCGCCAACTGTCCTAGACACTGTACCCATTCGATGCGATTCCCTCATAATTGTACTGGTTGCCTCCTCTATTATTATCCTTGTGGCCCCACACAAAACAATCATTGTCCTCATAATCCTGCTAGCTACCTCAATTATTGTCCTTGCCACTATTTATTACCACTATTCACCACTATTCATCCCTGTTCACTAAGCTCGTGACCCTCAAATCATTGTATTTGAAAACTTTTCAAAACTATTTAGCTCCATTATTACCCAGAAAACCATCATTGCCAGCATCTTCCTTCAACTATAAAAAGGGAAGACTCCTTCCATTGCAATCCATCGCCTCATCACCCATTCCACAACCTGATCATCCGCTCCTCCTTCCATGGCCTCATTCCCTCTTCCAAACCATCCACACTCATACCCTTAACCACAACACTCTCAATCATGGATCCCAACATTTCTAACCTTTACCAAGAACTCAGAAACCTCATGAACCTCATAAACCTTGAAGACTATCCATACCCAGAATACTCTGAACTATATCCCCTCTTCGAAGAACTCATGGACCTAGTGATCCATACCATCTTCTACCTTGAAGACTATGAACCACTTCCCAGTTTGAACCTTGCAGATGACCCCAGCCTACCTTGAAAAAGGAACCAACCACACTCTTAGCCTAAAGCCATGAACCCTTCCTTATAGAACCTCCTCAGAGAATGCATGGACGCACTAGACTTTATAGATTCCCAGCTTAAAGCAAACCCATGCCTATTACCAATCTTCCAAAAATTCATAGACAATATTACTTGGACTATCATGGCCATTGAAGAACATGAAAGCCAATACTTTGACCTTAAACTAATCCGAGGAAGACTGTAATCATATCTTAGAAGCCATTTTCATGTAAAAATCTTTTATCAGCTTTTATGTAAATTATTGGCTTTATGTAAGTTTTTACCAAGTTTTTATGTAACGCTTTCAGAAGTACTTTGTAATCAACTTTATATAAGCTTAATGTAAGCTTTAGTCTTATTATTAAGTAAAACCTCAGCTTTTATAAAAGTTTTGGCTTTTCCAGAAGACTACATTATTCATTACTGTTCATTACTGTTCATAGCCGCAATATTAGACCTCTTATAGTACTGTTCACAGTTACTGTTCATTACTGTTCATTTTTACTATTCTGCACTTTTTATGAAATTTTCTTTCCATTTTTTATGACGATGAAGGTGGTCCTAAACCATATGTTTCTGATCATATTGATCTTTGATGATTAAACCAGAAGCATTCCTACCATGGTTGTATGAACGTCTTTGATGACGATGAAGGTGGTCCTAAACCATATGTTTTCCTAACAAATATATACATCTGGAATTTTGTATTCTACCTGAAGGTTCTCATTGTTTGCTAAATGCAGTATTTCTGTTGCTTTCTCACCATAGTTTCTGGGAAACAGTCCCTCTGGGACATAGTTTATGTCTGACCCTGAGTCAACTAAGGCATAGGTTTGTCTAATTTCATCTCTGACCTTTAAAGTGATTCTGATATACCATCTTGGTATTCTGACTGTTGTGTTTTCATTTATGTAGTTGCCTTGTTCTTTTTCTGTTGTTCTTCTTCCTGAAGTATTTTTTTTTTTATCCGTTCCTCTTAATTTTTCTATTTTTAATTGTAGTTTTATGATTTTTTGTTTTATCTGCTCAATTTCCTTGTTGAGCTGATAAATTGGATCTGATTTAAGTTTCTCTTCTTGTTCTTTTTCTTTAATGATTTCCGGTAGACTTAGAACTTTTTTTTCTAGGTCTAGGTTGTAGTTCTTCTTTAAGTTTTTCTACATATTCTTTTCTTAATTCTGGGTCATCTATTTCTTCTACGAGATCAATGAGTAAGTCACTCATTCTGTTTCTGATCATATTGATCTTGAGTTTTTATATGCATTTGTAAAGATTAACTCCATCTGAACTCTCTGAAGATAATTCTTCTGTTCTTGAAGATTTTTCTTCTTCTTCTTCGATCAGACAAATCTGATCATTTTCTGAGCTGCCATCTTCTTGCGAAGAATAGCTATCCTCACTGTCTAAGATCATGATCCTTACTATCTTTTCTTTTTGTTCATCAGTAATGTCTAATTCCTGAATCTGAGAGATCCTACAGTCTTTTTGTAATGACCTTTTCTGCCACAACCAAAGCATATTGGAGTTCCTTCTTGCCTTGGTTTGGATCTTTGTTTCTTTTTCCCAGTTGGAAAGTTTTCTAGTTTTGGTTTCTATATTTTCTTTTTTCCCATCGTGGGAACTCTTTCTGTCTGCTGGGTCGAGGTTTGTAATTTCTGGGATAACCTATTTTTCTACTAACTTTATATTTCTTCTTTGAAGGTGGAATTAGGACTTCATAGCCATACTGCTTACAAAATCCTCCGAATTCCTTTTTCGTGGTGACTTCATCCCTTTTAGGTTTGGACTGAAGTTTCATTTCTGTACATATTCTCAATACAATTCTTTTAAACACTGCAAATATCTCCATATGTAACAATTTTCCATTCAATGTTACCACCACATTCTTTTGTTAAGGCTTCATTAACTTTTTCTGAGAAGAGGCTGGGTCAATAAACTTTTCTTTCCAGAAAAGAGACTTGCAGTCTTCTCTTTCAGAACTCTACAAAGAAAAGTATCATTGTCCATCTGAAATCTTGCATCTTGGGACATCTAAGTCTTATTAAGAGCATTCTAAGCAGGGTTTTGAGATGTAAGGATTTATTGGAGCTTGTCTGGAAGGACTGGGTCTGGCTATGGTAGGGTTAGATGGACTGGGCCTTGTTGGACTTGGAATAGGCTTAGGACCAGGTGGTGACCATTTCTAGGTGGCTTGAGAGTAACTTTGAGAGGACAAAGCAAGGGCTGAATATTGGTTTCTTAAAGGAGTAATGGATGTTAATGGTACAAGTGCCATAGGTTTAACATAGGAAGCTTTGGTCCTAGGCTTGTCTGACATATTTTTTGGTTTGTCTGACATTTTGATCCTGTAAGAAATTCTTCAGTTAGAGTTTTTTAAAATCTCATTTAAATGCTGATAAAATCGTTCGTCAAAAAGCATCATGTAAATATGTAAGAAACCTTTTCTTTTAAATCCTTTCGGAATGCGCATCTGAACTTTTTTAATCTAAGACTTTTGATGTTTTCTGGCTAAGGATGTCTATAGGAATCTAAAGGTGATATGTTTTCCTGAGACCTAGGTTGTTATCCCATTTTTATCTATCTTCATTTTGTAGAGAAGTATTAGAAATGACATTCCTAGCACGATAGAATTGACATTTTTACTGACGACAAAGGTGGTTTTAAACAGTTGAACATTATCCTGAAGAATGTACACTTCTGGATATTTGTATTCTATCTGGAGTTTTTCGTTGTTTGCTAACTGCAGTGTTTCTGTGGGTTTTTCTCATATGGTTCGGAAAGGATTTCTTCTGGGATACAGTTTACATATGACCCTGTGTCAACTAAGGCACATATTGTCTTTATTTCTTTTCTGATTTGGAGGGTAATCTTGATATACCATCTGAGTGGTTCTGTTGAGATTTTATAATGTGATTTTCTTGACTATCTTTCCTTTTGGTTCTAGTCCTAGATTATCTTCTTCTTGGTTTTGGGTTAAGTAGTTTTTTATTTTTAATCATATTGACTTTTGACTTTTTTAATGATTTTGGTTGGATTTGTTCTTCTTTTTCTAATTCCTGAGAGGCTTTGTAATTTTCTAAAGGCTGATGTATTTTTTTGGATACTGAGATCCCTTAATAAGTCAACTACTTTGGTTCTAGTAGGATTTACAAAGTTGAAGGTAACTTTGTTTCCAAAGACATGTGTTGATATTCCTTCTTCATTGATTTCCATTTGATAAAGAAGGGTGATGAATGGTATTCCTAAGATGATGGTTTGAACATCTGGGGTTACTATGAATGTCGTCTTAAAGCATATGCTATCTTGGCAAACATGTACGTTTGATATTTTATATTTGATTCTAAGACTTGCATTATTTGCAGTGTAAAGATTTTCAAACGTTTCTTCATAATATTTTTGGGGAGTAGTCCCTCTGGGAGGCAGTTCATATCTTCCCCTGTGTCTACTAGGGCATATGTTTCCCTAATTTCATCATAGACTTTTAGCCTAATTCTGATGTGCCATTTTTGGACTTTTACTGTAGTGATCTTATTTAGGTAACTTTCTTGCTCATTATCTTCTTCCTGAAGAACTTCTTTTCCCTTGTCTGGTTTCTTAAGCTTTTCTATGTCTGACTTTAATTTCTTGATTTCTATTTTGATCTGCTTAACTTCTTGGTTTAGTTTGGAAATTGGGTCTATTTTAAGTTTTTCTTTCTGATCCTTCTGTTTAATTATTTCTGGTAGGCTTAAAATTTCTTTTTTAGGCCTAGACTGCAATTCTCTTTTAAGTTCTTTGAGGTATTCTTTTCTTAATTCTGGATTGTCAATCTTTTCTATGATGTCTATGAGCAAATCACTTCTTCTGTTACTGATCATATTAATCTTAAGGTTTTCGGTACACCAACATAGTGCAATTTCATCTAATTCTTCAGAGGAGGTTTCTTCTTCATCTGATGAGCTCTCATTTTCTTCTATTAGATTGATTTGGTCATTTTCTGAGTTATCTTCTAAGTCTGAGGGATAGCTTTCTTCACTATCGGATAGTATTAATTCTAGTATCTTTTCTTTTTGGTTTTCAGGGATATCCATTCCTTGGATCTGAGATACTTTATATTTTATGTAATTTTTACTAAAGTGACCTTTCTTTCCACACCTAAAGTAGGTTGGTGTTTTTTCTCTCTTTAGTTGAGACTTGGACTCTTTTCTCCATTTAGGAGCTTCTCTAGTCTTTTGTTCTCTGAATATTTTTCTTCCCTTATTTGGGTATTTGTTCGTTCTGGTTTTATAATATTTTGGATTTTCTAATTTCTTATTAATTTTCTTTTTCTTCTTAAAGGGAGGCACTAGGATTTCATATCCATATTGCCTACAAAATCCTTCTAATTATTTTTTAGTTGTAATTTCATCTCTTTTTAGTTTAGACTGGAGTTTCATTTCAGTGCATATTTTAAGTCCTGTTTTATTAATTATTTCAAAGATATCACCATAAGTGATAATATCCCAATTAATGTTTCCTTGGTGTTCTTTTGCTAAGGCTTCACTAACTTTCTTTGAAAATAGATTAAGTAATCCTGAGATGAATTTCTCCTTCCAGAAAGAAGAACTATAATCTTCTCTTTCTAAGACTCTGCATAAAAGCATATCTTTATACCATCTGAAATCTTATAATTTGGGACATCTGAGTTTCATTAAAAGCATCTTATTGTTTTTAATCTTCATGTCTCTTGATCTCACGAAGTGTCTGTATATTGCATAGATTAGGGTATCTACCCCATTGGGTTCTTCTATTGTCTCTGATGAGTTTGGTTTGGCAATGATTTTTGTGCTATTTAATATTTGTCCTCTATGTTCAGGTTTAAGATATCTGTTCCACCATCCTTCTAATTGTCTGGTAAATCCTTGGATTAGGATTTTAAGGGTGCTATCATCAGAAGTATGGGTGGCTCTTAGGGCTCCTGCTGCTATGTTCATTTCTAATAAGAGATTCCAAATCTCTCTTTCTGACATACCATCTAGGTTCCATTCGTATACTGCTCCACCATTAAAGGCTTCTCTTCTAAAACTTTTTCTTTCTTCAAATTGGATATCTGGAGGAGTTGGTCTAGGATAATAATCCTTTTGTGTTCTATAATATGTTTTCCTTTGTTATTCATCTTGTTTATTGATTTTCAGATTCTTGGGATGAAATCATATTTAATCTAGTTCCTCTTAGTCTGTTTGTTAATTGATCTATGATTCTATCTTCTTTACTTTTAAAATCTTTTTCCCAACTGTTGTCTGTTTGGAAAAGAGGTTTCTGTATTTTTATTTCTTTATTAATTCTTGATTCATGGGGTCTTTGTTCAATGGTTTTTTCTATTTTGTTTAATTGTTCTGATATTGTATATAGGGCCTGGTTGCTATAGTTGTTTTGCTGAACTACCTTTCTGATTTCTTTATTAGTGGTTGGATAACCTTCATTATCTGGGTTAATGACCTTAAATGGAGAGGCAATGACTGTTTGATTTCTATAATTAATCTGGCATTCTTCTAAAGGAATGTTTTCTGAGTTTATTTCCTTATTTTCTATGGTTTTCCAAATCACTTCTATGGATCTGAAAGGGTACTTATCTATGATATTCCTATTTTTGCATGCTAATTCAAGCCATGTAAAATAAGGTACTTCTAGCTTTTGTTCATTCATGAAATTATAATATTCCTGTTTCAAATTTTCTCTTTCTTCTGGACTGGTTTCTCTCCATAACCAGTCAACCTTTTCTTTGTTATAATGTGCTCTGAAATCTTTTCTGATGTTCACTTTGTTGATTTCAAATTTCCTAGAAATGGTATTTAACTGTTTTGGGGTTTCGTCTACCATCTGAGAACAGGTTGGCGAATAGTTTGGATCTTCGTAGTAGAGGCTTGGAATACTAGGTTCTAAATCAACTCCCTTGAGTTTAGTGTTTTTGTGCTGGTTTCTCCTATTTCTGTATTAGGGTTTCTCATACTATAGGATCTTCTGAAATTATAGCTAACATTTCCTCTGTCATCCTGAGTTATTTTGTTGACTATTCTTTTTTCTCTGACTGATCTCCTAGGAGGCTGTATTTTTTCTAAGGTCCAGTTGTCTTTGATTTCTAAGGTCCAGTTGTCTTTCGTCTGTGGCTAGGAATAGAGTTTTTCCCATTGGGGTCTTTTTTATTCCTTTGGCATTGACTCTGGTCGTCATTAGTTTATAGATTACTCTGTAGACAATACTAAGGAGAGTATATCCTGGCTTAATATTGTCGTATCCTGATGCTTTGATATCTATAACCAAAGAGTCCTTAATGGCTCCGTCTATTTCTAAGCTTAAGTTGGGGAGCTTTAAATTGAACTTGATTGGGGTTTGACCAAAGTTTGATTGAATTTGATCTAACAATAGAATCCAGATTGGACTTGATTCGGGTTTGATATAAGTTTGATCCAACTCGATCCTCGAGCAACGCTCTCCATTTGACTTGATTTGGGTTTGATCCAAGCTTTCCTTAGAGCAATCTGTGAATTAGATTTGATTCATGTGGATCTAATTTGACCTAACCTGGTCTTGTTGCATTGCTTTAGATTGGACTTATTTTGAATTTGATCTAAGTTTGGCTTGACCCGATCTGAAGCATCACTTCCAATTGGACTTGACTCAGGTGTAATCTAAGTTTGATCCAATCCGAACTTAGAGCAATATTCCAAATTCAAATTGATTTAGCCTTGATTTGGCCCGATCTTGTAGCAACGCTCCAGATTGAACTTCATTTAGCTTGATGTAGGTTAGATCTAATCCAATCATGGAGTAATGCTTCGATTGAACTTGATTTTAGTTTGATTTCACCCAATCTTAGATGGTATATCAGCATTACCCTTAAGATCAAAAATGAAATCAAGACACTTTGCGCCCTAGTTGACTCAGGGCAGATATAAATTGTGTCACAGAAGGAATTTTCCCTGAGATTTTTGAAGAAGAAACCACAGAAAAGATACTTGCAGCAGACAGTGAGAACCTCCAGGTAGAATATAAATACCCAGAAACTTATATCTGCCAAAATGACATACAACTTAAAACCCCCTTCCTCGTCGTCAGAAATGTTCAATCAGCTGTAGTAGGAATGTAATTCTTAACACTATTCCACAAAATAGAAATAGATAAAAACGACATAACTGCCCAGATTTCAGACAAACAAATTTACTTTAGGTTTTTATAAAACCCTATTTTTATAAAACCCTTAGTAAGCAAGCCTGCCTTATCAAATGGATTTTTCAAAAGACCTTTGGAAAAGTTTTCAGTACATAATTTCTAAAAGCTACTCAGCATCTTAGCCTATTCTTAGCCCAATACTATCCAAACCCAGTCCACATACGTGGAAGCCAAACCTTTTTCTTTCTAGCCCAACAGTTCACAATCACAGACCTCTCGGCCTATTTTAACCCAACATTAGCCCAGAACTCAGATCCAGCCTATAACTATGAAAAACCAAGTCCAAAGACTCTAGTCCAAAAGCCTCAGCCTCACCAGCACTATTCCCAGCAGCACTATTGTTGCACATGTCACGCATGTGACCCCAGCAACACTATTATCGCACAAGTCACGCATGTGACCCCCAGCCTCATCAGCACTATTCTCATCAGCGCTATTGTCACGCATGTGACCCTTCGACTACCATCAAAGTCTCCCATATGACTCTCCAGCTTTATCAGGTCACCCATATGACTCTCCAGCTTTATCAAGTCACCGATGTGACTCTCCGACCCTACTCTCCAGCTTTATCAGGTCACCCATGTGACTCTTCGGCCCTACCATAGCACGCTTCTCAGACTTATCCTCCAATCAGCAGTCCACACATGTGAAGCTACAGCAGTGACAACCAATCAGAATACGACAACCCACATATGAGGGACCAGCCACAACAGCTTACAGCAGTGACAACCAATCAGAATACAACAACCACATATGAGGGACCTTTCTGGTATTAGAGCACTATTACGGGAAGTAACTCAAGAGCAACCACACATGTGCTGCAGTGCTCAAAGGACAGCAAAGCCAGCTATCCTAAATCCAGATGTCCTGCCCCAAACCCAAAACCAATACCGGATTTCAACCCATTTTGAAGTCCGCAGAAGCCAGCTATCCCTAAGGACAGACAAGATTGAAACCAGCTGTCCCCAAGGACAGATTCTTTTCCGGATTTCAAACAAAATAAAGTTCGCACAAGCCAGCAGCCAGCCAACTATCCCCAAGGACAGACTTTATCAAAGCAAGCCAGCCAGCTATCCCCAAGGATAGATTCCTCTCCGGACTTCATCAGCTCTCAAGTCCGCCAGACTCCATTATAAAACGGATAGCCCTTAGCCTGTGAGAGGCATCCGCACCCATCAGCCATCTACACTTCATCTTCAACCTTTAGCCTCCACCCATAACCTCTCTTGGCCACTTAACCTCCACTCACAAAAGCCTCCACCCATGACCACTCATAACCACCTAACCTTCACTTACAAAAGCTTCCACTCACCACCTTAATGCTTGATCCACTACATCCACCATCCCTCTACTACCCTAATGGCTCATCCACTATCTTATCCACTACCTTTCCCTCTCCTATAAATATCTCTCTCTTCACATAACCTCAGACATCCTTCCATTCACCCGAAAAACCCTAAGCCTCCTTCCTCTCTCCCCTCTTCATCCATGAATCTAACCTCCCCAACTTTGAAATAGAATTCCTAAAAAGCACAGAAAATAGTTTGCCAGATTTTCTAACCCATGAATTCCTTACAGGAACACGATGTCAGACCGACCCAGAACCAAAGCATCCTATGCAAAATCAGTAACTTCAGTCCCCCTCAGTAATCAATATTCGGTATTGACTCCACCCAAACCTTCCTTCCTCTCAGACCTCAGTACTCAGCCTTGGTCTCACCTTCCCAAACCTATTCCCAAGCAGCTCAGAAATGGTCTTCTCCTAGTCCTAGCAATACTACAGAACAAACCAGGTCTAGCCCCTCCAGAATACCCATGTTCAATCCATATTACTATAAGAAGTGCTCCCTTACAGTCAAACTTCTGGAACAAGATGAAATAGGGGACAATCAAGTCCCAAAACTAACCAGGATCGTCCCTTTGGTTAATGGAAAGATTACCTAGTACCACTTACCCGAAGGACTCTAGAGTCCATTAAAAACCCAGGAGTATTATGAGTTTATCCTAGTCGATACAAATTCAGCAGAAGTAACCCACACATAAGAGCAAAACTCAGAGACAATCGCCTATTCAAAACTCAAAATCAAGAAGTTCATAACTAAGGAAGAATGGGAAAATCTATTCCAACCCAGGACCTTCTCTCAAAGATTTCAGCCCTCTCAATACAACTATTTTGACTATCAAGAAGCCTGGTACAAGACCTTTTACCTCAAGCCCACAGATCATAGTTGGTTTCTCAATTTCAGCCCAAAATTTGATAAAAGAATTCCAAGATGGACCCATGATTGGTGGGTTTACTTTGGAATAATAATAGAAATCCTTCCAGAACCAATATTATCAGCCTAAAATTATTTCCATAACCATCTGAAGACAGCCTTTTATGGAAATAAAACCATCATGTTTGCAGCCGAATTCCAAGTCCCGTGGATTTTGGGATGAGATTTTGCTGTCAGTAGATCTCTTGACCAGCAGTATCCACTCATATTAGAAAGACAATTCAGAATCAAATGGTGGAAACACTTTCAACCAGGTGAAAGGTTATCACCAAGTAACATCAACCGATGGCTAATTTCTTATGATAGACCTAGACAATTCCCAAAGATAGAAAAAACTACCGCTTCTCCTTCTTCGAACAAAACTCCTAGCAAGAAAGACTTAAAGAAAAAATTATTAGAAGAATTGTCGCAACTAGGAGACTCTGATGAAGAAGAAGAAGACATCGGTTCATCTCAGCCCAAGCCCCAGAGCAACTATGCTTACAAGATGCCCAAGACCCATATGAGGACTATGATATAATGTAGCATATCATATGATAGATCAAAGTCCAACAACAACCTCAGCACTATTCTTATCAGCACTATTATCACATGTCATGCACGTGACCCTCCAACACCAATAGAAGAATGGTACTATTGTCACACATGTCACACATGTGACCCCAACCTCAGCAACACTATTGCCGCACATGTCATGCATGTGACTCTAACTTCATCAGCACTATTGCCATGAATTTGAACCCCGGCTATTGCCAAAGCCACCCATGTGACTCTTTGACCCTACCATGGAGCTTTTTAAGTTACCCATGTGACTCTTCGACCCTACCATGAAGCTTTTTCAAGTCACCATGTGACTCTTTGGCCCTACCATGGCACGCTCCTCAGACTTATCCTCCAGCTCAGCAGCTACAACCAACTGGATGTTGACACTTTAGCAATGCAACAATTCACAATGGCAGCTATATCTCAGCCAGCACAACAGTTCACACATATGAAGCTACAACAGTAACAACCAATCATAGCACAACAACTCACATATGAGGGACTTTTCTGGTATTAGAGCACTGTTATGGGAAGTAACTCAAGAGCAGCCGCACATGTGCTGCAGTGCTCAAAGGATGGCAAAGCCAGCTGTCCTAAATCCAGATATCCTGTCCCAAACCCAGAACCAATTTTGGATTCCAACCCATTTGAAGTCCGCAGAAGCAAGCTGTCCCCAAGGACAGATATAATCAAAAGTCAGTAGCCAGCTGTCCCCAAGGACGAATCCCTTTACAGATTTCAAATAAAATGAAGTCCGTCCAAGCCAGCCATCCAGCCAGCTGTCCCCACAGACAGACAAGATTAGATGCCAGCTATCTCTAAGGATAGACAAGACCGAAAGCCAGCCAACTTTTTCTCGGACTCCAAACCAAATGAAGTCTGCATTATACAAACTGAAGTGAAGTCCGCAGACCTAAAACCAGCTGAAGTCCGTCTCAGTCTATAAAAGGATAGCCCTCAACCTGTGAGAGGCATCCGCCACCCGCCTTCAGTCACAAACCATCCACAAACCTCAAAGCCAACCCAACCGTCCACTCATGACCACTAAGCCTCCACTCAAACTCCACTCACCTCCACCCAAGATCCGCACCCATCCACCACTCATTAACCACCAACTTCAAGCCATCCTCCGCCAAACACCCTAATGACCACCAACCAGCTTTCATCTAACTCCAAGCCACCTACCCTCATGGCCAACCACCAAAACCCAACCTCCATGGCCACCTACTCCATGGCCACCTTCTCCATGACCACCTACCCAACCGCCTTAGCCACCTACTCCACATCCCATCCTTTTCCAAAAAATCCAAGTTTTAAGAAACTTAGCCATTCAGATCCCAGGTGCATATCTTAAGTGCTATTTTATTAATTTTACATATATCACCATAGGTGACAACATTCCAATTAATGTTGCCTTGGTGTTCTTCTGTTAAGGCTTCACTAACTTTTTCTAAAAATAGACTGGGTAATCCTGAGATAAATTTCTCCTTCCAAAAAGGAGAACAACAGTCTTCTCTTTCTAAGACTCTGCATAAAAACATATCTTTATACCATCTAAAATCTTGCATTTTAGGACATCTAAGTTTCATTAAAAGCATTTTGTTGCTTTCTTATTTTGTGTCCCTTGATCCCACGAAGTGTCTGTATATTGCTGGATTAGGGCATCTACCCATCTACCCCATTGGATTCTTCTGTTGTTTCTGATGAGTTTGGTTTAACTATGATTTTGGTACTATATTTTATGTAATCTCTGTCTTCAGGTTTGAGGTATCTGTTCCACCATCCTTCTAATTGTCAGTAAAACCCTGAATTAGAACTTTAAGGATGCTAGCTTTCGAAGTCTCGATGGCTCTTAGGGCTCATGCGGCCATATTCATCTCTAATAGGAGATTCCAGATTTCTCTTTCGGACATGCCATTTAGGTTTCATTCATAAACTGCTCTACCACTATAGGCTTCTCTTCTAAAATTTTTTCTTTCCTCAAATTGAATGTCTGGTGGAGTAGGTATGGGGTAATAGTCTTTCTGTGTTTTGTAATATGTTTGTCCTTCATACTTTATTCTATTTATTTAATTTTTTGGTTCTTGGGATGATATCATATTTAATCTTATTCCTTTAAGTTTGTTTGTTAATTGTTCTATAATTCTATCTTCCTTGCTTTTAACTCTTTTTCCCAACTGTTATCTGTTTGGAAAAGAGGTTTCTGCATTTTTACTTTCTTATTAATTTTTGAATTCTTGGCCTTTTGTTCAAGGGTTTTTTCTATTTTATTTAATTATCTTGATATCGTATGTAAAGCTTGGTTGCCATAGTTGTTCTGCTGTGCTATTTTCCTGATTTCATTACTAGTAACTGGACAACTTTCATTATCTGATTTAATGTTTTTAAATGGAGAGGCAATAACTATTTGATTTCTGTAGTTGATCAGGCATTCATCTAAGGGAATGTGTTCTGAATTAATCTCCTTATTTTCTGTAGTCTTCCAAATTATTCCTAAGGATCTAAAAGGGTACTTGTCTGTGATTCTCTTATATTTACATGCTTCTTCAAGCCATGTAAAATAGGGCATTTCTAATTTTTGTTTGTTCATGAAATCATAGTATTCTTGTTTTAGATCTTCTCTTTCCTTTGGACTAGTTTCTTTCCAAACCAATCAACTTTTTCTTTGTTATGTTTTGCTCTAAAATCTTTTCTAATGTTTTCTTTGTTAATTTCAAATTTTCTTTTAACTGTGTTTAACTGCTTTGGTGTTTCATCTATCATCTAAGAATAGGTAGGTTAGTAGTTTGCTTCTTCATAATATAGACTTGGGATATTCGACTCTAGGTCAACTCCTTTAAGTCTTAAGTTTTTTACACTGGTCTCTTCTATTTCAGTACTAGGTCTTCTCATACTGTATGATCTTCTAAAGTTATATCTAACATTTCCTTTGTCATCTTGGGTAATTTCATTAATTGTTCTTCTTTCTTTAACTGACCTCCTAGGAGTATATATTTTTTCTAAGGTCTAGTTATCTTTGATTTCTACTTCTTCCCAATTACACATTTGGGGTACTATTGATTGATGTTTTTTGTCTATTGCTAAGAATAAGGTTTTTCCTTTTGGTGTTTTCCTTATTCCCTTAGCATTGACTCTAGTCGTCATCATTTTATAAACTATTCTGTAGATGATACTGAGAGGAGTATATCCTGGCTCTATGTTTTCGTATCCTTTTGCTTTTATGTCTATAACTAAGGAGTCTTTAATAGCTCCATCTATTTCTGAACTTAAGTTGGGATAGTTTTCAAAGTAGATGAGTCCCCAACTGACATTAGTGCTAATAACACTAAGGATTGCATCTTTTGCTTCATTAAAGCGATTATCTTTTAATGCTATAAATATGGGTTTATCCATCCCTAATTTGTGGTTTGAAATTATGGCAACTTGGACGGCTGCTATATGTATGTATTTGTATTTGGTATTAGTATTAAAAGACTGTATATCTTCGTTTCTGAAAAGTCTAATACTGGTTTGGCTACTATTTAATTTAATGGATAGACTATGTTCTGCAGTTTTGACTCTGTATTCTTCTAAGAAATCAAAGCTTCCTTTCTTATATATTTGATTATATTTGATCATTGGAATTTTCTTATTTGTTATATCAATTTCTGTTTCTGATATGATTTAATCAATTCATTAATGGTTTCTTCTGAATAAAAGTTTTGGTCTTGAGATTCATCAGTTTCTAAACTTTTTACCTCAATTAGTTTTCAGACCTTAGCTAATTTCTTAATTATTGTTTCCATTGCTTTTTAGGGTTAACGATGGGTCTACAGCTGGGAACACTGCCGGTCTTACCTCACCAACGGCCTTACGTTTACCAACGGCTTTACGTTTACCAACGGTCTCACGTTTACCATCGTCTCCTAAAACCTGATGGATAATTAAGAAGCCCGCTAACTAAGGTTCTTAAACTAATTGGGATCTAAAGTTTTGAAACTAATGCTTCTCAAGGACTTAACTTTTATCAGAAAGAGCTATTAATGTTGATTATGGATTATGTGTTTCTTAAGCCACAAAAGTTCTCGTTCGGCCGTAGCTCATTACTCCCATGGGTCATAAGTGTACTTGCGTACACTCGCTCAGAAGGCAAGATACTTTGGGGTTTAAAGATCATGTATTCATGATGTGTGCATGGTGATCTAACTTGGTGTGTGTGTGGTGATCTAATCATGGCTCTGATACCATTTGGGTGCAGAATGAAGTGCATATAAAAAGCAGATAAAAATTCTATTGAAAGCACAGAGTGCAATGAACAGTAAAATGAACAGTAAATATGAATAGTAAGTTTTTTGAAAAGCTGAGAGCTTTTATAAGAGACTGATAGGTTTACAAAAGCTTTCCATGAAATAAGTTGCTGCAACACTAGTAATTAAACTTTTACAAAAGCTTACATTTGATTACAGTCTAGAAATCTAGTCTGACTGTAGGCTGGTTCCTTCTTCAAGGTAGGCTAAGTCTCCATGGTAACTGAGGTATATGAGAGTCTGGGTGATTATGTCCATGAGTTCTTCGAAGAGGGAATGGAGTTCTAGGTTCTGTTGGTACTGGTGATCTATGAAGTACATGAGATCTAAGACTTCTGTGGTAAGGCTCAGGTGAGAGTCTAGGTCCATAGCTGAGAGGTTATGGATTTGTTTTACAGTCTGCTGGGAATTACTCTGATATCAAGCTGGTTGTCTTCAAGGTAGAAGACGGTCTTGGTGACAAGGGTTATGGTTTCTTGAAAGAGATACTGGAGTTCTGGGTATGCTAGGTACTGTTGGTCTATGAGGTTCATGAGGTTTATGAGGTTTAGAGTAAGGTTATGGATGGTGGCTGGATTCAAGGTTGAAGTTGGTTATGGCTGAGAGTGGAGTGGCTAAGGGTGTGAGTGTAGATGGTTTGGTGGTAGGTGAGAGGGCGGATGCATGACCTGAGGAATGAGGAGGAGGTTCCCTCCTTTTATAGCTGAGGGAAGGCTATTATGGTCAATTGTTGTGGAGCAATAATGGAGATGCATAGTTCCAGAAGGATAATAATTGTACTGAAGGATAATTATTGGGGGACAAGAAGGACGATGATTTGATGGAGTGGGACCAGGAAGGACAATGATGAGGAAGAGAATGGGTACAATTATTGGTGGAGTGGGACCCTTAAGGACAATAATTAAAAAGTGTAGCCGGGAATCGCACCGAATGGTACAGTGATTTGGGACGGTTGGCGAGCACTGCAGCACATGTATGGCTGCATTTGTGACCTTTTTCAGGACAGTGCTCTCAAAGATCAAAAAGGTCTGTTAGGGTTCCTGGAGCTTCACATGCTGTGGCTGTGGAAGTCTGAGTGATTGTTGAGCTGGAGATTCTATTTGTCTGTGCTTGACGTATTGGTAGGTTGCCACTGATCGGCCAGGCTGGATGAGTTAGCTGGCAGGCTGGGCTGCATGAACTGGATTGCCTCTATGGTCGGCAGGCTGGTCTAGATAAGGCCTATCTGGAAGGGCCTGTTGTCTTCCTTATGACGATTACATAATGTCATAATCTTCATAAGAGTCTTGTGCAAACTGCATTGTTGCTGGGTCTGGCTGTGATGAGCCAATGTCTTCTTCGTTGTCTGAGTCTCCTAGCTGAGATGAGACCTTTCTGGTATAGAGCACTGTTACGGGAAGTAACTCAAGAGCAGCCACACATGTGCTGCAGTGCTCAAAGGACGCAAAGCCAGCTATCCTAAATCCAAATGTTCTGCCCCAAACCCAAAACCAATACCAGATTTCAATCCATTTTGAAGTCCGCAGAAGCTAGCTGTCCCCAAGGACAGACAAGATTGAAACCAGCTATCCCCAAGGATAGATTCTTTTCCGGATTTCAAACAAAATAAAGTCTGCACAAGCCAGCCAGCCAGCCAGCCAGCTGTCCCCAAGGACAGACTTTATCAAAGCAAGCCAGCCAGTTGTCCCCAAGGACGATTCCTCTTCGGACTTCATCAGCTCTCAAGTTCGCTAGACTCCATTATAAAACGGATAGCCCTCAGCCTGTGAGAGGCATCTGCACCCATCCGCCATCCACACTTCATCTTCAACCCTCAGCCTCCACTCATAAAAGCCTCCACCCATGACCACTCATAGCCACTTAACCTCCACTTAAAAAAGCCTCCACTCACCACCTTAATGCTCCATCCCCTAATGCCTCATCCACCACCCATCCACTACCTTTCCCCTCATATAAATAACCTTCTCCCCTCATAACTCCACACGCCCGAGAACCTCCTCTCTTATACCCTCTTCATACCCTCTTCATCTATGAACCTAACCTCATCTGAACCTAACCTCATCCTCTATGGCCACCCTCCATCATCCTTAATCCTCCATCATCCCTAACCTTTCATCATCCGAGTCTACCTTCATCCAAAAACACCTTTACCAGACCAGTCTTCCATTCTCAAACTTAGAAATTAGTCATTCAGATCCCAGGCCTCAAAAGTGGTATCAGAGCCATGTTTGGCTAATTTCTTTTCTTGTCATTCTTAGTCAAAGCTGACTCCGGCTACCCAGTCAAGGCCAACTTGGGCCAACCTCATGTAATCTCAGTTGTAAGCTTTCAAGCTTTTAGTTGTAAGTTTCTCTAGACTTAAGAAATCCAGTACCAGTTGTACATTTCTGTGCAAGTTTTAACCTTGTTTTCATCAGTATTTCAGTTGCTTTATTTTATGTTTATGTGCAAAAATTTCTTTTCCGAGGGAGAAGGGCATGGCAGTCTAGCCTCTCCTTTTTATTTTATGCAAGTATTGTAGTTGCCTTTTAATTTCAGTATGTCTCTTAAATCAGAAGCATCACGCCTCCTAAGCGGACATATGCAAATATGTCTATGACCCATAAGAATAATGAGCCCTTGGCCGGACGTGAGCTTCCAGATCTTAAAAAAAAACTATTTTTACAATAGTTGTTTTACAGTTTTTAAATTATGCTATTTAATTTTTGCACAAAAGCACATCACCAGCTCTTAGCATAAAAGATTGTGGTTATAATAACCAGTTAAAGTAAATCTTGACTTCACCCTTTCGGTAGAAGGACAGGGTGTTAGGAAACATAGTTCCCTAGCCTTTAACACATTAAGTAGAAAAACTTTAGTTAAGCGGGCCTCTTAGTTATCCACCAGGTTCTTAGGACATGATGATTGGGAGACCGAGGTTGTTGGTAAGCGTAAGACTGGTAGAAAGGAGCGTAAGACCAGCAGTGTTCCCAGCAGTGTTCCTAACACATCATCAACCCTTAGAAAGCAGTGGAACAAATAATTAAGAGATTAACTAAGGCTTAGAAGCTTAATTTGTTAAAAATGCTAGAGAACTATGAATTCCAAACATCCAAGCTCAAACCAAAAGAAATTACAAACTAATGGAAGGAATGATTAAAAGATTAACCAAGTTCCAAAACTTAACCTATTAGAAAAACTAGAAAACTATAAGTCCAGGGACCAAGACCAATTTCAGAACGAAACAATAAATATGATGACTCAATCAGCTTCTAGAATTCAAGCAAACCAGATCAATAATAAACTACCAAAGGTTGAGTATAAGCAAATCTACAAGATAGGAACCCTTGATCTCTTAGAAGATTATAGGATTAAGACAGCAGAACATAGTCTTCCCGTTACACTAGAAAATGGTCAGACCAGCATTAGACTTTTCAGGGATGAAGATCTCAAGTCTATTGACACCAAGTACGGGTACGTTCATATCGCAGCCATCCAAGTAGGTATTATTCCAAACCATAGATTAGGATTAGACAAACCAATCTTCATTGCCTTAAAAGATGGAAGGTTCCGAGAAGCGAAAGACGCAACACTTAGTATTATCAGCACCAATGCCCATTGGGGACCAATCTATTTTGAAAATTATCTAGACCTTAGTACATGAATTGACAGATCCATCAAAAACCTCTTAATTATAGATATTAAGGCCTCAGGCTATGAAAATATAGATCCAGAATTTGAATCGCTCAACATAGTTTATAGGATTTTCTATAAGCTAATGACAACCAGAATCAATGTTAAAGGGATAAAAAGAACTCCAATAGGACAGACGTTATTCTTAGCAACAGATGAAAGACATCATTCAATGACACCCCAGATGTATAAATGGAACGAAGTTGAAATTAAGAATAACTGGACTCTGGAACAAGTTCAACCCCCTAGAAAATCAGTAACTAGAAATCAAGCAATCAATGAGATCAATCAAGATGATGAAGGAAATGTAACATACACTTTCAAAAGACCATATAGCCTTAGAACGACTAGAGCAGGACCCGGAGAAACTAGCAATACCAGCATCAGAAACTTAAAACTCAAGGGTGTAGACCTAGAACCCAACATCCCAAACCTATACTTTGAAAATAACTACTCTTCAACTTATTCCCAGATGAGAAATGAAATACCTAACCAACTGAACATGATTTCAAAAAAATATGAAATAGACAAAGATCAGATTAAGGCATATTTCCTGTCATATAAGAACAAAGATAATGTCAAATGGCTCTTCGAAGCTATAAATACAGAAGAAAGAGAGACCCTTAAGCAAGAGTATTATAATTATATGAACGAATTAGAACTAGAAATTCCTTACTTTGTATGGCTTAAGGTAGCATGCAAAAATAAGGAAATCAAAGATAAGTACTTAACATGGCTCAGAGCTAAGGAAACCAACAACCAACACTCTGCCAAGTCATTGGGAGTGATTTGGAAAACTACAGACAATAGAGAAATTAATTAGGACACATCCCATTAGAAGAGTGCCAGATTCAATATAAAAGCCAGATCTTAGTAGCCTCTCCATTTAAGCATCTAAAACCGGAGCAAGAACAAGTAGCCACCACCAGTGAACTCAAAAAATAATCCAACAAAATAATTACAGCAATCAACTCCTACATACCATGTCAGAATAGCTAGATAGGATAGAAAAAAATGTTACCAAAGAAGTCGAAGGCTCCAAAGTAATCCAAGAGATAAAAATGCAGAAACCCATTTTAGAAATAGACAAAAGTTGGACAACAGGCTTTAGAACCAAAGAAGATAAGATTGTAGACCAACTGACAAACAGACTCAGGGGAATAAGGCTAGGCATGATCTCAACTCAGAACCAACTTAACAAATCAAAACAGAAGGACAAAACATATTACAGAACACAAAAGGACTATTATCCTAGACCAACACCCCCAGACATCCAATTTGAGGAAAGAAAAAACTTCAATAGGGAAATCTACTATGGCGATGGAATATACGAATGGAATATAGACGGAAAATCTGAATGAGAAGTTTGGAATCTCTTGAGAGAAATGACCATGACCGCAGGGGCCCTAAGAGCAAACAAAACCTCAGAGGAAAATAATGTAAAAATCTTAATACAAGGTTTTACCAAAATGTTAGAAGGATGGTGGAGCAGATATCTTACACATGAAGACAGAGACAACATACTAAATAGTAGAAAAATTCTAGTAAAACCAAACTCTTCGAAAATTACAGAAGAATCAAATGCAATAGAAACATTGATCCATGCCATCTACAGGCATTTCATAGGGTCAAGAGACTGCAAACAAGAAAGTAACAAAATGCTTTTAATGAAGCTCAAATGTTCCAAAATGCAAGACTTCAGATGGTACAAAGATACCTTCCTTTGTAGGGTACTAGAAAGAGAAGACTGCAATTCTCCCTTCTGGAAAGAAAAGTTTATCTCGGGATTCCTAGATTTTTCTCAGAAAAGGTAAACGAAGCATTAATAGAAGAATGTGGAGGTAATATCATATGGGGAAAAGTTACCTATGGAGATATTAGCAATATCATTCAACGAACCGCTCTAAAGACATGTACATAAATACAACTCCAGTCTAAATTAAAGAAAGAAGAAGAGACTACAAGGAAAGAACTAGGAGGCTTCTGTAAATAATATGGATATGAAGTCCTAACTCCACCTTCAAAAAAGGAACAGAAAGCCAATAGAAAGACCATATACCCCAAAACCTATAAATCTTGGTCAATAGACAAAATGAATACCCACGATGGGAAAAAAGGAAACTAAGCAAACAGAAACCTAGAAAGCCTCCCATATGGAATTAAGAAAAAGAGAATCGAAACCAAAACAAGAAGATGTTCCAATATGTTTTGGTTGTGGAAGAAAAGGATACTACAAGAGGAACTGTGGAATATCCCCGATTCAGGAGCTAGACATCCCAGATGAACAAAAGGAAGATATAGTAAAGATTATGATCTCAAATGATAAAGATAACTATTCTTCTTCTGAAGAAGAAAATACTTCAGAAGAACAAATCCATCTGATTGAAGCAAATGAAAATAGTTCCTCAAAAACAGAAAAATCATCCTCATCTTACTCAGAAGGAGTAAATCTATGCGGATGCATGGAAAAACTCAAAATTAATATGATGAGAAGTGAAGATTTTCTCTTTGATCTAGTAGAAGAAATAGATGACCCAAAATTAAGGAAAAAATGTATAGAGAAACTTAAAGACAAATTTCATTCCCGCCCTAAAAAAAGAATTCTCAGTCTTCCAGAGATCATTAAGAAAAAGAATAAGAAGAAAAAATAAAATCAGACCCAATCTATCAGCTTAACCAAAAATTGAACAGGTAAAACAAAATATCAGAATACTTCGGTCACGAATAGAAGAATTAGAGAAAACAAACAAGGAGAAAGAAATACAAACAGACAAGGGAAAAGGAATACTTCAAGAAACAATGAAAGAAAACGACTACATAAACGAAATATCAATAAAACCTCTTAGATGGTATATCAGCATTACCCTTAACATCAAAAATGAAATCAAGACACTTTGCGCCCTAGTTGACTCAGGAGCATATATAAATTGTGTCCAGAAGGAATTTTCCCTGAGATTTTTGGAGAAGAAACCACAGAAAAGATACTTGCAGCAGATAGTGAGAACCTCCAGGTAGAATATAAATATCCAGAAACTTATGTCTGCCAGGATGACATATAGCTTAAAACCCCCTTCCTCGTCGTCAGAAATGTTCAATCAACTGTAGTAAGAATGCCATTCTTAACACTATTCCACAAAATAGAAATTGACAAAAATGACATAACTGCCCAGATTTCAGACAAACAAATTTACTTTAGGTTTTTATAAAACCCTGTTTTTATAAAACCCTTAGTAAGCAAGCCTGCCTTATCAAACAGATTTTTCAAAAGACCTTTGGAAAAGTTTTCAGCACATAATTTCTAAAAGCTACTCAGCATCTTAGCCTATTCTCAGCCCAATACTATTCCAAACCCAGTCCACATACGTGGAAGCCAAACCTTTTGCTTTCTAGCCCAACAGTTCACAATCACAGACCTCTCGGCCTGTTTTAACCCAACATTAGCCCAGAACTCAGATCCAGCCTATAACTGTGAAAAACCAAGCCCAAAGACTCTAGTCCAAAAGCCTCAGCCTCACCAGCACTATTCCCAGCAGCACTATTATTGCACATGTCATGCATGTGACCCCAGCAACACTATTATTGCACAAGTCACGCATGTGACCCTCAGCCTCATCAGCACTATTCTCATCAGCGCTATTGTCACGCATGTGACCCTTCGACTACCGTCAAAGTCTCTCATATAACTCTCCAGCTTTATCAGGTCACCCATGTGACTCTTCAGCTTTATCAGGTCACCGATGTGACTCTCCGACCCTACTCTCCAGCTTTATCAGGTCACCATGTGACCCTTCGGCCCTACCATAGTACGTTTCTCAGACTTATCCTCCAGACAGCAGTCCACACATATGAAGCTACAACATTGACAACCAATCAGAATACGACAACCCACATATGAGGGACCAGCCACAACAGCTTACAGCAGTGACAACCAATCAGAATACAACAACCCACATACGAGGGACCTTTCTGATATTAGAGCACTGTTATGGGAAGTAACTCAAAAGCAGCCGCACATGTGCTGTAGTGCTCAAAGGATGGCAAAGCCAGCTGTCCTAAATCCAAATGTCCTGCCCCAAACCCAAAACCAATACCGGATTTCAACCCATTTGAAGTCGTAGAAGCCAGCTGTCCCCAAGGACAGACAAGATTGAAACCAGCTGTCCCCAAGGACAGATTCTTTTCAGATTTCAAATAAAATAAAGTCCGCACAAGCCAACCAGCCAGCCAGCTTCCCCAAGGACAAACTTTATCAAAGCAAGCCAGCCAGCTGTCCCCAAGGACAGATTCCTCTCTGGACTTCATTAACTCTCAAGTCCGCTAGACTCCATTATAAAATGAATAGCCCTCAGCTTGTGAGAGGCATCCGCCCCATCCGCCATCCACACTTCATCTTCAACCCTCAGCCTCCACTCATAAAAGCCTCCACCCATGACACTCATAGCCACTTAACCTCCACTTACAAAAGCCTCCACTCACCACCTTAATGCTCCATCCACTATCCATCCACTAACCCTAATGCCTCATCCACCACTCATCCACTATCTATTCACTACCTTTTCCCTCATATAAATAACCTTCTCCCCTCATAACTCCACACACCCGAGAACCTCCTCTCTTATACCCTCTTCATACCCTCTTCATCTATGAACCTAACCCCATCTGAACCTAACCTCATCCTCCATGGCCACCCTCTCATCATCCTTAATCCTCCACATCCCTAATCTTTCATCATCCGAGTCTACCTTCATCCAAAAACACCTTCACCACACCAGACTTCCATTCTCAAACTTAGAAATTAGTCATTCAGATCTCAGGCCTTAGAAGTGGTATCAGAGCCATGTTTGGCTAATATCTTTTGTTGTCATTCTCAGTCAAAGCCGACTTCGGCTACCCAGTCAAGGCCAACTTGGGCCAACCTCATGTAATCTCAGTTGTAAGCTTTCAAACTTTTAGTTGTAAGTTTCTCCAGACTTAAGAAATCCAGTACTAGTTGTACATTTCTGTGCAAGTTTTAACCTTATTTTCATCAATATTTCAGTTGCTTTATTTTATGTTTATGTGCAAAAATTTCTTTTCGGGGGAGAAGGGCATGGCAGTCTAGCCTCTCCTTTTTATTTTATGCAAGCATTGCAGTTGCCTTTTAATTTCAGCATGTCTCTTAAATCAGAAGCATCACGCCTCCTGAGCGGACATATGCAAATATGTCTATGACCCATGGGAACAATGAGCCCTTGGCCGGACGTGAGCTTTCAGATCTAAGAAGAAAACTATTTTTACAATAGTTGTTTTACAGTTTTAAATTATGCTATTTAATTTTTGCACAAAAGCACAGCACCAACTCTTAGCATAAAAGATTGTGGTTATAAAAACCAGTTAAAGTAAACCTTGACTTCACCTTTTTGGTAGAGGGACAGGGTGTTAGGAAACATAGTTCCTAGCCTTTAACACATTAAGTGGAAAGACTTTAGTTAAGCGGCCTCTTAGTTATCCACCAGGTTCTTAGGACATGATGATCGGAAGACCGAGGTCGTTGTAAGCGTAAGACTGGCAGAAAGGAGCATAAGACTAGCAGTGTTCCCGGCAGTGTTCCTGACTCATCATCAACCCTTAGAAAGCAGTGGAACAAATAATTAAGTGATTAACTAAGGTTTAGAAGCTTAATTTGTTAAAAAGGCTAGAGAACTATGAATCCAAACACCCAAACTCAAACCAAAAAGCAATCACAAACTAATGGAAGGAATGATTAAAAGATTAACCAAGTCCCGAAAACTTAATCTATTAGAAAAATTAGAAAATTATGAGGCCAAAGACCAAGACCAATTTCAGAATGAAACAATAAATATGATGACCCAGTCAGCCTCTAGAATTCAAGCAAACCTGATTAATAATAAATTACCAAAGGTTGAGTACAAGCAAATCAACAAAATAGGCACCTTTGATCTCTCAGAAGACTATAGGATTAAGACAACAGAATATAGTCTTCCCGTTACATTAGAAAATGGTCAGACGAGTATTAGACTTTTTAGGGATGAAGATCTCAAGTCTATTGACACCAAGTACGGATACCTTCATATTGCAGCCATCCATGTAGGTATTATCCCAAACCATAGATTAGGATTAGCCAAACCAATCTTCATTGCCTTAAAAGATGGAAGGTTACGAGAAGCGAAAGATGCAGCACTTAGCATTATCAGCACCAATGCCCATTGGGGGCCGATCTATTTTGAAAATTATCCAGACCTTAGTAAAGGAATTGACAGATCCATCAAAAACCTCTTAATTATAGATATTAAGGCCTCAGGCTATGAAAATATAGATCTAGAATTTGAACCACTCAGCATAGTTTATAGAATTGTCTATAAGCTAACGACAACAAGAATCAATGTTAAAGGGATAAAAAGAACTCCAATGGGAAGACGTTATTCTTAGCAACAGACGAAAGACATCATTCAATGACACCCCAGATGTATAAATGGAACGATGTTGAAATTAAGAATAACTGGACTCTGGAACAAGTTCAACCCCCTAGAAAATCAGTAACTAGAAATCAAGCAATCAATGAGATCAATCAAGATGATGAAGGAAATGTAACATACACTTTTAGAAGATCCTATTGCATTAGAACGACTAGAGCAGGACCCGAGAAACTAGCAATACCTGCACTAGAAACTTAAAACTCAAGGGTGTAGACCTAGAACCCAACATCCCAAACCTATTATGAAAATGACTACTCTCCAACTTACTCCCAGATGAGAGATGAAATACCTAACCAACTGAACATGATTTAAAAAAATATGAAATAGACAAAGATCATTAAGGCAGATTTCCTGTCAGATAAGAACAAAGATAATGTCAAATGGCTCTTTGAAACCATAAACACAGAAGAAAGAGAGACCCTTAAACAAGAGTATTATAGTTGTATGAACGAGTTAAGACTAGAAATTCCTTACTTTGTATGGCTTAAGGTAGCATGCAAAAATAAGGAAATCAAAGATAAGTACTTAACATGGCTCAGAGCTAAGGAAACCAACAACCAACACTCTCTAAGTTATTAGGGGTGATTTGGAGAACTACAGACAATAGAGAAATTAATTCAGGACACATCCCATTAGAAGAGTGCCAAATTCAATATAAAAGCCAGATCTTAGTAGCCTCTCCATTTAAGCATCTAAAATCAGAGCAAGAACAAGTAGCCACCACCAGTGAACTCAGAAAAATAATCCAACAAAATAATTACAGCAATCAACTCCTACATACCATGTCAGAATAGCTAGATAGGATAGAAAAAAAATGTTACCAAGGAAGTCGAAGGCTCCAAAGTAATCCAAGAGATAAAAATGCAGAAACCCATTTTAGAAATAGACAATAGTTGGACAACAGGCTTTAGAACCAGAGAAGATAAGATTGTAGACTAACTAACAAACAGACTCAGGGGAATAAGGCTAGGCATGATCTCAACTCAGAACCAACTTAACAAAATCAAAACAGAAGGACAAACATATTACAGAACACAAAAGGACTATTATCCTAGACCAACACTCCCAGACATCCAATTTGAGGAAAGAAAAAACTTCAATAGGGAAATCTACTATGGCGATGGAATATACGAATGGAATATAGACGAAAAATCTGAACAAGAAGTTTGGAAACTCTTGATAGAAATGACCATGGCCGCAGGGGCCCTAAGAAAAAACAAAACCTCAGAGGAAAATAATGTAAAAATCTTAATACAAGGTTTTACCAGAATGTTAGAAGGATGGTGGAGCAGATATCTTACTCATGAAGACAGGGACAATATACTAAACAGTAGAAAAATTCTAGTAAAACCAAACTCTTCGGAAATTACAGAAGAATCAAATGTAATAGAAACATTGATCCATGCCATCTACATGCATTTTATAGGATCAAGAGACCGCAAACAAGAAAGTAACAAAATGCTTTTAATGAAGCTCAAATGTTCCAAAATGCAAGACTTCAGATAATACAAAGATACCTTCCTTTGTAGGGTACTAGAAAGAGAAGACTGCAATTCTCCCTTCTGGAAAGAAAAGTTTATCTCAGGATTACCTAAACATTTCTCAGAAAAGGTAAATGAAGCATTAATAGAAGAATGTGGAGGTAATATTATATGGGAAAAAGTTACATATGGAGATTAGTAATATCATTCAACGAACCGCTCTAAAGACATGTACATAAATAAAACTTCAATTTAAATTAAAGAAAGAAGATGAGACTATAAGAAAAGAACTAGGAGGCTTCTGTAAACAATATGGATATGAAGTCCTAACTCCACATTCAAAAAAGAAACAGAGAGCCAATAGAAAGACCATATACCCCAAAACCTATAAATCTCAGTTCAATAAACAAAATGAGTACCCCCATTGGGAAAGAAGGAAACTAAGCAAGCAGAAACCTAGGAAACCTCCAGTATGGAATATAGGAAAAAGAGAATCCAAATCAAAACAAGAAGATGTTCCAATATGTTTTGGTTGTAGAAGAAAAGGACACTACAAGAGAAACTATGGAATATCCCAGATTCAGGAGCTAGACATCCTAGACAAACAAAAGGAAGAAATAGTAAAAATTACGATCTCGAATAACGAAGATAACCATTCCTCTGAAGAAGAAGAAAATAATTCAGAAGAACAAATCCAACTAATTGAAGAAAATGAAAATAGTTCCTCAGAAACAAAAAAATATCCTCATCTTACTTAGAAGGAGTAAATTATGCGGATGCATGGAAAAACTCAAAATTAATATGATGAGAAGTGAAGATTTTCTCTTTGATCTAGTAGAAGAAATAGATGATCCAGGGTTACGAAGAAAATGTATAGAGAAACTTAAAGATGAATTTCAGCCCCGCCCTAATAAAAAAAGAATTCTTAGTCATCCAGAGATCATTAAAGAAAAAGAACAAGAAGAAAAAATAAAATCAGACCCAATCTATCGGCTTAACCAAGAAATTGAATAGATAAATAAAATATCAGAATACTTTGGTCACGAATAGAAGAATTAGAGAAAATAGATAGGGAAAAGGAATACTTCAAGAAAAACGGAAGAAAACGACTACATAAACAAAATTTCAATAAAACCTCTTAGATGGTATATCAGCATTACCCTTAAGATCAAAAATGAAATCAAGACACTTTGCGCCCTAGTTGACTCAGGAGCAGATATAAATTGTGTCCCAGAAGAATTTTCCCTAAGATTTTTGGAGAAGAAACCACAGAAAAGATACTTGCAGCAGACAGTGAGAACCTCCAGGTAGAATATAAATACCCGGAAACGTATATCTGCCAGAATGACATACAACTTAAAACCCCCTTCCTCGTCGTCAGAAATGTTCAATCAACTATAGTAGGAATGCCGTTCTTAGCACTATTCCACAAAATAGAAATTGACAAAAACAATATAACTGCCCAGATTTCAGACAAACAAATTTATTTTAGGTTTTTATAAAACTCTGTTTTCATAAAACCCTTAGTAAGCAAGCCTACCTTATCAAACCGATTTTTACAAAAGATTTTGAAAAAGTTTTTAGCACATATTTCTAAAAGCTACTCAGCATCTTAATCTATCCTCAGCCCAATACTATCCCAAATCCGGTCCACATACGTGGAAACTAAACCTTTTGCTTTCTAGCCCAATAGTTCACAATCACAGTTGAACAGACCTCTCAGCCTATTTTAACCCAACGTTAACCCAGAACTCAGATCCAGCCCACGACTATGAAAAACCAAGCCCAAAAGCTCCAGCCTCATCAATACTATTCTCAGCAGCACTATTTACGCATGTGACCCTCTAACTACCGTCAAAGTCACCCATGTGACTCTTCGGCCCTACTCTCCAGCTTTATCAGATCACCCATGTAACTCTCCGGCCCAGTCTCCCATGTGGCTCTTCAGCTTTTCCAAGTCACACATGTGACTCTCCAGCTTTTTTAAAGTCACCCATATGACTCCTCGGCCCTACCATGGCATGCTCCTCAGACTTATCCTCCAGCTTAGCAGTTACAACCAACCGGATGTTGACACCTCAGCAATTCACAATGATGCTATATCTCAGCCAGCCACAACAGCTTACAGTAGTGACATCCAATCAGAATACAACAACCCACATATGAGGGACCTTTCTGATATTAGAGCACTGTTACAGGAAGTAACTCAAGAGCAGCCGCACATGTGCTGCAGTGCTCAAAGGACGGCAAAGCCAGCTGTCCTAAATCCAGATGTCCTACCCCAAACCCAAAACCAATACCAGATTTCAACCCATTTGAAGTCTACAGAAGCTAGCTGTCCCCAAGGACAGACAAGATTGAAACAAGTTGTCCCCAAGGACAGATTCTTTTCCAGATTTCAAACAAAATAAAGTCCGCACAAGCCAGCCAGCCAGCCAGCTATCCCCAAGGACAAACTTTATCAAAGCAAGCCAGCCAGCTGTCCCTAAGGACAGACTTTATCAAAGCAAGCCAGCCAGCTGTCCCCAAGGACAGATTCCTCTTCGGACTTCATCAGCTCTCAAGTCTGCCAGACTCCATTATAAAACGGATAGCCCTCAGCCTATGGGAGGCATCCGCACCCATCAGCCATCCACACTTCATCCTCAACCTTTAGCCTCCACCCATAACCTCTCATGGTCAGTTAACCTCCACTCACAAAAGCCTCCACCCATGACCACTCATAATCACCTAACCTCCACTTACAAAAGCTTCCACTCATCCACTACCCTAATGGCTCATCCACTATCTCATCCACCACCTTTCCCTCTCCTAAAAATATCCCTCTCTTCAAATAACCTCGGACATCCTTCCATTCACCCGAAAAACCCTAAGCCTCCTTCCTCTCTCTCCCTCTTCATCCATGAATCTAACCTCACCAACCATGGCCACCCACTATTCATCCTCAGCCCTCCATCACCCGAGCATCTACCTTCATCCCTAAACACCTTCATCAGACCAGACTTCCATTCTCAAACTTAGAAATTAGTCATTCAGATCCCAGGCCTTAGAAATGGTATTAGAGCCATGTTTGGCTAATTTCTTGTCATTTTCTTGTCATTCTCAGCCAGAGCCAACTTTGACTACCTAGTCAAGGCCAACTTGGGCCAACCTCATGTAATCTCAGTTGTAAGCTTTCAAGCTTTTAGTTGTAAGTTTCTCCAGACTTAAGAAATCCAATACTAGTTGTACATTTCTGTGCAAGTTTTAAACTTGTTTTCATCAGTATTTCAGTTACTTTGTTTTATGTTTATGTGCAAAAATTTTCTTTTCCGAGGGAGAAGAGCTTGGTAGTCTCTCCTTTTTATTTTATGCAAGTCTTACGGTTGCTTTTCAGTAATTTTATTTTTAGTATGCCTTTCTTAAATTAGAAGCATCACGCCTCCTGAGCGGACATATGCAAATATGTGTATGACCCATGGGAATAATGAGCCCTTGGCCGGACGTGAGCTTCCAGATCTAAGAAGAAAACTATTTTTACAGTAGTTGTTTTACAGTATTTAAATTATGCTATTTAATTTTTGCACAAAACCATAGCACCAGCCCTTAGTATAAAGATTATAGTTATAAAAATCAGATAGAGTAAAACTTGACTTTACTCACTTGGTAGAGAGATAGGATGTTAGGAAATATAGTTCCCTAGCCTTTAACACATTAAGAAGAAAACTTTAGTTAAGTGGGCCTCTTAGTTATCCACCAGGTTTTTAGGACATGATGATCGGGAGACCAAAGTCGTTGGTAAGCGTAAGACTGGCAGAAAGGAGCGTAAGACCAACAGTGTTCCCGGCAGTGTTCCTGACACATCATCAACCCTTAGAAAGCAGTGAAAAAATAATTAAGAGATTAACTAAGGTTTAGAAGCTTAATTTGTTAAAAAGGCTAGAGAACTATGAATTCCAAACACCCAAGCTCAAACCAAAATAAATTACAAACTAATGAAAGGAATGATTAAAAGATTAACCAAGTCATGAAAACTTAACCTATTAGAAAAACTAGAAAACTATGAGTCCAAGGACCAAGACCAATTTCAGAACGAAACAATAAATATGATGACTCAGTCAGCTTCTAGAATTCAAGCAAACCTGATCAATAATAAACTACCAAAGGTTGAGTATAAGCAAATATACAAGATAGGAACCTTTGATCTCTCAGAAGATTATAGGATTAAGACAGCAGAACATAGTCTTCCCGTTACACTAGAAAATGGTCAGACCAGCATTAGACTTTTCAGGGATAAAGATCTCAAGTCTATTGACACCAAGTACGGGTACGTTCATATCGCAACCATCCAAGTAGGTATTATTCCAAATCATAGATTAGGATTAGACAAACCAATCTTCATTGCCTTAAAAGATGGAAGGTTTCGAGAAGCGAAAGACGCAACACTTAGTATTATCAGCACCAATGCCCATTGGGGACCGATCTATTTTGAAACTTATCCAAACCTTAGTACAGGAATTGACAGATCCATCAAAAACCTCTTAATTATAGATATTAAGGCCTCAGGCTATGAAAATATAGATCCAAAATTTGAACCGCTCAGCATAGTTTATAGGATTGTCTATAAGCTAATGACAACCAGAATCAATGTTAAAGGGATAAAAAGAACTCCAATAGGACAGATGTTATTCTTAGCAATAGATGAAAGGCATCATTCAATGACACCCCAGATGTATAAATGGAACGATGTTGAAATTAAGAATAACTGGACTCTGGAACAAGTTCAACCCCCTAGAAAATCAGTAACTAGAAATCAAGCAATCAATGAGATCAATCAAGATGATGAAGGAAATGTAACATACACTTTCAGAAGACCCTATAGCCTTAGAACGACTAGAGCAGGACCCGGAGAAACTAGCAATACCAGCACCAGAAACTTAAAACTCAAGGGTGTAGACCTAGAACCCAACATCCCAAACCTATCCTATAAAAATGACTACTCTCCAACTTATTCCCAGATGAGAGATGAAATACCTAACCAACTGAACATGATTTAAAAAAAAATGAAATAGACAAAGATCAGATTAAGGCTGATTTCCTGTTAGATAAGAACAAAGATAATGTCAAATGGCTCTTCGAAGCTATAAATACAGAAGAAAGAGAGACCCTTAAACAAGAGTATTATATTTATATGAACAAATTAGAACTAGAAATTCCTTACTTTGTATGGTTTAAGGTAGCATGCAAAAATAAGAAAATCAAAGATAAGTACTTAACATGGCTCAGAGCTAAGGAAACCAACAACCAACACTCTGCCAAGTTATTAGGGGTGATTTGGAGAACTACAGACAATAGAGAAATTAATTCAGGACACATCCCATTAGAAGAGTGCCAAATTTAATATAAAAGCCAAATCTTAGTAGCCTCTCCATTTAAGCATCTAAAACTAGAGCAAGAACAAGTAGCCACCACCAGTGAACTCAGAAAAATAATCCAATAAAATAATTACAGCAATCAACTGCTACATACCATGTCAGAATAGCTAGATAGGATAGAAAAAATGTTACCAAGGAAGTCGAAGGCTCCAAAGTAATCCAAGAGATAAAATGCAGAAACCCATTTTAGAAATAGACAATAGTTGGACAACAGGATTTAGAACCAGAGAAGATAAGATTGTAGACCAACGACAAATAGACTCAAGGGAATAAGGCTAGGCATGATCTCAACTCAGAACCAACTTAACAAAATCAAAACAAAAGGACAAACATATTGCAGAATACAAAAGGACTATTATCCTAGACCAACACCCCCAGACATCCAATTTGAGGAAAGAAAAACTTCAATAGGGAAATCTACTATGGCGATGGAATATAGGAATGGAATATAGACGAAAAATCTGAACGAGAAGTTTGGAATCTCTTGAGAGAAATGACCATGGCCGCAGGGGTCCTAAGAGCAAACAAAACCTTAGAGGAAAATAATGTAAAAATCTTAATACAAGGTTTTACCGGAATGTTAGAAGGATGGTGGAGCAGATATCTTACACATGAAGATAGAGACAACATACTAAATAGTAGAAAAATTCTAGTAAAACCAAACTCTTCAAAAATTACAGAAGAATCAAATGCAATAGAAACATTGATCCATGCCATCACAGGCATTTCATAGGGTCAAGAGACCGCAAACAAGAAAGTAACAAAATCCTTTTAATGAAGCTCAAATGTTCCAAAATGCAAGACTGTACAAAGATATCTTCCTTTGTAGGGTACTAGAAAGAGAAGACTGCAATTCTCCCTTCTGGAAAGAAAAGTTTATCTCGGGATTACCTAGATTTTTCTCAGAAAAGATAAACGAAGCATTAATAGAATAATGTGGAGGTAATATCATATGGGGAAAAGTTACCTATGGAGATATTAGTAATATCATTCAACGAACTGCTCTAAAGACATGTACAGAAATACAACTCCAGTCTAAATTAAAGAAAGAAGAAGAGACTACAAGAAAAGAACTAGGAGGCTTCTGTAAACAATATGGATATGAAGTCCTAACTCCACCTTCAAAAAAGGAATAGAAAGACAATAGAAAGACCATATACCCCAAAACCTATAAATATCGGTTCAATAGACAAAATGAATACCCACGATAGGAAAAAAGGAAACTAAGCAAACAAAACCTAGAAATCCTCCCATATGGAATAAAGAAAAAAGAGAATCAAAACCAAAACAAGAAGATGTTCCAATATATTTTGGTTGTGGAAGAAAAGGACACTACAAGAGGAACTGTGGAATATCCCAGATTCAGGAGCTAGACATCCCAGATGAACAAAAGGAAGATATAGTAAAGATTATGATCTCAAATGATAAAGATAACTATTCTTCTTCTGAAGAAGAAAATACTTCAGAAGAACAAATCCATCTGATTGAAGCAAATGAAAATAGTTCCTCAGAAATAGAAAAATCATCCTCATCTTACTCAGAAGGAGTAAATCTATGCGGATGCATGGAAAAACTCAAAATTAATATGATGAGAAGTGAAGATTTTCTCTTTGATCTAGTAGAAGAGATAGATGACCCAAGATTAAGGAAAAATGTATAGAGAAACTTAAAGACGAATTTCAGCCCCCCCTAAAAAAAGAATTCTCAGTCTTCTATAGATCATAAAGGAAAAAGAACAAGAAGAAAAAATAAAATCAGACCCAATCTATCGGCTTAACCAGGAAATTGAACAGATAAAACAAAATATCAGAATATTTCGGTCATGAATAGAAGAATTAGAAAAAACCGACAAGGAGAAAGAAATACAAATAGACAAGGCAAAAGGAATACTTCAAGAAACAATGAAAGAAAACGAATACATAAACAAAATATCAATAAAACCTCTTAGATGGTATATCAGCATTACCCTTAACATCAAAAATGAAATCAAGACACTTTGCGCCCTAGTTGACTCAGGAGCAGATATAAATTATGTCCCAGAAGGAATTTTCCCTAAGATTTTTGGAGAAGAAACCACAAAAAAGATACTTGCAGCAGACAGTGAGAACGTCCAGGTAGAATATAAATACCCGGAAACTTATGTCTGCCAGGATGACATACAGCTTAAAACCCCCTTCATCGCCGTCAGAAATGTTCAATCAACTGTAGTAGGAATGCCATTCTTAACACTATTCCACAAAATAGAAATTGACAAAAACGACATAACTGCCCAGATTTCAGACAAACAAATTTACTTTAGGTTTTAATAAACCCTGTTTTTATAAAACCCTTAGTAAGAAAGCCTGCCATATCAAACGGATTTTTTAAAAGACCTTTGGAAAAGTTTTCAGCACATAATTTCTAAAAGCTACTCAGCATCTTAGCCTATTCTCAGCCCAATACTATTCCAAACCCAGTCCACATACGTGGAAGCCAAACATTTTGCTTTCTAGCCCAACAGTTCACAATCATAGACCTCTCGACCTGTTTTAACCCAACATTAGCCCAGAACTCAGATCCAGCATATAACTGTGAAAAACCAAGCCCAAAGACTCTAGTCCAAAAGCCTCAGCCTCACCAGCACTATTCCCAGTAGCACTATTGTTGCACATGTCACGCATGTGACCCCAGTAACATTATTATCGTATAAGTCACACATGTGACCCCCAGCCTCATCAGCACTATTTTCATCAGCGCTATTGTCACGCATGTGACCCTTCGACCTCCGTCAAAGTCTCCCATATGACTCTCCAGCTTTATCAGGTCACCCATGTGACTCTCCAGCTTTATCAGGTCAACGATGTGACTCTCCGGCCCTACTCTCCAGCTTTATCAGGTCACCCATGTGACTCTTCGGTCCTACTATAGTACGCTTCTCAGACTTATCCTCCAGACAGCAGTCCACACATGTGAAGCTACAGCATTGACAACCAATCATAATACGACAACCCACATATGAGGGACCAGCCACAATAGCTTACAGCAGTGACAACCAATCAGAATACAACAACCCACATATGAGGGAACTTTCTGGTATTAGAGCACTGTTACGGGAAGTAACTCAAGAGCAGCCGCACATGTGCTGCAGTGCTCAAAGGACAGCAAAGCCAGCTATCCTAAATCCAGATGTCCTGCCCCAAACCCAAAACAATACTGGATTTCAACTCATTTGAAGTCTGCAGAAGCCAGCTGTCCCCAAGGATAGACAAGATTGAAACCAGCTGTCCCCAAGGACATATTCTTTTTCGGATTTCAAACAAAATCAAGTCTGCACAAGCCAGCCAGCCAGTCAGCTGTCCCCAAGGACAGACTTTATCAAAGCAAGCCAGCCAGCTGTCCCCAAGGATAGATTCCTCTCCGGACTTCATCAGCTCTCAAGTCCGCCAGACTCCATTATAAAACGAATAGCCCTCAGCTTGTGAGAGGCATCCGCACCCATCCGCCATCCACACTTCATCTTCAACCCTCAGCTTCCACTCATAAAAGCCTCCACCTATGACCACTCATATCCACTTAAACTTCACTTACAAAAGCCTCCACTCACCACCTTAATTCTCCATCCACTATCCATCCACTAACCCTAATGCCTCATCCACCACCCATCCACTATCTCATCTACTACCTTTCCCCTCATATAAATAACCTTCTCCCCTCATAACTCCACACACCCGAGAACCTCCTCTCTAATACCCTCTTCATACATGAACCTAACCTCATATGAACCTAACCTCATCCTCCATGGCCACCCTCTCATCATCCTTAATCCTCCATCATCCCTAACCTTTCATCATCCGAGTCTACCTTCATCCAAAAATACCTTTACCAAACCAGTCTTCCATTCTCAAACTTAGAAATTAGTCATTCAGATCCCCGGCCTCAGAAATGGTATCAGAGCCATGTTTGGCTAATTTCTTATCATTTTCTTGTCATTCTCAGCTAGAACCAACTTCGGCTACCCTGTCAAGGCCAACTTGAGCCAACCTCATGTAATCTCAGTTGTAAGCTTTCAAGCTTTTAGTTGTAAGTTTCTTCAGACTTAAGAAATCCAGTACCAGTTGTACATTTCTGTGCATGTTTTAAACTTGTTTTCATCAGTATTTCAGTTACATTGTTTTATGTTCCATTCTCAAAAACACCTTTACGAGACCAGTATCTGAGGCCTTGGTTCATTCATTAGTATTTCAGTTACTTTGTTTTATGTTCCATTCTCAAAAACACCTTTACCAGACCAGTATCAGAGCCATGTTTGGCTAATTTCTTTTCTTGTCATTCTCAGTCAAAGCCGACTCCGGCTACCCATCAAGGCCAACTTGGGCCAACCTCATGTAATCTCAGTTGTAAGCTTTCAAGCTTTTAGTTGTAAGTTTCTCCAGACTTAAGAAATTCAGTACCAGTTGTACATTTCTGTGCAAGTTTTAACCTTGTTTTCATCAGTATTTCGGTTGCTTTATTTTATGTTTATGTGCAAAAATTTCTTTTCCGAGGGAGAAGGGCATGGCAATCTAGCCTCTCCTTTTTATTTTATGCAAGCATTGCAGTTGTCTTTTAATTTCAGTATGTCTCTTAAATCAGAAGCATCACGCCTCCTGAGCGGACATATGCAAATATGTCTATGACCCATGGGAATAATGAGCCCTTGGTCGGACGTGAGCTTCCAGATCTAAGAAGAAAACTATTTTTATAAAAGTTGTTTTACAGTTTTTAAATTATGCTATTTAATTTTTGCACAAAAGCACAGCACCAGCTCTTAGCATAAAAGATTGTGGTTATAAAAACCAGTTAAAGTAAACCTTGACTTCACCTTTTTGGTAGAGGGACGGGGTGTTAGAAACATAGTTCTTTAGCCTTTAACACATTAAGTGGAAAGACTTTAGTTAAGCGGGCCTCTTAGTTATCCACCAGGTTCTTAGGACATGATGATCGGGAGATCGAGGTCATTGGTATGCATAAGACTGACAGAAAGGAGCGAAAGACCAGCAGTGTTCCCGGCAGTGTTTCTGACTCATCATCAACCCTTAGAAAGTAGTGGAATAAATAATTAAGTGATTAACTAAGGTTTAGAAGCTTAATTTGTTAAAAAGGCTAGAGAACTATAAATCCCAAACACCCAAACTCAAACCAAAAGAAATCACAAACTAATGGAAGGAATGATTAAAAGATTAACCAAGTCCCAAAAACTTAATCTATTAGAAAAATTAGAAAATTATGAGGCCAAAGACCAAGACCAATTTTAGAATGAAACAATAAATATGATGACCCAGTCAGGCTCTAGAATTCAAGCAAACCTGATCAATAATAAATTACCAAAGGTTGAGTACAATCAAATCTATAAAATAGGAACCTTTGATCTCTCAGAAGACTATAGGATTAAGACAACAGAACATAGTCTTCCCGTTACATTAGAAAATGGTCAGACCAGTATTAGACTTTTTAGGGATGAAGATCTCAAGTCTATTGACACCAAGTACAGATACGTTCATATTGCAGCCATCCAAGTAAGTATTATCCCAAACCATAGATTAGGATTAGACAAACCATCTTCATTTCCTTAAAAGATGGAAGGTTCCGAGAAGCGAAAGATGCAGCACTTAGCATTATTAGCACCAATGCCCATTGGGGGCCGATCTATTTTGAAAATTATCCAGACCTTAGTACAGGAATTGACAGATCCATCAAAAAACTCTTAATTATAGATATTAAGGCCTCAGGCTATGAAAATATAGATCCAGAATTTGAACCACTCAGCATAGTTTATAGGATTGTCTATAAGCTAATGACAACCAGAATCAATGTTAAAGGGATAAAAAGAACTCCAATGGGATAGACGTTATTCTTAGCAACAGACAAATGACATCATTCAATGACACCTCAGATGTATAAATGGAACGAAGTTGAAATTAAGAATAACTAGACTTTGGAACAAGTTCAACCCCCTAGAAAATCAGTAACTAGAAATCAAGCAATCAATGAGATCAATCAAGATGATGAAGGAAATGTAACATACACTTTCAGAAGATCCTATAGCCTTAGAACGACTAGAGCAGGACCCGGAGAAACTAGCAATGCAAGCACCAGAAACTTAAAACTCAAGGGTGTAGACCTAGAACCCAACATCCCAAACCTATATTATGAAAATGACTACTCTCCAACTTACTCCCAGATGAGAGATGAAATACCTAACCAACTGAACATGATTTCAAAAAAATATGAAATAGACAAACATCAGATTAAGGCAGATTTTCTATCAGATAAGAACAAAGATAATGTCAAATGGCTCTTTGAAACCATAAACACAGAAGAAAGAGAGACCCTTAAACAAGAGTATTATAGATGTATGAACAAGTTAAGACTAGAAATTCCTTACTTTGTATGGCTTAAGGTAGCGTGCAAAAATAAGGAAATCAAAGATAAGTACTTAACATGGCTCAGAGCTAAGGAAACCAACAACCAACACTCTGCCAAGTCATTGGGAGTGATTTGGAAAACTACAGACAATAGAGAAATTAATTCAGGACAATTCCCATTAGAAGAGTGCCAATTCAATATAAAAAATCAGATCTTAGTAGCCTCTCCATTTAAGCATCTAAAACCGAAGCAAGAACAAGTAGCCACCACTAGTGAACTCAGAAAAAAAATTCAACAAAATAATTACAGCAATCAACTCCTACATCCATGTCAAAACAGCTAGATAGAATAGAAAAAATGTTACCAAGGAAGTCGAAGGCTCCAAAGTAATCCAAGAGATAAAAATGCAGAAACCCATTTTAGAAATAGACAATAGTTGGACTACAGGCTTTAGAACCAGATAAGATAAGATTGTAGACCAACAATAAACAGACTCAAGGGAATAAGGCTAGACATGATCTCAACTCAGAACCAACTTAACAAAATCAAAACAGAAGGACAAACATATTACAGAACACAAAAGGACTATTATCCTAGACCAACACCCCCAGACATCCAATTTGAGAAAAGGAAAAACTTCAATAGGGAAATCTACTATGGCGATGGAATATACGAATGGAATATAGACAGAAAATCTGAACGAGAAGTTTGGAATCTCTTGAGGGAAATGACCATGGCCGCAGGGGCCCTAAGAGCAAACAAAACCTCAGAGGAAAATAATGTAAAAATCTTAATACAAGGTTTTACCGTAATGTTAGAATGATGGTGGAGCAGATATCTTACTCATGAATACAGAGACAATATACTAAATAGTAGAAAAATTCTAGTAAAACCAAACTCTTCGAAAATTACAGAAGAATCAAATGCAATAGAAACATTGATCCATGCCATCTACAGGCATTTTATAGGGTCAAGAGACCACAAACAAGAAAGTAACAAAATGCTTTTAATGAAGCTCAAATGTTTAAAATGCAAGACTTCAGATGGTACAAAGATACCTTCCTTTTAGGGTACTAGAAAGAGAAGACTGCAATTCTCCCTTCTGGAAAGAAAAGTTTATCTCAGGATTACCTAAACATTTCTCAGAAAAGGTAAACGAAGCATTAATAGAAGAATGTGGAGGTAATATTATATGGAAAAAGTTACCTATGGAGATATTAGTAATATCATTCAACGAACGCTCTAAAGACATGTACAAAATAAAACTTCAGTCTAAATTAAAGAAAGAAGAAGAGACTACAAGAAAAGAACTAGGAGGCTTCTGTAAACAATATGGATATGAAGTCCTAACTCCACCTTCAAAAAAGAAACAGAGAGCCAATAGAAAGACCATATACCCCAAAACCTATAAATCTCAGTTCAATAAACAAAATGAGTACCCCCGTTGGGAAAGAAGGAAACTAAGCAAGCAGAAACCTAGGAAACCTCCCGTATGGAATACAGGAAAAAGAGAATCCAATCAAAAACAAGAAGATATTCCAATATGTTTTGGTTGTGGAAGAAAAGGACACTACAAGAGAAACTGTGGAATATCCCAGATTCAGGAGCTAGACATCCCAGACAAACAAAAGGAAGAATAGTAAAAATTATGATCTCGAATAACAAAGATAACCATTCCTCTAAAGAAAAAGAAAATACTTCAAAGAACAAATCCAACTAATTGAAGAAAATGAAAATAGTTCCTCAGAAACAAAAAATCATCCACATCTTACTTAGAAGGAGTAAATCTATGCGGATGCATGGAAAAACTCAAAATTAATATGATGAGAAGTGAGATTTTCTCTTTGATCTAGTAGAAAAAATAGATGATCCAGGGTTACAAGAAAATGTATAGAGAAACTTAAAAATGAATTTCAGCCCGCCCTAATAAAAAAGAATTCCAGTCTTCCAGAGATCATTAAAGAAAAAAAACAAGAAGAAAAAATAAAATCAGACCCAATCTATGGCTTAACCAAGAAATTGAAATGATAAAACAAAATATCAGAATACTTCGGTCATGAATAGAAGAATTAGAGAAAACAGACAGGGAAAAAGAAATACAAACAGACAAGGGAAAAGGAATACTTCAAGAAACAATGGAAGAAAACGACTACATAAATGAAATTTCAATAAAACCTCTTAGATGGTATATCAATATTACCCTTAAGATCAAAAATGAAATCAAGACACTTTGCGCCCTAGTTGACTCAGGAGCAGATATAAATTATGTCCCAGAAGGAATTTTCCCTGAGATTTTTGGAGAAGAAACCACAGAAAAGATACTTGCAGCAGACAGTGAGAACTTCCAGGTAGAATATAAATACCCGAAAACGTATGTATGCCAGAATGACATACAGCTTAAAACCCCCTTTCTCGTCATCAGAAATGTTCAATCAACTGTAGTAGGAATGCCGTTCTTAGCACTATTCCACAAAACAAAATTGACAAAAACGACATAACTGCCCATATTTCAGACAAACAAATTTACTTCAGGTTTTTATAAAACTCTGTTTTCATAAAACCCTTAGTAAGCAAGCCTACCTTATCAAACGGGTTTTTACAAAAGATTTTGAAAAAGTTTTCAGCACATAATTTCTAAAAGCTACTCAGCATCTTAACCTATCCTCAGCCCAATACTATCCCAAATCCGGTCCAGATACATGGAAACTAAACCATTTGCTTTCTAGCCCAATAGTTCACAATCACAGTTGAACAGACCTCTCAGCATATTTTAACCCAACATTAACCCAGAACTCAGATCCAGCCCACAACTGTGAAAAACCAAGCCCAAAAGCTCCAGCCTCATCAATACTATTCTCAGCAGCACTATTGTCATGCATGTGACCCTATGAGTACCGTCAAAGTCACCCATGTGACTCTCTGGACCTACTCTCCAGCTTTATCAGGTCACCCATGTGACTCTCCGGCCCAGTCTCCCATGTGGCTCTTCAGCTTTTCCAAGTCACCCATGTGACTCTCCAGCTTTTTCAAAGTCACCCATGTGACTCCTCGGCCCTACCATGGCACGCTCCTCAGACTTATCCTCCAGCTTAGCAGTTACAACCAACCGGATGTTGACACCTCAGCAATTCACAATGATAGCTATATCTCAGCCAGTCACAATAGCTTATAGCAGTGACAACCAATCAGAATACAACAACCTACATATGAGGGACCTTTCTGGTATTAGAGCACTGTTACGGGAAGTAAATCAAGAGCAACCGCACATGTGCTGTAGTGCTCAAAGGATGGCAAAGCCAGCTGTCCTAAATCCAGATGTCCTGCCCCAAACCCAAAACCAATACCGATTTCAACCCATTTGAAGTCCACAGAAGCCAGCTGTCCCCAAGGACAGACAAGATTGAAACCAGCTGTACCCAACGACAGATTCTTTTCCAAATTTCAAACAAAATAAAGTCTGCACAAGCCAGCCAGCCAGCCAGCTGTCCCCAAGGATAGACTTTATCAAAGCAAGCCAGCCAGCTGTCCCCAAGGACAGATTCCTCTCTGGACTTCATCAGCTCTCAAGTCTTCCAGACTCCATTATAAAACGGATAGCCCTCAGCCTGTGGAGGCATCCGCACCCATCAGCCATCCACACTTCATCTTCAACCTTTAGCCTCCACCCATAACCTCTCATGGCCACTTAACCTCCACTCACAAAAGCCTCCACCCATGACCACTCGTAACCACCTAACCTTCACTTACAAAAGCTTCCACTCACCACCTTAATGCTTGATCCACTACATCCACCATCCCTCCACTACCCTAATGGCTCATCCACTATCTTATCCACTACCTTTCCCTCTCCTATAAATATCTCTCTCTTCACATAACCTCACACATCCTTCCATTCACCCGAAAACCTCTAATCCTCCTTCCTCTCTCTCCCTCTTCATCTATGAACCTAAATCTGAACCCAACCTCATCCTCCATGGCCACCCTGTCATCATTCTTAATCCTCCATTATCCCTAACCTTCAGGCTAGTTTGCAGTTCTCAAATGGTAAGTTTCTCCAGACTTAAGAAATCCAGTACCAGTTGTACATTTCTGTGCAAGTTTTAACCTTGTTTTCATCAGTATTTTAGTTTCTTTATTTTATGTTTATGTGCAAAAAATTCTTTTCCGAGGGAGAAGGGCATGGCAGTCTAGCCTCTCCTTTTTATTTTATGCAAGCATTGCAGTTGCCTTTTAATTTTAGTATGTCTGTTAAATCAGAAGCATCACGCCTCCTGAGCAGACATATGCAAATATGTCTATGACCCATGGAATAATGAGCCCTTGGCCGGACGTGAGCTTCCAGATCTAAGAAGAAAACTATTTTTACAATAGTTGTTTTACAGTTTTTAAATTATGCTATTTAATTTTTGCACAAAAGCACAGCACCAGCTCTTAGCATAAAAGATTGTGATTATAATAACCAGTTAAAGTAAACCTTGACTTCACCCTTTCGGTAGAAGGATAGGGTGTTAGGAAACATAGTTCCCTAGCCTTTAACACATTAAGTGGAAAAACCTTAGTTAAGCGGGCCTCTTAGTTATCCACCAGGTTCTTAGGATATGATGATCGGGAGACCGAGGTCGTTGGTAAGCGTAAGACTAGCAGAAAGGAGCGTAAGACCAGCAGTGTTTCCGGTAGTATTCCTGACTCATCATCAACCCTTAGAAAGCAGTGGAACAAATAATTAAGAGATTAACTAAGGTTTAGAAGCTTAACTATTAAAAAGGTTAGAGAACTATGAATCCTAAACACCCGAACCCAAACCAAAAGAAGCCATAAACATGCTAGCATACGAAAGACAAGAAGGATATCCCGACAAATTAAAGACAATTCCAGAATATGAATAAACAAAGAGAAAATTAAGAAAGATTTCCTATCAGATAAGAACAAAGATAAAGTCAAATGGCTCCTTGAAACCATAAACACAGAAGAAAGAGAGACCCTTAAACAAGAGTATTATAATTGTATGAACAAATTAAAACTAGAAATTCCTTACTTTGTATGGCTTAAGGTAGCATGCAAAAATGAAGAAATCAAAAATAAGTACTTGACATGGCTAGAAATGCAAGACCAACGCCCTTTCAAATCATTAGGAGTAATCAATTCAGAACATATCTCTCTTAGAAGAAGAAAAAACCATCATAAGGATCAGACCCTAAAATATCCTCAATCAGGAGATAGACGTCAAACCAAGAAAAACCCGACAGTAACAATAAAGAAACAGTCCAACAAAATGAAACAGGGACTCTAAGACCAATCAGACAAGAAGAAAACCCCAAAGTAAGACTAGTTAAACAACCTAAACTAGAAAACGAACAAATAAGACAAGAAATCAAAAAAGTACAGTTAGAAATATAAAATCTAAAAAAACTAAATAAGGAAAAAGAAAATCCTTAGAAGAAGGACCAGCAGAAAATAAACAAGAAACTCATTTAAAAGAGACTACGATAGTCGAAAGACAAAAATGGCACGTTAAGGTGAATCTAGTAACCAAAAACGAGATTAGAGAAACCTATGCTTTAGTAGACTCGGGAGCAGACATGAATTGTATTCCAGAGGAATTATTTCCTAGAAAATACTATGAAGAAACCATGGAAAGTCTCTATACGGCTAACAGTAAAAGTCTTAAGGTAAAATAAAAAATTCCGGATGTACATGTCTGTCAAGACAACACTGCTTTAAAACAACCTTCATCGTAGTCAAGGATATTCAGACAGTAATTCTAGGAACACCATTCTTAACGCTTCTCTACAAGATGGAGATTAACGAAGAAGGCATAACCACTTCTGTCTTAGAAAACCCAATTACCTTCAAATCCACAAACCCTGTAGAATTTAAAAGAATCAACCAACTAGAAAATTCCAATATCCAAAGGATACAATCCTTAAAAGATAGAAAGCAATGACTTAAAGAAGAAATAAGAATAAACATGATCGAAGAACAGTTGCACTCAGAATCATGGAAAAATAGAATAAAAGAAATTCAAGAAAAACTAGAAAAAGAACTATGCAGTCAAGACCCTATGGCCTTCTGGAATAGGAAAAAACACCATGTTAGCTTACCCTATATTAAAGACTTCAAAGAAACTAGGATCCCAACAAAGGCAAGACCAATCCAGATGAATTTAGAACTATTAGAATACTATAAAAAAGAAATAGCAGAACTCCTTGATAAAAGCTCATTAGGCCTAGTAAATCCCCATGGTCTTGTTCAGCTTTTTACGTCCAGAAAGCCTCTAAATTAGAAAGAGGAACCCCCAGACTAGTTATAAACTACAAGCCCTTAAATAAAGTGCTAGAATGGATTAGATATCCGATACCCAATAAAAAAGATTGTTATCCAGACTATACAAGGCAAAGATATTTTTCAAATTTGACATGAAATCAGGATTCTGGCAGATACAAATTACTGAAGCAGATAGATACAAAACAGCATTCACTGTACCATTTGACATTACGAATGGAATGTAATGCCTTTTGGTTTAAAAAATGCCCCTAGCGAATTTCAAAACATGATGAATGAAATTTTTAATCAGTTTACCCAGTTCATAATAGTCTATATAGACGTCCTTATCTTTTCAGAAGATTTAGAAAAACATGTTAAACACATTAGACTCTTTCACAATTTAGCAAAATAAAATGGGCTAGCAATCTCGGCACCCAAGATCAAAATCTTCCAGACCAGAGTCAGATTTCTAGGGCACTATATTTATCAAGGAACTATCAAACCCATAGAAAGGTCAATAGAATTTGCAGATAAATTTCCAGATGAAATCAAAGAAAAAACTCAATTACAAAGATTTTAGGATGTCTTAATTATGTTGCAGATTTTATTCCAAATATCAGGATCATTCTAGAACCCTTGTACACCCAGCTTAGAAAAAAGAAAAAAGGATGGACAGAAGAACATACCCAATTAGTTAAAAAAGTAAAAACTATGGTCAAAAACCTTCCCTGTCTAGAGTTACTAGACCCTACAGCCTTAGTCATAGTAGAAACAGATGCCTCAGAGATAGGATTTGGAGGAATCCTTAAGCAAAAAACCCATAAAAAAGAAGCATTGGTTAGATATCACTCAGGGATATGGACTAATGCACAAACAAATTACAACATAGTAAAAAAGGAAGTTTTGTCGATCGTCCTATGCATTCAAAATTCCAAGAGGATTTATACTTTAAAAAATTTCTTCTCAGAATTGATTGCAAACCAGCTAAAGAAGTTTTAGAAAAAGACATTGAAAATCTTGTTTCAAAACAAATTTTTGCTAGATGGCAAGCCATTTTATCAGTATTGATTTCGATAGAATTTTTAAAAAGCACAGAAAATAGTTTACCAGATTTTCTGACCCATGAATTCCTTACAAGAGCATGATGTCAGACATACCTAGAACTAAAGCATCATATGCAAAACCTTTAGTTCCGATCCCTCTCAGTAACCCATATTTAGTATTGACTCCACTCAGAACTTTCCTCCCTCTTAGACCTCAATACTCAGCCTTAGTCTCACCTTCTCAAACCTATTCCCAAGCAGCTCAAAAGCGGTCTCCTCCTAGTCCCAGTACTACTACAGAGCAAACCAGGTCTAGTCCCTCCAAGTCGCCCATGTTCAACCCATATTATAGTAAGAATTTCTTCCTTACTATTAAACTCTTAGAACCAGACAAAATAGGAGACAATCAAGTCCCAAAGCTGTCTAGAATTTTCCCTTCAATCTATGGGAAAATCATGCAATACCACTTACCCGAAGGATTTCAGAACCCGCTTAAAACCCAAGAATATTACGAATTTATTCTAGTTGACACAGACTCAGCTGAAGTAACCCATACATCAGAACAAAACTCAGAGGTAGTCGCATATTCAAAATGCAAGATTAAGAAGTTTATGACTAAACAAGAATGGGGAAACCCATACCAGCCCAGAACCTTTTCTCAAAAATTCCAGCCTTCTCAATACAACTATTTTGACTACCAAGAAGCCTGGTATAAGGCCTTTTATCTTAAGCCCACGGACCATAGTTGGTTCCTCAACTTCAGCCCAAAATTTGATAAAAGAATTCCAAGTTGGACCCATGATTGGTGGATCTACTTTGGGATAACAAAAGAAATAATTCCAGAACAAGCATTATCAGCATGGGTTTATTTCCATGATCAACTCAAAACAGCCCATTATGGAAACAAGCCTATTATGTTCACAGTTGAATTCCAAGTCCCATGGATTTTAGGATGGGATTTTGCTATCAGCAGATCCCTTGATCAACAGTATCCGCTTATCCTAGAAAGACGATTTAGGATAAAGTGGTGGAAAAACTTTCAACCCGGAGAAAGGTTATCACTAAGTAACATTAGCCGATGGCTAATTACTTTGATAGCCCCAGACAATTCACAAAGACAGAAAAAACTACCGCTTCTCTTTCTTCGAAAAAAACTCCTAGCAAGAAAGATTTAAAGAAAAAACTATTAGAAGAATTATCACAACTAGGAGACTCTGATGAGGAGGAAGATATCAGCTAATCTTAGCCCAAGCTAGCAGGCCAACTATATCTACAAGACACCCAGGATCCATACGAGGACTACGACATAATGTAGCCCAAACCATACATCTTCATCCATATCCAGCACATAACTATGAAAACTAAGCCCAAAGACTCTAGTCCCCAGCCTCACCAGTGCTATTCCCAGTAGCACTATTATCGCACATGTCACGCATGTGACCCCAGCAGCACTATTGTCGCACAAGTCACGCATGTGACCCCTAGCCTCATCAGCACTATTGTCATGCATGTGACCCTTCGACTATCGTCAAAGCCTCCCATATGACTATCCAGCTTTATCAGGTCACCCATGTGACTCTCCAGCTTTATCAGGTCACCGATGTGACTCTCCGGCCCTACTCTCCAGCCTTATCAGGTCACCCATGTGACTCTTCGGCCCTACCATAGCATGCTTCTCAAACTTATCCTCCAGTCAGCAGTCCGCACATGTGAAGCTACAGCAGTGACAACCAATCAGAATATGACAACCCACATATGAGGGACTAGCCACAACAGCTTACAGCAGTGACAACCAATCAGAATACAACAACCCACATATGAGGGACCTTTCTGGTATTAGAGCACTGTTACGGGAAGTAACTCAAGAGCAGCCGCACATGTGCTGCAGTGCTCAAAGGACGGCAAAGCCAGCTATCCTAAATCCAGATGTCCTGCCCCAAACCCAAAACCAATATCAGATTTCAACCCATTTTGAAGACCGCAGAAGCCAGCTGTCCCCAAGGACAGACAAGATTGAAATCAGCTGTCCCCAAGGACAGATTCTTTTTCAGATTTCAAACAAAATAAAGTCCGCACAAGCCAGCCAGCCAGCCAGCTGTCCCTAAGGACAGACTTTATCAAAGCAAGCCAGCCAGCTATCGCCAAGGACAGATTCCTCTCCGGACTTCATCAGCTCTCAAGTCCGTCAGACTCCATTATAAAATGGATAGCCCTCAGCCTGTGAGAGGCATCCGCACCCATCAGTCATCCACACTTCATCTTCAACCTTTAGCCTCCACCCATAACCTCTCATGGCCATTTAACCTCCACTCACAAAAGCCTCCACCCATGATCACTCACCACCTAACCTCCACTTACAAAAGCTTCCACTCATCCACTACCCTAATGGCTCATCCACTATCTCATCCACCACCTTTCCCTCTCATAAAAATATCCCTCTCTTCACATAACCTCAGACATCCTTCCATTCACCCGAAAAACCCTAAGCCTCCTTCCTCTCTCTCCCTCTTCATCCATGAATCTAACATCACCAACCATGGCCACCCACTATTCATCCTCAGCCCTCCATCACCCGAGCATCTACCTTCATCCCTAAACACCTTCATCAGACCAGACTTCCATTCTCAAACTTAGAAATTAGTCATTCAGATCCTAGGACTTCCATTCTCAAACTTAGAAATCAGTCATTCAAATCCCAGGCCTCAGAAACCATCTGAATGACTAATTTCTAATTTTGAGAACTGCAAATTGGCCTGAAGGTTAGGGATAATGGAGGATTAAGGATGATGAGAGGGTGGTCATGGAGGATGAGGTTGGGTTTAGATTTAGGTTCATAGATGAAGATGGAGAGAGAGGAAGGAGGCTTAGAGGTTTTCGGGTGAATGGAAGGATGTGTGAGGTTATGTGAAGAGAGATATTTATAGGAGAGGGAAAGGTAGTGGATAAGATAGTGGATGAGCAATTAGGGTAGTGGAGGGATGGTGGATGTAGTGGATCAAGCATTAAGGTGGTGAGTGGAAGCTTTTGTAAGTGAAGGTTAGGTGGTTTTGAGTGGTCATGGGTGGAGGCTTTTATGAGTGGAGGTTAAGTGGCCATGAGAGGTTATGGGTGAAGGCTAAAGGTTGAAGATGAAGTATGGATGGCTGATGGGTGCGGATGCTTCCCACAGGCTGAGGGCTATCCGTTTTATAATGGAGTCTGGCGGACTTGAGAGCTGATGAAGTCCGGAGAGGAATTTGCCCTTGGGGACAGCTGGCTGGCTTGCTTTGATAAAGTTGTCCTTGGGGACAGCTGGCTGGCTGGCTGGCTTGTGCAGACTTTATTTTGTTTGAAATCCAGAAAAGAATATGTCCTTGGGGACAGCTGGTTTCAATCTTGTCTGTCCTTGGGGACAGCTGGCTTCTGTGGACTTCAAATGGGTTAAAATCTGTATTGGTTTTGGGTTTGGGGCAGGACATTTGGATTTAGGACAGCTGGCTTTGCCGTCCTTTGAGCACTGCAGCACATGTGCAGCTGCTCTTGAGTTACTTCCCGTAACAGTGCTCTAATACCAGAAAGGTCTCTCATATGTGGGTTGTTGTATTCTAATTGTTGTCACTGCTGTAAGCTATTGTGGCTGGCTGAGATATAGCTGTCATTGTGAATTGCTGAGGTGTCAACATCCGATTGGTTGTAACTGCTAAGCTGGAGGATAAGTCTGAGGAGTCACATGGGTGACTTTGAAAAAGCTGGAGAGTCACATGGGTGACTTGAAAAGCTGAAGAGCCACATGGGAGACTGGGCCGGAGAGTCACATGGGTGACCTGATAAAGCTGGAGAGTAGGACCGGAGAGTCACATGGGTGACTTTGACGGTATTCAGAGGGTCACATGCATGACAATAGTGCTGCTGAGAATAGTATTAATGAGGCTGAAGCTTTTGGGCTTGGTTTTTCATAGTCGTGGGCTGGATCTGAGTTCTGGGTTAATGTTGGTTAAAATAGACTGAGAGGTCTGTTCAACTATGATTATGAACTATTGGGCTAGAAAGCAAAGGTTTAGTTTCACATATGTGGACCGGATTTGGGATAGTATTGGGCTGAGGATAGGTTAAGATGTGAGTAGCTTTTAGAAATTATGTGCTGAAAACTTTTTCAAAATCTTTTGTAAAAACCTGTTTGATAAGGTAGGCTTGCTTACTAAGGGTTTTATGAAAACAGAGTTTTATAAAAACCTGAAGTAAATTTGTTTGTCTGAAATCTGGGCAGTTATGTTTTTGTTAATTTCTATTTTGTGGAATAGTGCTAAGAACGACATTCCTACTACAGTTGATTGAACATTTCTGATGACGAGGAAGGGGGTTTTAAGCTGCATGTCATTCTGGCAGATATATGTTTTCGGGTATTTATATTCTACCTGGAGGTTCTCACTGTCTGCTGCAAGTATCTTTTCTATGGTTTCTTCTCCAAAAATCTTAGGGAAAATTCCTTCTGGGACATAATTTATATCTACTCCTGAGTCAACTAGGGCGCAAAGTGTCTTGATTTCATTTTTGATCTTCAGGGTAATGCTGATATACCATCTAAGAGGTTTTATTGAAATTTTGTTTATGTAGTCGTTTTCTTCCGTTGTTTCTTGAAGTATTCCTTTTCCCTTGTCTGTTTGTATTTCTTTTTCCCTGTCTATTTTCTCTAATTCTTCTATTCGTGACCGAAGTATTCTGATATTTTGTTTTATCTGTTCAATTTCTTGGTTAAGCCAATAGATTGGGTCTGATTTTATTTTTTCTTCTTGTTCTTTTTCTTTAATGATCTCTGGAAGACTGGGAATTCTTTTTTTATTAGGGCGGGGCTGAAATTCATCTTTAAGTTTCTCTATACATTTTCTTCGTAACCCTGGATCATCTATTTCTTCTACTAGATCAAAGAGAAAATCTTCACTTCTCATCATATTAATTTTGAGTTTTTCCATGCATCCGCATAGATTTACTCCTTCTAAGTAAGATAAGGATGATTTTTCTGTTTCTGAGGAACTATTTTCGTTTTCTTCAATTAGTTGGATTTGTTCTTCTGAAGTATTTTCTTCTTCTTCAGAGGAATGGTTATCTTTGTTATTCGAGATCATAATTTTTACTATTTCTTCCTTTTGTTTGTCTGGGATGTCTAGCTCCTGAATCTGGGATATTCCACAGTTTCTCTTGTAGTGTCCTTTTCTTCTACAACCAAAACATATTGGAACATCTTCTTGTTTTGATTTGGATTCTCTTTTTCCTGTATTCCATACGGGAGGTTTCCTAGGTTTCTGCTTGCTTAGTTTCCTTCTTTCCCAACGGGGGTACTCATTTTGTTTATTGAACTGAGATTTATAGGTTTTGGGGTATATGGTCTTTCTATTGGCTCTCTGTTTCTTTTTTGAAGGTGGAGTTAGGACTTCATATCCATATTGTTTACAGAAGCCTCCTAGTTCTTTTCTTGTAGTCTCTTCTTCTTTCTTTAATTTAGACTGAAGTTTTATTTCTGTACATGTCTTTAGAGCAGTTCGTTGAATGATATTACTAATATCTCATAGCTAACTTTTTTCTATATAATATTACCTCCACATTCTTCTATTAATGCTTCATTTACCTTTTCTGAGAAATGTTTAGGTAATCCTGAGATAAACTTTTCTTTTCAGAAGGGAGAATTGCAGTCTTCTCTTTCTAGTACCCTACAAAGGAAGGTATCTTTGTACCATCTGAAGTCTTGCATTTTGGAACATTTGAGCTTCATTAAAAGCATTTTGTTACTTTTTTGTTTGCGGTCTCTTGACCCTATAAAATGCATGTAGATGGCATGGATCAATGTTTCTATTGCATTTGATTATTCTGTAATTTCGAAGAGTTTGGTTTTACTAGAATTTTTCTACTATTTAGTATATTGTCTCTATCTTCATGAGTAAGATATCTGCTCCACCATCCTTCTAACATTAAGGTAAAACCTTGTATTAATATTTTTACATTATTTTTCTCTGAGGTTTTGTTTGCTCTTAGGGCCCCTGTGGCCATGGTCATTTCTCTCAAGAGATTCCAAACTTTTCGTTCAGATTTTTCGTCTATATTCCATTCGTATATTCCATTGCCATAGTAGATTTTCCTATTGAAGTTTTTCCTTTCCTCAAATTGGATGTCTGGGGGTGTTGGTCTAGGATAATAGTCCTTTTATGTTCTGTAATATGTTTGTCCTTCTGTTTTGATTTTGTTAAGTTGGTTCTGAGTTGAGATCATGCCTAGCCTTATTCCCTTGAGTCTGTTTGTCAGTTGGTCTAAAATCTTATCTTCTCTGGTTCTAAAGCCTGTTGTCCAACTATTATCTATTTCTAAAATGGGTTTTTGCATTTTTATCTCTTGGATTACTTTGGAGCCTTCACTTCCTTGGTAACATTTTTTTCTATTCTATCTATTTGTTTTGACATGGCATGTAGAAGTTGATTCCTATAATTATTTTGTTGGATTATTTTTCTGAGTTCACTGGTGGTGGCTACTTGTTCTTGCTCCGGTTTTAGATGCTTAAATGAAGAGGCTACTAAGATCTGATTTTTATATTGAATCTGGCACTCTTCTAATGGGATGTGTCCTGAATTAATTTCTCTATTGTCTGTAGTTTTCCAAATCACTCCCAATGACTTGGTAGAGTGTTGGTTGTTGGTTTCCTTAGCTCTGAGCCGTATTAAGTACTTATCTTTGATTTCCTTATTTTTTTATGCTACCTTAAGCCATACAAAGTAAGGAATTTCTAGCCTTAACTTGTTTATACAACTATAATACTCTTGTTTAAGGGTCTCTCTTTCTTCTGTGTTTATGGTTTCAAAGAGCCATTTGACATTATCTTTATTCTTATCTAATAGGAAATCTGCCTTAATTTGATCTTTGTCTATTTCATATTTTTTTGAAATCATGTTCAGTTGGTTAGGTATTTCATCTCTCATCTAGGAGTAAGTTGGAGAGTAGTCATTTTCATAATATAGGTTTGGGATGTTGGGTTCTAGGTCTACACCCTTGAGTTTTAAGTTTCTGGTGCTGGCATTGCTAGTTTCTTCGGGTCCTGCTCTAGTCGTTCTAAGGCTATAGGATCTTCTGAAAGTGTATGTTACATTTCCTTCATCATCTTGATTGATCTCATTGATTGCTTGATTTCTAGTTACTGATTTTCTAGGGGGTTGAACTTGTTCCAGAGTCCAGTTATTCTTAATTTCAACTTCGTTCCATTTATACATCTGGGGTGTCATTGAATGATGTCTTTCGTCTGTTGCTAAGAATAACGTATGTCCCATTGGAGTTCTTTTTATCCCTTTAACATTGATTCTAGTTGTCATTAGCTTATAGACAATCCTATAAACTATGCTGAGTGGTTCAAATTCTGGATCTATATTTTCATAGCTTGAGGCCTTAATATCTATAATTAAGAGGTTTTTGATGGATCTGTCAATTCCTGTACTAAGGTCTGGATAATTTTCAAAATAGATCGGCCCCCAATGGGCATTGGTGCTAATAATGCTAAGTGCTGCATCTTTCGCTTCTTGGAACCTTCCATCTTTTAAGGCAATGAAGATTGGTTTGTCTAATCCTAATATATGGTTTGGGAAAATACCTACTTGGATGACTGCAATATGAACGTATCCATACTTGGTGTCAATAGACTTGAGATCTTCATCCCTAAAAAGTCTAATACTGGTCTGACCATTTTCTAATGTAACGGGAAGACTATGTTCTGCTGTCTTAATCCTATAGTCTTCTGAGAGATCAAAGGTGCCTATTTTGTAGATTTGCTTGTACTTAACCTTTGGTAATTTATTATTGATCAGGTTTGCTTGAATTCTAGAGGCTGACTGGGTCATCATATTTATTGTTTCGTTCTAAAATTGGTCTTGGTCTTTGGCCTCATAATTTTCTAATTTTTCTAATAGATTAAGTTTTCGGGACTTGGTTAATCTTTTAATCATTCCTTCCATTAGTTTGTGATTTCTTTTTGGTTTGAGTTTGGGTGTTTGGGATTCATAGTTCTCTAGCCTTTTTAACAAATTAAGCTTCTAAACCTTAGTTAATCACTTAATTATTTGTTCCACTACTTTCTAAGGGTTGATGATGAGTCAGAAACACTGTCGAAACACTGCTGGTCTTATGCTCCTTTCTACCAGTCTTACGCTTACCAACGACCTCAGTCTCCCGATCATCATGTCCTAAGAACCTGGTGGATAACTAAGAGGCCCGCTTAACTAAAGTCTTTTCACTTAATGTGTTAAAGGCTAGGGAACTATGTTTTCTAACATCCTGTCTCTCTACCAAAAAGGTGAAGTCAAGGTTTACTTTAACTGGTTTTTATAACCACAATCTTTTATGCTAAGAGCTGATGCTGTGCTTTTGTGCAAAAATTAAATAGCATAATTTAAAACTGTAAAACAACTATTGTAAAAATAGTTTTCTTCTTAGATCTAAAAGCTCACGTCCGGCCAAGGGCTCATTGTTCCCATGGGTCATAGACATATTTGCATATGTCCGCTTAGAAGGCGTGATGCTTCTGATTTAAGAGAGACATACTAAAATTAAAAAGCAACTGCAATACTTGCATAAAATAAAAAGGAGAAATGCTTGCATAAAAAGGAGAGGCTAGTCTGCCATGCCCTTCTCCCCCGAAAAAGAAAATTTTTGCACATAAGCATCTGAAATACTTATGAAAAACAAGTTTAAAACTTGCATATAAATGTACAACTGGTACTGGATTTCTTAAGTCTAGAGAAACTTACAACTAAAAGCTTGAAAGCTTACAACTGAGATTACCTGAGGTTGGCCCAAGTTGGCCTTGACAAGGTAGCCGGAGTCGGCTCAGACAATGGACAGGATGAACATGAATAAGAAATTAGCCAAACTTGGCTCTGATACCATTTTTGAGGCCTGGGATCTGAATGACTAATTTCTAAGTTTGAGAATGCAAGACTAGTCTGGTGAAGGTGTTTTTGGATGAAGGTAGACTCGGATTATGAAAGGTCAAGGATGATGGAGGATTAAGGATGATGAGAGGGTGGCCATGGAGGATGAGGTTAGGTTCATAGATGAAGAGGGTATGAAGAGGGTAAGAGAGGAGGTTCTCGGGTGTGTGAGGTTATGAGGGGAGAAGGTTTATTTATATGAGGGGAAAGGTAGTGGATGAGATAGTGGATGGGTGGTGGATGAGGTATTAGGGTTAGTGGATGGAGCATTAAGGTGGTGAGTGGAGGCTTTTGTAAGTGGAGGTTAAGTGGCTATGGTGGAGGCTTTTAGTGAGTGGAGGTTAGGTAGCCATGGGTGGAGGCTTGGTGGTCATGGTGGTCATGAGTGAAGGCTTGAGGATTAGTGTGGATGGTGGATGGGTGCGGATGCCTCTCACAGGTTGAGGGCTATCCGTTTTATAATGGAGTCTGGCGGACTTGAGAGCTGATGAAGTCTGGAGAGGAATATGTCCTTGGGGACAGCTGGCTAGCTTGCTTTGATAAAGTCTGTCCTTGGGGACAGCTGATCTTTAATCATGTCTATCCTTGGGGACAGCTGGCTGGCTGGCTGGCTCGTGCAGACTTTATTTTGTTTGAAATCTGGAAAAGAATATGTCCTTGGGGATAGCTGGCTGTCACTTAGTATAGACATTTTCTGGACTTAGGATGGCTGGCTGTCCTTTGAGCACTGCAGCACATGTTCGGCTGCTCTTGAGTTACTTCCCATAACAATGCTCTAATACCAGAAAGGTCCCACATAGGTGAGTTGTTATGTTTTGACTGGCTGTTGCTGCTGTAGCTTCACATGCGTGAACTACTGACTGGAGGATAAGTCTGAGAAGCATGCCATGGTAGGGTCAGAGAGTCACATGGGTGACCTGATAAAGCTGGAGAGTAGGGCCGGAGAGTCACATGGGTGACCTGATAAAGCTGGAGAGTAGGGCCAGAGAGTCACATGGGTGACTTTGATGGTGTCGAAGGGTCACATGCGTGACAATAGCGCTGATGAGAATAGTGCTGATGAGGCTGGGGGTCACATGTGTGACATGTGTGACAATAGTGCTGCTGAGAATAGTACTGATGAGGCTGGAAGGTCATGTGCATGACTTATGTGATGGCAGTGTTGATGAGACTGGGGCTGGAAGGTCATGTGCATGACTTATGTGATGGCAGTGCTGATGAGACTGGGGCTTTTGGGCCAGAGTCTTTGGGCTTGGTTTTTCAAAGTTGTGGATTGGATCTGGGTTTTGGGCTATTGTTGTGTTAAAATAGGCTGAGAGGTCTGTTCAACTGTGATTGTGGACTGGGTTTGGAATAGTATTAGGCTAAGGATAGGCTAAGATGTTGAACAATGGTTTTTCCCGAAAACTTTTCAAAATCTTTTGAAAAAACTCGTTTGATAAGGTAGGCTTTCTTACTAAGGGTTTTATAAAAACAGAGTTTTATAAAAACCTAAAGTAAATTTGTTTGTCTGAAGTCTGGGCAGTTATACCGTTCTTGTCAATTTCTATTTTGTGGAATAGTGCTAAGAACGGCATTCCTACAACAGTTGTTTGAACATTTCTGACGACGAGGAAGGGGGTTTTAAGCGGTATGTTATCCTGGCAGACATACGTTTCTGGGTATTTTACTCTACCTGGAGGTTTTCACTGTCTACTGCAAGTATCTTTTCTATGGTTTCTTCTCCAAAAATCTTAGGGAAAATTCATTTCTGGGACACAATTTATATATGCTCCTGAGTCAACTAAGGCGCAAAGTGTCTTGATTTCATTTTTGACCTTAAGGGTAACCCTGATATACCATCTAAGAGGTTTAATGGAAATTTCGTTTATGTAGTCATTTTCTTTTGTTGTTTCTTGAAGTATTCCTTTTCCCTTCTCTGTTTGTATTTCTTTCTCCTTGTCTATTTTCTCTAATTCTTCTATCCACAACCTAAGTATTTTGATATTTTGTTTTATCTGTTCAATTTCCTAGTTAAGCCAATAGATTGGGTCTGATTTTATTTTTTCTTCTTGTTCTTTTTCTTTAATGATTTCTGGAAGGCTGAGAATTCTCTTTTTAGGACGAGGCTGAAATTCATCTTTAAGTTTCTCTATGCATTTTCTTCTTAGTCTTGGATCATCTATTTCTTCTACTAGATCAAAGAGAAAATCTTCACTTCTTATCATATTAATTTTGAGTTTTTCCATGCATCCGCATAGATTTACTCCTTCTAAGTAAGATGAGGATTTGTAGGATAAAGATGATTTTTCTATTTCTGAGGAGCTATTTTCTTCAATTAGTTAGATTTGTTCTTCTGAAGTATTTTCTTCTTCTTTAGAGGAATAGTTATCTTCATTATTCGAGATCATAATCTTTATTAATTCTTCCTTTTGTTTATCTGGGATGTCTAGCTCCTGAATCTGGGATATTCCACAGTTTCTCTTGTAGTGTCCTTTTCTTCTACAACCAAAACATATTGGAACATCTTCTTATTTTGGTTTGGATTTTCCTTTTTCTTTATTCCATATGGGAGGCTTTCTAGGTTTCTGTTTGCTTAGTTTCCTTCTTTCCCATCGTGGGTACTCATTTTGTCTATTTAACCGAGATTTATAGATTTTGGGATATATGGTCTTTCTATTGGCTTTCTGTTCCTTTTTTGAAGGTGGAATTAGGACTTCATATCCATATTGTTTATAGAAGCCTCCTAGTTCTTTCCTTGTAGTTTCTTCTTCTTTCTTTAATTTAGACTGGAGCTGTATTTCTGTATATGTCTTTAGAGCGGTTCGTTGGATGATATTACTAATATCTCCGTAGGTAATCTTTTCTCATATAATATTTCCTCCACATTCTTCTATTAATGCTTCGTTTACCTTTTCTGAGAAAAATTTAGGTAATCCTGAGATAAACTTTTCTTTCCAGAATGGAGAATTGCAGTCTTCTCTTTCTAGTACCCTACAAAGGAAGGTATCTTTGTACCATCTGAAGTCTTGCATTTTGGAACATTTGAGCTTCATTAAAAGCATTTTGTTACTTTCTTGTTTACGGTCTCTTGACCCTATAAAATGCCTATAGATGGCATGGATCAATGTTTCTATTGCATTTGATTCTTCTGTAGTTTCTGAAGTGTTTGGTTTTACTAGAATTTTTCTACTATTTAGTATATTGTTTCTGTCTTCATATGTAAGATATCTGCTCCACCATCCTTCTAACATTTCGGTAAAACCTTGTATTAAGATTTTTACATTATTTTCCTCTGAGGTTTTGTTTGCTCTTAGGGCCCCTGCGGCCATGGTCATTTCTCTCAAGAGATTCCAAATTTCTTGATCAGATTTTCCATCTATATTCCATTCGTATATTCCATCACCATAGTAGATTTCTCTATTGAAGTTTTTTCCTTTCCTCAAATTGGATGTCTGGGGGTGTTGGTCTAGGGTAATAGTCCTTTTGTGTTCTGTAATATGTTTATCCTTCGGTTTTGATTTTATTAAGTTGGTTCTGAGTTGAGACCATGCCTAGCCTTATTCCCCTGAGTCTGTTTGTCAGTTGGTCTACAATCTTATCTTCTTTGGTTCTAAAGCATGTTGTCCAACTATTGTCTATTTCTAAAATGGGTTTCTGCATTTTTATTTCTTGGATTACTTTGGAGCCTTCGACTTCTTTGGTAACAATTTTTTCTACCCTATCTAGCTATTCTGACATGGTATGTAGGAGTTGATTGCTATAATTATTTTGTTGGATTATTTTTCTAAGTTCACGGGTGGTGGCTACTTGTTCTTGTTCCGGTTTTAGATGCTTAAATGGAGAGGCTACTAAGGTCTGGTTTTTATATTGAATTTGGCATTCTTCTAATGGGATGTGTTCTGAATTAATTTCTTTATTGTCTGTAGTTTTCTAAATTACTCCTAATGACTTGGCAGAGTGTTGGTTGTTGGTTTCCTTAGCACTGAGCCATGTTAAGTACATTTTTTTGATTTTCTTATTTTTGCATGCTACCTTAAGCCATACAAAGTAAGGAATTTCTAATCTTAATTCATTCATACAACTATAATACTCTTGTTTAAGGGTCTCTCTTTCTTCTGTGTTTATAGTTTCAAAGAGCCATTTGACATTATCTTTGTTTTTATCTGACAGGAAATCTGCCCTGATGTGATCTTTGTCTATTTCATATTTTTTTGAAATAATGTTCAATTGGCTAGGTATTTTATTTCTCATCTGGGAATAAGTTGGAGAGTAGTCATTTTCATAGTATAGGTTTGGGATGTTGGGTTCTAGGTCTACACCCTTAAGTTTTAGGTTCCTGACATTGCTAGTTTCTCCGGGTCCTGCTCTAGGTGTTCTAAGGCTATAGGATCTTCTGAAAGTGTATGTTACATTTCCTTCATCATCTTGATTGATCTCATTGATTGCTTGATTTTTAGTTACTAATTTTCTAGGGGGTTGAACTTGTTCCATAGTCCAGTTATTCTCAATTTCAACTTCATTCCATTTATACATCTGGGGTGTCATTGAATGATGTCTTTCATCTGTTGCTAGAAATAATGTTTGTCCTATTGGAGTTCTTTTTATCCCTTTAACATTGATTCTGGTTGTCATTAGCTTATAAACAATCCTATAAACTATGCTGAGTGGTTCAAATTCTGGATCTATATTTTCATAGCCTGAGGCCTTAATATCTATAATTAGGAGGTTTTTGATGGATCTGTCAATTCCTGTGCTAAGGTTTGGATAATTTTCAAAATAGATCGGCCCCCAATGGACATTGGTGCTGATGATACTAAGTGCTGCGTCTTTTGCCTCTCGAAACCTTCCATCTTTCAAGGCAATGAAGATTGGTTTGTCAAATCCTAATCTATGGTTTGGAATAATACCTACTTGGATGGATGCAATATGAACGTATCCGTACTTGGTGTCAATAGACTTAAGATCTTCATCCTTGAAAAGTCTAATGCTGGTCTGACCATTTTCTAAGGTAACGGGAAGACTATGTTCTGCTGTCTTAATCCTATAGTCTTCTGAAAGATCAAAGGTTCCTATTTTGTAGATTTGCTTGTACTCAACCTTTGGTAGTTTATTATTGATCAGGTTTTCTTGAATTCTAGAAGCTGACTGAGTCATCATGTTTATTGTTTCGTTCTAAAATTGGTCTTGGTCTTTGGACTCATAGTTTTCTAGTTTTTCTAATAGGTTAAGTTTTTGGGACTTGGTTAATCTTTTAATCATTCCTTCCATTAGTTTGTAATTTCTTTTTGATTTGAGTTCGGGTGTTTGGGATTCATAGTCTTCTAACCTTTTTAGCAGATTAAGTTTCTAAACCTTAGTTAATCTCTTAATTATTTGTTCCACTGCTTTCTAAGGGTTGATGATGAGTTAGGAACACTGCCGAAAACACTGCTGGTGTTACGCTCCTTTCTGCCAGTCTTACGCTTACCAACGACCTCGGTCTCCCTATCATCTTCTCCTAAGAACCTGGTGGATAACTAAGAGGCCTGCTTAACTAAAGTTTTTTCACTTAATATGTTAAGGGTTAGGGAACTATGTTTCCTAACACCTTGTCCCTTTACTAGGTGAGTAAAGTCAAGTTTTACTCTATCTGATTCTTATAACTACAATCTTTTATGCTAAGAACTGGTGCTGTGTTTTTGTGCAAAAATTAAATAGCATAATTTAAAAACTGTAAAACAACTATTGTAAAAACAGTTTTCTTCTTAGATCTGAAAGCTCACGTCCGGCCAAGGGCTCATTATTCCCATGGGTCATAGACATATTTGCATATGTCCGCTCAGGAGGCGTGATGCTTCTGATTTAAGAAAAGGAAAAGCATACTGAAATTAATGTAAGAAATATAATGCTTGCATGAAATAAAAAGGAGAGGCGACTGCCATGCCCTTCTCCCTCGGAAAAGAAAATTTTTGCACATAAACATAAAATAAAGCAACTGAAATACTGATGAAAACAAGTTTAAAACTTGCACAGAAATATACAACTGGTACTGGATTTCTTAAGTCCAGAGAAACTTACAACTAAAAGCTTGAAAGCTTACAACTGAGATTACATGAGGTTGGCCCAAGTTGGCCTTGACAGGGTAGCCAGGGTTGGCTCAGACAACAGACTCGATGAACATGAACAAGGCCTATTACCAATCTTCCAAAAACTCATAGACAGTATTACTTGGACTATCATGGCCATTGAAGAACATGAAAGCCAATACTTTGACCTCAGACTAATCCGAGGAAGACTATAATCATATATCAGAAGCCATTTTCATGTAAAAATCTTTTACCAACTTTTATGTAAATTATTGGCTTTATGTAAGTTTTTATCAGTTTTTATGTAACGCTTTCAGCAGTACTTTGTAATCAACTTTATATAAGCTTAATGTAAGCTTTCAGTCTTATTATTAAGTAAAACCTCAGCTTTTATAAAAGTTTCGGCTTTTCCAGAAGACTACTATTCATTACTATTCATTACTGTTCATTACTGTTCATAGCTGCAATATTAGACCTCTTATAGTACTGTTCACAGTTACTGTTCATTACTGTTCATTTTTACTATTCTGCATTTTTTATGAAATTTTCTTTCCATTTTTATGACGATGAAGATGGTCCTAAACCATATGTTTCTGATCATATTGATCTTTGATGATTAAACCAGAAGCATTCCTACCATGGTTGTATGAATGTCTTTGATGACGATGAAGGTGGTCCTAAACCATATGTTTTCCTAACAGATATATACATCTAGAATTTTGTATTCTACCTGAAGGTTCTCATTGTTTGCTAAATGCAGTATTTCTATTGCTTTCTCACCATAGTTTCTGGGAAACAGTCCCTCTGGGACACAGTTTATGTCTGACCCTGAGTCAACTAAGGCATAGGTTTGTCTAATTTCATCTCTGACCTTTAAAGTGATTCTGATATACCATCTTGGTATTCTGACTATTGTGTTTTCATTTATGTAGTTGTCTTGTTCTTTTTCTGTTGTTCCTTCTTCCTGAAGTATTTCTTTTTCTTTATCTGTTCTTCTTAATTTTTCTATTTTTGATTGCAGTTTTATGATTTTTTTTATCTGCTCAATTTCCTTGTTGAGCTAATAAATTGGATCTGATTTAAGTTTCTCTTCTTGTTCTTTTTCTTTAATGATTTCTGGTAGACTTAGAACTTTCTTTCTAGGTCTAGGTTGTAGTTCTTCTTTAAGTTTTTCTGCATATTCTTTTCTTAATTCTAGGTCATCTATTCCTCCTACGAGATCAATGAGTAAGTCACTCATTCTGTTTCTGATCATATTGATCTTGAGTTTTTCTATGCATTCGCATAGATTAACTCCATCTGAACTCTCTGAAGATAATTCTTCTGTTCTTGAAGAATTTTCTTCTTCTTCTTTGATCAGACAAATCTGATCATTTTTTGAGCTGCCATCTTCTTGCGAAGAATAGCTATCCTCACTGTCTAAGATCATGATCCTTACTATCTTTCTTTTTGTTCATCAGTAATGTCTAATTCATGAATCTGAGAGATCCTACAGTCTTTTTTGTAATGACCTTTTCTGCCACAACCAAAGCATATTGGAGTTCCTTCTTGCCTTGGTTTGGATCTTTGTTTCTTTCTTTCCCAGTTGGAAAGTTTTCTAGGGTTTTGGTTTCTAGATTTTCTTTTTTCCCATCGCGGGAACTCTTCCTGTCTGCTGGGTCAAGGTCTGTAATTTCTGAGATAACCTATTTTTCTACTAACTTTATGTTTCTTCTTTGAAGGTGGAATTAGGACTTCATAGCCATACTGCTTACAAAATCCTCCTACTTCCTTTTTCGTGGTGACTTCATCCCTTTTAAGTTTGGACTGAAGTTTCATTTCTGTACACATTCTCAATACAGTTCTTTTAACAACACTGCAAATATCTCCATAGGTAACAATTTCCCATTCAATGTTACCACCACATTCTTTTGTTAAGGCTTCATTAACTTTTTCTGAGAAGAGACTGGGTAATCCTGAGATGAACTTTTCTTTCCAGAAAGGAGACTTGCAGTCTTCTCTTTCCAGAACTCTACAAAGAAAAGTATCTTTGTACCATCTGAAATGTTGCATCTTGGGACATCTAAGTCTTATTAAGAGCATTCTAAGCAGGGTTTTGAGATGTAAGGATTTAATGAAGCTTGTCTGGAAGGACTGGGTCTGGCTGTGGTAGGGTTAGATGGACTGGGCCTTATTGGACTTGGAATAGGCTTAGGGCCAGGTGGTGACCATTTCTGGGTGGCTTGAGAGTAACTTCGAGAGGACAAAGCAAGGGCTGAATATTGGTTTCTTAAAGGAGTAATGGATGTTAATGGTACAAATGCCATAGGTTTAGCATAGGAAGCTTTGGTCCCGGGCTTGTTTGACATATTTTTTGGTTTGTCTGACATTTTGATCCTGTAAGAAATTCTTCAGTTAGAGTTTTTTAAAATCTCATTTAAATGCTGATAAAATCGTTCATCAAAAAGCATCGTGTAAATCTGTACGAAACCTTTTCATTTAAATCCTTTAGGAATATGCATCTGAACTTTTTTAATCTGAGACTTTTGATGTTTTCTGGCTCAGGATGTTTATAGGAATATAAAGGTGATATGTTTTCCTGAGACCTGGGTTGTTATCCATTTTTATCTATCTCCATTTTGTAGAGAAGTGTTAGAAATGGCATTCCTAGCACGGTAAAATTGACCTTTTTACTGACGACAAAGGCGGTTTTAAACAGTTGAACATTATCCTGATGAATGTATACTTCTGGATATTTGTATTCTATCTGGAGTTTTTCGTTGTTTGCTAACTGCAGTGTTTCTGTGGGTTTTTCTCCATATGGTTCGGAAAAGATTCCTTCTGGGATACAGTTTACATTTGACCCTGTGTCAACTAAGGCACATATTGTATTGACTTCTGACTTTTTTAATGATTTTGGTTGGATTTGTTCTTCTTTTTCTAATTCCTGAGAGGCTTTGTAATTTTCTAAAGGCTGCTGTATTTTTTGGATACTGAGATCCCTTAATAAGTCAACTACTTTGGTTCTAGTAGGGATTTACAAAGTTGAAGGTAACTTTGTTTCCAAAGACATGTGTTGATATTCCTTCTTCATTGATTTTCATTTGATAAAGAAGGGTGATGAATGGTATTCCTAAGATGATGATTTGAACATCTGGGGTTACTATGAATGTCATCTTAAAGCATATGCTGTCTTGGCAAACATGTACGTTTGATATTTTATATTTGATTCTAAGACTTGCATTATTTGTAGTGTAAAGATTTTCACACGTTTCTTCATAATATTTTCTGGGGAGTAGTCCCTCTGGGAGGCAGTTCATATATGTCCCTGTGTCTACTAGGGCATATGTTTCCCTAATTTCATCGTGGACTTTTAGCCTAATTCTGATGTGCCATTTTTGGACTTTTACTGTGGTGATCTTATTTAGGTAACTTTCTTGCTCACTATCTTCTTCCTGAAGAACTTTTTTTTCCTTGTCTGGTTTCTTAAGTTTTTCTATGTCTGACTTTAATTTCTTGATTTTATTTTGATCTGCTTAACTTCTTGGTTTAGTTTGGAAATTGGGTCTATTTTAAGTTTTTCTTCCTGATCCTTCTGTTTAATTATTTCTGGTAGGCTTAAAATTTCTTTTTTAGGCCTAGGCTGCAATTCTCTTTTAAGTTCTTCTAGGTATTCTTTTCTTAATTCTGGATTGTCAATCTTTTCTATGATGTCTATGAGCAAATCACTTCTTTTGTTACTAATCATATTAATCTTAAGGTTTTCGGTACACCCACATAGTGCAATTTCATCTAATTTTTCAGAGGAGGTTTCTTCTTCATCTGATGAGCTCTCATTTTCTTCTATTTGATTGATTTGGTCATTTTCTGAGTTATCTTCTAAGTCTGAGAGATAGATTTCTTCACTATCGGATAGTATTAATTCTAGTATCTTTTCTTTTTGGTTTTTAGGGATATCCATTCCTTGATCTGAGATACTTTATATTTTTTTGCAATTTTTACTAAAGTGACCTTTCTTTCCACACCTAAAGCAAGTTGGTGTTTCTTCTCTCTTTGGTTGAGACTTGGACACTTTTCTCCATTTAGGAGCTTCTCTAGTCTTTTGTTCTCTGAATATTTTTCTTCCCTTATTTGGGTATTTGTTCATTCTGGTTTTATAATATTTTGGATTTTCTAATTTCTTATTAATTTTCTTTTTCTTCTAAAGGGAGGCACTAGGATTTCATATCCATATTGCCTACAAAATCCTCCTAATTCTTTTTTAGTTGTAATTTCATCTCTTTTTAGTTTAGACTGGAGTTTCATTTCAGTGCATATTTTAAGTCCTATTTTGTTAATTATTCCAAAGATATCACCATAAGTGATAATATCCCAATTAATGTTGCCTTGGTGTTCTTTTGCTAAGGCTTCACTAACTTTCTTTGAAAATAGATTAGGTAATCCTGAGATGAATTTCTCCTTCCAGAAAGGAGAACTACAATCTTCTCTTTCTAAGACTCTGCATAAAAACGTATCTTTATACCATCTGAAATCTTATAATTTGGGACATCTGAGTTTCATTAAAAGCATCTTGTTGTTTTCAATCTTCGTGTCTCTTAATCCCACGAAGTGTCTGTATATTGCATGGATTAGGGTATCTACCCCATTGGGTTCTTTGTTGTCTATGATGAGTTTGGTTTAGCAATGATTTTTGTGCTATTTAATATTTGTCCTCTATGTTTCAGGTTTAAGATATCTGTTCCACCATCCTTCTAATTGTCCGGTAAATCCTTGGATTAGGATTTTAAGGGTGCTATCCTCAGAAGTATGGGTGGCTCTTAGGGCTCCTGCTGCTATGTTCATTTCTAATAAGAGATTCCAAATCTCTCTTTCTGACATACCGTCTAGGTTCCATTCGTACTGCTCCACCACTAAAGGCTTCTCTTCTAAAGCTTTTTCTTTCTTCAAATTGGATATCTGGAGGAGTTGGTCTAGGATAATAATTCTTTTGTGTTCTGTAATATGTTTGTCCTTCGTTATTCATCTTATTTATCTGATTTTCAGATTCTTGGGATGAAATCATATTTAATCTAGTTCCTCTTAGTCGGTTTGTTAATTGATCTATGATTCTATCTTCTTTACTTTTAAAATCTTTTTCCCAACTATTGTCTGTTTGAAAAAGAGGTTTCTGTATTTTTATTTCTTTATTAATTCTTGATTCCTGGGGCCTTTGTTCAATGGTTTTTTCTATTTTGTTTAATTGTTCTGATATTGTATATAGAGCCTGGTTGCTATAGTTGTTTTGCTGAACTACCTTTTTGATTTCTTTATTAGTGGCTGGATAACCTTCATTATCTGGGTTAATGACCTTAAATGGAGAGGCAATGACTGTTTGATTTTTATAATTAATCTGGCATTCTTCTAAAGGAATATTTTCTGAGTTTATTTCCTTATTTTCTGTGGTTTTCCAAATCACTCCTATGGATCTGAAAGGGTACTTATCTGTGATCTTCCTATTTTTGCATGCTAATTCAAGCCATGTAAAATAAGGTACTTCTAGCTTTCGTTCATTCATGAAATTATAATATTCCTGTTTCAAATTTTCTCTTTCTTCTGGACTGGTTTCTCTCCATAACCAGTCAACCTTTTCTTTGTTATAATGTGCTCTGAAACCTTTTCTGATGTTCTCTTTGTTGATTTCAAATTTTCCAGTAATGGTATTTAACTGTTTTGGGGTTTCGTCTACCATCTAAGAATAGGTTGGCGAATAGTTTGGATCTTCGTAGTAAAGGCTTGGAATACTAGGTTCTAAATCAACTCCCTTGAGTTTCAGTGTTTTTGTGCTGGTTTCTCCTATTTCTGTACTAGGGTTTCTCATACTATAGGATCTTCTGAAATTATAGCTAACATTTCCTCTGTCATCCTGAGTTATTTTGTTGACTATTCTTTTTTCTCTGATTGATCTTCTAGGAGGCTGTATTTTTTCTAAGGTCCAGTTGTCTTTGATTTCTATGTCTTCCCAATTGCACATCTGGGGAACTATAGCCTGATGTCTTTCGTCTGTGGCTAGGAATAGAGTTTTTCCCCTTGGGGTCTTTTTTATTCCTTTGGCATTGACTCTGGTCATCATTAGTTTATAGATTACTCTGTAGACAATACTAAGGGGAGTATATCCTGGCTTAATATTGTTGTATCCTGATGCTTTGATATCTATAACCAAAGAGTCCTTAATGGCTCCATCTATTTCTGAGCTTAAGTTGGGATAATTCTCAAAATAGATAGGTCCCCAACTAACATTGGTGCTGATAAGACTACGGATTGCATCCTCTGCTTCATTAAAGCAGTTATCTTTTAATGCTATAAATATAGGTTTGTCCATTCCATTTTTGTGATTTGGGATTATAGCAACTTGGACTGCTGCTATATGGATGTATCTATACTTCTCTTTGAAAGATGCTGTCTTCTTTCTGGAATAATCTAACACTAGTTTGGCCGTTTTCTAAATTGATGGATAGACTTCGTTCTGTAGTTTTGATCCTATACTCTTCAAAGAGATCAAAACTTTCTTTTTCATAGATCTAGTTATACTTAATTTTTGGGATTTTTCTGTTTGTTATATTAATTTCTATTTTTGATATGGCTTTGGTCATCATATTAATGGCATCTTTTGAATAAGAGTCTTGAACTTTACTGGTTTCTACGTTTTCTATTTTGTCTAGATTTTGTCTTCTAGCTGATCTTTTTACTAATCTTTCCATTGCTTACCTTTGGGTGTGATTAGGGTATTCGGGTGTTAGGATCATAGTTTCTTTAACTTTTCTAACCCGTTAGGCTTTTGAACCTTAGCTAATTTCTTAATTATTTGCTCCATTACTTTCTCAGGGTTGATAATGGGTCTACAGCCACGAACACTGCCGGGAACACTGCTAGTCTTACTCTCACTGCCAGCCTCACGCTTACCAACAGTCTCACATTTACCATTATCTCCTAAGAACCTGGTGGATAATTAAGATGCCCGCTTAGCTAATGTTCTTAATCCTAATGTGTTGAAAAGTCAAGAGACTATGTTTTCTAGCACCCTTAACCCTTTTCCCTAAGGGTTAAGCTGTCTGGTCTATGCCTTTATGATTTTATTTCTTAACCAAGAGTTTTCACGTCCGGCCAGGGGCTCATTATTCCCATGGGCTGTGGATATATTTGCATATATCCCACTCAAGAGGTATGACATGCTGGTTGAGAAATAAAGATGTGTGCACTGTGTGTGCATGGTGATTTAACTTGGTGGGTGCGTGGTGATCTGACTTGGCTTGATACCATTAAGGTACAGAATTAGATACAGAATGAAAAATTCCAAAATAGAGTGTGATGAATAGTAAAAATGAACAGTGCTAAATAGTACTTCATGAGAAGTCTAACATTTGGCTGTGAATAGTACTGATGAACAATAATGAATAGTAATGAACAGTAATGAATAGTAAAATTTCAGAAGGAAAAGCTGTAAAATTTATAAACGCTGAAGATTTACTGAAAGCTTATATTAAGCTTAGAAAACTGATTACAAAGCTGAAAGCTTTTACATAAAACTGATAAACTGAAAACTTACATGAAAACTGAAATAGTATTTTTACATAAAGCTAATTTCTTACTTCTGTTTACAGACTGCTAGGGAATACTCTGAGGTCAAGCTGTCGGTAAAACTCTTCTATTTGGTCTAGGATGGTCTGAGTGATAAGATGGTCAATCTGGTATTCTATTTTCTCATAGTGGTACAGGAGGGTTTTAATGACAAGGCTTATGAACTCTTAGAAGATAAGCTCAAGTTCTGGGTCTAAGGTGTTCTGAGAGTTTATGTAGTTTATCATGTCTAGGAGTTCATGGGTAAGGTTGGTGAAGGCAAGAAGGTCTTCTGAAATGGGAGGAAACATGGTGTTATGGAGGTGGTAAGGCTGAGGATAGGTTATTGTGGCATGGTTTTGAGGAAGGAAGATGGTCTTTTGGTATTTTGAGTGGACTGTAAGGTGTTTATGGTTGAGTGGATAATGGTTGTGTTTTTGGTGGAATTGGTAATGGGCGATGTTTTTGGAATGAGGGCGATGCCTTGGAATGGAGATGGCCATGGGTTTTTATAGGCTTAAGAAAGTGGAGGAATAGTGGCTTGAACAGTATTTTCAGGACAATAATTGAGGCACAGGTCTTCTGGTGAATAGTGGGTGAATAGTGAACAGTAGTTCCAGGACAATAATCGAGGCACGGGTCTTCTGGTGAACAGTAGTTTTAGGACAATAATTGAGGGATTGCGTGGTGTACACACCGAATGGGATTAGGACAGTTGGCGAGCACTACAGCACATGTACGGCTGCATTTGTGACCTTTTTCAGGATAGTGCTCTCAAAAAGAGGTATGGCTAACTGGGTTTTTCACATGCTGCGGTTGTTGAAGTAAGATTTGTCTGTAGCTTCACATGTTGTGACTATTGAGGTCTGCATGATTGCTGGTTGCATGATTGCTTTGTGCTGGCAGATCACCAATGTTGTTGAATTTGGTTGATATTCTGAAGGCTTCACAAGTGTGAACATGTAGTTTCACATGAGTGAACTGTGGTTGCTGGCTGGGCTAGCAAATTGATAGGCTAGCTAGGCTGAACAAGCTGATGATCTGGACTGCCATTATGGTTGGCAGATGCTGTTGCTTCTGGGCTGCCACTGGGTTTGGCAGGCTGATTTGTATGAACTGGCTGGCAAGCTGTGCTATATGTCTTGTGGACTGCCACTGTGATTGGCAGGTGCTGGATTGCCACAAGGTTTGGCATGTATTGTTGATGTTATCATCTGGTTGTTTTTGTCTGGTCCTCCTTATGATGATTATTCGATGTCATAATCCTCATAAGGGTCTTGAGCAAACTGCATTGCCGGATCTGGTTGTGATGATCCGATGTCTTCTTCATTATCAGAGTCTCCCAATTGGGACAATTCTTCTAATAATTTTTTCATTAATTCTTTTTTCTGGGGTTTTGCTTGGAGATGGAGAGGTCTGGTTCTTTTCTAGCTTCGAAAATTGTCTAAGGTTATCATAAGTAATAAGCCATAGGCGGATATTACTTATTAATAGCCTTTCTCCTGATTGGAAGTTTTTCCACCATTTGATTTTGAATCGTCTTTCCAAAATTGGTGGATACTGGTAGTCAAGTGTTTTGCTGATGGCGAAATCCCATCCTAGAATCCAGGGGACTTGGAATTCAACTGTGAACATGATGGCTTTGTTTTCGTAAGATGCTGTTTTGAGGTTATCATGAAAATAGTTCCATGTGGCTTGGATTTCTTCTGGTAATATGTCTTTGGTTAATCCAAAGTAAACCCACCAATTATGGGTCCAACTTGGGATTTCTTGTTGAACTTTTGGTAGAAGCTAAAAAACCAGCTATGGTCTGTGGGCTTAAGGTAAAAGGCATGAAACCATGCTTCTTGATAATCAAAGTAGTTATACTGGAAGGACAAAATCTTTGAGAGAACACTCTGGCTTGGTATGGGTTTCCCCATTCTTCCTTGGTGATGAATTTTATGATTTTGCATTTAGAGTAGGCTATTGTCTCTGAGTTGGGTACTGGTGTGTGAGTTATTTCAGCAGAGTCTGTATCTACTAGAATAAACTCATAGTATTCTTGGGTTTTTAAGGGAACTTGGTAGCCTTGGGATAAGTGGTACTGAACATTTTTTCATTTGCTGAAGGAAAGATTCTGGATAATTTAGGGATCTGTCCACTGCCTATTTCATCTTCTTCTAGGAGTTTGACCATGAGGGAGCAGGGTTTTGAGATGTAAGGATTTACTGGAGCTTGTCTGGAAGGACTGGGTCTAGCTGTGGTAGGGTTAGATGGACTGGGCCTTGTTGGACTTGGAATAGGCTTAGGGTCAGGTGGTGACCATTTCTGGGTGGCTTGAGAGTAACTTTGAGAGGACGAAGCAAGGGCTGAATATTGGTTTCTTAAAGGAGTAATGGATGTTAATGGTACAAGTGCCATAGGTTTAGCAAGGCTGAATACTGTTCACTAGGCTGAAGTCCGCCTTGATAGCCTATAAAACGGATAGCCCTTGGCTTGTAAGAGGCATCCGCACTTATAAACCAGATCCGCAAGTATCCCCACTCACCATCTCCACTAATCCTCTCCACTATCATCTCCACTCCACTAATCATCTCCACTAGCCTCATCATCTCCACTAATCCTCTCCACTAGCTTCATCCTCTCCATAATCATCTCCACTCACCCTCTCCAGAAAACCATCCTTATATAGCCATGCTAATCAAATCATGTCATCTTTTCTCTCTCCCAAACCCATGCATCCATCTTTTCTCTCTGCTGCGCCTAGTCTGTGGTTTGGAATGATAGCAACCTGGACTACTGCTATGTGTATATACTTGAATTTAGTATTGAATGATTGAAGAAATCACATGCCAGCAATCTAGGGTTCGTTGTCAGCTAAAATGGAGGATCTTTTTTTGTCTTGCTTTGAACTTGAACACACGGGAAGAAATTTTTTTTTTCTGATCTCATTTCTGTTGAACTTGAACACGAGGAGGACTGCTATTGCTCAAAAAATTTATCCTTTCTTTCGCTGTTTTTTTTTCTGAAGACTATAGGCTTTTTATGATTCTCCCGCCCTTTTTCTCTCCAGGAATCAGATAAGGCCAAACCACATGATGCACTCTTTAGCGCAGCAAATTAAATGTGTCATATTGGCTCCCTTACAAAAAGCCCACTCTAAATCTCTAAGTCAGAAAGCAATGCATGTAAAGTTGCACTGAATGTTTAGTCATCCTCCACTAAATTTTGTAATCAGACTTATTTACTATATTATATCTATGGTAAGGATGAGGCTTGGTACGTGAGGCCTGGTTGGTGAGGCTGGTAGATGAGGTTGCTGGTAGAGAGGTTGGTAGATGAGGTTGCTGGTAGATGAGGCTGGTAGCTGAGGTTGGAAGGTGAGGATGATAGATGAGGCTGGTTGATGAGGCTGGTTAATAAGGCTGATGTTGTCTGGGGCAGAGTTTCGAATGGATGCTGATCTGGCTGTGGGTGCGGATGCCCTTACAAGCCAAGGGCTCTCTGTTTATAGACTATCAGAGCGGACTTCAGCTGCGATGGAGTCCGAAAACCATGGGTAACCAAACTGGGGTTAGAAAAGATTCTGGGTTTAGAGAACTAAAGACAAGAGTACACTGATAACGGGAAGCTGGTTGTTTTCTGAGCACTACAGTACATGGACGGCTGCTTTTGAGTTACTTTTTGTAACGGTGCTTAAATTATTGTATTGACGGGCTTCACATGTATGAACTATGGCCGAAAGTGGTTGCTGAGTCACTTGTTGGTTGCTTCACATGTGTGAATTAACTGTGGTCGAAAGTGGTTGCTGAGTCACTTATCGGTTGCTTCACATGCGTGAATTAACTGTAGCCAAAAGCGGTTGCTGAGACGTCTTGTCATTTGTACCGAGAAGCTTCACATGCATGAAAGTGTCGATCTGAGGATAAGGTCTAATCTGATATATTACATTATATTGTAATCTTCATATGGGTCTTGTGCATCTTGCAAGCATATCTGATTGCAGGTCATGGCTGTGTCGAATAGAAATCTTCATCTTCATCTTCATCTGAGTCTCCTAATTGAGATAATTCTTCCAATAATTTTTTATTTAATTCTTTTTTATTAGGAGTCTTGTTAGAAGATGGAGAAGCTAAACTTTTTTCTGCTTTTGGAAACTGTCTGGGATTATCATAAGTAATAAGCCATCGGTTAATATTACTTATTGATAATCGCTCACCTGGCTGAAAATTCTTCCACCATTTGATTCTGCATCTTCTTTCTAACATGGGAGGAAACTGGCGATTGAGAGATCTGCTGATAGCAAAATCCCATCCCATAATCCATCGGACTTGAAATTCAACTGTGAACATGATAGATTTATTTCCATGAAGTGCTATTTTAAGATTTTTATGGAAATAATCACATCCTTTTAATACTGATTCTGGAAGTATATCTTTTGTTATTCCAAAGTAAACCCACCATTGATGAGTCCAGATTGGAATTTTCTTGTTAAACTTCTGGCAAAACTGAAGAACCAACTGCGGTCTGTAGGTTTAAGGTATAATGCCTTAAACCATGCTTCCTGATAGTAGAAGTAATTGCACTGAGAATGTAGGAACCTCTGGGAGAACGTCCTGGCTCTATATGGGTTTCTCCATTCTTCTTTGGTGATGAAATTCTTGATTTTGCATTTAGAGTAAGCAATTGCTTCTGAATTTTGTTCTATTTTATGAGTTATTTCTGCTGAATCTGTATCAACTAAAATGAACTCATAGTATTACTGAGTTTTCAAAGGATTCTGATATCCTTTTGGTAAATGATACTGGACGATTTTTTCATTGACTGAAGGAAAAATTCTGGATAATTTAGAGATCTGTTTATTACTTATTTCATCTTCTTCTTAAAGTTTGACTATGAGGGAACAATTCTTACAGAAGTAAGGATTGTACATAGATGGTCTGGAAGGGCTAATTTTGTCTATTCTGCAGTAATACTGGGACTAGGAGGAGACCATTTATGGGTTGCCTGAGAATAACTCTGAGAGGGTAAACCCAAGATGGAGTACTGGTTTCTGAGAGGTGTAAAGGTACTGAGAGGTGTTAGGGTTATTAGCTTGGCATAAGAAGACTTGGTTCTGGGTTTTTTTGACATTTTTTCCTGTAAGAAATTCTCCGTTTAGGAAGTCTGGTAGACTATTTTCTGTGCCTTTTAAAAATTCTATTTCAATACCAAACACAGATAAAATTTCTTGCCATCTTGCAAAAATCTGTTTTGAAATGAGATTTTCAATGTCTTTTTCCAAAATCTCTTTTGCTGACTTGCAGTCAATTTGAGAAGAAATTTTTTGAAATATAAATCTTTTTGAAATTTCTGAATACAAGAAACGATCGATAAAATTTCTTTTTTCACTGTGCTGTAATTTTTTGAGCATTAGTCCAAATTACTGAATGATATCTGACTAAGGCTTCTTTATCATTAACCTTATGTTTAAGGATTCCTTCAAATCCTATGTCTGAAGCATCTGTTTCAATTATGACGAAAGCTGTTGGGTCATGTACTCCAGGCAAGGAAGTTCTTTGACTAAAGCTTTTACCCTTCTAGTAATCTATGTATGTTCTTCTGTCCATCCTGTTTTCTTTTTTCTGAGCTGGGCGTACAAAGGTTCTGGGATAATTCTAATGTTTGGGACAAAATCTGCAACGTAGTTAAGGCATCCTAAGAATCTTTATAATTGGGTTTTTTCTCTAATTTCATCTGGGAATTTGATAGCAAATACTACTGATCTTTTAATAGGCTTGATGGTTCCCTGAAAGATATGATATCCTAGAAATCTAATCCTAGTCTGGAAGATCTTAATCTTGGGTGCTGAGACTGCTAATCTGTTTTGTTGTGGTAGGTTGTGAAAGAGTCTGATATGTTTGACATGTTGTTCTAGGCTTTCCGAGAAAACAAGAACATCATCAATATAGATGATTATGAACTGATATACTGGTTAAAAATTCCATTCATCATATTCTGAAACTCACTCGGAGCATTCTTTAATCCATAGAGCATTACATTCCATTCATAATATCCAAAGGGTACTGTAAAGTCTAATGTAATTCAAAATATGACAGATCAGACCACTGACAAGACATTTCAGCAGCCACATAGTTCACACATGTAATAACTCGAGCACTGTTATGCAAAGTAACTCAAAAGTAGTCGTCCATCTACTGTAGTGCTCAAAGGGCAGCCACCTGTCCTAAACCTAGACACTTTTCCTCTTGGCCCCTAGCTCCCGGATTCCAACCAGATTGAAGTCCGCACTGATTGCTCCCGATTCCAACCAGATTAAAATCCATACTGATTGCTCCCAGATTCCAACCATATTAAAGTCTACACTGATTGCTTTTGGATTCCAACCAGGCTAAAGTCCGCCCTGATAGCCTATAAAACGGATAGCCCTTGGCTTGTAAGAGGCATCCGCACCCATAGCTAGATCCGCAAGTATCCGCACTCACCATCTCCACTCATCCTCTCCACTATCATCTCCACTCCACTAATCATCTCCACTAGCCTCATCATCTCTACTAATCCTCTCCACTAGTCTCATCCTCTCCGCTATCATCTCCACTCACCCTCTCAACGAAATCATCCTTATATAGCCATGCTAATCAAATCATGCTGGTCATCTTTTCTCTCTCCCGAACCCTTGCATCATCTTTCCTCTCTGCCGCGCCTAGACTATGGTTTGGAATGACAACAACCTGGACTGCTGCTATGTGTATATACTTGAATTTAGTATTGAACGACTGAAGAAATCATATACCAGCAATCTGGGGTTTGGTGTCAGCTAAAATGGAGGATCTTTTTTTGTCTTGCTTTGAACTTGAACACACGGGAAGAAATTTTTTTTTTTTGATCTCATTCTTATTGAACTTGAACACGAGGAGGACTGCTATTGCTTAAAAATTTATCATCCTTTCCTTCGCTGTTTTTTTTTTTTGAAGACTGTAGGCTTTTACGATTCTCCCGCCCTTTTTCCTTCAGGAATCAGGATAAGGCCAAACCACGTGATGCACTCTTTAGCGCAGCAAATTAAATGCTGTCATGTCGGCTCCCCCATAGAAAGCCCACTCTAAATTTGTAAGTCAAGAAAGCAGTGCGTGTAAAGTTGCGCTGAACATTCAGTCATCCTTCATTAAATTTTGTAATCATGACTTATTTACTATATTATATCTATGGTGAGGATGAGGCTTGGTAGGTGAGGCCTGGTTGGTGATGCTGGTAGATGAGGTTGCTGGTAGATGAGGTTGCTGATAGATGAGGCTGGTAGATGAGGCTTGTAGCTGAGGTTGGAAGGTGAGGATGGTAGATGAGGCTGGTTGATGAGGCTGGTTGGTAAGGCTGGTGTTGTCTAGGGCTGAGTTTCGAATGGATGCTGATCTGGCTATGGGTGCGGATGCCCTTACAAGCCAAGGGCTCTCCGTTTTATAGACTATCAAAGCGGACTTCAAATGGGATGGAGTCTAGAAACCATGGGTAACCAAACTGGGGTTAGAAAAGATTCTGGGTTTAGAGAACTAGAGACAAAAGTACACTGATAACGGGACAGCTGGCTATCTTTGAGTACTACACATGGATGGCTGCTTTTAAATTATTTTCATAATAGTGCTCAAATTATTGTACTGAGGGGTTTCACATGTATGAACTGGCCGAAAGTGGTTGTTGAGTCACTTGTTGGTTGCTTCACATGTGTAAATTAAATGTTGTTGAAAGTGATTGCTGAGTCACTTATCGGTTGCTTCACATGCGTGAATTAACTGTGGCCGAAAGTGGTTGCTGAGACGTCTTGTCATTTATACCAAGGAGCTTCACATGCGTGAAAGTGTCAGTAAGGATAAGGTCGGAGCTTCACATGCGTAAAAGTGTTGGTCTGAGGATAAGGTCTAATTTGATAGATTACATTATATTGTAATCTTCATATGGGTCTTGTGCATCCTGTAAGCATATCTGATTTGCAGGTCCTGGTTGTGTCGAATAGAAATCTTCATCTTCATCTGAGTCTCCTAATTGAGATTATTCTTTCAATAATTTTTTATTTAATTCTTTTTTATTAGGAGTCTTGTTAGAAGATGGAGAACTGAACTTTTTTCTGCTTTTGGAAACTGTCTGGATTATCATAAGTAATAAGCCATCGGTTAATATTACTTATTGATAATCGCTCCCCTGGCTGAAAATTCTTCCACAATTTGATTCTGAATCTTCTTTCTAACATGAGAGGAAACTGGCGATTGAGAGATCTGCTGATAGCAAAATCCCATCCCACAATCCATCGGACTTGAAATTCAATTGTGAACATGATAGATTTATTTCCATGAAGTGCTATTTTAAGATTTTCATGGAAATAATCCCATCCTTTTAATACTGATTCTGGAAGTATATCTTTTGTTATTCCAAAGTAAACCCACCATTAATGAGTCCAGATTGGAATTTTCTTGTTAAACTTCTGGCAAAAACTGAAGAACCAACTGTGGTCTGTAGGTTTAAGGTAGATTGCCTTAAACCATGCTTTATGATAGTCGAAGTAATTATACTGAGAATGTAGGAACCTCTAAGAGAACGTCTTGGCTCTATATGGGTTTTCCCATTCTTCTTTGGTGATGAACTTCTTTATTTTGCATTTGGAGTAAGCAATTGCTTCTGAATTTTGTTCTATTTTATGAGTCATTTCTGCTGAATCTGTATCAACTAAAATGAACTCATAGTATTCCTGAGTTTTCAAAGGTTTCTGATATCCTTTTGGTAAATGATACTGGACAATTTTTCCATTGACTGAAGGAAAAATTCTAGATAATTTAGGGATCTGTTTATCACCTATTTCATCTTTTTCTAATAGTTTGACTGTGAGGGAACAATTCTTATAGAAGTAACGATTGTACGTAGATGGTCTGGAAGGGCTGGATTTTGTCTCTTCTGGAGTAATACTGGGATTAGGAGGAGACCATTTCTGGGTTGCCTAGGAATAACTCTGAGATGGTGAAGCCAAGATGGAGTACTGATTTATGAGAGGTGTAAAGGTACTGAGAGGTGCCAGGGTTATTGGCTTGGCATAAGAAGAAATGATCGATAAGATTTTGTCTCTTCTTGAAATTTCTAAACACAAGAAACGATCGATAAAATTTCTTTTTTCACTATACTGTAATTAGTCCAAATTCTTGAATGATGTCTGACTAAGGCTCTCTTATCATTAAATTTTGTCTAAGGATTCCTCCAAATCCTAGGTCTGAGGCATCTGTTTCAACTTTGACTAAAGCTATTTCCAAGCAACAAAGTTTTCTTTTTGACTAAAGTTTCTACCTCTCTGGTCCTGGTAGGATTTATGAATTTGAAGGTGATCTGGTTTCTAAAACATAAGTAGTTATACCATTTTCATCAATCTTCATTTTGTAGAGAAGTGTTAAAAATGGTATTCCTAAAATGACTATATGAACATCTCTGACTACTATGAAAGTTGTCTTAAAACAAATGTTTTCTTGACAAACATGTACGTCTGGAATCTTGTATCTTACCTTAAGACTTTCATTGTTTGCTATATAAAGATCTTCTGTTGTTTTCTCATAACAGTTTCTGGAAAACAGTCCTTCGGGGATACAGTTCATATCTGCTCCTGAGTCAACTAGGGAATAAGTTTCTTTGATTTCGTCTCTGACTACTAAGGTAATCCAAATGTACCATTTATGTATTTTGACTGTTGTGATTTATTTAGATAATTATCTTGCTCAGTTTCTTCTGTTTCTTCCTGAAGAATTTCTTTTCCTTTATCTGATGTTCTTAATTCTTTTACTTCTGACTGTAGTATTCTGATTTCTTGTTTTATCTGCTCAACTTCTTTCTTGAACTGATAAATTGAATATGCCTTAAGTTTTTCTTCTTGTACTTTTTCTTTGATTATTTTTGATAAACTCAGAACTTCTTTTCTGGGTCTAGGCTGTAACTCTTCCATGAGTTTTTCTATATATTCTTTCCTTAATTCTGGATTATCGATCTCTCCTATAAGATCAATGAGCAAATCACTCTTCTTGTTCCTGATCATACTGATTTTGAGTTTTTCTATGCATCCACATAGATTAACTCCATATGAACTTTTTGAAGATATTCCTTCTGTTTCTAAAGAATTTTCTTCTTCCTCAATCAGATGAATCCGATCATCTTCTGAGCTACTTTCTTTAGAAGAATAATTTTCCTAACTATCTGAGATTATAATTTTTAATATTTTTTCCTTCTATTCATTTGTAATGTCCATTTCTTGAATCTGAAAATCCTACATTCATTTTGTAATATCCTTTTCTGTCACAACCAAAGCATATTGGAATTCTTTCATGCCTCGGTTTGGATCTTTGTTTCTGTGCAAGTTTTAAACTTATTTTTCATAAGTATTTCAGTTGCTTATGTACAAAAATTTTCTTTTCTGGGGGAGAAGGGCATGGCAGACTAGCTTCCCAATAAACATGACGAATTTGGACTCTATGGACATTTCAAAGGATAGTCCAAATATTATGGAGTAGTGGGTTATTAGGGACTTGATTATAGCACTCCTTCCGAAGCCATCGGAGAGTCTCCTTCAATGAGGGGACTATGAACATTAAGTATCTGAGCAGCGTAGGAAACGTCAGCCAAGCTGCATAAAGCTCAACCAAAGGGATAGAGAGATATATTAATGACTCAAAATTATTAAAAATGCTTATTATTTATATATATAAACATTTATTTGTTTATATATATATATATTATTTATTTACAATATGTATAAGCTTCAATTATACCAAGCCCTACTAGAAGTGAAGCAAACAATAGTTATTTGTTTACTTGAAGCAGCTATTTTTAATAATTAAAGTCAATAATTACTCCAAATAGTAGCTAAATACGGTAAGAGGACCTATAAATAGAACTTGCAAGATAGTCTAGGGTGACAAATCATATCAATACATTATAAATAGATTAAGACAACTTTAAAACATAATGATAAATGAATTAATTTATAAATTATACTGATTAAATAACATGGCTTATGTAACCCATTTATTAATTGAATCACATTATAATTGATATGAACATATGACTCATGGACCTGTACAACCTTATGTAACTCATGTAATTTATGTAACATGTTTAATACTAATTTATTTATAAATTAATTTTTTTTAAAGTCACAATTAAAGCATAAACAAAAAAAATTCATTAAAAAAATCTCAACATAAAATTCTTAAATAAGCAAATGATTGTCATCAAAAAATAATAATTAAGCAAAATATGGCATTAACTTGGATAGATATGTCTGCTTAGATTGATGAGTTGGGTTATATGAATTGGGAATAATGAGCCCTTGGTCGGACGTGAGCTTCCATCTAAGAAGAAAACTGTTTTTACAATAGTTGTTTTACAGTTTTTAAATTATGCTATTTAATTTTTGCACAAAAGCACAGCACCGGCTCTTAGCATAAAAGATTGTGGTTATAATAACCAGTTAAAGCAAACCTTGACTTCACCCTTACGGTAGAAGGATAGGGTGTTAGGAAACATAGTTCCCTAGCCTTTAACACATTAAGTAGAAAAACTTTAGTTAAGCGAGCCTCTTAGTTATCCACTAGGTTCTTAGGATATGATGATCGGGAGACCGAGGTCGTTGGTAAGCGTAAGACTGGCAGAAAGGAGCGTAAGACCAGCAGTGTTTCTGACTCATCATCAACCCTTAGAAAGCAGTGGAACAAATAATTAAGAGATTAACTAAGGCTTAGAAGCTTAATCTGTTAAAAAGGTTAGAGAACTATGAACCCTAAACACCCGAACCCAAACCAAAAGAAGCCATAAACATGCTAGCATACGAAAGACAAGAAGGATATCCCGACAAATAAAGACAATTCCAGAATATGAAATAAACAAAGAGAAATTAAGAAAGATTTGCTGTCAGATAACAACAAAGATAATGTCAAATGGCTCTTTGAAACCATAAACACAGAAGAAAGAGAGACCCTTAAACAAGAGTATTATAATTGTATGAACAAATTAAAACTAGAAATTCCTTACTTTGTATGGCTTAAGGTAGCATGCAAAAATGAAGAAATCAAAAATAAGTACTTGACGTGGCTAAAAATGCAAGACCAATGCCCTTTCAAATCATTAGGAGTAATCAATTCAGAACATATCTCTCTTAGAAGAAGAAAAAACCATCATAAGGATCAGACCCTGAAATATCCTCAATTAGGAGATAGACGTCAAACCAAGAAAAACCCGACAGTAACAATAAAGAAACAGTCCAACAAAATGAAACAGGGACTCTAAGACCAATCAGACAAGAAGAAAACCCCAAAGTAAGACTAGTTAAACAACCTAAACTAGAAAACGGACAAATAAGATAAGAAATCAAAAAGTACAGTCAGAAATACAAAATCTAAAAAAACCAAATAAGGAAAAAGAAAAATCCTAAGAAGAAGGACCAGCAGAAAATAAACAAGAAAATCATCTAAAAGAGACTACGATAGTCGAAAGACAAAAATGGCACGTTAAGGTGAATCTAGTAATCAAAAACAAGATTAGAGAAACCTATGCTTTAGTAGACTCGGGAGCAGACATGAATTGTATTCCAGAGGAATTATTTCCTAGAAAATACTATAAAGAAACCATGGAAAGTCTCTATACGGCTAACAGAAAAGTCTTAAGATAAAATACAAAATTCCAGATGTACATGTCTATCAAGACAACATGTGCTTTAAAACAACCTTCATCGTAGTCAAGGATATTCAGACAGTAATTCTAGGAACACCGTTCTTAACGCTTCTCTACAAGATGTAGATTAACGAAGAAGGCATAACCACTTATGTCTTAGAAAACCCAATTACCTTCAAATTCATAAACCCTGTAGAATTTAAAAGAATCAACCAACTAGAAAATTCCAATATCCAAAGGATACAGTCCTTAAAAGATAGAAAGCAACGACTTAAAGAAGAAATAATAATAAACAGGATAGAAGAACAGTTGCACTCAGAATCATGGAAAAATAGAATAAAAGAAATTCAAGAAAAACTAGAAAAAGAACTATGCAGTCAAGACCCTACGGCCTTCTGGAATAGGAAAAAACATCAGGTTAGCTTACCCTATATTAAAGACTTCAAAGAAACTAGGATTCCAACAAAGGCCAGACCAATCCAGATGAATTTAGAACTATTAGAATACTATAAAAAGAAATAGCAGAACTCCTTAATAAAAAGCTCATTAGGCCTAGTAAATCCCCATGGTCTTGTTCAGCTTTTTACGTCCAGAAAGCCTCTGAATTAAAAAAAGGAACCCCCAGACTAGTTATAAACTACAAGCCCTTAAATAAAGTACTAGAATGGATTAGATATCCGATACCCAATGAAAAAGACTTGTTATCCAGACTATACAAGGCAAAGATATTTTCCAAATTTGACATGAAATCAGGATTCTGGCAGATACAAATCACTGAAGCAGATAGATACAAAATAGCGTTCACTGTACCATTTGGACATTACGAATGGAATGTAATGCCTTTTGTTTAAAAAATGCCCCTAGCGAATTTCAAAACATGATGAATGAAATTTTTAATCAGTTTACCCAGTTCATAATAGTCTATATAGACGACGTCCTTATCTTCTCAGAAGATTTAGAAAAACATGTTAAACACATTAGACTCTTTCACAATTTAGCAAAACAAAATGGGCTAGTAATCTCGGCACCCAAGATCAAAATCTTCCAGACCAGAGTCAGATTTCTAGGGCACTATATTTATCAGGGAACTATCAAACCCATAGAAAGGTCAATAGAATTTGCAGATAAATTCCCAGATGAAATCAAAGGAAAAACTCAATTACAAAGATTTTTAGGATGCCTTAATTATTAGCAGATTTTATTCTAAATATCAGGATCATTCTAGAACCCTTGTACGCCCAGCTCAGAAAAAAGAAAAAAGGATGGACAGAAGAACATACCCAAGTAGTTAGAAAAGTAAAAACTATGGTCAAAAACCTTCCATGTCTAGAGTTACTAGACCCTACAGCCTTAGTCATAGTAGAAACAGATGCCTCAGAGATAGGATTTGGAGGAATCCTTAAGCAAAAAACCCATAAAAAAGAAGCATTGGTTAGATATCACTCAGGGATATGGACTAATGCTCAAACAAATTACAGCATAGTAAAAAAGGAAGTTTTGTCGATCGTCCTATGCATTCAAAAATTCCTAGAGGATTTATACTTTAAAAAATTTCTTCTCAGAATTGATTGCAAACCAGCCAAAGAAGTTTTAGAAAAAGACATTGAAAATCTTGCTTCAAATAAATTTTTGCTAGATAGTAAGCCATTTTATCAGTATTTGATTTCGAAATAGAATTTTTAAAAAGCACATAAAATAGTTTACCAGATTTTCTGACCCGTGAATTCTTTATAGGAGCACGATGTCAGACAGACCCAGAACTAAAGCATCATATGCAAAACCTTTACTTCCGATCCCTCTCAGTAACCCATATTCAGTATTGACTCCACCCAGAACTTTCCTCCCTCTTAGACCTCAGTACTCAGCCTTAGTCTCACCTTCTCAAACCTATTCCCAAGCAGCTCAAAAGCGGTCTCCTCCTAGTCCCAGTACTACTACAGAGCAAACCAGGTCTAGTCCCTCCAAGTGCCCATGTTCAACCCATATTATAGTAAGAATTGCTCCCTTACTATTAAACTCTTAGAACCAGACGAAATAGGAGACAATCAAGTCCCAAAGCTATCCAGAATTTTCCCTTTGATCAATGGGGAAATCATGCAATACCACTTACCCGAAGGATTTCAGAACCCGCTTAAAACCCAAGAATATTACGAATTTATTCTAGTTGACACAGACTCAGCCGAAGAAACCCATACCAGCCCAGAACCTTTTCTCAAAATTCAGCCTTCTCAATACAACTATTTTGACTACGAAGAAGCCTGGTATAAGGCCTTTTATCTTAAGCCCACGGACCACAGTTGGTTCCTTAACATCAGCCCAAAATTTGATAAAAGAATTCCAAGCTAGACCCATGATTGGTGGATCTACTTTGGGATAACAAAAGAAATAATTCCAGAACCAGCATTATCAGCATGGGTTTATTTCCATGATAAACTCAAAACAGCCCATTATGAAAACAAACCTATTATGTTCACAGTTGAATTCCAAGTCCCATGGATTTTGGGATGGGATTTTGCTATCAGCAAATCCCTTGATCAACAGTATCCACTTATCCTAGAAAGACGATTTAGGATCAAGTGGTGGAAAAACTTTCAACCCGGAGAAAGGTTATCACTAAGTAACATTAGCCGATGGCTAATTACATATGATAGCCCCAGACAATTCCCAAAGACAGAAAAAACTACCACTTCTCCTTCTTTGAACAAAACTCCTAGCAAGAAAGATTTAAAGAAAAAACTATTAGAAAAATTATCACAACTAGGAGACTCTGATGAGGAGGAAGATATCAGCTCATCTCAGCCCAAGCCAGTAGGCCAACTATATCTACAAGACGCCCAGGATCCATATGAGGACTACGACATAATGTAGCCCAGACCATACATCTTCATCCATATCCAGCCCATAACTGTGAAAAACCAAGCCCAAAGACTCTAGTCCCCAGCCTCACCAGTGCTATTCCCAGCAGCACTATTGTCGCACATGTCACGCATGTGACCCCAGCAGCACTATTGTCGCACAAGTCACGCATGTGACCCCCAGCCTCATCAGCACTATTGTCACGCATGTGACCCCCAGCCTCATCAGCACTATTGTCACGCATGTGACCCTTCGACTACCATCAAAGCCTCCCATATGACTCTCCAGCTTTATCAGGTCACCCATGTGGCTCTCCAGCTTTATCAGGTCACCGATGTGACTATCTGGCCCTACTCTCCAGCCTTATCATGTCACCCATGTGACTCTTCGGCCCTACCATAGCACGCTTCTCATACTTATCATCTAGTCAGCAGTCCACACATGTGAAGCTACAGCATGACAACCAATCAGAATACGACAACCCACATATGTGGGACCAGCCACAACAGTTTACAGCAGTGACAACCAATCAGAATATAACAACCCACATATGAGGGACCTTTCTGGTATTAGAGCACTGTTACGGGAAGTAACTCAAGAGCAGCCGCACATGTGCTGCAGTGCTCAAAGGATGGCAAAGCCAGCTATCCTAAATCCAGATGTCCTACCCCAAACCCAAAACCAATACCAGATTTCAACCCATTTGAAGTCCGCAAAAGCCAGTTGTCCCCAAGGACATACAAGATTGAAACCAGTTGTCCCCAAGGACATATTCTTTTCTTGATTTCAAACAAAATAAAGTCCGCACAAGCCAGCCAGCTGTCCCCAAGGATAGACTTTATCAAAGCAAGCCAGCCAGTTGTCCCCAAGGACAGATTCCTCTCGGACTTCATCAGCTCTCAAGTCCGCCAGACTCCATTATAAAACAGATAGCCCTCAGCCTGTGAGAGGCATCCATACCCATCAGCCATCCACACTTCATCTTCAACCTTTAGCCTTCACCCATAACCTCTCATGGCTACTTAACCTCCACTCACAAAAGCCTCCACTGATGACCACTCATAACCACCTAACCTTCACTTACAAAAGCTTCCACTCACCACCTTAATGCTTGATCCACTACATCCACCATCCCTCCACTACCCTAATGGCTCATCCACTATCTTATCCACTACCTTTCCCTCTCCTAGAATATCTCTCTCTTCACATAACCTCACACACCCTTCCATTCACTCGAAAACCTCTAAGCCTCCTTCCTCTCTCTCCCTCTTCATCTATGAACTAAATCTGAACCCAACCTCATCTCCATGGTCACCCTCTCATCATCCTTAATCCTCCATTATCCCTAACCTTCAGGCCAGTTTGCAGTTCTCAAAACACTTACCAGTCATGAGGTTATAGCTTGGCATAAGAAGACTTGGTTCTGGGTTTTTTCTGACATTTTGTTCCTGTAAGGAATTCTCTGTTTAGGAAGTCTGGTAGACTGTTTTCTGTGCCTTTTAAAAATTCTATTTCAATACCAAACACAGATAAAATTGCTTGCCATCTTGCAAAAATCTGTTTTGAAACGAGATTTTCAATGTCTTTTTCCAAAATCTCTTTTGCTGACTTGCAGTCAATTTTGAGAAGAAATTTTTTGAAATATAAATCTTCTTGAAATTTTTGAATACAAGAAATGATCAATAAAATTTCTTTTTTCACTGTGCTGTAATTTTTCTAAGCATTAGTCCAAATTAATGAATGATATCTGACTAAGGCTTCTTTATCATTAACCTTAAATGTTTAAGGATTCCTCCAAATCCTATGTCTGAAGCATCTGTTTCAACTATGACAAAAGCTGTTGGGTCAAGTAACTCCAGGAAAGGAAGTTCTTTGACTAAAGCTTTTACCCTTCTAGTAATCTGTGTATGTTCTTTTGTCCATCCTGTTTTCTTTTTTCTGAGCTGGGCGTACAAAGGTTCTGGGATAATTCTAATGTTTGGGACAAAATCTGCAACATAGTTAAGGCATCCTAAGAATCTTTATAATTGGGTTTTTCTCTAATTTCATCTGGGAATTTGATAGCAAATACTACTGATCTTTCAATAGGTCTGATGTTCCCTGAAAGATATGATGTCCTAGAAATCTAATCTTAGTCTGGAAGATCTTAATCTAGATTGCTAATCAATTTTGTTTTGGTAGGTTGTGAAAGAGTCGGATATGTTTGACATGTTGTTCTAGGCTTTCTGAGAAAACAAGAACATCATCAATATAGATGATTATGAACTGAGCATACTGGTCAAAAATTTTATACATCATATTCTGAAACTCACTTGGAGCATTCTTTAATCCAAAGAGCATTACATTCCATTCATAATATCCAAAGGGTACTGTAAAGGCTAATGTAATTCAAAATATGACAGATCAGACCATTGACAAGACATTTCAGCAGCCATACAGTTCACACATGTAATAACTTGAGCACTGTTACGGAAAGTAACTCAAAAGCAGTCATCCATCTACTGTAGTGCTCAAAGGGCAGCCAGCTATCCTAAACCTAGATACTTTACCTCTTGGCCCCTAGTTCCCGGATTCCAACCAGATTGAAGTCTACACTGATTGCTCCCGGATTCCAACCAGATTGAAATCCGTACTGATTGCTCCCGGATTCCAACCAGATTAAAGTCTGCACTGATTGCTTTGGATTCCAACCAGGCTGAAGTTCATCCTGATAGCCTATAAAACGGATAGCCCTTGGCTTGTAAGAGGCATCTGCACCCACAACCAGATCTGCAAGTATCTGCACTCACCATCTCCACTCATCCTCTCCACTATCATCTCCACTCCACTAATCATCTCCACTAGCCTCATCATTTCTACTAATCCTCTCCACTATCATTTCCACTCACCCTCTCCAGGAAACCATCCTTATATAGCCATGCTAATCAAATCATGCTGGTCATCTTTTTCTCTCTCCCGAACCCATGCATCATCTTTCCTCTCTGCCGCGCCTAGACTGTGATTTAGAATGATAACAACCTGGACTGGTGCTATGTGTATATACTTAAATTTAGTATTGAATGACTGAAGAAATCACATACCAGCAATCTGGGGTTCGGTGTCAGCTAAAATGGAGGATCTTTTTTTGTATTGCTTTGAACATTGACACACGTGAAGAAATTTTTTTTTTTTTGATCTCGTTCCTGTTGAACTTGAACATGAGGAGGACTGATATTGCTTAAAAAATTTATCATCCTTTCCTTCGCTATTTTTTTTCTGAAGACTGCATGCTTTTTATGATTCTCTCGCCCTTTTTCTCTCCAGGAATCAGGATAAGGCCAAACCACGTGATGCACTCTTTAGCGCAGCAAATTCAATGCTGTCATGTCAGCTCCCCTACAGAAAGCACACTCTAAATCTGTAAGTCAAGAAAGCAGTGCGTGTAAAGTTGCGCTGAACGTTCAGTCATCCTTCATTAAATTTTGTAATCATGACTTATTTACTATATTATATCTATGGTGAGGATGAGGCTTGGTAGGTGAGGCCTGGTTAGTGAGGCTGGTAGATGAGGTTGCTGGTAGATGAGGTTGCTGATAGATAGGCTGGTAGATGAGGCTTGTAGCTGAGGTTGGAAGGTGAGGATGGTAGATGAGGCTGGTTGATGAGGCTGGTTGGTAAGGCTGGTGTTGTCTAGGGATGAGTTTCGAATGGATGCTGATCTGGCTATGGGTGTGGATGCCCTTACAAGCCAAGGGCTCTCCGTTTTATAGACTATCAAAGCGGACTTCAGATGGGATGGAGTCCAGAAACCATGGGTAACCAAACTGGGGTTAGAAAAGATTCTGGGTTTAGAGAACTAGAGACAAGAGTACACTGATAACGGGACATCTGGCTATCTTCTAAGCACTACAGCACATGGATGGCTTCTTTTAAATTACTTTTCATAATAGTGCTCAAATTATTGTACTGAGAGGCTTCACATGTATGAACTGTGGCCGAAAGTGGTTGTTGAGTCACTTGTTGGTTGCTTCACATGTGTGAATTAACTGTTGTTGAAAGTGATTGCTGAGTCACTTGTCGGTTGCTTCACATGCGTGAATTAACTGTGGCCGAAAGTGGTTGCTGAGACGTCTTGTCATTTATACCAAGGAGCTTCACATGCGTGAAAGTGTCAGTCTAAGGATAAGGTCGGAGCTTCACATGCGTAAAAGTGTTGGTCTGAGGATAAGGTCTAATCTGATAGATTACATTATATTGTAATCTTCATATGGGTCTTGTGCATCCTGTAAGCATATCTGATTTGCAGGTCCTGGTTGTGTCGAATAGAAATCTTCATCTTCATCTGAGTCTCCTAATTGAGATTATTCTTCCAATAATTTTTTATTTAATTCTTTTTTATTAGGAGTCTTGTTAGAAGATGGAGAAACTGAACTTTTTTCTGCTTTTGGAAACTGTCTGGGATTATCATAAGTAATAAGCGATTGGTTAATATTACTTATTGATAATCGCTCCCCTGGCTGAAAATTCTTCCTTAATTTGATTCTGAATCTTCTTTCTAACTTGGGAGGAAACTGGCGATTGAGAGATCTGCTGATAGCAAAATCCCATCCCACAATCCATCGGACTTGAAATTCAATGTGAACATGATAGATTTATTTCCATGAAGTGCTATTTTAAGATTTTCATGGAAATAATCCCATCCTTTTAATACTGATTCTGGAAGTATATCTTTTGTTATTCCAAAGTAAACCCACCATTGATGAGTCCAGATTGGAATTTTCTTGTTAAACTTCTGGCAAAAACTGAAGAACCAACTGTGGTATGTAGGTTTAAGGTAGATTGCCTTAAACCATGCTTTATGATAGTCGAAGTAATTATACTGAGAATGTAGGAACCTCTGAGAGAACGTCTTGGCTCTATATGGGTTTCCCCATTCTTCTTTGGTGATGAACTTCTTTATTTTGCATTTGGAGTAAGCAATTGCTTCTGAATTTTGTTCTATTTTATGAGTCATTTCTGCTGAATCTGTATCAACTAAAATGAACTCATAGTATTCCTGTGTTTTCAAAGGTTTCTAATATCCTTTTGGTAAATGATACTGGACAATTTTTCCATTGACTGAAGGAAAAATTCTAGATAATTTAGGGATCTGTTTATCACCTATTTCTTTTTTTTCTAATAGTTTGACTGTGAGGGAACAATTCTTACAGAAGTAACGATTGTACGTAGATGGTCTGGAAGGGCTGGATTTTGTCTCTTCTAGAGTAATACTGGGATTAGGAGGAGACCATTTCTGGGTTGCCTGGGAATAACTCTGAGAGGGTGAAGCCAAGATGGAGTACTGATTTATGAGAGGTGTAAAGGTACTGAGAGGTGCCAGGGTTATTGGCTTGGCATAAGAAGAAATGATCGATAAGATTTTGTCTCTTCTTGAAATTTCTAAACACAAGAAACGATCGATAAAATTTCTTTTTTTCACTATACTGTAATTAGTCCAAATTCTTGAATGATGTCTGACTAAGGCTCTCTTATCATTAACATTTTGTCTAAGGATTCCTCCAAATCCTAGGTCTGAGGCATCTATTTCAACTTTGACTAAAGCTATTTCCAAGCAACAAAGTTTTCTTTTTGACTAAAGTTTCTACCTCTCTGGTCCTGGTAGGATTTATGAATTTGAAGGTGATCTGGTTTCCTAAAACATAAGTAGTTATACCATTTTCATCAATCTTCATTTTGTAGAGAAGTGTTAAAAATGGTATTCCTAAAATGACTATATGAACATCTCTGACTACTATGAAAGTTGTCTTAAAACAAATGTTTTCTTGACAAACATGTACGTCTGGAATCTTGTATCTTACCTTAAGACTTTCATTGTTTGCTATATAAAGATCTTCTGTTGTTTTCTCATAACAGTTTCTGGAAAACAGTCCTTCGAGGACACAGTTCATATCTGCTCCTGAGTCAAATAGGGAATAAGTTTCTTTGATTTTGTCTCTAACTACTAAGGTAATCCAAATGTACCATTTATGTATTTTGACTATTGCGATTTCATTTAGATAATTATCTTGCTCAGTTTCTTTTGTTTCTTCCTGAAAAATTTCTTTTCCTTTATCTGATGTTCTTAATTCTTTTACTTCTGACTGTAGTATTCTGATTTCTTGTTTTATCTGCTCAACTTCTTTTTTGAGCTGATAAATTGAATATGCCTTAAGTTTTTCTTCTTGTACTTTTTCTTTGATTATTTCTGATAAACTCAGAACTTCTTTTCTGGTCTAGGCTGTAACTCTTCCATGAGTTTTTCTATATATTCTTTCCTTAATTCTGGATTATCGATCTCTCCTATAAGATCAATGAGCGAATCACTCTTTTTGTTCCTGATCATACTGATTTTGAGTTTTTCTATGCATCCACATAGATTAACTCCATATGAACTTTTTGAAGATATTCCTTCTATTTCTGAAGAATTTTCTTCTTCCTCAATCAGATGAATCCGATCATCTTCTGAGCTACTTTCTTTAGAAGAATAATTTTCCTAACTATCTGAGATTATAATTTTTAATATTTTTTCCTTCTATTCATTTGTAATGTCCATTTCTTGAATCTGAGAAATCCTACATTCATTTTTGTAATATCCTTTTCTGTCACAACCAAAGCATATTGGAATTCTTTCTTGCCTCGGTTTGGATCTTTGTTTTTGTTTTCCCCAATTGGAAAATTTTTTGGGTTTTTGATTTTTTGATTTCCCTCTTTCTCATCTCGGGAATTCTTCCTGTATATTAGATTGAGATCTGTAATTTCTGGGATATCCTATCTTTCTTTTCTTTTTTGAGGGTGGAACTAGGACTTCGTAGCCATATTGCTTACAAAATCATTCTAATTCTTTTTTGGTAGTAACTTCATCCTTTTTTAGTTTGGACTGAAGTTTCATTTCTGTACACATTTTTAATTCTGTCCTTTTAATGACACTGCAAATATCTCCATAGGTAACATTTTCCTATTCAATGCTACCTCCACATTCTTCTGTTAGGGCTTCATTAACCTTTTCTGAGAATAAACTGGGTAATCCTGAGATAAACTTTTCTTTTCAGAAAGGGGACTTACAATCCTCTCTTTCCAGAACTATGCAAAGAAAAGTATCTTTGTACCATCTAAAATCTTGCATCTTAGGACATCTAAGTCTCATTAAGAGCATCTTATTACTTTCTTGTTTTCAATCTTTCAATCCTATAAAGTATCTGTAGATTGCATAAATTAATGTTTATGTTGCATTAGGTTCTTCTGATGTTTTTGAAGAGTTTGGCTTAACTATGATTTTTTTGCTAGTTTTTATATCTTCTCTTTCTCTAGGAGTAAGATATCTATTCCACCATCCTTCTAGCTGTCATGTGAAACCTTGAACTAGAATTTTTATATAATTCTCTTTTGAACTTCTATTAGCCCTTAAGGCTCCTAATACTATGGTCATCTCTAATAAAAGGTTCCAAATTTCTCTTTCTACATACCATCAATGTTCCATTCACAAACTCTGTCACCACTGTAAACTTCTCTCCTGAAATTTTTTCTTTCTTCAAACTGAATATATGGAGGGGTTGGTCTAGGATAATAATCTTTCTGAGTTTTGTAATATGCCTGTCCTTCATATTTTCTGATTTTATTGATCTGACTGTCAGATCCCTGGGCAGATATCATATTTAATATGATTCCCTTAAGTCTATTTGTTAACTGATCTACAATTTTATCTTCTTTGCTTCTGAATTCTATTTCCCAACTATTGTCTATTTCAAAGATAGGTTTCTGCATTTTTATCTCCTGAATGACCTTAGAATCTTCGGTCGATTCCTTGCAAGGCCTTTTTCTATTCTGTTTAACTGATCTGACATAGTATGTAAGAGTTGATTGTTGTAGCTGTTCTGTTGAACTATTTTTCTAATTTCACTATTGGTGGCTAATTGATTTGGCTATTAATTATGTGGTTTAAGATACTTCAATGGTAAAGCTATTAACGTCTTGTTTTGTAACTGATCTGACATTCTTCTAAAGGGATATATTCTGAATTTATTTCTCTATTATCTATGATTTTTCAATCACTCCTAAGATCTGAAAGGATATTTATCTGTAATTCTTTTATTTTTACATACTTGTTCAAGCCATGTAAAATAAGGAATTTCTAACTCCTTTAAGTTCATGAAGCTGTAATATTCTTGTTTCAAATTTGTTAGCAAATTCTACTGATCTTTCAATAGGTCTGATGGTTCCCTAAAATATATGATGTCCTAGAAATCTAATCCTAGTCTAAAAGATCTTAATCTTGGGTGCTGAGATTGCTAATCCGTTTTGTTTTGCTAGGTTGTGAAAGAGTTTGATATGTTTGACATGTTGTTCTAGGCTTTCTGAGAAAACAAGAACATCATCAATATAGACGATTATGAACTGAGTATACTGGTTAAAAATTTCATTCATCATATTTGAAACTCACTCGGATCATTCTTTAATCCAAAGGGCATTACATTCCATTCATAATGTCCAAAGGGTACTGTAAAGGCTAATGTAATCCAAAATATGGCAGATCAGACCACTGACAAGACATTTTAGCAGCCACACAGTTCATGCATGTAATAACTCGAGCATTGCTAGGAAGTTACTCAAAAGTAGCCGTCCATGTGCTGTAGTGCTCAAAGGACAGCCAGCTGTCCCAAACCCAGACACTTTTCCTCTTGGCCCCTAGTTCTCGGATTCCAACCAGATTGAAGTCCGCACTGATTGCTCCCAGATTCCAACCAGATTAAAGTCCGCACTGGATTCAACCAGGCTGAAGTCCACCCGATAGCCTATAAAATAGATAGCCCTTGGCTTGTAAGAGGCATCCGCACCCACAGCTAGATCTGTAAGTTTCCCCACTCACCATCTCCGCTAATCCTCTCCACTATCATCGCCACTCCACTAATCATCTCCACTAGCCTCATCATCTCCACTAATCCTCTCCACTAGCTTCATCCCTCCACTATCATCTCCACTCCACTAATCATCTTCACTAGCCTCATCATCTCCACTAATCCTCTCCACTAGCCTCATCCTCTCCAATATCTTCTCCACTCACCCTCTCCAAAAAACCATCCTTATATAGCCATGCTAATCAAATCATGCTGGTCATCTTTTCTCTCTCCCAAACCCATGCATCATCTTTCCTCTCTGCCGCGCCTAGTCTGTGGTTTGGAATGATAGCAACCTGGACTGCTGCTATGTGTATATACTTGAATTTAGTAATAAACGACTAAGAAATCACATGCCAGCAATCTGGGGTTCGGTGTCAGCTAAAATGGAGGATCTTTTTTTGTCTTGCTTTGAACTTGAACACATGGAAAGAAATTTTTTTTTTTCTAATCTCATTCCTGTTGAACTTGAACACGAGGAGGACTACTATTGCTAAAAAAATTATCATCCTTTCTTTTACTATTTTTTTTTCTGAAGATTGTAGGCTTTTTATGATTCTCCCGCCCTTTTTCTCTCCAGGAATCATGATAAGGCCAAACCACTTGATGCACTCTTTAGCGCAGCAAATTAAATGCTGTCATGTTGGCTCCCCTACAAAAAGCCCACTCTAAATCTCTAAGTCAAGAAAGCAGTGCATGTAAAGTTGCGCTGAACGTTCAGTCATCCTCCACTAAATTTTGTAATCATGACTTATTTACTATATTATATCTATGGTGAGGATGAGGCTTGGTAGGTGAGGCCCGGTTGGTGAGGCTGGTAGATGAGGTTGCTAATAGATGAGGTTGGTAGATGAGGTTACTAGTAGATGAGGTTGGTAGATGAGGCTGGTAGATGAGGTTGGAAGGTGAGGATGGTAGATGAGGCAGGTTGATAGGACTGGTTGGTAAGGATGGTGTTGTCTGGGGCTGAGTTTTGAATGGATGCTGATCTGGTTGTGGGTGCGGAATCCCTTACAAGCCAAGGGCTCTCCATTTTATAGACTATAAGAGCGGACTTCAGCTAGGATGGAGTCCAAAAACCATGGGTAACCAAACTAGGGCTAGAAAATATTCTGGGTTTAGAGAACCAGAGACAAGAGTACACTGATAACGGGACAGCTGGCTGTTTTCTTAGCACTACAGTACATGGACGGCTGCTTTTGAGTTACTTTTCGTAACAGTGCTTAAATTATTGTACTGAGGGGCTTCACATGTATGAACTTTGGTGAAAGTGGTTGCTGAGTCACTTATCAGTTGCTTCACATGTGTGAATTAACTGTGGTCGAAAGTGGTTGCTGAGTCACTTGTCGATTGCTTCACATGCGTGAATTAACTATGGCCGAAAGCGATTGCTGAGATGTTTTGTCATTTGTATTGAGAAGCTTCACATGCATGAAAGTGTCGGTCTGAGGATAAGGTATGATATAATAGATTATTATATCAAAATCTTCATATGTGTCTTGTGCATCCTGCAAACATATCTGATTTGCACGTCCTGGCTATGTCGAACAGAAATCTTCATCTTCATCTGAGTCTCCTAATTGAGACAATTCTTCCAATAATTTTTTCTTTAATTCTTTTTTATTAGGAGTCTTGTTAGAAGATGGAAAAGCTGAACTTTTTTCTGCTTTTGGAAACTGTCTAGGATTATCATAAGTAATAAGCCATCGATTAATATTACTTATTGATAATCGCTCACCTGGCTAAATTCTTCCACCGTTTGATTCTGAATCTTCTTTCTAACATTGGAGGAAACTGGTGATCGAGAGATTTGCTGATAGAAAAATCTCATCCCACAATCCATGGGACTTAGAATTCAACTGTGAACATAATAGATTTTTCCAAAAGTATTATTTTAACATTTTCATGAAAATAATCCCATCCTTTTAATACTGATTCTGGAAGTATATATTTTGTTATTCCAAAGTAAATCCACCATTGATGAGTCCAGCTTGGAATTTTCTTGTTAAACTTCTAACAAAAACTAAAGAACCAACTGTGGTCTATAGGTTTAAGGTAGAATGCCTTAAACCATGCTTCCTGATAGTAGAAGTAATTATACTGAGAAGATAGGAACCTCTGGGAGAACGTCCTGGCTCTATATGGGTTTCCCCATTCTTCTTTGGTGATGAACTTCTTGATTTTGCATTTGGAGTAAGCAATTGCTTCTGAATTTTGTTCTATTTTATGAGTCATTTCTGCTGAATCTGTATCAACTAAAATGAACTCATAGTATTACTAAGTTTTCAAAGGATTCTAATATCCTTTTGGTAAATGATACTGGACGATTTTTTCATTGACTGAAGGGAAAATTCTTAATAATTTAGAGATCTGTTATCATCTATTTCATCTTCTTCTAAAAGTTTGACTATGAGGGAACAATTCTTACAGAAGTAAGGATTGTACATAGATGGTTTGGAATGGCTGAATTTTGTCTATTCTGGAGTAATACTTGGACTAGAAGGAGACCATTTCTGGGTTGCCTGAGAATAACTCTGAGAGGGTAAAGCCAAGATGAAGTACTGGTTTCTGAGAGGTGTAAAGGTATTGAGAGGTGTCAGGGTTATTGGCTTGGAATAAGAAGACTTGGTTCGAAGTTTTTCTAACATTTTGTTCTGGTAAGAAATTCTCCAGTTAGGAAGTCTGGTAGACTATTTTCTGTGCCTTTTAAAAATTTTATTTCAATACCAAACACAGATAAAATTGCTTGCCATCTCGCAAAAATCTATTTTGAAACGAGATTTTCAATGTATTTTTCCAAAATCTCTTTTGCTGACTTGCAGTCAATTATGAGAAGAAATTTTTTGAAATATAAATCTTCTTGAAATTTCTGAATACAAGAAACATCAATAAAATTTCTTTTTTCACTGTGCTTTAATTTTTCTGAGCATTAATCCAAATTACTGAATGATATCTGACGAAGGCTTCTTTATCATTAACCTTATGTTTAAGGATTCCTCCAAATCCTATGTCTGAAGCATCTGTTTCAATTATGACTAAAGCTGTTGGGTCAAGTAACTCCAGGCAAGGAAGTTCTTTGACTAAAGCTTTTACCCTTCTAGTAATCTGTGAATGTTCTTCTGTCCATCCAGTTTTCTTTTTTCTGAGCTGGGCGTACAAAGGTTCTAGGATAATTCTAATGTTTGGGACAAAATCTGCCACGTAGTTAAGGCATCCTAAGAATCTTTGTAATTGAGTTTTTTCTCTAATTTCATCTAAAAATTTGTTAGCAAATTCTACTATCTTTTAATAGGTCTGATGGTTCCCTGAAAGATATGATGTCCTAGAAATCTAATCCTAGTATGGAAGATCTTAATCTTGGGTGCTGAGATTGCTAATCCGTTTTGTTTTGATAGGTTGTAAAAGAGTCTGATATATTTGACATGTTGTTCTAGGCTCTCTGAGAAAACAAGAACATCATCAATATAGAGGATTATGAACTGAGCATGCTGGTTAAAAATTTCATTCATCATATTTTGAAACTCACTCGGAGCATTCTTCAATCCAAAGAGCATTACATTCCATCCATAATGTCGAAAGGATTCTGTAAAGACTAATTAATGTAATCCAAAATATGGCAGATCAGACCACTAACAAGACATTTCAGCAGCCACACAGTTCACACATGTAATAACTCGAGCACTGTTACGGGAAGTAACTCAAAAGCAGTCGTCCATCTGCTATAGTGCTCAAAGGGAAGCCAGTTGTCCTAAACCCAGACACTTTTCCTCTTGGCCCCTAGTTCCCGGATTCCAACCAGATTGAAGTCCGCACTGATTGCTCATGGATTCCAACCAGATTGAAGTCTGCACTGATTGCTCCCGGGTTCCAACCAGATTAAAGTCCACACTGATTGCGTCCAGATTCCAACCAGACTGAAGTCTGCCCTCATAGCCTATAAAACGGATAGCCTTTGGCTTATAAGAGGCATCCACACCCACAGCCAGATTCGCCAGTATCCGCACTCACTATCTCCACTAATCCTCTCCACTAGCCTCATCCTCTCCACTATCATCTTCACTCCACTAATCATCTCCACTAGCCTCATCATCTCCACTAATCCTCTCCATTAACCTCATCCTCTCCACTATCATCTTCACTCACCCTCTCCAGGAAACCATCCTTATATAGTCATGCTAATCAAATCATGCTGGTCATCTTTTCTCTCTCCTAAACCCATGCATCATCTTTCCTCTCTACCGCACCTAGACTATGGTTTGGAATGATACCAACCTGGACTGGTGCTATGTGTATATACTTGAATTTAGTATTGAACGACTGAAGAAATCACATGCCAGCAATCTGGGGTTCGCTATCAGCTAAAATGGATGATCTTTTTTTGTCTTGCTTGGAACTTGAACACACGGGAAGAAAAAATTTTTTTTTCCTGATCTCGTTCCTGTTGAACTTGAACACGAGGAGGACTGCTATTGCTTAAAAAATTTATCGTCCTTTTCTTTGTTGTTTTTTTTTTCTGAAGACTGCAAGCTTTTTACGATTCTCCCGCCTTTTTTCTCTCTAGGAATTAGGATAAGGCCAAACCACGTGATGCACTCTTTAGCGCAGCAAATTAAATGTTGTCATGTCATCTCCCCCACAGAAAGCCCACTCTAAATCTGTAAGTCAAGAAAGCAATGCGTGTAAAGTTGCACTGAACATTCAGTCCTCCTACATTAAATTTTGTAATCATGACTTATTTACTATATTATATCTATGGTGAGGATGAGGCTTGGTAGGTGAGGCCTGGTTGGTGAGGCTGGTAGATGAGGTTGGTAGATGAGGTTGCTGATAGATGAGGTTCATAGATGAGGCTAGTAGATGAGGCTGGTAGCTGAGGTTGGAAGGTGAGGATGGTAGATGAGGCTGGTTGATGAGGCTGGTTGGTAAGGCTGGTGTTGTCTAGGGCTGAGTTTCGAATGGATGCTGATCTGGCTGTGGGTGCGGATGCCCTTACAAGCCAAGGGCTCTCCGTTTTATAGACTATCAGAGTGGACTTCAGCTGGGATGGAGTCTAAAAATCATGGGTAACCAAACTGGGGTTAGAAAAGATTCTGGGTTTAGAGAACCAGAGACAAGAGTACACTGATAACGGGATAGCTGGCTGTCTTTTGAGCACTGCAGCACATGGATGGCTGCTTTTGAGTTACTTTTCATAACAATGCTTGAATTATTGTACTGAGTGGCTTCACATGTATGAACTGTGGCCGAAAGTGGTTGTTGAGTCACTTGTTGGTTGCTTCACATGCGTGAATTAACTGTGGTCCAAAGTGATTGCTGAGTCACTTATCGATTGCTTCACATGTGTGAATTAACTGTGGCCGAAAGTGGTTGCTAAGACGTCTTGTCATTTGTACCGAGGAGCTTCACATGCGTGAAAGTGTCGGTCTGAGGATAAGGTCTAAGCTGATATATTACATTATATTGTAATCTTCATATGGGTCTTGTGCATCTTGCAAGCATATCTGATTTGCAAGTCTTGGCTGTGTCGAACAGAAATCTTCATCTTTATCTGAGTCTCCTAATTGAGATTATTCTTCCAATAATTTTTTATTTAATTCTTTTTTATTAGGAGTCTTGTTAGAAGATGGAGAAGCTGAACTTTTTTCTGCTTTTGGAAACTGTCTGGAATTATCATAAGTAATAAGCCATCGGTTAATATTACTTATTGATAATCGCTCACCTGGCTGAAAATTTTTCCACCATTTGATTCTGAATCTTCTTTCTAACATGGGAGGAAACTGACGATTAAGAGATCTGCTGATAGCAAAATCCCATCCCACAATCCATCGGACTTGAAATTCAACTGTGAACATGATAGATTTATTTCCATGAAGTGCTATTTTAAGATTTTCATGGAAATAATCCCATCCTTTTAATACTGATTCTGAAAGTATATCTTTTGTTATTCCAAAGTAAACCCACCATTGATGAGTCCAGATTGGAATTTTCTTGTTAAACTTCTAGCAAAAACTGAAGAACCAACTGTGGTTTGTAGGTTTAAGGTAGAATGCCTTAAACCATGCTTTCTGATAGTCGAAGTAATTATACTGAGAAGGTAGAAACGATCGATAAAATTTCTTTTTTCACTATACTATAATTAGTCCAAATTTTTGAATAATGTTTGACTTAGGCTTTCTTATCATTAACCTTTTGTCTAAGGATTCCTTCAAATCCTAGGTCTGAGGCATCTGTTTCAACTTTGACTAAAGCTGTTTCCAAGCAAGGAAGTTTTCTTTTTGACTAAAGTTTCTACCTCTCTGGTCCTGGTAGGATTATGAATTTGAAGGTGATCTGGTTTCCTAAAACATAAGTAGTTATACCATTTTCATCAATCTCCATTTTGTAGAGAAGTGTTAAAAATAGTATTCCTAAAATGACTATATGAACATCTCTGACTACTATGAAAGTTGTCTTAAAACAAATGTTTTCTTGACAAACATGTATGTCTGGAATCTTGTATCTTACCTTAAGACTTTCATTATTTGCTGTATAAAGATCTTCTGTTGTTTTCTCGTAACAATTTCTGAAAAACTGTCCTTTCTGGGATATAGTTCATATCTGCTCCTGAGTCAACTAGGGCATAAGTTTCTTTGATTTCGTCTCTGACTACTAAGGTAATCATAATGTACCATTTATGTATTCTGACTATTGTGATTTCATTTAGATAATTATCTTACTCAGTTTCTTCTGTTTCTTCCTGAAGAATTTCTTTTCCTTTATCTGATGTTCTTAATTCTTTTACTTCTGACTGTAGTATTATGATTTCTCGTTTTATCTGCTCAACTTCTTTCTTGAGCTAATAAATTGGATCTGCCTTAAGTTTTTCTTCTTGTACTTTTTCTTTGATTATTTCTGGTAAACACAGAACTTCTTTTATGGGTCTAGGCTGTAACTCTTCTATGAGTGTTTCTATATATTCTTTTCTTAATTCTGGATCATCGATCTCTCCTATAAGATCAATGAGCAAATCACTCTTCTTTTCTTAATCCTACATTCATTTTTGTAATATCCTTTTCTGTCACAACCAAAGCATATTGGAATTCTTTCTTGCCTCGATTTGGATCTTTGTTTTTGTTTTCCCCAATTGGAAAATTTTTTGGGTTTTTGATTTTTTGATTTCCCTCTTTCCTATATCAGGAATTCTTCCTGTCTATTAGATTGAGATATGTAATTTCTGGGATATCCAATCTTTCTTTTCATTTTTGAGGATGGAACTAGGACTTCGTAGCCATATTGCTTACAAAATCCTTCTAATTCTTTTTTGGTAGTAACTTCATCCTTTTTTAGTTTGGACTGAAGTTTCATTTCTGTACACATTCTTAATGCTGTCCTTTTAATGACACTGTAAATATCTCCATAGGTAACATTTTTCCAATCAATGCTACCTCCACATTCTTCTGTTTGGGCTACATTAACCTTTTCTGAGAATAAACTGGGTAATCCTGAGATAAACTTTTCTTTCCAGAAAGGGAATTTACAATCCTCTCTTTCTAGAACTCTATAAAGAAAAGTATCTTTGTACCATCTAAAATCTTGCATCTTGGGACATCTAAGTCTCATTAAGAGCATCTTATTACTTTCTTGTTTCCGATCTTTTGATCCTATAAAGTATCTATAGATTGCATGAATTAATGTTTCTGTTGCATTAGGTTCATCTGATGTTTTTGAAGAGTTTGGCTTAACTATGATTTTTTTGCTAGTTTTTATATCTTCTCTTTCTCTAGGAGTAAGATATCTATTCCACCATCCTTCTAGCTGTCATGTGAAACCTTGAACTAGAATTTTTATATAATTCTCTTTTGAACTTCTATTAGCCCTTAAGGCTCCTGCTGTCAAGGTCATCTCTAATAAAAGAGTCCAAATTTCTCTTTCTGACATACCATCTATGTTCCATTGACAAACTCCATCACCACGGTAGACTTCTCTCCTGAAATTTTTTCTTTCTTCAAACTGAATATCTGGAGGGGTTAGTCTAGGATAATAATATTTTTGAGTTTGGTAATATGCCAGTCCTTCATATTTTCTGATTTTATTGATTTGACTGTCAGATCCATATGCTGATATCATATTTAATCTGATTCCCTTAAATTTTTGCATAGAAATGTACAACTGGTACTGGATTTCTTAAGTCTGGAGAAACTTACAACTAAAAGCTTGAAAGCTTACAACTAAGATTACATGAGATTGGCCCAAGTTGGCCTTGACTGGGTAGCCAAAGTCGGCTTTGACTGAGAATGACAAGAAAATGACAGAAAATTAGCCAAACATGGCTCTGATACCATTTCTGAGGCATGGGATCTGAATGACTAATTTCTAAGTTTAAGAATGGAAGACTGGTCTGGTGTAGTTGTTTAGGGATGGAGGGCTAATGATGAAGAGTGAGTGGCCATGGTTGGTGAGGTTAGATTCATGGATGAAGAGGGAGAGAGAGGAAGGAGGCTTAGAGGTTTTCGGGTGAATGGAAGGATGTGTGAGGTTATGTGAAGAGAGGGATATTTATAGGAGAGGGAAAGGTAGTAGATGAGATAGTGGATGGATAGTGTATGAGCCATCAGGGTAGTGGATGGAAGGTGACTATGAGGGGTCATGGGTGGAGGCTTTTGTGAGTGGAGGTTAAGTGGCCATGAGAGGTTATGGGTGGAGGCTTTTATGAGTGGAGACTAAAGGAAGATGAAGTGTGGATGGCGAATGGGTGTGGATGCCTCTCACAGGCTGAGAGCTATCTGTTTTATAATGGAGTCTGACGGACTTGAGGGCTAATGAAGTCCGGAGAGGAATATGTCCTTGGGGATAGCTGGCTGGCTTGCTTTGATAAAGTCTGTCCTTGGGGACAGCTGGCTGGCTGGCTGGCTCGTGCGGACTTTATTTTTTTTAAAATCTTGAAATGAATCTGTCCTTAGGGACAGCTAGTTTCTGCGGACTTCAAATGGGTTAAAATTCGGCATTGGTTTTGGGTTTGGGGCAGGACATCTGGATTTAGGATAGCTGGCTTTGCTATCCTTTGAGCACTGCAGCACATGTGCGGCTGCTCTTGAGTTACTTCCCGTAATAGTGCTCTAATACCAGAAAAGTCCCTCATATGTGGGTTGTTGTATTCTGATTGGTTGTCACTGCTGTAGCTTCACATGTGTGGGCTGCTGACTGGAGAATAAGTCTGAGAAGCGTGCCATGGTAGGATCGGAGAGTCACATGGGTGACCTGATAAAGCTGGAGAGTAGGGCCAGAGAGTCACATGGGTGACTTTGTCGTGAAGCGTGCCATGATAGTGCTAGAGTCACATGCATGATAATAGTGCTGATGAGAATGATGAGGCTGGGGGGTCACATGTGCAACAATAGTGCTATTGAGACTAGGGCCTCCGGGCCTGGTCTTCCACATGCATGGACTGGAGCTAAGCTTTGGGCTTGAGGCTGTTGCTGGGCTTTGGTCTGCCATATGATAGGCTACATTATATCATAGTCCTCATATGGGTCTTGGGCATCTTGTAAGTATAGTTGCCCTGTAGGCTTAGGCTGGGATGAACTGATGTCTTCTTCTTCATCAGAGTCTCCTAGTTGCAACAATTCTTCTAATAATTTCTTCTTTAAATCTTTCTTGTTAGGAGTTTTGTTCAAAGAAGGAGAAGTGGTAGTCTTTTCTGTGGTAGTTTTTTCTATCTTTGGGAATTATCTGGGGCTATCATAAGTAATTAGCCATCGGCTAATGTTACTTGGTGATAACCTTTCACCAGGTTGGAAGTTTTTTCACCATTTGATTCTAAATCGCCTTTCTAATATGAGTGGATACTATTGATCAAGAGATCTACTGACAGCAAAATCCCATCCCACAATCCACGGGACTTGGAATTCTGCTGCAAACATGATGGGTTTATCTCCAAAAAAGGCTATCTTCAGATGGTTATGAAAATAATTCCAGGCTGATAATATTGGTTATGGAAGGATTTCTATTGTTATTCCAAAGTAAATCCACCAATCATGAGTCCAGCTTAGAATTCTTTTATCAAATTTTGGGCTGAAATTGAGAAACCAACTATGATCTGTGGGCTTGAGGTAAAAGGCCTTGTACCAGGCTTCTTGGTAGTCAAAATAGTTGTATTGAGAGGGCTGAAATCTTTGAGAGAAGGTCCTATGTTGGAATGGATTTCCCCATTCTTCCTTAGTTATGAACTACTTGATTTTGAGTTTTGAATAGGCGACTGCCTCTGAGTTTTGTTCTGGTGTGTGGGTTACTTCTGCTAAATCTGTATCGACTAGGATAAACTCATAATACTCCTGGGTTTTTAACGGACTCTGGAGTCCTTCGGGCAAGTGGTACTGGGTAATCTTCCCATTAACCGAAGGGAAGATGCTGGTTAGTTTTGGGATTTGATTGTCTCCTATTTCATCTTGTTCTAAAAGTTTGACTGTAAGGGAGCACTTCTTATAGTAATATGGATTGAACATGGGTGTTCTGGAGGGGCTAGACCTGGTTTGTTCTGTAGTATTGCTAGGGCTAGGAGGAGACCGTTTTTGAGCTGCTTGAGAATAGGTTTGGGAAGGTGAGACCAAGGCTGAGTACTGAGGTCTGAGAGGAAGGAAGGTTTTGGGTGGAGTTAATACCGAATATTGATTACTGAGAGGGACTGAAGTTACTGATTTTGCATAGGATGCTTTGGTTCTGGGTCGGTCTGACATCGTGTTCCTGTAAGGAATTCACGGGTCAGAAAATCTAGCAAACTGTTTTCCGTGCCTTTTAGAAATTCTATTTCAAAATCAAATACTGACAGAATGGCTTGCCATCTAGCAAAAATTTGTTTTGAAACAAGATTTTCAATGTCCTTTTCTAAAACTTCTTTGGCTGGTTTACAATCAATTCTGAGAATTTTGTTTAAAAAATACAAATCCTCTTGGAATTTTTGAATACATAAGACAATTGATAAAACCTCCTTTTTTACTATGCTGTAATTCTTCTGAGCATTAGTCCATATCCCTGAGTGATATCTAACTAATGCCTCTCTGTTGTGGGTTTTTTGCTTAAGTATTCCTCCAAATCCTATATCTGATGCGTCTGTTTCAACTATAACTACTGTTGTTGGATCTAATAACTCTAGGCAGGGAAGACTTTTAACTATTGTTTTTACCTTTCAGACTACTTGAGTTTGTTCTTCGGTCCATCCTTTCTTCTTTTTTCTAAGCTGGGCATATAAGGGTTCTAGAATGATCATGATATTTGGAACAAAGTCTGCCACATAATTAAGGCATCCTAAAAATCTTTGTAAATTTTTTTTCTTTGATTTCGTCTAGGAATTTATCTGCAAACTCTACTGACCTTTCTATAGGTTTAATGGTTCCTTGATAGATATAGTGTCCTAGAAATCTGATCTTGGTTTGAAAAATTTTTATTTTAGGTGCTGAGACCACTAATCCATTTTGTTTTGTTAGGTTATGAAAGAGCCTGATGTGCTTAACATGCTGTTCTAGGTCATCCGAGAAGATAGGGACATCATCTATATAGACTATTGTAAATTGAGTAAACTGATTAAAGATTTCATTCATCATGTTCTGGAATTCACTTGGAGCATTTTTTAATCCAAAGGGCTTTGCATTCCATTCATAATGTCCGAAGGGTACTGTGAAGGTTGTTTTATATCTATCTTCCTCAGTAATCTAAATCTGCCAAAACCCTGACTTCATGTCAAATTTAGAGAAATAAAGATTCCAGATGTACATGAAGTCAGGATTTTGGCAGATTCAGATTACTGAGGAAGATAGATATAAAACAGCCTTCACAGTACCCTTCGGACATTATGAATGGAATGTAATGCCCTTTGGATTAAAAAATGCTCCAAGTGAATTCCAGAACATGATGAATGAAATCTTTAATCAGTTTACTCAATTTACAATAGTCTATATAGAAGATGCCCTTATCTTCTCGGATGACCTAGAACAGCATGTTAAGCACATCAGGCTCTTTCATAACCTAACAAAACAAAATGGATTAGTGGTCTTAGCACCTAAAATAAAATTTTTAAAACCAAGATCAGATTTCTAGGACACTATACTTATCAAGGAACCATTAAACCTATAGAAAGGTCAGTAGAGTTTGCAGATAAATTCCAGATGAAATCAAAGAAAAAACCCAATTACAAAGATTTTTAGGATGCCTCAATTATGTGGCAGACTTTGTTCCAAATATCAGGATCATTCTAGAACCCTTATATGCCCAGCTTAGAAAAAATAAGAAAGGATGGACCGAAGAACATACTCAAGTAGTCGGAAAGGTAAAAACTCTAGTTAAAAGTCTTCTCTGCCTAGAGTTATTAGATCCAACAGCAGTAGTTATAGTTGAAAGAGACGCTTCAGATATAGGATTTGGAGGAATACTTAAGCAAAAAACCCACAACAGAGAGGCATTAGTTAGATATCACTCAGGGATATGGACTAATGCTCAGAAGAATTACAGCGTAGTAAAAAAGGAGGTTTTATCAATTGTCTTATGTATTTAAAAATTCCAAGAGGATTTGTATTTTAAAAAAAATTTCTCAGAATTGATTGTAAACCACTAAAGAAGTTTTAGAAAAGGACATTGAAAATATTGTTTCAAAATAAATTTTTGCTAGATGGCAAGCCATTCTGTCAGTATTTGATTTTGAAATAGAATTTCTAAAAGGTACGGAAAATAGTTTGCCAGATTTTTGACCCGGAACACGATGTCAGACTGACTCAGAACCAAAGCATCCTATGCAAAATCAGTAACTTCAGTCCCTCTCAGTAATCAATATTCAGTATTAACTCCACCCAAAACCTTCCTTCCTCTCAGACATCAGTACTCAGCCTTGGTCTCACCTTCCCAAACCTATTCCCAAGCAGCTCAAAAATAGTCTCCTCCTAGCCCTAGTAATACTACAGAACAAACCAGGTCTAGCCCCTCCAGAACACCCATGTTCAATCCATATTACTGTAAGAAGTGCTCCCTTACAATCAAACTTTTAGAACAAGATGAAATGGGGACAATCAAATCCCAAAACTAACTAGGATCTTCCCTTCAGTTAATGGGAAGATTACCCGGAGTCCATTAAAAACCCAGGAGTATTATGAGTTTATCCTAGTCGATATAGATTCAGTAGAAGTAACCCACACACCAGAACAAAACTCAGAGGCAGTTGCCTATTTAAAACTCAAAATCAAGAAGTTCATAACTAAGGAAGAATGGAGAAATCCATTCCAACCCAGGACCTTCTCTCAAAGATTTCAGCCCTCTCAATACAACTATTTTGACAACCAAGAAGCCTAGTACAAGGCCTTTTACCTCAAGCCCACAGATCATAGTTGGTTTCTCAATTTCAGCCCAAAATTTGATAAAAGAATTCCAAGCTGGACTCATGATTGGTGGGTTTACTTTGGAATAACAATAGAAATCCTTCCAGAACCAATATTATCAGCCTGGAATTATTTCCATAACCATCTGAAGACAGCCTTTTATGGAAATAAACCTATCATGTTTGCTGCCGAATTCCAAGTCCCGTGGATTGTGGGATGGGATTTTGCTGTCAGTAGATCTTTTGATCAACAGTATCCACTTATATTAGAAAGGCGATTTAGAATCAAATGGTGGAAAAACTTCCAACTCTGTGAAAGGTTATCACCAAGTAACATCAGCCGATGGCTAATTACTTATGATAGCCCAGACAATTCCCAAAGACAGTAAAAACTACCACAGAAAAGACTACCATTTCTCCTTCTTCGAACAAAACTCCTAGCAAGAAAGATTTAAAGAAGAAATTATTAGAAGAATTGTCGCAACTAGGAGACTCTAATGAAGAAGAAGACATCAGTTCATCCCAGCCTAAGCCTACAGGGCAACTATACTTACAAGATGCCCAAGACCCATATGATATAATGTAGCCTATCATATGGCAGACCAAAGCCCAGCAATAGCCTCAAGCCCAAAGCTTAGCTCCAGTCCACGCATGTGGAAGACCAGGCCCGGAGGCCCTAGTCTCAGCAGCACTATTGTTGTACATGTGATGCACATGACCCTCCAGCATCATCAGAAAAACAGCACTATTGTTGCACATGTGACCCCCCAGCCTCATCATTCTCATCAGCACTATTATCATGCATGTGACTCTGGCACTATCATGGTACGCTCCACGACAAAGTCACCCATGTGACTCTCCTGCCCTACTCTCCAGCTTTATCAGGTCACCCATGTGACTTTCAGCCCTACTCTCCAGCTTTATCAGGTCATCCATGTGACTCTCCGGCCCTACCATGGCACGCTTCTCAGACTTATCCTTCAGTCAGCAGCCCACACATGTGAAGCTACAGCAGACAAACAATCAGAATGCAACAACCCACATATGACGGACCTTTCTGGTATTAGAGCACTGTTACGGGAAGTAACTCAAGAGCAGCCGCACATGTGCTGCAGTGCTCAAAGGACGGCAAAGCCAGCTGTCCTAAATCCAGATGTCCTGCCCCAAACCCAAAACCAATACCGGATTTCAACCCATTTGAAGTCCGCAGAAGCCAGCTGTCCCCAAGGACAGATTCTTTTCTGGATTTCAAACAAAATAAAGTCCGCACGAGCCAGCCAGCCAGCTGTCCCCAAGGACAGACTTTATCAAAGCAAGCCAGCCAGCTATCCCCAAGGACAGACTTTATCAAAGCAAGCTAGCCAGCTGTCCCCAAGGATAGATTCCTCTCGGACTTTATCAGCCCTCAAGTCCGCTAGACTCATTATAAAACGGATAGCCCTCAACCTGTGAGAGGCATCCGCACCCATCGCCATCCACACTTCATCTTCAACCTTTAGTCTCCACTCATAAAACCTCCACCCATAACCTCTCATGGCCACTTAACCTCCACTCACAAAAGCCTCCACCCATGACCACTCATAGCCACCTTCCATCCACTACCCTAATGGCTCATCCACTATCAATCCACTATCTCAACTACTGCCTTTCCCTCTCCTATAAATATCTCTCTTCACATAACCTCACATCCTTCCATTCACCCGAAAACCTCTAAGCCTCCTTCCTCTCTCTCCCTCTTCATCCATGAATCTAACCTCACCAACCATGGCCACTCACTTCATCCTTAATCCTCCATTATCCCTAACCCATCCCTAACCTTCATCCAAAAACACCCAAGGCCAGTTTCCATTCTCAAACTTAGAAATTAGTCATTCAGATCCCAGGCCTCAGAAATGGTATCAGAGCCATGTTTGGCTAATTTATTGTTATTTTCTTGTCATTCTCAGTCAAAGCCGACTCCGGCTACCCAGTCAAGGCCAACTTCGGCCAATCTCATGTAATCTCAGTTGTAAGCTTTCAAGCTTTTAGTTGTAAGTTTCTCCAGACTTAAGAAATCTAGTACCAGTTGTACATTTCTGTGCAAGTTTTAAACTTGTTTTTATCTGTATTTCAGTTACTTTGTTTTATGTTTATGTGCAAAAATTTTCTTTCCGAGGAAGAAGAGCTTGGTAGTCTCTCCTTTTTATTACAATTGCTTTTTAGTAATTTTATTTTCAGTACGTCGGTATGTCTTTCTTAAATCAGAAGCATCATGCCTCCTGAGCGGACATATGAAATATGTCTATGACCCATGGGAATAATGAGCCCTTGGCCGGATGTGAGCTTTCATATCTAAGAAGAAAACTTTTTTTACAGTAGTTGTTTTACAATTTTTAAATTATGCTATTTAATTTTTGCACAAAAGCACAGCACCAGCTCTTAGCATAGAAGATTGTGGTTATAAAAACAGTTAAAGTAAACCTTGACTTCACCTTTTCGGTAGAGGGACAGGGTGTTAGGAAACATAGTTTCCTAGCCTTTAACACATTAAGTGGAAAAACTTTAGTTAAGCGGGCCTCTTAGTTATCCATCAGGTTCTTAGGATATGATGATCGGGAGACCGAGGTCATTGGTAAACGTAAGACTGGCAGAAAAGGAGCGTAAGACCAGCAGTGTTCCCGGCAGTGTTCCTGACTCATCATCAACCCTTAGAAAGTAGTGGAACAAATAATTAAGAGATTAACTAAGGTTTAGAAGCTTAATCTGTTAAAAAGGTTAGAGAACTATGAATCCTGACACCCAAACCCAAATTAAAAGGAAGCCATAAACATGCTAAGACAAATTATGAGAAATGAACTTTTCAATCAATTAAAAAACATGGTCTTAAAAGAATATGAAATAGACAAAGAAAAGATTAGAAAGGATTTCCTGTCAGATAAGAACAAAGATAATGTCAAATGACTCTTCAAAGCCATAAATATAGAAGAAAGAGAGACCCTTAAACAAGAATATTATAATTATATGAAAAATTAAAACTAGAAATTCCTTACTTTGTATGGCTTAAGGTAGCATGCAAAAATAAGAAAATCAAAGATAAATACTTAGCCTGGCTTAAGGTTAGAGAAATTAAAGACCAACATCATTTCAAGACAATAAGAGTAATTGAGAAAAACACGGACAAAGAAATTAATTCAGAACATATTTCTCTTAGGAAAAGACAGAAAAATCATAAGGATCAGACCCTGAAACATCCCCAGCTAGAAAATAAACAATCAAACCAAGAAATGACTAGTAGTAACGCTAGAAAAATAATTCACCCAATCGAAACAGAAACCCTAAGTCAACCAGTAATAATCAAACCAGAAGGAAAACCTAGAGCAAAGCCAGCTTATAAGCCTAAAAGAGAAAATGAACAAATAAGACAAGAAATCAAAAGAGTAAAATCAGAAATACAAAATCTAAAAAAATTAGACAAAGAAAAAGAAATATCCCTAGGAAAAGAACTAGCAGAAAATAAACAAGATGATCATCTAGAAAAAACTATGATAATCCAAAGGCAGAAATGGCATGTTAAAATTAATCTGGTAATCGAGAACGAAATTAGAGAAACCTATGCCTTAATAACTCAGGAGCAGACATGAACTGCATTCCAGATGAATTATTTTTAAAAAATACTACGAAGAAACCGTAGAAAAGCTCTATACAGCCAACAGTAGAAGCCTTAAAGTAAAATACAAGATTCCATATGTACATGTCTGTCAAGACAACATCTGCTTCAAAACAACTTTCATCGTAGTCAAAGATATCCAAACAGTCATTCTAGGTACACCGTTTCTAATGCTCCTCTACAAGATGGAGATTAATAAAGAAGGCATAACCACCTATGTCTTAGGGAGCCCAGTCACCTTCAGGTTCGTAAGCCCTGTCGAACCCAAAAGGATTAATCAACTAGAAGATTCCAGCATCCAAAAGATACAGTCATTGAAGGATAGAAAACAGCGACTTAAAGAAGAATTAAAGATAAATAAAATAGAAGAACAACTACAGCTAGAATCATGAAAACTAGAATAAAAGATATCCAAGAGAAATTAGAAAAAGAATTATGCAGCCAGACCCTACAACCTTCTGCAATTGGAAGAAGCACCAGGTTAGTTTACCCTATATTAAAGACTTCAAAGAAACTAATATCCCGATAAAGGCCAGACCAATTCAGATGAACTTAGAACTATTAGAATATTGTAAAAAGGAGATAGCATATCTTTTAGACAAGAGACTTATCAGACCAAGCAAATCTCCATGGTCATGTTCAGCCTTTTATGTCCAAAAAGCCTCAGAATTAGAGAGGAAACACCCAGACTAGTCATAAATTATAAACCTTTGAATAAGGTTTTAGAATGGATTAGGTATCCCATACCTAATAAAAAAGACTTGTTATCCAGACTATACAAAGCAAAAATATTCTCTAAATTTGACATGAAGTCAGGATTTTGGCAGATTCAGATTACTGAGGAAGATAGATATAAAACAGCCTTCACAGTACCCTTCGGACATTATGAATGGAATGTAATGCCCTTTGGATTAAAAAATGCTCCAAGTGAATTCCAGAACATGATGAATGAAATCTTTAATCAGTCTACTCAATTTACAATAGTCTATATAGATGATGTCCTTATCTTCTCGGATGACCTAGAAGAGCATGTTAAGCACATCAGGCTCTTTCATAACCTAACAAAACAAAATGGTTTAGTGGCTTAGCACCTAAAATAAAAATTTTTCAAACCAGGATCAGATTTCTAGGACACTATATCTATCAAGGAACCTTTAAACCTATAGAAAGGTCAGTAGAGTTTGCAAATAAATTCCAGATGAAATCAAAGAAAAAACCCTATTACAAAGATTTTTAAGATGCCTCAATTATGTGGCAGACATTGTTCCAAATATCAGGATCATTCTAGAACCCTTATACACCCATCTTAGAAAAAAGAAGAAAGGATGGACCGAAGAACATACTCAAGTAGTCCGAAAGGTAAAAACTATAGTTAAAAGTCTTCCCTGCCTAGAGTTATTAGATCCAACAATAGTAGTTATAGTTGAAACAGACGCTTCAGATATAGGATTTGGAGGAATACTTAAACAAAAAACCCACAACAGAGAGGCATTAGTTAGATATCACTCAGGGATATAGACTAATGCTCAGAAGAATTACAGCGTAGTAAAAAAGGAGGTTTTATTAATTGCCTTATGTATTCAAAAATTCCAAGGGGATTTGTATTTTAAAAAAAAAATTTCTTAGAATTGATTGTAAACCAGCCAAAGAAGTTTTAGAAAAGGACATTGAAAATCTTGTTTCAAAACAAATTTTTACTAGATGGCAAGCCATTCTGTTAGTATTTGATTTTGAAATAGAATTTCTAAAAGGCACAGAAAACAGTTTACCAGATTTTCTAACCCGTGAATTCCTTACAGGAACACGATGTCAGACCGGCCTAGAACCAAAGCATCCTATGCAAAATCAGTAACTTCAGTCTCTCTCAGTAATCAATATTCGGTATTAACTCCACCCAAAACCTTCCTTCCTCTCAGACCTCAGTACTCAGCCTTGGTCTCACCTTCCCAAACCTATTCCCAAGCAGCTCAAAAATGGTCTCCTCCTAGCCCTAGCAATACTACAGAACAAACCAGGTCTAGCCCCTCCAGAACACCCATGTTCAATCCATATTACTGTAAGAAGTGCTCCCTTACAATCAAACTTTTAGAACAAGATGAAATAGGGGACAATCAAATCCCAAAACTAACTAGGATCTTCTCTTCGGTTAATGGGAAGATTACCCAGAGTCCGTTAAAAACCCAGGAGTATTATGAGTTTATCCTAGTCGATACAGATTCAGCAGAAGTAACCCACACACTAGAACAAAACTCAAAGGCAGTTGCCTATTCAAAACTCAAAATCAAGAAGTTCATAACTAACGAAGAATGGGGAAATCCATTCCAACCCAGGACCTTCTCTCAAAGATTTCAGCCCTCTCAATACAACTATTTTGACAACCAAGAAGCCTGGTACAAGGCCTTTTACCTCAAGCCCATAGATAATAGTTGGTTTCTTAATTTCAGCCCAAAATTTGATAAAAGAATTCCAAGCTGGACTCATGATTGGTGGGTTTACTTTGGAATAACAATAGAAATCATTCCAGAACCAATATTATCAGCCTGGAATTATTTCCATAACCATCTGAAGACAGTCTTTTATAGAAATAAACCCATCATGTTTGCAGCCGAATTCCAAGTTCCATGGATTGTGGGATGGGATTTTGCTGTCAGTAGATCTCTTGATCAAAAGTATCCACTTATATTAGAAAGGCGATTTAGAATCAAATGGTGGAAAAACTTCCAACTCGGTGAAAGGTTATCCCCAAGTAATATCAGCCGATGGCTAATTACTTATGATAGCCCTAGACAATTCTCAAAGACAGAAAAAACTACCACAGAAAAGACTACCACTTCTCCTTCTTCGAACAAAACTCCTAGCAAGAAAGATTTAAAGAAGAAATTATTAGAAGAATTGTCGCAACTAGGAGACTCTGATGAAGAAGAAGACATCAGTTCATCCCAGCCTAAGCCTACAAGGCAACTATACTTACAAGATGCCCAAGACCCATATGAGGACTATGATATAATGTAGCCTATCATATGGCAGACCAAAGCCCAGCAACAGCCTCAAGCCCAAAGCTTAACTCTAGTCCACGCATGTGGAAGACCAGGCCCGGAGGCCCTAGTCTCAGCAGCACTATTGCTGCACATGTGATGCACATGACCCTCCAGCATCATCAGAAAAAGCAAGCCAGCCTATGTCTTAGGGAGCCCAGTCACCTTTAGGTTCATAAGCCCTGTCGAACTCAAAAGGATTAATCAACTAGAAGATTCCAGCATCCAAAAGATACAGTCATTGAACGATAGAAAACAGCGACTTAAAGAAGAATTAAAGATAAATAGAATAGAAGAACAACTACAGCTAGAATCATGGAAAACTAGAATAAAAGATATCCAAGAGAAATTAGAAAAAGAATTATGCAACCAAGACCCTACAGCCTTCTGGAATAGGAAGAAGCACCAGGTTAGTTTACCCTATATTAAAGACTTCAAAGAAACTAATATCCCGACAAAGGCCAGACCAATTCAAATGAACCTAGAACTATTAGAATATTGTAAAAAGGAGATAGCAGATCTTTTAGACAAGAGACTTATCAGACCAAGCAAATCTCTATGTTCATGTTCAGCCTTTTATGTCCAGAAAGCCTCAGAATTAGAGAGAGGAACACCCAGACTAGTCATAAATTATAAACCTTTGAATAAGGTTTTAGAATGGATTAGGTATCCCATACCTAATAAAAAAGACTTGTTATCCAGACTATACAAAACAAAAATATTCTCTAAATTTGACATGAAGTTAGGATTTTGGCAGATTCAGATTACTGAGGAAGATAGATATAAACCAGCCTTCACAGTATCCTTCGGACATTATGAATGGAATGTAATGCCCTTTGAATTAAAAAATGCTCCAAGTGAATTCCAGAACATGATGAATGAAATTTTAATCAATTTACTCAATTTACAATAGTCTACATAGAGGATGTCCTTATCTTCTCGGATGACCTAGAACAACATGTTAAGCACATCAGGCTCTTTCATAACCTAACAAAACAAAATGGATTAGTGGTCTCAGCACCTAAAATAAAAATTTTTCAAACCAAGATCAGATTTCTAGGACACTATATCTATCAAGGAACCATTAAACCTATAGAAACGTCAGTAGAGTTTAAAAATAAATTCCCAGACAAAATCAAAGAAAAAATCCAATTACAAAGATTTTTAGGATGCCTCAATTATGTGGCAGACTTTGTTCCAAATATCAGGATCATTCTTGAACCCTTATACGCCCAGCTTAGAGAAAAGAAGAAAGGATGGACCGAAGAACATACTCAAGTAGTCTGAAAGGTAAAAACTCTAGTTAAAAGTCTTCCCTGCCTAGAGTTATTATATCCAACAATAGTAGTTATAGTTGAAACAGATGCTTCAGATATAGGATTTGGAGGAATACTTAAGCAAAAAACCCACAACAGAGAGGCATTAGTTAGATATCACTCAGGGATATGGACTAATGCTTAGAAGAATTACAGTGTAGTAAAAAAGGAGGTTTTATCAATTATCTTATGTATTCAAAAATTCCAAGAGGATTTGTATTTTAAAAAAAAATTCTTAGAATTGATTGTAAACCAGCCAAAGAAGTTTTAGAAAAAGGACATTGAAAATCTTGTTTCAAAACAAATTTTTGCTAGATGGCAAGCCATTCTTCAGTATTTGATTTTGAAATAGAATTTCTAAAAGGCACGGAAAACAGTTTGCAAGATTTTCTGACCCGTGAATTCCTTACAGGAACACGATGTCAGACTAACCCAGAACCAAAGCATCCTATGCAAAATCAGTAACATCAGTCCCTCTCAGTAATCAATATTCGGTATTAACTCCACCCAAAACCTTCCTTCCTCTCAGACCTCAGTACTCAGCCTTGGTCTCACCTTCCCAAACCTATTCCCAAGCAGCTCAAAAATGGTCTCCTCCTAGCCCTAGCAATACTACAGAACAAACCAGGTCTAGCCCCTCCAGAACACCCATGTTCAATCGATATTACTATAAGAAGTGCACCCTTGCAGTCAAACTTTTAGAACAAGATGAAATAGGAGACAATCAAATCCCAAAACTAACCGGGATCATCCCTTCGGTTAATGGGAAGATTACCTAGTACCACTTGCCCGAAGGACTCCAGATTCCGTTAAAAACCCAGGAGTATTATGAGTTTATCTAGTCGATACTGATTCAGCAGAAGTAACCCACACACCAGAACAAAACTCAGAGGCAATCGCCTATTCAAAACTCAAAATCAAGAAGTTCATAACTAAGGAAGAATGGGGAAATCCATTCCAACCCAGGACCTTCTTCAAAGATTTCAGCCCTCTCAATACAACTATTTTGACTACCAAGAAGCCTGGTACAAGGCCTTTTACGTCAAGCCCACAGATCATAGTTGGTTTCTTAGTTTTAGCCCATATTTTGATAAAAGAATTTCAAGCTGGACTCATGATTGGTGGGTTTACTTTGGAATAACAATAGAAATCCTTCCAGAACCAATATTATCAGCCTAGAATTATTTCCATAACCATCTGAAGACAACCTTTTATGGAAATAAACCCATCATGTTTGCAGCCGAATTCCAAGTCTCGTGGATTGGGGATGGGATTTTGCTGTCAATAGATCTCTTGATCAACATTATCCACTCATATTAGAAAGGCGATTTAGAATCAAATGGTGGAAAAACTTTCAACCCTGTGAAAGGTTATCACCAAGTAACATCAGCCGATGGCTAATTACTTATGATAGCCCAAGACAATTCCCAAAGACAGAAAAAACTACCACAGAAAAGACTACCACTTCTCCTTCTTCGAACAAAACTCCTAGCAAGAAAGATTTAAAGAAAAAATTATTAGAAGAATTGTCGCAACTAGGAGACTCTGATGAAGAAAAAGACATCAGTTCATCCCAGCCTAAGCCTACAGGGCAACTATACTTACAAGATGCCCAAGACCCATATGAGGACTATGATATAATGTAGCCTATCATATGGCAGACCAAAGCCCAGCAACAGCCTCAAGCCCAAAGCTTAGCTCCAGTCCACGCATGTGGAAGACCAGGCCTGGAGGCCCTAGTCTCAGTAGCACTATTGCTACACATGTGATGCACATGACCCTCCAGCATCATCAGAAAAACAGCACTATTGTTGCGCATGTGACTCTGGCACTATCATGGCACGTTCCACGACAAAGTCACCCATGTGACTCTCCGGTCCTACTCTCCAGCTTTATCAGGTCACCCATGTGACTCTCCGGCCCTACTCTCTAGCTTTATCAAGTCACCCATGCGACTCTCCGGCCCTACCATGGCACGCTTCTCAGACTTATCCTCTAGTCAGCAGCCCACACATGTTAAGCTACAGCAGTAACAACCAATCAGAATACAACAACCCACATATGAGGGACCTTTCTGGTATTAGAGCACTGTTACGGGAAGTAACTCAAAAGCAGCCACACATGTGCTGCAGTGCTCAAAGGACGGCAAAGCCAGCTATCCTAAATCCAGATGTACTACCCCAAACCCAAAACCAATACCGAATTTCAACCCATTTGAAGTCCGCAGAAGCCACTGTCCCCAAGGACAGATTCTTTTCCGGATTTCAAACAAAATAAAGTCCGCAAGAGCTAGCCAGCCAGCCAACTGTCCCCAAGGACAGACTTTATCAAAGCAAGCCAGCCAGCTGTCCCAAAGGATAGAATTTATCAAAGCAAGCCAGCCAGCTATCCCCAAGGACAGATTCCTCTCTGGACTTCATCAGCCCTCAAGTCCGTCAAACTCCATTATAAAACGGATAGCCCTCAACCTATGAGAGGCATCCGCACCCATTCGCCATCCACACTTCATCTTCAACCTTTAGTCTCCACTCATAAAATCCTTCACCCATAACCTCTCATGGCCACTTAACCTCCACTCACAAAAGCCTCCACCCATGACCACTCATAGCCACCTTCCATCCACTACCCTAATGGCTCATCCACTATCCATCCACTATCTCATCTACTACCTTTCCTCTCCTATAAATATCCCTCTCTTCACATAACCTCACACATCCTTCCATTCACCCAAAAACCTCTAAGCCTCCTTCCTCTCTCTCCCTCTTCATCCATGAATCTAACCTCACCAACCATGGCCACTCACTCTTCATCATTAACCCATGAATTCCTTACAGGAACATGATGTCAGACAGACCTAGAACCAAAGCATCCTATGCAAAATCAGTAACTTTAGTACCTCTCAGTAATCAATATTTGGTATTAACTCCACCCAAAACCTTCCTTCCTCTTAGACCTCAGTACTCAGCCTTGGTCTCACCTTCCCAAACCTATTCCCAAGCAGCTCAAAAACGGTCTCCTCCTAGCCCTAGCAATACTACAGAACAAACCAGGTCTAGCCCCTCCAGAACACCCATGTTCAATCCATATTACTGTAAGAAGTGCTCCCTTAAAATCAAACTTTTAGAACAAGATGAAATAGGGGACAATCAAATCCCAAAACTAACCAGGGTCTTCCCTTCGGCTAATGGGAAGATTACCCAGTACCTTTTGCCCGAAGGACTCCAGAGTCCGTTAAAAACCCAGGAGTATTACAAGTTTATCCTAGTCGATACAGATTCAACAAAAGTAACCTACACACCAGAACAAAACTCAGAGGCAGCCGCCTATTCAAAACTCAAAATCAAGAAGTTCATAACTAAGGAAGAATGGGGAAATCTATTCCAACGCAGGACCTTCTCTCAAAGATTTCAGCCCTCTCAATACAACTATTTTGACTACCAAGAAGCCTGGTACAAGGCCTTTTACCTCAAGCCCACAGATCATAGTTGGTTTCTCAATTTCAGCCCAAAATTTGATAAAAGAATTCTAAGCTAGACTCATGATTGGTGGGTTTACTTTGGAATAACAATAGAAATCCTTCCATAACCAATATTATCAGCCTGGAATTATTTCCATAACCATCTGAAGACAGCCTTTTATGGAAATAAACCCATCATGCTTGCAGCAGAATTCCAAGTCTCGTGGATTGTGGGATGGGATTTTCCTGTCAGTAGATCTCTTGATCAATAGTAACCACTCATATTAGAAAGGCGATTTAGAATCAAATGGTGGAAAAACTTCCAACTCGGTGAAAGTTATCACCAAGTAACATCAGCCGATGGCTAATTACTTATGATAGCCCCAGACAATTCCCAAAGACCGAAAAAACTACCATAGAAAAGACTACCACTTCTCCTTCTTCGAACAAAACTCCTAGCAAGAAAGATTTAAAGAAGAAATTATTAGAAGAATTGTCGCAACTAGGAGACTCTGATGAAGAAGAAGACATCAGTTCATCCCAGCCTAAGCCTATAGGGCAACTATACTTACAAGATGCCCAAGACCCATATGAGGACTATGATATAATGTAGCCTATCATATGGCAGACCAAAGCCCAGCAATAGCCTAAAGCCCAAAGCTTAACTCCAATCCACATGTGGAAGATCAGGCCCGGAGGCCCTAGTCTCAGCAGCACTATTGCTGCACATATGATGCACATGACCCTCCAGCATCATCAGAAAAACAGCACTATTGTTGCACATGTGACCCCCCAGCCTCATCATTCTCATCAGCACTATTATCATGCATGTGACTCTGGCACTATCATGGAATGCTTCATGACAAAGTCACCCATGTGACTCTCCGGTCCTACTCTCCAGCTTTATCATGTCACCCATGTGACTCTCCGGCCCTACTCTCTAGCTTTTTCAGGTCACCCATGTGACTCTCCGGCCCTACCATGGCATACTTCTCAGACTTATCCCCCAGTCAGCAGCCCACACATGTGAAGCTACAGCAGTGACAACCAATCAGAATACAACAACCCATATATGAGGGACCTTTCTGGTATTAGAGTACTGTTACAGGAAGTAACTCAAGAGTAGCCGCACATGTGCTGCAGTGCTAAAAGGATGACAAAGCCAGCTGTCCTAAATCTAGATGTCCTGCCTCAAACCCAAAACCAATACCAGATTTCAACCCATTTGAAGTCCGCAGAAGCCAGCTATCCCCAAGGACAGATTCTTTTCCGGATTTCAAACAAAATAAAGTCCGCACGAGCCAGCCAGCCACTAGCTGTCCCTAAGGACAAACTTTATCAAAGCAAGCCAGCCAGCTGTCCCTATCGATAGACTTTATCAAAGCAAGCCAGCCAGCTGTCCCCAAGGACAGATTCCTCTCCAGACTTTATCAGCCCTCAAGTCCGCTAAACTCCATTATAAAACGGATAGCCCTCAGCCTGTGAGAGGCATCCGCACCCATCCGCCATCCACACTTCATCTTCAACCTTTAGTCTCCACTCATAAAAGCCTCCACCCATAACCTCTCATGGCCACTTAACCTCCACTCACAAAAGCCTCCACCCATGACTACTCATAGCCACCTTCCATCCACTACCCTATTGGCTCATCCACTATCCATCCACTATCTCATCTACTACATTTCCCTCTCCTATAAATATCCCTCTCTTCACATAACCTCACACATCCTTCCATTCACCCGAAAACCTCTAAGCCTCCTTCCTCTCTCTCCCTCTTCATCCATGAATCTAACCTCACCAACCATGGCCACTCACTCTTCATCATTAGCCTCCATCCCTAAACAACTACACCAGACCAGTCTTCCATTCTCAAACATAGAAATTAGTCATTCAGATCCCAGGCAGGCCTTAGAAATGGTATCAGAGCCATGTTTGAGAATCAGATCTAAAATTATCCGCACCCATCTGCCATCCACACTTCATCTTCAACCTTTAGTCTCCACTCATAAAAGCCTCTACCCATAACCTCTCATGGCCACTTAACCTCCCCTCACAAAAGCCTCCACCAATGACCACTCATAGCCACCTCCATCCACTATCCTAATGGCTCATCCACTATCCATCCACTATCTCATCTACTACCTTTCCCTCTCCTATAAATATCCCTCTCTTCACATAACCTCACACATCCTTCCATTCACCTGAAAACCACTAAGCCTCCTTCCTCTCTCTCCCTCTTCATCCATGAATCTAACCTCACCAACCATGGCCACTCACTCTTCATCATTAGCCCTCCATTCACATAACCTCACACATCCTTCCATTCACCCGAAAACCTCTAAGCCTCCTTCCTCTCTCTCCCTCTTCATCCATGAATCTAACCTCACCAACCATGGCCACTCACTCTTCATCATTAGCCCTCCATCCCTAAACAACTACACCAGACCAGTCTAGTGTAGTTTGTTGACCCCAGATTGATTTTGATGATTACAAAATAATTAGGCAATTCTAAGCTTGATACAGGAAAGTTCGGTCACCTTGCAAGTAAGTATTGCGTGCAAAATTGACTGGTAAGAAAGTACTTCACTCTACTTTTTTAGAAAATTTTATTGGTTTTAGAAGTTAACTGGTTAGCTAGCTTGTTATTCCATTTAGCTAGCTGGCACGACTTTCAGCTAACTGGGAAACATTCAGTGCTTGGCCGAACGTTCTTGTATTTTAGCTAGTTAGGTTAGCTAGCTGGAGTTCCTTCAGCTAACTAATTTGCTCGTCTCAGTATGTTGGCCAACACCCTCTTGTTCTAGTTAGCTGGTTAGCTAGCTTGTGGTGCCATGTTAGCTAACTGAAATTCGTTTTAGCTAAGTCCAGTTACCTGTTCGAATAGTCTTAAATTCTAGTTAACTGTTGAGCTAGCTGCCAGGCCTTCTAGCTAGCTGATGTTTCTTTTAGCTAACTGCTTAGCTAACTTTTTATCTTGGAGCTAACTAGTTAGTTAACTATTTTTCACAGGTGAGCTTGTGGCTGTGAGGTTTAAAAATTTAGTTAGTTGAGGAGCTAACTCCCACTCTCTCTGGCCGTTTGTTTTCTCTGCTTAGCTAACTGGAAAGCTAGCTATCTTTTCGTCAGTTAACTGGAGAGCTAACTAAGCTGGGCAGTTTCTATGTTGTTTTTGAAATTAGTTAGCTAGTGAGCTAACTGGGTATCATTTAGCTAACTGCTGAGCTAACTCCATCTTCTATTATCCCTGCAGCCGAGAGCTCTAAAATTTTAGTTAGCTGTAGAGCTAACTAGCAATGCACGGCTCTTTCTTCTGACTTTTTGATTTGCCTATTAGTTAGCTGGAGAGCTAACTATCGATTGATTAGTTAGCTGGTTAGCTAACTAAGAGTTTGTACTTTTTCTCCTGGCGTTTGCTTTTGCTGTTAGTTAGCTGGAGAGCTAACTAGCAACCATTTTAGTTAACTAACGTGCTGCCTCTGGATGATTTTTTGCTGTGGCCTCTCTTGTTAGCTAGCTGAGCTAGCTGAGGTTACTTTCTTATCTCTTCACCGAATGCATTGACGTCTTCAGCTGCCTGGAGTTATTTTTTCAGTCAACTGCCGCCTGAGTTCTTGAGTTTGCTTTCTCTTCTCTCTCTACTCTCTATTGCTATTTTAAGCTACACTTAACTTTTGGATTTTTGAATTTTTGCAGTGCTCTTCCTTCCTCAAATGGAGATCAGCATTCAATGCTTAAGGGAAACATTTATAACGGTTATATTTTCTTCCGTTTTTATTTCCATTTGTTCCTAATGTATCTAACGGATCTTTTCTTGTTGGATGATTATAAAAAGGTGGGATTTGAAGCACACCATGACGATTCGAAAAAGAGTTTTTAAAGAGAAAGAAAATCCAAGAAAAGAGCTCATATTGCATATTGTTGAGTGGTTGTTGCTGTGCATTCAAGTTCATTCATTGCTCCAAAAAGTCGTCCGGATCTTTGAAGCTTTTCAAGCAATCAAGACTTCAGCTACTTCGACCTCGTTCATTTATTGCTGAGTTTATTGCTTCAAAAATTGTAAAGTATACTCTGAATATTTGCTCATTGTGGGAGCTTCTCTTTATCATTCCTTGATCATTTTTGTAAAAGGGTTAGTGTTAACCCTGATTATTTTGGGCTTCCTTGTGCCTTGAAACAAGAGGACTAGCCTAGGTTTGGCTAGGGGATTTGGCTTCCTTGTGCCGTGAAACAAGAGGACTAGCCTGGTTGGCTAGGGGTTTTTGGCTACCTTGTGCCGTATAAACAAGAGGGCTAGCCTGGTTTGGCTAGAGGTTGTAATCGTTGTGATACGATTAGTGGAATTCCCAAAGGTTTTGGGGAGTGGATGTAGGTGCTGAGTTTGGCACCGAACCACTATAAACTTCTGTGTGTTTGTGGTTGTTTGATTCTCTACTGTTATCATTCTGTGCACTCCACTACACCGCTGCAAATCAAATTAGGGTTTAAGCACATACTTGCATAGTAATCAATTTTTTTAATAACCCAATTCACCCCCCTCTTGGGTTGCTACATCTGGGCAACAAGTGGTATCAGAGCAGAGTGCTCTTGATTCTATAGCTTTGATTAGCTTGGAGCCAAAGATCAGTAGTAATCCCAATGAGTTCTATGTTGACTGAAGGACAATCAACTAATAGACCACCTTTGTTCAATGGAACAAATTACACATATTGGAAAGCACGAATGAAAATCTTCATTCAAGCACTAGATTATGATTTATGGGGAATCATAATTAATGACCACACACACCCACTATTATGATTGAAAATGTTAATATTGCAAAGCCTGAATCTGAATGGGATGAGCAAGACAAAAATTAGCTCAATTAAATGCTAAGGCTATGAATGTTCTTTATTGCTCTCTTGATGCAAATGAGTTTAATCGCATATCTACTTGTATGTCTGCTAAGAAATCTGGGATAGACTTGAAGTCACCCATGAGGGTACAAATCAAGTCAAGGAATCCAAAATAAATATGCTTGTTCATAAGTATGAATTATTTAAGATGGATCCTGCTGAAAATATTACTGATATGTTTACAAGATTTACTGACATTATTAATGGATTGAAAAGTCTTGGAAAATCTTATGCTAACAGTGATCTTGTTAGAAAAATCTTAAGATCTTTACCTAGGACATGGGAAGCAAAAGTCACTGCAATTCAAGAAGCAAAAGATCTCAACAATTTATCACTTGAAGAGTTGGTCGGTTCTTTGATGACTCATGAGCTTCAGCAACGACAACATATCGATGAAGATGAATCAAAGAAAAGGACTATGGCTTTGAAGAGTGTAACTCAAGAAGATGAAAGTGAAGAAACCACTAGTGACAGTGAGAAAGATGATGAAATGCACTTATTTCAAGAAATTTAAAAGGTTCATGAAGAGAAAGAAATTTAAAAGAAAATAATTTGTCAAAGGAGACCATAGCAAAGATAAGGAAAAGAGTGAACCTCCTACATGCTATGAGTGCAAGAAGCCTGGACACATCAGACCAGATTGTCCACTATTAAAGAAAGGATCTAAAAGAATAAAGAAGAAGGCAATGATGGCACTTGGAGCGACAGTGAAGCAACAAGTTCAGAAGATGAAGAGAAAACTGAAGTTGCAAATGTTTGCTTCATGGCTGATAATGATGAGGTAAGCCCTAACTTTTTAGATGACTTTACCTTTGATGAATTACAATGTGCATTTTATGAACTTATTGATGATTTTGCAAATTTAAGTTCAAAAAGCAAAGAATTGAAAAATGAAATCAAAAATCTTACTCTTGAAAAAGAAAGAATTTCAAAGGATAATGAATCATTGTTAAAGGAAAACCAAGATTTGAAAAATGAAGTGGATAAATTAAAACCAATTGTTGATAGATTTAGTCTAAGTTCAGAAAAATTAGAAATGATTTTAAATAGTCAAAGAGCTGTTTACAATAGAGCTGGTCTTGGATACAATACTTTTGAAAGACAAAAATTTTTGAAAAATATTTATGAGCATGCTGATGATTCTACTAAAATTACATGTTTTAAATGCGAAAAATTGGACACAAAGCTTATATTTGTCAAACACAAAAGATAAGAAAAATATGGGTTCCAAAAGGAACCATCTTGACTAACCCTAAAGGACCCAAGAAAGCTTGGGTACCTAAAAACAAAAATTGAAATTGTGTATGCAGGTGTGTCTTGCAACCCGAGCAATTAAAAGACAATGGTACTTGGATAGCGGGTGCTCAAGACACATGACCGGTGATGAATCGCAATTCATCACTTTGGAAGCAAAAGATGGAGGTGTTGTTACTTTCGGTGATAATGGCCAAGGAAAAATAATTGGCATTGGAAAAATAGGTATCACACCTCATGCTTATATTGATAATGTTTTGCTTGTGAAAGGACTGAAACACAATTTACTTAGCATTAGTCAACTATGTGACAAAGGATTTAATGTTACTTTTAAATCATCTCTATGCATTGTTAAAAATCCTGCAAATGAAAACATGAAATTTGTTGGTCATAGGCATGGTAATGTATACATTGTTAATTTAAATGATTTGCATGATCAAAATATTGATTGCCTAGTTGCTACTAATAATAAAACTGATAATAGTTGGTTATGGCATCGTAGGCTAGCTCATGCAAGCATGGATTTACTATCTAAATTAATTAAGAAGGATTTAGTACATGGTTTGCCAAAACTTTTTTGAAAAAGATAAGATTTGTAATGCTTGTCAATTTGGAAAACAAACCCGAGTTTCTTTTAAATCAAAGAATTTAGTTTCAACCACTAGACCTTTGGAGCTCTTGCATATGGATTTATTCGGTCCTACAAGAACAACTAGTCTAGGAGGTAAAAGATACGGTTTTGTTGTTATTGATGATTTCTCTCGCTTTACATGGGTTTTATTTCTATCTAGTAAAGACGAAGCATTTTCAGCATTTCAAAAATTATTCAAAAGAATTACAAACGAAAAGAATTCTTTCTGTTTTGTCGATACGAAGTGATCATGGAAAAGAATTTGAAAACAAATCTTTTGAAGAATTTTGTAATGAAAATGGAATTGAACATAATTTTTCTGCACCAAGAACACCACAACAAAATGGAGTAGTTGAAAGAAAGAATAGAACATTAGAGAAAATCGCGCGTACCATGTTGTGTGAAAGCAATCTTCAGTGAACTTTAAATAGGTTGAAATCCGATATTGGTTTTGGGTTTGGGGCAGGACATCTGGATTTAGGACAGCTGGCTTTGCCGTCCTTTGAGCACTGCAGCACATGTGCGGCTGCTCTTGAGTTACTTCCCGTAACAGTGCTCTAATACCAGAAATGTCCCTCATATGTGGGTTGTTGTATTTTGATTGGTTGTCACTGCTGTAGCTTCACATGTGTGGACTGCTGACTGGAGGATAAGTCTGAGAAGCGTACCATGGTAGGGCTGGAGAGTCACATGGGTGACCTGATAAAGCTGGAGAGTAGGGCCGGAGAGTTACATGGGTGACTTGATAAAGCTGGAGAGTCATATGGGAGACTTTGACGGTAGTCGAAGGGTCACATATGTGACAATAGCGCTGATGAGAATAGTGCTGATGAGGCTGGGGGTCACATGCGTGACTTGTGCGATAATAGTGCTGCTAGGGTCACATGCCTGACATGTGTGACAATAGTGCTGCGGAGAATAGTGCTGGTGAGGCTGGGGCTTTTGGACTAGAGTCTTCGGGCTTGGTTTTTCATAGCTATGGGCTGGATCTGAGTTCTGGGCTAATGTTGTGTTAAAACAGGCCGAGAGGTCTGTGATTGTGAACTGTTGGGCTAGAAAGCAAAAGGTTTAGCTTCCACATATGTGGACGGGGTTTGGAATACTATTGGGCTGAGAATAGGCTAAGAAGTCGAGTAGCTTTTAGAAATTATGTGCTGAAAACTTTTCCAAAGTCTTTTGAAAAAAATCCGTTTGATAAGGCAGGCTTGCTTACTAAGGGTTTTATAAAACAGGGTTTTATAAAAACCTAAAGTAAATTTGTTTGTCTGAAATCTGGGCAGTTATGTCGTTTTTGTCAATTTCTATTTTGTGGAATAGTGCTAAGAACGACATTCCTACTACATTTGATTGAACATTTCTGACAACGAGGAAGGGGGTTTTAAGCTGTATGTTATCCTGCCAGACATACGTTTTCGGGTATTTATTTTACCTGGAGGTTCTCACTGTCTGCTGCAAGTATCTTTTCTGTGGTTTCTTCTCAAAAATCTCAGGAAAAATTCCTTCTAGGACACAATTTATATCTACTCCTGAGTCAACTAGGGCACAAAGTGTCTTGATTTCATTTTTGATCTTAAGGGTAATCCTGATATACCATCTAAGAGGTTTTATTGAAATTTCGTTTATGTAGTCGTTTTCTTTCGTTGTTTCTTGAAGTATTCCTTTTCCCTTGTCTGTTTGTATTTCTTTCTCCTTGTCTGTTTTCTCTAATTCTTCTATTTGTGACCAAAATATTTTGATATTTTGTTTTATCTATTCAATTTCCTAGTTAAGCCGATAGATTGGGTCTGATTTTATTTTTTCTTCTTGTTCTTTTTCTTTAATGATCTCTGGAAGACTCAAAATTCTTTTTTTTTAGGGCGGGGCTAAAATTCATCTTTAAGTTTCTCTATACATTTTCTTCTTAATCCTGGATCATCTATTTCTTCTACTAGATCAAAGAGAAAATCTCCATTTCTCATCATATTAATTTTGAGTTTTTCCATGCATCCGCATAGATTTACTCCTTCTGAGTAAGATGAGGATGATTTTTCTGTTTTTGAGGAACTATTTTCATTTTCTTCAATTAGTTGGATTTGTTCTTCTCAAGTATTTTCTTCTTCAGAGAGGAATGATTATCTTCGTTATTCGTGATCATAATCTTTACTATTTTTTTTTTGTTTGTCTGGGATGTCTAGCTCCTGAATCTGGGATATTCCATAGTTTCTCTTGTAGTGTCCTTTTCTTCCACAACCAAAACATATTGGAACGTCTTCTTGTTTTGTTTTGGATTCTCTTTTTCCTGTATTCCACATGGGAGGTTTCCTAGGTTTCTGCTTGCTTAGTTTCCTTCTTTCCCAACGTGGGTACTCATTTTGTATATTAAACTAAGATTTATAAGTTTTTGGGTATACGGTGTTTCTTTTTTGAAGGTGGAGTTAGGACTTCATATCAATATTGTTTACAGAAGCCTCCTAGTTCTTTTCTTGTAGTCTCTTCTTCTTTCTTTAATTTAGACTAAAGTTTTATTTCTGTACATGTCTTTAGAGCGGTTCGTTGAATGATATTACTAATATCTCCATAGGTAACTTTTTCCCATATAATATTACCTTCACATTCTTCTATTAATGCTTCGTTTACCTTTTCTGAGAAATGTTTAGGTAATCCTGAGATAAACTTTTCTTTCCAGAAGGAGAATTGCAGTCTTCTCTTTCTAGTACCCTACAAAGGAAGGTATCTTTGTACCATCTGAAGTCTTACATTTTGGAACGTTTGAGCTTCATTAAAAGCATTTCGTTACTTTCTTGTTTGCGGTCTCTTGACCCTATAAAATGCCTATAGATGGCATGGATTAATGTTTCTATTGCATTTGATTCTTCTATAATTTCTAAAGAGTTTGGTTTTACTAGAATTTTTCTACTATTTAGTATATTGTCTCTATCTTCATGTGTAAGATATCTGCTCCACCATCCTTCTAACATTCCGGTAAAACCTTGTATTAAGATTTTTACATTATTTTCCTCTGAGGTTTTGTTTGCTCTTAGGGCCCCTGCGGCCATGGTCATTTCTCTCAAGAGATTCCAAACTTCTCGTTCAGATTTTTGTCTATATTCTATTCGTATATTCCATCGCCGTAGTAGATTTCTCTATTGAAGTTTTTCCTTTCCTCAAATTGGATGTCTAGGGGTGTTGGTCTAGGATAATAGTCCTTTTGTGTTCTGTAATATGTTTATCCTTCAGTTTTGATTTTGTTAAGTTGGTTCTGAGTTGAGATCATGCCTAGCCTTATTCCCCTGAGTCTGTTTGTCAGTTGGTCTACAATCTTATCTTCTTTGGTTCTAAAGCCTGTTGTCCAACTATTGTCTATTTCTAAATGGGTTTATGCATTTTTATCTCTTGAATTACTTTGGAGCCTTCGACTTCCTTGGTAACATTTTTTTCTATCCTATCTAGCTGTTCTGACATGGTATGCAGGAGTTGATTCCTGTAATTATTTTGTTGAATTATTTTTCGAGTTCACTGGTGGTGGCTACTTGTTCTTGCTCCGGTTTTAGATGCTTAAATGGAGAGGCTACTAAGATCTGGCTTTTATATTGAATTTGGCACTCTTCTAACGGGATGTGTCCTAAATTAATTTCTCTATTGTCTGTAGTTTTCCAAATCACCCCTAATGACTTGGCAGAGTGTTGGTTGTTTGTTTCCTTAGCTCTGAGCCATGTTAAGTACTTATCTTTGATTTCTTATTTTTGCATGCTACCTTAAGACATACAAAGTAAGGAATTTCTAGTTCTAATTCGTTCATACAATTATAATACTCTTATTTAAGGGTCTCTCTTTCTTCTGTATTTATGGCTTCGAAGAGCCATTTGACATTATCTTTGTTCTTATCTGATAGGAAATCTGCCTTGATCTGATCTTTGTCTATTTCATATTTTTTTGAAATCATGTTCAGTTTGTTAGGTATTTCATCTTTCATCTGGGAATAAGTTGGTGAGTAGTCATTTTCATAGTATATGTTTGGGATGTTGGGTTCTAGGTCTACACCCTTGAGTTTTAAGTTTCTGGTGCTGGCATTGCTAGTTTCTCTGGGTCCTGCTCTAGTTGTTCTAAGGCTATATGATCTTCTGAAAGTGTATGTAACATTTCCTTCATCATCTTGATTGATCTCATTGATTGCTTGATTTCTAGTTACTGATTTTCTAGGGGGTGGAACTTGTTCCAGAGTCCAGTTATTCTTAATTTCAACTTCTTTCCATTTATACATCTGGGGTGTCATTGAATGACGTCTTTCATCTGTTGCTAAGAATAACGTTTATCCTATTGGAGTTCTTTTTATTCCTTTAACATTGATTCTGATTGTCATTAGCTTATAGACAATCCTATAAACTATGCTGAGTGGTTCAAATTTTGAATCTATATTTTCATAGCCTTAGGCCTTATATAGGTTTTTGATGGATCTGTTAATTCCTGTGCTAAGGTCTAGATAAGTTCCAAAGTAGATCGGCCCCCAATGAGCATTGGTGCTGATAATACTAAGTCCTGCGTCTTTCGCTTCTCGAACCTTCCATCTTTTAAGGCAATGAAGATCGGTTTGTCTAATCCTAATCTATGGTTTGGAATAATACCTACTTGGATGGCTGCAATATGAACGTATCCGTACTTGGTGTCAATAGACTTAAGGTCTTCATTCCTAAAAAGTCTAATACTAGTCTGACCATTTTCTAGTGTAATGGGAAGACTATGTTCTGCTGTCTTAATCCTATAGTCTTCTGAGAGATCAAAGGTGCCTATTTTGTAGATTTGCTTGTACTCAACCTTTGGTAGTTTATTATGATCAGGTTTGCTTGAATTCTAGGGCTGACTGGGTCATCATATTTATTATTTCATTCTGAAATTAGTCTTGGTCTTTGGCCTCATAATTTTCTAATTTTTCTAATAGGTTAAGTTTTCGGGACTTGGTTAATCTTTTAATCATTCCTTCCATTAGTTTGTAATTTCTTTTTGGTTTGAGTTTGGGTGTTTGGGATTCATAGTTCTCTACTCTTTTTGCAAATTAAGCTTCTAAACCTTAGTTAATCACTTAATTAATTGTTCCACTGCTTTCTAAGGGTTAATGATGAGTCAAGAACACTATCAGAAACACTGCTGGTCTTACGCTCCTTTTTGCCAGTCTTACGCTTACCAACAACCTCGGTCTTCTGATTATCATATCCTAAGAACCTGGTGGATAACTAAGAGGCCCGCTTAACTAAAGTTTTTCCATTGAATGTGTTAAAGGCTAGGGAACTATGTTTCCTGACACCCTGTCCCTCTACTGAAAAGGTGAAGTCAAGGTTACTTTAACTGGTTTTTATAACCACAATCTTTTATGCTAAGAGCTGGTGTTGTGCTTTCATGCAAAAATTAAATAGCATAATTTAAAAACTATAAAACAACTACCGCAAAAATAATTTTCTTCTTAGATCTGAAAGCTCACGTTCGGCCAAGGGCTCATTATTTCCATAGGTCATAGACATATTTGCATATGTCCGCTCAAGAGGCATGATGCTTCTGATTTAAGAAAGACATACTGACGTACTGAAAATAAAAAAAGCAATTGTTATAAAAGGAGAGACAAAAAGGAGAGACTACCAAGCTCTTCTCCCCTAGAAAGAAAATTTTTGCACATAAACATAAAATAAAGTAACTGAAATACTGATGAAAATAAGTTTAAAACTTGCACAGAAATGTACAACTGGTACTGGATTTCTTAAGTCTGAAGAAACTTACAACTAAAAGCTTGAAAGCTTACAACTGAGATTACATAAGATTGGCCCAAGTTGGCCTTGACTGGGTAGCCAGAGTTGGCTTTGACTGAGAATGACAAGAAAATGATAATAAATTAGCCAAACATGGCTTTGATACCATTTCTGAGGCCTGGGATCTGAATGACTAATTTCTAAGTTTGAGAACTGCAAACTGGCCTGGTAAAGGTGTTTTTGGATGAAGGTAGACTCGGATAATGAAAGGTTAGGGATAATTGAGGATTAAGGATGAAGAGTGAGTGGCCATGGTTGGTGAGGTTAGATTCATGGATGAAGTGGGAGAGAGAGGAAGGAGGCTTAGAGGTTTTCGGGTGAATGGAAGGATGTGTGAGGTTATGTGAAGAGAGGGATATTTATAGGAGAGGGAAAGGTAGTAGATGAGATAGTGGATGGATAGTGGATGAGCCATTAGGGTAGTGGATGGAAGGTGGCTATGAGTGGTCATGGGTGGAGGCTTTTGTGAGTAGAGGTTAAGTGGCCATGAGAGGTTATGGGTGGAGGCTTTTATGAGTGGAGACTAAAGGTTGAAGATGAAGTGTGGATGGTGGATGGGTGCAGATTTTATTTTGTTTGAAATCTGGAAAAGAATCTATCCTGGGGGACAGCTGGCTTCAGCGGACTTCAAATGGGTTGAAATTTGGTATTGGTTTTGGGTTTGGGGTAGGACATCTGGATTTAGGACAGCTGACTTTCCCGTCCTTTGAGCCTTGCAGCACATGTGCGGGCTCTTGAGTTACTTCCTGTAACAGTGCTCTAATACCAGAAAGGTCCCTCATATGTGGGTTGTTGTATTTTGATTGGTTGTCACTGCTGTAGCTTCACATGTGTGGACTGCTGACTGGAGGATAAGTCTAAGAAGCATGCCATGGTAGGGCCAGAGAGTCACATGGGTGACCTGATAAAGCTGGAGAGTAGGGCTGGAGAGTCACATGGGTGACTTGATAAAGCTGGAGAGTCACATGGGAGACTTTGACGGTAGTCGAAGGGTCACATGTGTGACAATAGCGCTGATGAGAATAGTACCGATGAGGCTGTGGGTCACATGCGTGACTTGTACGATAATAGTGCTGCTGGGGTCACATGCGTGACATGTGCGACAATAGTGCTGCTGGGAATAGTGCTGGTGAGGCTGGGGCTTTTGGACTAGAGTCTTCGGGCTTGGTTTTTCACAGTTATGGGATGGATCTGAGTTCTGGGCTAATGTTTGGTTAAAATAGGCCGAGAGGTCTGTGATTGTGAACTGTTGGGCTAGAAAGCAAAAGGTTTAGCTTCCACGTATGTGGACAGGGTTTGGAATAGTATTGGGCTGAGAATAGACTAAGATGCTGAGTAGCTTTTAGAAATTATGTGCTGAAAACTTTTCCAAAGTCTTTTGAAAAAAATCCGTTTGATAAGGCAGGCTTGCTTACTAAGGGTTTTATAAAATAGGGTTTTATAAAAACCTAAAGTAAATTTGTTTGTCTGAAATTTGGGCAGTTATGCCATTTTTATCAATTTCTATTTTGTGGAATAGTGCTAAGAACGGCATTCCTACTATAGTTGATTGAACATTTCTGACGATGAGGAAAAGGGTTTTAAGCTGTATGTTATCCTGGCAGACATACGTTTCCGGGTATTTATATTCTACCTGGAGGTTCTCACTGTCTGCTGCAAGTATCTTTTATGTGGTTTCTTCTCCAAAAATCTCAAGGAAAATTCCTTCTGGGACACAATTTATATATGCTCATGAGTCAACTAGGGTGCAAAGTGTCTTGTTTCATTTTTGATCTTAAGGGTAATCCTGATATACCATCTAAGAGGTTTTATTGAAATTTCGTTTATGTAGTCGTTTTCTTTCATTGTTTCTTGAAGTATTTCTTTTCCCTTGTCTATTTGTATTTCTTTCTCCTTGTCTGTTTTCTCTAATTCTTCTATTTGTGACCGAAATATTTGATATTTTGTTTTATCTGTTCAATATCCTGGTTAAGCCGATAGATTGGGTCTGATTTTATTTTTTCTTCTTATTCTTTTTCTTTAATGATCTCTAGAAGACTCAGAATTCTTTTTTTTTAGGGCGGGGCTAAAATTCATCTTTAAGTTTCTCTATACATTTTCTTCTTAATCCTGGATCATCTATTTCTTCTACTAGATCAAAGAGAAAATCTCCACTTCTCATCATATTAATTTTGAGTTTTTCCATGCATCCGCATAGTTTTACTCCTTCTGAGTAAGATAAGGATGATTTTTCTCTTTCTGAGGAACTATTTTCATTTTCTTCAATTAGTTGGATTTGTTCTTCTGAAGTATTTTCTTCTTCTTCAGAGGAATGATTATCTTCGTTATTCATGATCATAATCTTTACTATTTCTTCTTTTGTTTGTCTGGGATGTCTAGCTCCTGAATCTGGGATATTCCATAGTTTCTCTTGTAGTGTCCTTTTCTTCCACAACCAAAACATATTGGAACATCTTCTTGTTTTGTTTTGGATTCTCTTTTTCCTATATTCCACATGGAGGTTTCCTAGGTTTCTGCTTGCTTAGTTTCCTTCTTTTCCAACGTGGGTACTCATTTTGTCTATTAAACTGAGATTTATAGGTTTTGGGGTATACAGTCTTTTTATTGGCTCTCTGTTTCTTTTTTGAAGGTGGAGTTAGGACTTCATATCCATATTGTTTACAGAAGCCTCCTAGTTCTTTTCTTGTAGTCTCTTCTTCTTTCTTTAATTTAGACTGAAGTTTTATTTATGTACATGTCTTTAGAGCGGTTCGTTGAATGATATTACTAATATCTCCATAGGTAACTTTTTCCTATAAAATATTACCTCCACATTTTTCTATTAATGCTTCGTTTACCTTTTCTGAGAAATGTTTAGGTAATCCTGAGATAAACTTTTCTTTCCAGAAGGGAGAATTGCAGTCTTCTCTTTCTAGTACCCTACAAAGAAACGTATCTTTCTACCATCTGAAGTCTTGCATTTTGGAACATTTGAGCTTCATTAAAAGCATTTCATTACTTTCTTGTTTGCGGTCTCTTGATCCTATAAAATGCCTGTAGATGGCATGGATTAATATTTCTATTGCATTTGATTCTTCTGTAATTTCTGAAGAGTTTGGTTTTACTAGAATTTTTCTACTATTTAGTACATTGTCTCTGTCTTCATGTGTAAGATATATGCTCCATCATCCTTCTAACATTTCGGTAAAACTTGTATTAAGATTTTTACATTATTTTTCTCTGAGGTTTTGTTTGCTCTTAGGGCCCCTGCGGCCATGGTCATTTCTCTCAAGAGATTCCAAACTTCTCATTCAGATTTTTCGTCTATATTCCATTCGTATATTCCATCGCCATAGATTTCTCTATTGAAGTTTTTCCTTTCCTCAAATTGGATGTCTGGGGGTGTTGGTCTAGGATAATAGTCCTTTTGTGTTCTGTAATATGTTTGTCCTTCAGTTTTGATTTTGTTAAGTTGGTTCTGAGTTGAGATCATGCCTAGCCTTATTCCCTTGAGTCTGTTTGTCAGTTGGTCTACAATCTTATCTTCTCTGGTTCTAAAGCCTGTTGCCCAATTATTGTCTATTTCTAAAATGGGTTTCTACATTTTTATCTCTTGGATTACTTTGGAGCCTTCAACTTCCTTGGTAACATTTTTTTCTATCCTATATAGCTGTTCTGACATGGTATGTAGGAGTTGATTGCTGTAATTATTTTGTTGGATTATTTTTCTGAGTTCACTAGTGGTGGCTACTTGTTCTTGCTCCGGTTTTAGATGCTTAAATGGAGAGGCTACTAAGATCTGGCTTTTATATTGAATTTGGCACTCTTCTAATGGGATGTGTCCTGAATTAATTTCTCTATTGTCTGTAGTTTTTCAAATCACCCCTAATGACTTGGCAGAGTGTTGGTTGTTGGTTTCCTTAGCTCTGAACCATGTTAAGTACTTATCTTTGATTTCCTTATTTTTGCATGCTACCTTAAGCCATACAAAGTAAGGAATTTCTAGTTCTAATTCGTTCATACAATTATAATACTCTTGTTTAAGGGTCTCTTTTCTTCTGTATTTATGGCTTCGAAGAGCCATTTGACATTATCTTTGTTCTTATCTGACATGAAATCTGCCTTGATCTGATCTTTGTCTATTTCATATTTTTTTGAAATCATGTTCAGTTTGTTAGGTATTTCATCTTTCATCTGGGAATAAGTTGGAGAGTAGTCATTTTCATAGTATAGGTTTGGGATGTTGGGTTCTAGGTCTACACCCTTGAGTTTTAAGTTTCTGGTGCTAGCATTGCTAGTTTCTCTGGGTCCTGCTCTAGTTGTTCTAAGGCTATAGGATCTTCTGAAAGTGTATGTAACATTTCCTTCATCATCTTGATTGATCTCATTGATTGCTTGATTTCTAGTTACTGATTTTTTAGGGGGTTGAACTTGTTCCAGAGTCCAGTTACTCTTAATTTCAACTTCGTTCCATTTATACATTTGGGGTGTCATTGAATGATGTCTTTCATCTGTTGCTAATAATAACGTTTGTCCTATTGGAGTTCTTTTTAATCCTTTAACATTGATTTTGGTTGTCATTAGCTTATAGACAATCCTATAAACTATGCTGAGAGGTTCAAATTCTGGATCTATATTTTCATAGCCTGAGGCCTTAATATCTATAATTAAGAGGTTTTTGATGGATCTGTCAATTCCTTTGCTAAGGTCTAGATAATTTTCAAAATAGATCAGCCCCCAATGGGCATTGGTGCTGATAATACTAAGTGTTGCATCTTTCGCTTCTCGGAACCTTCCATCTTTTAAGGCAATGAAGATTGGTTTGTCTAATCCTAATCTATGGTTTGAAATAATACCCACTTGGATGGCTGCAATATGAATGTGTTCGTACTTGGTGTTAATAGACTTGAGATCTTCATCCCTAAAAAGTCTAAAACTGATCTGACCATTTTCTAGTGTAACGGGAAGACCATGTTCTGCTGTCTTAATCCTATAGTCTTCTGAGAGATCAAAGGTGCCTATTTTGTAGATTTGCTTGTACTCAACCTTTGGAAGTTTATTATTGAACAGGTTTGGTTGAATTCTAGAGGCTGACTGGGTCATCATATTTATTGTTTCGTTTTGAAATTGGTCTTGGTCTTTGGCCTCACAATTTTCTAATTTTTCTAATAGGTTAAGTTTTGGGACTTGGTTAATCTTTTAATCAATCCTTCCATTAGTTTGTAATTTCTTTTTGGTTTGAGTTTGGGTTTTTGGGATTCATAGTTCTCTAGTCTTTTTCACAAATTAATCTTCTAAACCTTAGTTAATTACTTAATTATTTGTTCCACTGCTTTCTAAGGGTTGATGATGAGTCAGGAACACTGCCGGGAACACTGCTGGTCTTACGCTCCTTTCTGCCAGTCTTAGGCTTACCAACGACCTCGGTCTCCTGATCATCATATCCTAAGAACCTGGTGGATAACTAAGAGGCTTGCTTAACTAAAGTTTTTCCACTTAATGTGTTAAAGGCTAGGGAACTATGTTTCCTAACACCCTGTCCCTCTACCGAAAAGGTGAAGTCAAGGTTTACTTTAACTGGTTTTTATAACCACAATCTTTTATGCTAAGAGCTGGTGCTGTGCTTTTGTGCAAAAATTAAATAGCATAATTTAAAAACTATAAAACAACTACTACAAAAATAGTTTTCTTCTTAGATTTGAAAGCTCACATCCGGCCAAGGGCTCATTATTCCCATGGGTCATAGACATATTTGCATATGTCCGCTCAGGAGGCGTGATGCTTCTGATTTAAGAAAGACATACTGATGTACTGAAAATAAAAAAGCAATTGTTATAAAAAGGAGAGACAAAAAGGAGAGACTACCAAGCTCTTCTCCCCCGAAAATTTTTTTTTGCACATAAACATAAAACAAAGTAACTGAAATACTGATGAAAACAAGTTTAAAACTTGCACAGAAATATACAACTGGTACTGGATTTCTTAAGTCTGGAGAAACTTACAACTAAAAGCTTGAAAGCTTACAACTGAGATTACATGGGGTTGGCCCAAGTTGGCCTTGACTGGGTAGCCGGAGTCGCTTTGACTGAGAATGACAAGAAAATGACAAGAAATTAGCCAAACATGGCTCTAATACCATTACTGAGGCCTGGGATCTGAATGACTAATTTCTAAGTTTGAGAACTGCAAACTGGCCTGGTAAAGGTGTTTTTGGATGAAGGTAGACTCGGATGATGAAAGGTTAGGGATAATGGAGGATTAAGGATGAAGAGTGAGTGGCCATGGTTGGTGAGGTTAGATTCATGGATGAAGAGGAAGAGAGAGGAAGTTTGAAAATCTTGTTTCAAAACAAATTTTTGCTAGATGGCAAGCCATTTTGTCAGTATTTGATTTTGAAATAGAATTTCTAAAAGGCATGGAAAACAGTTTGCTAGATTTCTGACCCGGAACACGATGTCAGACCGACCCAGAACCAAAGCATCCTATGCAAAATCAGTAACTTCAGTCCCTCTCAGTAATCAATATTTGGTATTAACTCCACCCAAAACCTTCCTTCCTCTCAGACCTCAGTACTCAGCCTTGGTCTCACCTTCCCAAACCTATTCCCAAGCAGCTCAAAAACGGTCTCCTCCTAGCCCTAACAAAACTACAGAACAAACCAGGTCTAGCCCCTCCAGAACACCCATGTTCAATCCATATTACTGTAAGAAGTGCTCCCTTACAATCAAACTTTTAGAACAAGATGAAATAGGGGACAATCAAATCCCAAAACTAACCAGGATCTTCCCTTCGGTTAATGGGAAAATTACTCAGAGTCCGTTAAAAACCCAGGAGTATTATGAGTTTATCCTAGTCGATACAGATTCAGCAGAAGTAACCCACACACCAGAACAAAACTCAAAGGCAGTCGCCTATTCAAAACTCAAAATCAAGAAGTTCATAACTAAGGAAGAATGGGGAAATCCATTCCAACCCAGGACCTTCTCTCAAAGATTTCAGCCCTCTCAATTCAACTATTTTGACTACCAAGAAGCCTGGTACAATGCCTTTTACCTCAAGCCCACATATCATAGTTGGTTTCTCAATTTCAGCCCAAATTTTGATAAAAGAATTCAAAGCTAGACACATGATTGGTGGGTTTACTTTGGAATAATAATAGAAATCCTTCCAGAACCAATATTATCAGCCTGGAATTATTTTCATAACCATCTGAAGATAGCCTTTTATGGAAATAAACCCATCATGTTTGCAGCCGAATTCCAAGTCCCGTGGATTGTGGGATGGGATTTTGCTGTCAGTAGATCTCTTAATCAACAGTATCCACTCATATTAGAAAGGCGATTTAGAATCAAATGGTGGAAAAACTTTCAACTCGGTGAAAGGTTGTCACCAAGTAACATTAGCCGATGGCTAATTACTTATGATAGCCCCAAACAATTCCCAAAGACAGAAAAAACTACCACAGAAAAGGCTACCACTTCTCCTTCTTCGAACAAAACTCCTAGCAAGAAAGATTAAAAAAAGAAATTATTAGAAGAATTGTCGCAACTAGGAGACTCTGATAAAGAAGAAGACATCAGTTCATCCCAGCCTAAGCCTACAGGGCAACTATACTTACAAGATGTCCAAGACCCATATGACGACTATGATATAATGTAGCCTATCATATGGCAGACCAAAGCCCAGCAACAGCCTCAAGCCCAAAGCTTAGCTCCAGTCCACGCATGTGGAAGACCAGGCCCGGAGGCCCTAGTCTCAGCAGCACTATTGCTGCACATGTGATGCACATGACCCTCCAGCATCATCAGAAAAACAGCACTATTGACCCCCCAGCTCATCATTCTCATCAGCACTATTATCATGCATGTGACTCTAGCACTATCATGGCACGCTCCACAACAAAGTCACCCATGTGACTCTCCGGCCCTACTCTCCAGCTTTATCAGGTCACCCATGTGACTCTCCGGCCCTACCATGGCACGCAAGGTAAAAACTCTAGTTAAAAGTCTTCCTAGACTAGCGTTATTAGATCCAACAGCAGTAGTTATAGTTGAAACAGATGCTTCAGATATAGGATTTGAAGGAATACTTAAGCAAAAAACCCACAACAGAGAGGCATTAGTTAGATATCACTCAGGGATATGGACTAATGCTCAGAAGAATTACAGCATAGTAAAAAAGGAGGTTTTATCAATTGTCTTATGTATTCAAAAATTCCAAGAGGATTTGTATTTTAAAATTTTTTTCTCAGAAATGATTGTAAACCAGCCAAAGAAGTTTTAGAAAATGACATTGAAAATATTGTTTCAAAACAAATTTTTGCTAGATGGCAAGCCATTATGTCAGTATTTGATTTTGAATTAGAATTTCTAAATGGCACGAAAAATAGTTTGCCAGATTTTCTAACCCGTGAATTCCTTACAGGAACACGATCTCAGACTGACCCAGAACCAAAGCATCATATGCAAAATCAGTAACTTTAGTCCCTCTCAGTAATCAATATTCGGTATTAACTCCACCCAAAACCTCCTTCCTCTCAAACCTCAGTACTCAACCTTGGTCTCACCTTCCCAAACCTATTCCCAAGTTGCTCAAAATGGTCTCCTCCTTGCCCTAGCAATACTACAGAACAAACTAGGTCTAGCCCCTCTAGAACACCCATGTTCAATCCATATTACTGTAAGAAGTGCTCCCTTACAGTCAAACTTTTAGAACAAGATGAAATAGGAGACAATCAAATCCCAAAACTAACCAGGATCTTCCCTTCGGTTAATGGGAAGACTACCCAGTACCACTTGCCCGAAGGACTCCAGAGTCCGTTAAAAACCCAGGAGTATTATGAGTTTATCCTAGTCGATATAGATTCAGCAGAAGCAACCCACACACCAGAACAAAACTCAGAGGCAGTCGCCTATTCAAAACTCAAAATCAAGAAGTTCATAACTAAGGAAGAATGGGGAAATCCATTCCAACCCAGGACCTTCTCTCAATGATTTAGCCCTCTCAATACAACTATTTTGACTACCAAGAAACCTGGTACAAGGCCTTTTACCTCAAGCCCACAAATCATAGTTGGTTTCTCAATTTCAGCCCAAAATTTGATAAAAGAATTCCAAGCTGGACTCATGATTGATGGGTTTACTTTGGAATAACAATAGAAATCCTTCCAGAACCAATATTATCAGTCTGGAATTATTTCCATAACCATCTGAAGACAGCCTTTTATGGAAATAAACCCATCATGTTTGCAGCCGAATTCCAAGTCCCGTGGATTGTGGGATGGGATTTTGCTGTCAGTAGATCTCTTGATTAACAGTATCCACTCATATTAGAAAGGCGATTTAGAATCAAATGGTGGAAAAACTTCCAACTCGATAAAAGGTTATCACCAAGTAACATCAGTCGATGGCTAATTACTTATGATAGCCCAAGACAATTCCAAAGACAGAAAAAACTACCACAGAAAAGACTACCACTTCTCCTTCTTCGAACAAAACTCATAGCAAGAAAGATTTAAAGAAGAAATTATTAGAAGAATTGTCGCAACTAGGAGACTCTGATGATGAAGAAGATATTAGTTCATCCCAGCCTAAGCCTACAGGGCAACTATACTTACAAGATGCCCAAGACCCATATGAGGACTATGATATAATGTAGCCTATCATAATTTATCTTAGCAAATTTATGGCTTCCTTTTAATTTGGGTTTGGGTGTCAGGATTCATAGTTATCTAACCTTTTTAACAGATTAAGCTTCTAAACCTTAGTTAATCTCTTAATTATTTGTTCCACTGCTTTCTAAGGGTTGATGAAGAGTCAAGAACACTGCCAGAAACACTACTGGTCTTAAGCTCCTTTTCTGCTAGTCTTACATTTTTCAACGACCTCGGTCTCCCGATCATCATATCCTAAGAACCTAGTGGATAACTAAGAGGCCCGCTTAACTAAAGTTTTTCCACTTAATGTGTTAAAGGCTAGGGAACTATGTTTCCTAACACCCTGTCCCTCTACCAAAAAGGTGAAGTCAAGGTTTACTTTAACTAGTTTTTATAACCACAATCTTCTATGCTAAGAGCTGGTGCTGTGCTTTTGTGCAAAAATTAAATAGCATAATTTAAAAATTGTAAAATAACTACTGTAAAAATAGTTTTCTTCTTAGATCTGAAAGCTCATGTCCGGCCAAGGGCTCATTATTCCCATGGGTCATAGATATATTTGCATATGTCCGCTCAGGAGGCGTGATGCTTCTGATTTAAGAAAGACATACTGACGTACTAAAATTAAAAAAGCAATTGCAATAAAAAGGAGAGACAAAAAGGAGAGACTACCAATCTCTTCTCCCCCAAAAAGAAAATTTTTGCACATAAACATAAAACAAAGTAACTAAAATACTGATGAAAATAAGTTTAAAACTTGCACAGAAATGTACAACTGGTACTGAATTTCTTAAGTCTGGAGAAACTTACAACTAAAAGCTTGAAAGCTTACAACTGAGATTACATGAGATTGGCCCAAGTTGGCCTTAACTAGGTAGCTGGAGTCGGCTTTGACTAAGAATGACAAGAAATGATAAGAAATTAGCCAAACATGGCTCTGATACCTTTTCTGAGGCCTGGGATCTGAATGACTAATTTCTAAGTTTGAGAACTGCAAACTGGCCTGGTAAAGGTGTTTTGGATGAAGGTAGACTCGGATGATGAAAGGTTAGGGATAATGGAGCATTAAGGATGAAGAGTGAGTGGCCATGGTTGGTGAGGTTATATTCATGGATGAAGAGGGAGAGAGAGGAAGGAGGCTTAGAGGTTTTCGGGTGAATGGAAGGATGCGTGAGGTTATGTGAAGAGAGGGATATTTATATGAGAGGGAAAGGTAGTAGATGAGGTAATGGATGGATAGTGGATGAGCCACTGGGGTAGTGGATGGAAGGTGGCTTTGAGTGGTCATGGGTGGAGGCTTTTGTGAGTGGAGGTTAAGTGGCCATGAGAGGTTATGGGTGGGGGCTTTTATGAGTGGAGACTAAAGGTTGAAGATGAAGTGTGGATGGCGGATGGGTTTGGATGCCTCTCACAGGCTGAGGGCTATCCGTTTTATAATGGAGTCTGGCGAACTTGAGGGCTGATGAAGTCCGGAGAGGAATCTATCCTTGGGGATAGCTGGCTGGCTTGCTTTGATAAAATTTATCCTTGGGGACAGTTGACTGGCTTGCTTTGATAAAGTCTGTCCTTGGGGACAGCTGGCTGGCTGGCTGGCTCGTGCGGACTTTATTTTGTTTGAAACACGGAAAAGAATCTGTCCTTGGGGATAGCTGGCTTCTACGGACTTCAAATGGGTTGAAATCCGGTATTGGTTTTGGGTTTGGGGCAGGACATCTGGATTTAGGACAGCTGGCTTTGCCATCCTTTGAGCACTGCAGCACATGTGCAGTTGCTCTTGAGTTACTTCTCGTAACAGTGCTCTAATGCCCGAAAGGTCCCTCATATGTGGGTTGTTGTATTCTGATTGGTTGTCACTGCTGTAGCTTCATGTGTGGGCTGCTGACTGGAGGATAAGTCTGAGAAGCATGCCATGGTAGGGCCGAGAGTCACATGGGTAACCTGATAAAGCTGGAGAGTAGGGCCGAAGAGTCACATGGGTGATCTGATAAAGCTGGAGAGTAGGGCCGGAGAGTCACATGGGTGACTTTGTCGTGGAGCGTGCCATGATAGTGCTAGAGTCACATGCGTGATAATAGTGCTGATGAGAATGATGAGTCTGGGGGGTCACATGTGCAACAATAGTGCTGTTTTTCTGATGATGCTGGAGGGTCATGTGCATCACATGTGCAGCAATAGTGCTGCTAAGACTAGGGCCTCCGGGCCTAGTCTTCCACATGCATGGACTGGAGCTAAGCTTTGGGCTTGAGGCTGTTGCTGGGCTTTGGTCTGCCATATGATAGGCTACATTATATCATAGTCGTCATATGGGTCTTGGGCATCTTGTAAGTATAGTTGCCCTGTAGGCTTAGGCTGGGATGAACTGATGTCTTCTTCTTCATCAGAGTCTCCTAGTTGCGACAATTCTTCTAATAATTTCTTCTTTAAATCTTTCTTGCTAGGAGTTTTGTTCGAAGAAGGAGAAGTGGTAGTCTTTTCTGTGGTAGTTTTTTCTGTCTTTGGAAATTGTCTGGGGCTATCATAAGTAATTAGCCATCGGCTGATGTTACTTGGTGATAACCTTTCACCGGGTTGGAAGTTTTTCCACCATTTGATTCTAAATCGCCTTTCTAATATGAGTGGATACTGTTGATCAAGAGATCTACTGACAGCAAAATCCCATCCCACAATCCATGGGACTTGGAATTTGGCTGCAAACATGATGGGTTTATTTCCATAAAAGGTTTTCCTCAGATGGTTATGGAAATAATTCTAGGCTGATAATATTGGTTCTTGAAGGATTTCTATTGTTATTCCAAAGTAAACCCACCAATCATGAGTCCAGCTTGGAATTCTTTTATTAAATTTTGGGCTGAAATTGAGAAACCAACTATGATCTGTGGGCTTGAGGTAAAAGGCCTTGTACCAGGCTTCTTGGTAGTCAAAATAGTTGTAAGAGGGCTAAAATATTTGAGAGAAGGTCCTGGGTTGGAATGGATTTCCCCATTCTTCCTTAGTTATGAACTTCTTGATTTTGAGTTTTGAATAGGCGACTGCCTCTGAGTTTTGTTCTGGTGTGTGGGTTACTTCTGCTGAATCTGTATCGATTAGGATAAACTCATAATACTCCTGGGTTTTTAACGAACTCTGGAGTCCTTGGGGAAAGTGGTACTGGGTAATCTTCCCATTAACCGAAGGGAAGATCCTGGTTAGTTTTGGGATTTGATTGTCTCCTATTTCATCTTGTTTTAAAGTTTCACTGTAAGGGAGCACTTCTTACAGTAATATGGATTGAACATGGGTGTTCTGGAGGGGCTAGACCTGGTTTGTTCTGTAGTATTGCTAGGGCTAGGAGGAGACCATTTTTGAGCTGCTTGGGAATAGGTTTGGGAAGGTGAGACCAAGGCTGAGTACTGAGGTCTGAGAGGAAGGAAGGTTTTGGGTGGAGTTAATACCAAATATTGATTACTGAGATGGACTAAAGTTACTGATTTTGCATAGGATGCTTTGGTTCTGGGTCGGTCTGACATCGTGTTCATGTAAGGAATTCACGGGTCAGAAAATCTGGCAAAATGTTTTCCGTGCCTTTTAGAAATTCTATTTCAAAATCAAATACTGACAGAATGGCTTGCCATCTAGCAAAAATTTGTTTTGAAACAAGATTTTCAATGTCCTTTTCTAAAACTTCTTTGGCTGGTTTACAATCAATTCTGAGAAAATTTTTTAAAATACAAATCCTCTTAGAATTTTTGAATACATAAGACAATTGATAAAACTCCTTTTTTACTATGCTATAATTCTTCTGAGCATTAGTCCATATCCTTGAGTGATATCTAACTAATGCCTCTTTGTTGTGGGTTTTTTGCTTAACTATTCCTCAAATCCTATATCTGAAGCGTCTGTTTCAACTATAACTACTGCTGTTGGATCTAATAACTCTAGGCAGGGAAGACTTTTAACTAGAGTTTTTACCTTTCGGACTACTTGAGTATGTTCTTCGGTCCATCCTTTCTTCTTTTTTCTAAGCTGGGCGTATAAGGGTTCTAGAATGATCCTGATATTTGGAATAAAGTCTGCCACATAATTGAGGCATCCTAAAAATCTTTGTAATTGGGTTTTTTCTTTGATTTCGTCTGAGAATTTATCTGCAAACTCTACTGACCTTTCTATAGGTTTAATGGTTCCTTGATAGATATAGTGTCCTAGAAATCTGATCTTGGTTTGAAAATTTTTTATTTTAGGTGCTGAGACCACTAATCCATTTTGTTTTGTTAGGTTATGAAAGAGCCTGATGTGCTTAACATGCTATTCTAGGTCATCCGAGAAGATAAGGACATCATCTATAAAGACTATTGTAAATTGAGTAAACTGATTAAAGATTTTATTCATCATGTTTTGGAATTCACTTGGAGCATTTTTTAATCCAAAGGGCATTACATTCCATTCATAATGTCCGAAGGGTATTGTGAAGGCCATTTTATATCTATCTTCCTCAGTAATCTGAATCTGCCAAAATCCTGACTTCATGTCAAATTTAGAGAATATTTTGCTTTGTATAGTTTGGATAACAAGTCTTTTTTATTAGGTATGGGATACCTAATCCATTCTAAAACCTTATTCAAAGGTTTATAATTTATGACTAGTTGGGTGTTCTTCTCTCTAATTCTGAGGCTTTCTGGACATAAAAGGCTGAACATGACCATGGAGATTTGCTTGGTCTGATAAGTCTCTTGTCTAAAAGATCTGCTATCTCCTTTTTACAATATTCTAATAGTTCTAGGTTCATCTGAATTGGTATGGCCTTTGTCGGGATATTAGTTTCTTTGAAGTCTTTAATATAGGGTAAACTAACCTAGTGCTTCTTCCTATTCGAGATGGTTGTAGGGTCTTGGCTGCATAATTCTTTTTCTAATTTCTCTTAGATATCTTTTATTCTAGTTTTCCATGATTCTAGTTGTAGTTGTTCTTCTATTCTATATATCTTTAATTCTTCTTTAAGTCGCTGTTTTCTATCCTTCAATGACTGTATCTTTTGGATGCTGGAATCTTCTAGTTGATTAATCCTTTTGAGTTCGACAGGGCTTACGACCCTGAAGGTGACTGGGCTCCCTAAGACATGGTGGTTATGCCTTCTTTATTAATCTCCATCTTGTAGAGGAGTGTTAGAAACGGTGTACCTAGAATGACTGTTTGGATATCTTTGACTATGATGAAAGTTGTTTTGAAGCAGATGTTGTCTTGACAGACATGTACATCTGGAATCTTGTATTTTACTTTAAGGCTTCCACTGTTGGCTGTATAGAGCTTTTCTACGGTTTCTTCGTAGTATTTTTGGAAAATAATTCCTTTGGAATGCAGTTCATGTCTGCTCCTAAGTCTATTAAGGCATAGGTTTCTCTAATTTCGTTCTCGATTACCAGATTAATCTTAACGTGCCATTTCTGCCTTTGGATTATCATAGTTTTTTTTGGATGATCATCTTGTTTATTTTATGCTAGTTCTTTTCCTAGGGATATTTCTTTTTCTTTGTCTAATTTTTTCAGATTTTGTATTTCTAATTTTACTCTTTTGATTTCTTGTCTTATTTGTTCATTTTCTCTTTTGGTCTTATAAGCTGGCTTTGCTCTAGGTTTTCCTTCTGGTTTGATTATTACTGGTTGACTTAGGGTTTCTGTTTCGATTGGGTGAATTATTTTTCTAGCGTTACTACTAGTCATTTCTTGGTTTGATTGTTTATTTTCTGGCTGGGGATGTTTCAGGGTCTGATCCTTATGATTTTCCTGTCTTTTCCTAAGAGAAATATGTTCTGAATTAATTTCTTTGTCCGTGTTTTTCTAATTACTCTTATTGTCTTGAAATGATGTTGGTCTTTAATTTCTCTAACCTTAAGCCAGGCTAAATATTTATCTTTGATTTCCTTATGTTTGCATGCTACCTTAAGCCATACAAAGTAAGTAATTTCTAGTTTTAATTCGTTCATATAATTATAATATTCTTGTTTAAGGGTCTCTTTTTCTTCTGTATTTATGGCTTCAAAGAGCCATTTAAGGGTCTCTCTTTCTTCTATATTTATGGCTTCGAAGAGCCATTTGACATTATCTTTGTTCTTATCTTACAGAAAATCCTTTCTAATCTTTTCTTTGTCTATTTCATATTCTTTTAAGAATCTAACTCTCAGACTAGTCATAAATTATAAACCTTTGAATAAGGTTTTAGAATGGATTAGGTATCACATACCTAATAAAAAAGACTTGTTATCCAAACTATACAAAGCAAAAACTGCTATTGCTCAAAAAATTCATCGTCCTTTCTTTTACTTTTTTTTTTTCTGAAGATTGCAGGCTTTTTACGATTCTCCTGCCCTTTTTCTCTCCAGGAATCAGGATAAGGCCAAACCATGTGATGCACTCTTTAGCGCAGCAAATTAAATGATGTCATGTCGGCTCCTCTACAGAAAGCCCACTCTAAATCTCTAAGTCAAGAAAGCATTGAGTGTAAAGTTGCGCTGAACGTTCAGTCATCCTCCACTAAATTTTGTAATCATGACTTATTTACTATATTATATCTATGGTGAGGATGAGGCTTGGTAGGTGAGGCCTGGTTGGTGAGGCTGGTAGATGAGGTTGCTGATAGATGAGGTTGGTAGATGAGGTTGCTAGTAGATGAGGTTGGTAGATGAGGCTGGTTGATGAGGTTGGAAGGTGAGGATGATAGATGAGGAGGTTGATAAGACTGGTTGGTAAGGTTGGTGTTGTCTGGGGCTGAGTTTCGAATGGATGCTGATCTGGTTGTGGGTGCGGATGCCCTTACAAGCCAAGGGCTCTCCATTTTATAGACTATCAGAGCGGACTTCAGCTAGGATGGAGTCTGGAAACCATGGGTAACTAAACTAGGGTTAGAAAAGATTCTGGGTTTAGAGAACCAGAGACAAGAGTACACTGATAACGGGACAGCTGGCTATTTTCTTAGCACTACAGTACATGAACGGCTGCTTTTGAGTTACTTTTCATAACAGTGCTTAAATTATTGTACTGAGGGGCTTCACATGTATGAATTGTGGCCGAAAGTGGTTGCTGAGTCACTTGTCGGTTGCTTCACATGTGAATTAACTGTGGTCGAAAGTGGTTGCTGAGTCACTTGTCAGTTGCTTCACATGCGTGAATTAATTGTGGCCGAAAGCGGTTGCTGAGACTTTTGTCATTTATACCGAGAAGCTTCACATGCATGAAAGTGTCGGCATGAGGATAAGGTATGATATGATAGATTACATTATATCGTAATCTTCATATGTGTCTTGTGCATCCTACAAACATATCTGATTTGCAGGTCCTAGCTGTGTCAAACAGAAATCTTCATCTTCATCTAAGTCTCCTAATTGAGATAATTCTTTCAATAATTTTTTCTTTAATTCTTTTTTATTAGGAGTCTTGTTAGAATATGGAGAAGCTGAATTTTTTTTGCTTTTGGAAACTGTCTAGGATTATTATAAGTAATAAGCCATCGATTAATATTACTTATTGATAATCGCTCACCTGGCTAGAAATTCTTCCACCGTTTGATTCTGAATCTTCTTTCTAACATTGGAGGAAACTGGTAATCGAGAGATCTGCTGATAGAAAAATCTCATCCCATAATCCATGGGACTTATAATTCAACTGTGAACATGATAGATTTATTTCCATAAAGTATTATTTTAAGATTTTCAAGGAAATAATCCCATCCTTTTAATACTGATTCTCGAAGTATATCTTTTTGTTATTCCAAAGTAAATCCACCATTGATGAGTCCAGCTTGGAATTTTCTTGTTAAACTTCTAACAAAAACTAAAGAACCAACTGTGGTCTGTAGGTTTAAGGTAGAATGCCTTAAACCATGCTTCCTATAGTAGAAGTAATTATACTGAGAAGGTAGGAACCTTGGGAGAAGTCCTGCTCTATATGGGTTTCCCCATTCTTCTTTGGTAATGAACTTCTTGAATTTGCATTTGGAGTAAAAAATTGCTTCTGAATTTTGTTCTATTTTATGAGTTATTTCTACTAAATCTGTATCAACTAAAATGAACTCATACTATTACTAAGTTTTCAAAGGATTCTAATATCCTTTTTGTAAATGATACTGGATGATTTTTTCATTGACTGAAGGGAAAATTCTTGATAATTTAGATATCTGTTTATCACCTATTTCATCTTCTTCTAAAAGTTTGACTATAAGGGAACAATTCTTACAGAAGTAAGGATTGTACCTAGATGGTCTGGAATGGCTAAATTTTGTCTATTCTGGAGTAATACTGAGACTAGAAGGAGACCATTTCTGGGTTGCCTAAGAATAACTCTGAGAGGGTAAAGCCAAGATGGAGTACTGGTTTTTGAGAGGTGTAAAGGTACTGAGAGGTGCCAGGGTTATTGGCTTGGCATAAGAAGACTTGGTTCGAGGTTTTTCTAACATTTTGTTCCGGTAAAAAATTCTCCGGTTAGGAAGTCTGGTAGACTATTTTCTGTGCCTTTTAAAAATTTTATTTCAATACCAAACATAGATAAAATTGCTTTCCATCTGGCAAAAATCTATTTTGAAACGAGATTTTCAATGTCTTTTTCTAAAATCTCTTTTGCTGACTTGCAGTCAATTATGGGAAGAAATTTTTTGAAATATAAATCTTCTTGAAATTTCTGAATACAAGAAACGATCGATAAAATTTCTTTTTTCACTGTGTTGTAATTTTTCTGAGCATTAGTCTAAATTATTGAATGATATTTGACTAAGGCTTCTTTATCATTAACCTTATGTTTAAGGATTCCTCCAAATCCTATGTCTGAAGCATCTGTTTCAATTATGACTAAAGCTGTTGGGTCAAGCAACTCCAGGCAAGGAAGTTCTTTGACTAAAGCTTTTACCCTTCTAGTAATCTGCGTATGTTCTTCTGTCCATCCAGTTTTCTTTTTTTGAGCTGGGCGTACAAAGGTTCTGGGATAATTCTAATGTTTGGGACAAAATCTGCCACGTAGTTAAGGCATCTTAAGAATCTTTATAATTGGGTTTTTTCTCTAATTTCATCTGAAAATTTGTTACAAATTCTACTGATCTTTTAATAGGCCTGATGGATCCCTGAAAGATATGATGTCCTAGAAATCTAATCCTAGTCTGGAAGATCTTAATCTTGGGTGCTGAGATTGCTAATCCATTTTGTTTTGATAGGTTGTAAAAGAGTCTGATATATTTGACATGTTGTTCTAGGCTTTTGAGAAAACAAGAGCATCATCAATATAGACGATTATGAACTGAGCATGCTGGTTAAAAATTTCATTCATCATATTTTGAAACTCACTCGGAGCATTCTTCAATCCAAAGAGCATTACATTCCATCCATAATGTGCAAAGGATACTGTAAAGGCTAATGTAATCCAAAATATGGAGATCAGACCACTAACAAGACATTTCAGCAGCCACACAGTTCACGCATGTAAAAACTCAGCACTGTTACGGGAAGTAACTCAAAAGCAGTCGTCCATCTGCTGTAGTGCTCAAAGGGCAGCCAACTGTCCTAAACCCAGACACTTTTCCTCTTGGCCCCTAGTTTCCGGATTCCAACCAGATTGAAGTCCGCACTGATTGCTCATGGATTCCAACCAGATTGAAGTCCACACTGATTGCTCCCGGGTTCCAACTAGATTAAAGTCCGCACTAATTGCTTCCGGATTCCAATCATGCTGAAGTATGCCCTGATAGCCTATAAAACGGATAGCCTTGGGTTTATAAGAGGCATCTGTACCCACAGCCAGATCCGCCAGTATCTGCACTCACCATCTCCACTAATCCTCTCCACTAGCCTCATCCTCTCCACTAATCATCTCCACTCCACTAATCCTCTCCACTAACCTCATCCTCTCCACTATCATCTCCACTCACCCTCTCCAGGAAACCATCCTTATATAGCCATGCTAATCAAATCATGCTGGTCATCTTTTCTCTCTCTCAAACCCATGCATCATCTTTCCTCTCTGCCGCGCCTAGACTGTGGTTTGGAATGATACCAACCTGGACTGCTGCTATGTGTATATACTTGAATTTAGTATTGAACAATTGAAGAAATCATATGCCAGCAATCTGGGGTTCGCTGTCAGCTAAAATGGATGGTCTTTTTTGTCTTGCTTTGAACTTGAACACATGGGAAGAAAAAAATTTCCTGATCTCATTCCTATTGAACTTGAACACGAGGAGGACTGCTATTGCTTAAAAAATTTATCGTCCTTTTCTTTGCTATTTTTTTTCTAAAGACTGCAGGCTTTTTATGACTCTTCCGTTTTCTCTCCAGGAATCAGGATAAGGCCAAACCATGTGAGCAAATTAAATGTTGTCATGTCAGCTCCCCCACAGAAAGCCCACTCTAAATCTGTAAGTCAAGAAAGCAGTGCGTGTAAAGTTGCGCTAAACATTCAGTCATCCTTCATTAAATTTTGTAATCATGACTTATTTACTATATTATATCTATGGTGAGGATGAGGCTTGGTAGGTGAGGCCTGGTTGGTGAGGCTGGTAGATGAGGTTGGTAGATGAGGTTGCTGAAGATGAGGTTCGTAGATGAGGCTGGTAGATTAGGCTGGTAGCTGAGGTTGGAAGGTGAGGATCGTAGATGAGGCTGGTTGGTAAGGCTGGTGTTGTCTGAGGCTGAGTTTCGAATGGATGCTGATCTGGCTGTGGGTGCGAATGCCCTTACAAGCCAAAGGCTCTCCGTTTTATAGACTATCAGAGCGGACTTCAGCTGGGATGGAGTCCGGAAACCATGGGTAACCAAACTGGGGTTAGAAAAGATTCTGGGTTTAGAGAACCAGAGACAAGAGTACACTGATAACGGGATAGTTGGTTGTCTTCTAAGCACTGCAGCACATGGATGGCTGCTTTTGAGTTACTTTTGTAACAGTGCTTGAATTATTGTACTGAGTGGCTTCACATGTATGAACGTGGCCGAAAGTGGTTGTTAAGTCACTTGTTGGTTGCTTCACATGCATGAATTAACTGTGGTCCAAAGTGATTGCTGAGTCACTTGTTGCTTCACATGCGTGAATTAACTGTGGCCGAAAGTGGTTGCTGAGACATCTTATCATTTGTACCGAGGAGCTTCACATGCATGAAAGTGTCGGTCTGAGGATAAGGCCGGAGCTTCACATGCGTGAAAGTGTCGGTCTGAGGATAAGGTCTAATCTGATATATTACATTATATTATAATCTTCATATGGGTCTTGTGCATCTTGCAAGCATATCTGATTTGCGGGTCCTGGCTGTGTCGAACATAAATCTTCATATGAGTCTCCTAATTGAGATAATTCTTCCAATAATTTTTTATTTAATTCTTTTTTATTAGGAGTCTTGTTAGAAGATGGAGAAGCTGAACTTTTTTCTGCTTTGGAAACTATCTGGGATTATCATAAGTAATAAGCCATCGGTTAATATTACTTATTGATAATCACTCACCTTGCTGAAAATTCTTCCACCATTTGATTCTGAATCTTCTTTCTAACATGGGAGGAAACCGGCGATTGAGAGATCTGCTGATAGCAAAATCCCATCCCATAATCCATTGGACTTGAAATTCAACTGTGAACATGATAGATTTATTTCCATGAAGTGCTATTTTAAGATTTTCATGGAAATAATCCCATCCTTTTAATACTGATTCTGGAAGTATATCTTTTGTTATTCCAAAGTAAACCCACCATTGATGAGTCCAGATTGGAATTTTCTTGTTAAACTTCTGGCAAAAACTGAAGAACCAACAGTGGTTTATAGGTTTAAGGTAGAATGCCTTGAACCATGCTTTCTGATAGTCGAAGTAATTATACTGAGAAGGTAGGAACCTTTGGGAGAACATTTTGGCTCTATATGGGTTTCCCCATTCCTCTTTGGTGATGAACTTCTTGATTTTGCTTTTGGAGTAAGCAATTGCTTCTGAATTTTGTTCTATTTTATGAGTCATTTATGCTGAATCTGTATCAACTAAAATGAACTCATAGTATTCCTGAGTTTTCAAAGGATTCTGATATCCTTTTAGTAAATGATACTGGACAATTTTTTCATTGACTAAAGGAAAAATTCTAGATAATTTAGGGATCTGTTTATCACCTATTTCATTTTTTTCTAAAAGTTTGACTGTTAGGGAACAATCCTTAGAGAAGTAAGGATTGTACGTAGATGGTCCGGAAGGGCTGGATTTTGTCTCTTCTGGAGTAATACTGGGACTAGGAGGAGACCATTTCTGGGTTGCCTGGGAATAACTCTGAGACGGTGAAGCCAAGATGGAGTACTAATTTCTGAGAGGTGTAAAGGTACTGAGAGGTGCCAAGGTTATTGGCTTGGCATAAGAAGAAACGATCGATAAGATTTTGTCTCTTCTTGAAATTTCTGAACACAAGAAACGATCGATAAAATTTCTTTTTTCACTATACTATAAGTAGTCCAAATTTCTGAATAATGTCTGACTAAGGCTTTCTTATCATTAACCTTTTGTCTAAGGATTCCTTCAAATCCTAGGTCTGAGGCATATGTTTCAACTTTAACTAAAGCTGTTTCCAAACAAGGAAGTTTTCTTTTTGACTAAAGTTTTCTACCTCTCTGGTCCTGGTAGGATTGATGAATTTAAAGGTGATCTGGTTTCCTAAAACATAAGTAGTTATACCATTTTCATCAATCTCCATTTTGTAGAGAAGTGTTAAAAATGGTATTCCTAAAATGACTATATGAACATCTCTGACTACTATGAAAGTTGTCTTAAAACAAATGTTTTCTTGACAAACGTGTACGTTGGAATCTTGTATCTTACCTTAAGACTTTCATTTGCTGTATAAAGATCTTCTGTTATTTTCTCGAAACAGTTTCTAAAAACTGTCCTTCTAGGATATAGTTCATATCTGCTCCTGAGTCAACTAGGGCATAAGTTTCTTTGATTTCGTCTCTAACTACTAAGGTAATCCTAATGTACCATTTCTGTATTCTGATTATTGTGATTTCATTTAGATAATTATCTTGCTCAGTTTCTTCTGTTTCTTCCTGAAGAATTTCTTTTCCTTTATCTGATGTTCTTAATTCTTTTACTTCTGACTGTAGTATTATGATTTCTCATTTTATTAGCTCAACTTCTTTCTTGAGCTGATAAATTAGATATGCCTTAAGTTTTTCTTCTTATACTTTTTCTTTGATTATTTCTGGTAAACACAGAACTTCTTTTATGGGTGCGGAATGATATACATATGAAAATTCCATAAAAAAGACAGAGTCTGGTGAATAGTAAAAGTGAACAGAAATGATCAGTACTAAATAGTAATTATGAACAGTATTTTACCAGAAGTATAATGTTGCGGTTGGAAATAGTAATGAACAGTAACAAATAGTAATATTTTGGGAAAGTTAAATCTTTTTATAAAAACTGAGGATTTATTGATAACAAAGCTTATATTAAGCTTTTCAAAGTATGTTACATAAAACCGAGTATTTACATAGAAACTTACAGCTTTACATAAAATTGAAAGCTTAACAACTTTTCACATAAAAGCTGGTAATAGATTTTTACATGAAACTAGCTGCTGGGGATTTGTTACAGTCTTCCTCGAATCTGTCTGAAGTCGAAATACTGATTTTCATGTTCTTCTATAGCCATGATAGTCCAGGTAGTGCTGTCTATGAACCTTTGGAGGATTGGTAGTAGGTCTGAATTTGTTTTAAGCAGGGAGTCTATAAGGTTTAGGGTCTTTAGACATTTTTCAAGGAGTTTTTTCATGGAAGGGTTCATGGAGGTGGTATGGCTGGTTTATTCTTCAAGGTTGAGTGTGGGATCGTCTACAAGTTTAAGGCTTGGAAAGGGCTCGTAGTCTTCAAGGTAGAAGATGACATGGGTTACTAGGTCCATAAGTTCTCCAAAGAGTGGGTATAGCTCAGAATACTTTGGGTATGGATAGTTTTCAAGGTTGATGAGGTTCATAAGGTTTCCGAGTTCTAAATAAAGGCTATGAGCGATAGAGCTCGTCTTTGGGTGGCTATGGCTGGTTATAGGGGTTTTTTCATTTTGTGGAATGGTTGTGGATGATAGACTTATGGTAAGTGACTAGTATGCAGGCGGATGAGAAGTGGACTAGTGGCTGAAAGTTTGGATGAAAGATGTGTGGATAGGCGATTGAAAGCGGATGCCCCCTGATGGGTAGTGTGAGTCTCCTTTTATAGCCAGGGAAAGGGAGCGGGCAATTATTGTTCTGGGGCTATGGTTAGGGTAGTCCAGGACAATAATTGGGGTTAGGTCTGAGGCTAAGGACAATAATTCCAAGGACAATAATTGATTCTGAGTGGACTTGTCAGTGGAGGATTGATAATTGAGTCTGGTTCATGGGTTTTGGATGAAACAGTATTAGGGACAATAATTGAGTTTGATAAAGCAAGGAGGATAGGAACCGCACCGAAAGGGTACGGTAACGAGACACTTGGCGAGCACTGCAGCACATGTTCGGCTGCATTTGTGACCTTTTTCAGGACAGTGCTCTCAAAAATATGGTTGACTGGGTTGGCACATGGTATGTCTATTGAGGGTAAGATTCGTTTGTTGACCTGATTGGGGCTTCACATGCTGTGACTGTTAAGGATTTGACTGGAGCTTGGATGATTGCTGAGCTGGAGATTCTGTTTGTCTGGATATGCTTCTGGGAGGCTTCATGGGTGTGAACTTGTGGTTTGACATGAGTGAACTGTGGTTGCTGTCATGTATTGCTGGGCTAGCTGTAATTGTACTAGGCTGAACAGGTTGATGTTGGGCTGTCACTGGATTTGACAGGTGCTGTTGACGTTGAGCTGCCACTTGATTCAGCAGGTTAAACTGTTGATGTTGGCAGGCTGGTTGGATGAGGCGTATCTAGAAAGGTCTGTTGGCTTCCTTATGATTAGATAATGTTATAATCTTCATAAGGGTCTTGTGCAAACTGCATTGTTGTTGGATCTGGTTGTGATGATCCAATGTCTTCTTCGTTGTTTGAGTCTCCAAGTTGAGATAGTTCTTCTAATAGTTTTTCTTTAATTCTTTTTTATTGGGAGGCTTACCTGTTGCTGGAGAGACTGAGCTTTTTTCTGGCTTTGGAAATTGCTGAGGATTGTTATAAGTGATAAGCCATAATCTGATATTGCTTATTAGTAGTCTTTCTCCTGACTGGAAGTTTTTCCACCATTTGATTCTGAACCTGTGTTCCAGGATGGGTGGATATTGATGGTCTAGAGTCTTGCTGATGGTAAAATCCCATCCTAGGATCCATGGAACTTGGAATTCGACCGAGAACATGATGGATTTGTTTCCATAAGTGGCTGTTCTGAGGTTGTCTTGGAAATAGTCCCATGAGTGTTGTATTTCCTCTGGTAATATGTCTTTAGTCAATCCAAAGTAGATCCACCAGTTGTGGACCCAATTTGGGATTTTCTTGTTGAATTTCTGGCAGAAGCTAAAAAACCAACTGTGATTTGTGGGCTTAAGGTAGAAGGCTTTGAACCAGACTTCTTGGTAATCAAAATAGTTGTATTGTGGGGGTGAATATATTTGGGAGAATGTTTTGGACTGATAAGGATTTCCCCATTCTTCTTTGGTGATGAACTTTAGGATTTTGCATTTTGAATAAGCTATTGCTTCTGAATTGGGTTCTGGAGTATGGGTTATTTTTGCAGAATCCGAGTCTACCAAAATGAACTCATAATACTCTTGGGATTTCAAGGGTATTTCATATCCGGTAAGTAAATGATATTGGATTATTTTGCCATTTACCGAAGGGAATATTCTAGATAGTCTAGGAATCTGTTGGTCACTCAGTTTATCCTTTTCTAACAGTTTTACTGTCAAGGAACAATTTTTTGAAATGTATGGGTTAATCAGAGGTTGTCTGGATGGACTGGGTCTGGTCATACCAGGACTTGGTGGACTGGGCTTGGTTTGATTTTGGCTAGGGGGTGACCATTTCTGAGTGGCCTGAGAGTAACTTTGGGAAGATGAGGCAAGGACTGAATACTGGTTTTTAATAGGAGTAATAGTTTTAAGTGGTACCAAGGTCATGGGCTTGGCGTAAGAGGCTTTGGATATGGGCTTTTCTGACATTTTGTTCTTATAAGGAATTCTCTGGTTAGAAAGTTTGGTAGGCTATTTTCTATCCCTTTTATAAATTCTATTTCGAAATCAAATACCGATAAAATAGCTTGCCATCTTGCAAAAATTTGTTTAGAAACGATATTTTCAACATCTTTTTCTAAAATATCTTTTGCTGATTTGCAATCAATTCTAAGAAGAAATTTTTTGAAATACAAATCTTCTTGAAATTTTTGAATGCATGATACAATTGATAAAACCTCCTTTTTTATTGTACTGTAATTTATTTGTGCATTAGTCCAAATTTCTGAATGATATCTAACTAAGGTTTCCTTATTATTAATTCTTTGTTTTAGGATTCCTCTGAATCCTATGTCTGAGGCGTCTGTTTCAACAATAACTAATGCTGCTGGATTTAGTAAGTTTAGGCAGGGAAGTTTTTTGACTAATGTTTTTTCTTTTCTGACTACCTAGGTTTGTTCTTCTGTCTAATTTGTTTTCTTTTTTCTAAGTTGAGCATACAAAGGTTCTAGGGTGATCCTTAAGTTTGGGACAAAGTCTGCTACATAGTTAAGGCATCCTAGAAATCTTTGTAATTGGGTTTTTTCTCTAATTTCGTCTAAAAATTTATCTGCAAATTCTACAGATCTATTAATGGGTTTAATAGTACCATGATATATATAATGTCCTAAAAATCTTATTTTAGTTTGAAAGATTTTAATCTTAGGGGCTGAAATTACTAGTCCATTTTGTTTTGCTAGATTATGAAACTGTCTAATGTGTTTGACATGTTGTCTTAAGTCTTCTGAAAAGATTAATACGTTATCGATGTAAACTATTATGAAGTGTGCTTCTGAGTTAAATATTGTATTCATCATGTTTTGGAATTCACTTGGGGCATTTTTAAGTCCAAAGGGCATCACATTCCATTCATAATGCCCAAAAGGTACTGTAACGGCTGTTTTATACCTATCTGTTTCCTTTATCTGTACTTGCCAAAATCCTGATTTCATGTCAAACTTAGAGAATATTTTTTCTTTATAAAGTCTGGATAAAAGGTCTTTTTTGTTAGGTATAGGATACCTAATCCATTCTAAGACCTTATTTAGAGGCTTATAATTGATGACTTACCTGGGAGTTCTCCTTTCTAATTATGAGGCCTTTTGAACATAAAAGGCTGAGCATGACCAAGGAGATTTACTTGGCCTTATAAGTCTTTTGTCTAAGAGATATGATATTTCTTTTTTACATTATTCTAACAATTTTGCGTTCATCTGAATATATCTAGATTTAGTTGGAATATTTATTTCTTTAAAATTTTTAATGTAAGGTAGACTAACATGATGTTTTTGTCTATCCCAAAACGCCATAGGATTTTGACTGCATAATTCTTTTTCTAATTTTCCTTGAATTTCTTCTATTTTGTTTTTCCAAAAATCTTCTTGTAATTGTTTTTCTATTTTAGTTATTTTGATTTCCTCTTTAAGATCTAATAGTTGTTGCTCCTTATATTTCAAGGTCTGTATTTTTTGAATACTAAGGTCTTTTAATAAATTAATTTCTTTGGTTTTTCAAAAGAAGCGATCTACTCATAGACCTAATAGAAAAGACTGATGATTCGAATTAAGAAAAAATTACATAGAGGAACTCAAAAAAGAATTGCAACCTAAAGCTTAAAAAGAAGTTTCGAGCCTATCATAAATAATTAAACAAAAGGAGCAAGAAGAAAAACTTAAAACGGACCCAATCCACCAACTTCAAACAGAAGTTAAACAAATCAAAATAGAAATTAAGAAAGTAAGAGCAGAAATAGAAGAATTGAAAAACCCAAATAAAGAAATTCTTCAAGAAGAAGAAGAAAGTGAACAAGACAGTTATCTAAATAAAATCACAGCCGTAAAAGTCCAGAGATGGAACGCCAGAGTTAGACTAGTAGTAGGAGAAGAAACTAGAGAGGTATATGCCCTAGTTGACTCCGGAGCAGACATGAACTGTATACCAAAAGGATTATTTCCAAAAAATACTATGAAGAAACTACTGAGAATCTTTATACAGCTAATAATGAGAGCTTTAAGGTCAAATATAAAATATCAAACGTACATATTTGCCAAGATGATATTTGTTTTAAGACAACATTTATGATAGCCAAAGACATTCAAACCGTTGTTCTTGGAACACCATTCATAACCCTTCTTTATCCTATGAAAATCAATGAAGAAGGAATATCAACCTATGTTCTCAAAGATAGAGAGATCACTTTCAAATTTGTAAACCCTACAAAAACCAAAGAAATTAATTTGTTAAAAGACCTTAGTATTCAAAAAATACAGACCTTGAAATATAAGGAGCAACAACTATTAGATCTTAAAGAGGAAATCAAAATAACTAAAATAGAAAAACAATTACAAGAAGATTTTTGGAAAAACAAAATAAAATAAATTCAAGGAAAATTAGAAAAAGAATTATGCAGTCAAAATCCTATGGCCTTTTGGGATAGACAAAAACATCATGTTAGTCTACCTTACATTAAAAATTTTAAAGAAATAAATATTCCAACTAAATCTAGACCTATTTAGATGAACGCAGAATTGTTAGAATATTGTAAAAAAGAAATATCAGATCTCTTATACAAAAGACTTATAAGGCCAAGTAAATCTCCTTGGTCATGCTCAGCCTTTTATGTTCAAAAGGCCTCAGAATTAGAAAGGGAAACTCTCAGATTAGTCATCAATTATAAGCCTCTAAATAAGGTCTTAGAATGGATTAGGTATCCTATACCTAACAAAAAAGACCTTTTATCCAGACTTTATAAAGCAAAAATATTCTCTAATTTTGACATGAAATCAGGATTTTGGCAAGTATAGATAAATGAAACATATAGGTATAAAACAGCCTTTACAGTACCTTTTGGGCATTATGAATGGAATGTGATGCCCTTTGGACTTAAAAATGCCCCAAGTGAATTCCAAAACATGATGAATACAATATTTAACTCAGAATCACACTTCATAATAGTTTACATCGATGACGTATTAATCTTTTCAGAAGACTTAAGACAACATGTCAAACACATTAGACAGTTTCATAATCTAGCAAAACAAAATGGACTAGTAATTTCAGCCCCTAAGATTAAAATCTTTTAAACTAAAATAATATTTTTAGGACATTATATATCATGATACTATTAAACCCATTGATAGATCTGTAGAATTTGTAGACAAATTTCCAGACGAAATTAGAAAAAAAACCCAATTACAAAGATTTCTAGGATGTCTTAACTATATAGCAGACTTTGTCCCAAACTTAAGGATCACCCTAGAACCTTTGTATGCTCAACTTAGAAAAAAAAAACAAATTGGACAGAAGAACAAACCCAGGTAGTCAGAAAAGAAAAAACATTAGTCAAAAAACTTCCCTGCTCAAACTTACTAAATCCAGAGCATTAGTTATTGTTGAAACAGACGCCTCAGACATAGGATTCTGAGGAATCCTAAAACAAAGAATTAATAATAAGGAAACCTTAGTCAGATATCATTCAGGAATCTGGACTAATGCACAAATAAATTACAGTACAATAAAAAAGGAGGTTTTATTAATTGTATCATGCATTCAAAAATTTCAAGAAGATTTGTATTTCAAAAAATTTCTTCTCAGAATTGATTGCAAATCAGCAAAAGATATTTTAGAAAAAGATGTTGAAAATATCGTTTCCAAACAAATTTTTGCAAGATGGCAAGCTATTTTATCGGTATTTGATTTTAAAATAGAATTTATAAAAGGGACAGAAAATAGCCTACCAGACTTTCTAACCAGAGAATTCCTTACAGGAACAAAATGTCAGAAAAGCCCAGATCCAAAGCCTCTTACGCCAAGCCCATGACCTTGGTACCACTTAAAACTATTACTCCTATTAAAAACCAGTATTCAGTCCTTGCCTCATCTTCCCAAAGTTACTCTCAGGCCACTCAGAAATGGTCACCCCCTAGCCCAAATCAAACCAAGCCCAGTCCACCAAGTCCTGGTATGACCAGACCCAGTCCATCCAGACAACCTCCGATTAACCCATACATTTCAAAAAATTGTTCCTTGACAGTAAAACTGTTAGAAAAGGATGAACTGAGTGACCAATAGATTCCCAGACTATCCAGAATATTTCCTTCGGTAAATGGCAAAATAATCCAATATCATTTACCTACCGGATATGAAATACCCTTGAAATCCCAAGAGTATTATGAGTTCATTTTGGTAGACTCAGATTCTGCAGAAATAACCCATACTCCAGAACCCAATTCAGAAGCAATAGCTTATTCAAAATGTAAAATCCTAAAGTTCATCACCAAAGAAGAATGGGGAAATCCTTATCAGCCCAAAACATTCTCCCAAATATATTCACCCACACAATACAACTATTTTAATTACCAAGAAGCCTGGTTCAAAGCCTTCTACCTTAAGCCCACAAATCACAGTTGGTTTTTCAGCTTCTGCTAGAAATTCAACAAGAAAATCTCAAATTGGATCCACAACTGGTGGATCTACTTTGGATTGACTAAAGACATATTACCAGAGAAATACAACACTCATGGGACTATTTCCAAGACAACCACAGAATAGCCACTTATGAAAACAAATCCATCATGTTCTCGGTCGAATTCCAAGTTCCATAGATCCTAGGATGGGATTTTACCATCAACAAGACTCTAGACCATCAATATCCACCCATCCTGGAATACAGGTTCAGAATCAAATGGTGGAAAAACTTTCAGTCAGGAGAAAGACTACTAATAAACAATATCAGATTATGACTTATCACTTATAACAATCCTCAGCAATTTCCAAAGTCAGAAAAAAGCTCAGTCTCTCCAGCAACAGATAAGCCTCCCAATAAAAAAGAATTAAAAGAAAAAACTATTAGAAGAACTATCTCAACTTGGAGACTCAGACAACGAAGAAGACATTGGATCATCACAACCATATCCAACAACAATGCAATTTGCATAAGACCCTTATGAAGATTATAACATTATCTAATCATAAGGAAGCCAACAGACCTTTCTAGATAGGCCTCATCCAACCAGCCTGCCAACATCAATAGTTTAACCTATCGAACCCAGTGGCAGCTCAACGTCAACAGCACCTGTCAAATCCAATGACAGCCCAACATCAACCTGTTCAGCCTAGTACAATTACAGCTAGCCCAGCAATACAAGACAGCCTAGTACAATTACAGCTAACCTGATGTTTTTGTCTATCCCAAAAGGCCGTAGGATTTTGACTGCATAATTCTTTTTCTAATTTTTCTTGAATTTCTTCTATTTTGTTATTCCAAAAATCTTCTTGTAATTGTTTTTCTATTTTAGTTATTTTGATTTCCTCTTTAAGATCTAATAGTTGTTGCTCCTTATATTTCAAGGTCTGTATTTTTTGAATACTAAGGTCTTTAACAAATTAATTTCTTTGGTTTTTGTAGGGTTTACAAATTTGAAAGTGATCTCTCTATCTTTGAAAACATAGGTTGATATTCCTTCTTCATTGATTTTCATAGGATAAAGAAGGGTTATGAATGGTGTTCCAAGAACAAAGGTTTGAATGTCTTTGGCTATCATAAATGTTATCTTAAAACAAATATCATCTTGGCAAATATGTACGTTTGATATTTTATATTTGACCTTAAGGCTCTCATTATTAGCTGTATAAAGATTCTCAGTAGTTTTTTTATAGTATTTTTTTGGAAATAATCCTTTTGGTATACAGTTCATGTCTGCTCCGAAGTCAACTAGGGCATATACCTCTCTAGTTTCTTCTCCTTCTACTAGTCTAACTCTGGCGTTCCATCTCTGGACTTTTACGGCTATGATTTTATTTAGATAATTATCTTGTTCACTTTCTTCTTCTTCTTGAAGAATTTCTTTATTTGGGTTTTTTAACTCTTCTATTTTTGCTCTTAATTTCTTAATTTCTATTTTGTTAACTTCTGTTTGAAGTTGGTGGATTGGGTTCGTTTTAAGTTTTTCTTCTTACTCCTTTTGTTTAATTATTTTTGATAGGCTCGAAACTTCTTTTTTAGCTTTAGGTTGCAATTCTTTTTGGAGTTCCTCCATGTAATTTTTTCTTAATTCCGGATCATCAGTCTTTTCTATTAGGTCTATGAGTAGATCGCTTCTTTTGCTGTTAATCATATTAATTTTAAGATTTTTAGTACAACCGCATAAGACTATTTCATCTATGTTTTCTAAGGAAGTTTCTTCTTCATCAGAAGAACTCTCTTCCTTATTTTTTTCTATTAGATTAATCTTTTCATATTCTAAAATATCTTCTAGATCTGAAGGGTAACTTTCTTCACTTTCTGATAACATTAGTTCTAGTATTTTCTCCTTTTGGTTTTTCAGAATATCCATTCCTTGGATTTGAGATATTTTATATTTTTTACAATTCTTGCTAAAGTGGCTCTTTTTCCCACATCTATAGCAAGTTGCTGTTTTTCTTTGATTGGTGTTCTACTTTTCCTATGAGCTTCCTTGAATTTTTGGTCTCTAAATTTCCCCTTTTCTTTACTAGGAAAATTCTTCCGTTTATTTGGTCTATTTCTAGAATATGTTGGATTTTCTATCTTTCTTTTGTCTTTTCTCTTTTTCTTAGAAGGGGGTACTAATACTTCGTATCCGTATTGTTTATAAAATCATCCTAATTCCTTTTTGGTTGTAATTTTGTTTCTTTTTAACTTAGATTGGAGTTTCATTTCTGTGTACATTTTTAGTGCTGTTGTATTAATTATTTCAATGATATTTCCATAGGTGACATGGTCTCAGTTAATTTTGCCTTGGAATTTTTTTGCTAAGGCTTCACTAACCTTTTCTGAGAATAGGTTTGGTAATCCTGATATGAATTTTTCTTTCCAAAAGGGAGAACTGCAATCTTCCCTTTCAAGGACTCGACATAGAAAAACGTCCCTATACCATTTGAAGTCTTGCATTTTAGGACATCTGAGTTTCATTAGAAGCATTCGGTTGTTTTCTTGTTTTACATCCTTTGTTCCTATGAACTGTCTGTATATTGCATGGAGCAGAGTGTCTACCCCATTGGGTTCTTTTGAGGTCTCGGTAGACTCTGATTTGACCATAATTTTAGTGCTATTTATCATGAAGTCTCTTTCTGTAGGCTTTAAATACCTATTCCACCATCCCTCTAATTGTCCAGTGAATACTTGGACTAGAATCCTAAGGGTATCTTTCTTGGATGTATTTGCAGCTCGTAGGACTCCTGCAGCCATATTTATTTCTCTTAAGAAATTCCAGATTTCTCTTTCTGACATCCCATCTAAGTTTCATTCATAAACTACTCCACTAGTATAGGCTTCTCTTCTAAAATTTTTTCTTTCTTCAAATTGGATATCTGGGAGAGTTGGTCTAGGATAATAATCTTTCTGTGTTTTATAGTATGTTTGTCCTTCATTTTTTATCTTGTTTATTCGTTTTTTAGATTCTTGTGATGATATCATATTCGGTCTGATTCCTTTTAGTTTATCTATTATTAGGTCTTCTTTATTCTTAAATCCTTTTTCCCAGTTGTTATCTATCTGGAAAAGAGGCTTTTGTATTTTTATAATTTGATCTACTTTTGGATTCTGGACTTTTTGTTCAAGGGTCTTTTCTATCTTATTCAGTTGTCCCGATATTGTATGTAGGGCTTGATTGCTATAATTGTTTTGTTGTGCTATTTTTCTAATCTTGTTACTGGTTACTGGGTGATTGTCATTTTCTGGTTTGAGGGCTTTGAATGGAGAGGCTATAACTATTTGATTTCTATAGTTAATCTGACATTCATCTAAAGGGATATGTTCTGAGTTTATTTTCTTATTTTCTGTGGTTTTCCAAATTACTCCTAAAGATTTAAAAGGGTATTTGCTTGTAACTTCCTTATTTTTACATGCTTCCTCAAGCCACATGAAATAAGGGATTTCTAATTCTAGGGTATTCATAAAACTATAGTATTCTTGTTTTAATTCTTCTCTTTCTTTTGGGATGGTTGCTTTCCATAGCCAGTCAACCTTTTTCTTGTTATGTTTTGCCTTAAAATCTTTTTGATACTTTCTTTATTAATTTCAAATTTTCTTTTAATCGTGTTTAGTTGGTTCGGTGTATCTTCCCTCATCTGAGAATAGGTCGGAGAATAATTTGTTTCCTCGTAAAATAAACTCGGGATATTTGATTCTAGATCAACTCCTTTGAGTTTTAAGTTCCTTAGGCTGGTTTCTCCTACCTCTGAACTAGGATTTCTCATGCTATAAGATCTTCTAAAATTGTACCTGATAGTTCCTTTATCATCTTGAGTTATTTCATTTATTATTCTATTTTCTCTGACTGACCTTTTAGGAGGCTGAGTTTTTTCTAAAGTCCAATTGCTTTCAATTCTTACCTTTTTCCAATCACTCGTTTGGGGTACTATCGATAGATGTCTCTCATCTGTTGCTAAAAATAGGGTTTTTCCTGTAGGTGATTTTCTTATTCCTTTAGCATTGACTCGGGTTTTCATCATCTTATAACTTATTCTATAGACAATACTTAGAGGTTTAAATTCTGGTTTTATGTTTTCATATCCTGCTACCTTTATGTCTAAGACTAAGGAGTCTTTAATGGCTCCGTCTATGGCTAGACTTAGGTTGGGATAGTTTTCAAAGTAAATAGGTCCCCAACTAACATTGGTACTAATGGCACTAAGAATTGCATCTTCTGCTTTATTGAAGCGATTATCTTTTAATATTATAAATATAGGTTTGTCCATTCCCTCTCTATGGTTTGGGATTATGGCAACCTGTACTGCTGCTATATGCATGTATCTAAGTTTATCATCAATATTGAAAGACTGTATATCCTTTTTTCTAAAAAGCCTAACACTGGTTTGTCCATTTTCTAGCTTAATATCTAGATCATGTTCTGTGATTTTAACTCTTCATTCCTCAAAGAGGCTAAAGCTTCCTTTCTTATATATCTGGTCATATTTAATTATTGGAATTTTCTTATTTGTTATATTGATTTCTATTGCTGATACTGATTTATTTAATACATTTATGGTTTCTTCTGGATAAAAGTTTTGATTTCGGGTTTCACTATCTTCTAAACTTTCAGTCTCATCTAGTCATTGAGCTCTGGTTAATCTTTTAATTAAGCTATTCATTTTGGTACCTAGGGATGATGGGAACACTGTCGAGAACACTACCAGTCTTATGCTCTTTTGCTGGTCTTACGCTTACCAACGGACTCACGCTTACCAACGTTTTCCCCTAGTAGCCTATTTGAACAACTTAATTAAAGTTTCAACCATTGCTCTTAGACTTATTGAGATTAAGGATAGGAGGCTAGTGAATTCTAAAATCCTGACCTTTTCCAGTAAGAACTATAAATGCTGACTAAGGCTTTTGAGTTTCTTAAATCTCAAAAGGTCTCGTCCGGCCATAGCTCATTACTCCCATGGGTCATAAGTGTACTTGAGTACACCCGCTCAGGAGGCGAGATGCTTTGGGATTTAAGGAGCATGTATGCATGATGTGTGCGTGGTGATCTAACTAGCTCTGATACCATTTAGGTGCGGAATGATATACAGATGAAAATTCCATAAAAAAGACAGAGTGCGGTGAATAGTAAAAGTGAACAGTAATGATCAGTACTAAATTGTAATTATGAACAGTATTTTACCAGAAGTATAATGTTGCGGTTGGAAATAGTAATGAACAGTAATGAATAGTAATATTTTGGAAAGCTAAATCTTTTTATAAAAACTGAGGATTTATTGATAACAAAGTTTATATTAAGCTTTTCAAAGTATGTTACATAAAACCGAGTATTTACATAGAAACTTACAGCTTTACATAAAATTGGAAGCTTAATAATTTTTCACATAAAAGCTGGTAATAGATTTTTACATAAAACTGGCTGCTGGGGATTTGTTACAGTCTTCCTCGGATCTGTCTGAAGTCGAAATACTGGTTTTCATGTTCTTCTATAGCCATGATAGTCCAGGTAGTACTGTCTATGAACCTTTGGAGGATTGGTAGTAGGTCTGGATTTGTTTTAAGCAGGGAGTCTATAAGGTTTAGGGCCTTTAAACATTTTTTGAGGAGTTTTTTCATGGAAGGGTTCATGGAGGTGGTATGGCTGGTTTATTCTTCAAGGTTGAGTATGGGATCGTCTACAAGGTTAAGGCTTGGAAAGGGCTCGTAGTCTCCAAGGTAGAAGATGACATGGGTTACTAGGTCCATAAGTTCTCCAAAGAGTGGGTATAGCTCAGAATACTCTGGGTATGGATAGTTTTCAAGGTTGATGAGGTTCATAAGGTTTCCGAGTTCTAAATAAAGGATATGAGCGATAGAGCTCCTCTTTGGGTGGCTATGGCTGGTTATAGGGGTTTTTTTCATTTTGTGGAATGGTTGTGGATGATAGGCTTATGGTAAGTGACTGGTATGCAGGCGGATGAGAAGTGGACTAGTGGCTGAAAGTTTGGATGAAAGATGTGTGAATAGGGGATTGAAAGTGGATGCCCCCTGATGGGTAGTGTGAGTCTCCTTTTATAGCCAGGGAAAGGGAGCGGGCAATTATTGTTCTGGGGCTATGGTTAGGGTAGTTCAGGACAATAATTGGGGTTATGTCTGAGGCTAAGGACAATAATTCCAAGGACAATAATTGATTCTGAGTGGACTTGTCAGTGGAGGATTGATAATTGAGTCTGGTTCACGGGTTTTGGATGAAATAGTATTAGGGACAATAATTGAGTTTGATAAAGCAAGGAGGATATGAGAGGGTAAAGCCAAGACGGAGTACTGGTTTCTGAGAGATGTAACGGTACTGAGAGGTGCTAGGATTATTGGCTTGGCATAAGAAGACTTGGTTCGAGGTTTTTCTAACATTTTGTTCCGGTAAAAAATTCTCCGGTTAGGAAGTCTGGTAGACTATTTTCTGTACCTTTTAAAAATTTTATTTCAATACCAAACACAGATAAAATTGCTTGCCATCTGGCAAAAATCTATTTCGAAACAAGATTTTCAATGTCTTTTTACAAAATCTCTTTTGCTGACTTGCAGTCAATTATGAGAAGAAATTTTTTGAAATATAAATCTTCTTGAAATTTCTGAATACAAGAAATGATCGATAAAATTCCTTTTTTCACTGTGCTGTAATTTTTCTGAGCATTAGTCCAAATTACTGAATGATATCTGACTAAGGCTTCTTTATCATTAACCTTATGTTTAAGGATTCCTCCAAATCCTATGTCTGAAGCATGTGTTTCAATTATGACTAAAGCTGTTGGGTCAAGCAACTCCAGGCAAGGAAGTTCTTTGACTAAAGCTTTTACCCTTCTAGTAATTTGCGTATGTTCTTCTGTCCATCCAGTTTTCTTTTTTCTGAGCTGGGCGTACAAAGGTTCTGGGATAATTCTAATGTTTGGAACAAAATCTGCCACGTAGTTAAGGCATCTTAAGAATCTTTGTAATTGGGTTTTTTCTCTAATTTCATCTGAAAATTTGTTAGCAAATTCTACTGATCTTTTAATAGGTCTGATGGTTCCCTGAAAGATATGATGTCCTAGAAATCTAATCCTAGTCTGGAAGATCTTAATCTTGGGTGCTGAGATTGCTAATCCATTTTGTTTTGATAGGTTGTAAAAGAGTCTGATATATTTGCATGTTGTTCTAGGCTTTCTGAGAAAACAATAACATCATCAATATAGACGATTATGAACTGAGCATGCTAGTTAAAAATTTCATTCATCATATTTTGAAACTCACTCGGAGCATTCTTCAATCCAAAGAGAATTACATTCCATCCATAATGTGCAAAGGATACTGTAAAGGCTAATGTAATCCAAAATATGGCAGATCAGACCACTAACAAGACATTTCAGCAGCCACACAGTTCACACATGTAAAAACTCGAGCACTGTTATGGGAAGTAACTCAAAAGCAGTCGTCCATCTGCTGTAGTGCTCAAAGGGCAGCCAACTGTCCTAAACCCAGACACTTTTCCTCTTGGCCCCTAGTTTCTGGATTCCAACCAGATTGAAGTCCGCACTGATTGCTCATGGATTCCAACCAGATTGAAGTCCGCACTGATTGCTCCCGGGTTCCAACCAGATTAAAGTCCACACTAATTGCTTTCGGATTCCAATCATGCTGAAGTATGCCCTAATAGCCTATAAAACGGATAGCCTTGGGTTTATAAGAGGCATCCGTACCCACAGCCAGATCCGCCAGTATCTGCACTCACCATCTCCACTAATCCTCTCCACTAGCCTCATCCTCTCCACTAATCATCTCCACTCCACTAATCATCTCCACTAACCTCATCATCTCCACTAATCCTCTCCATTAACCTCATCCTCTCCACTATCATCTCCACTCACCCTCTCCAGGAAACCATCCTTATATAGCCATGCTGGTCATCTTTTCTCTCTCCCAAACCCATGCATCATCTTTCCTCTCTATCGCGCCTAGACTGTGGTTTGGAATGATACCAACCTGGACTGCTGCTATGTGTATATACTTGAATTTAGTATTGAACGATTGAAGAAATCATATGCCAGCAATCTGGGGTTCGCTGTCAGCTAAATCTGTAAGTCAAGAAAGCAGTGCGTGTAAAGTTGCGCTAAACATTCAGTCATCCTTCATTAAATTTTGTAATCATGACTTATTTACTATATTATATCTATGGTGAGGATGAGGCTTGGTAGGTGAGGCCTGGTTGGTGAGGCTGGTAGATGAGGTTGGTAGATGAGGTTGCTGATAGATGAGGTTCATAGATGAGGCTGGTAGATTAGGCTGGTAGCTGAGGTTGGAAGGTGAGGATCGTAGATGAGGCTGGTTGGTAAGGCTGGTGTTGTCTGGGGCTGAGTTTCGAATGGATGCTGATCTGGCTGTGGGTGCGGATGCCATTACAAGCCAAGGGCTCTCCGTTTTATAGACTATCAGAGCGGACTTCAGCTGGGATGGAGTCCGGAAACCATGGGTAACCAAACTGGGGTTAGAAAAGATTCTGGGTTTAGAGAACCAGAGACAAGAGTACACTGATAACGGGATAGTTGGTTGTCTTCTAAGCACTGCAGCACATGGATGGCTGCTTTTGAGTTACTTTTCGTAACAGTGCTTGAATTATTGCACTGAGTGGCTTCACATGTATGAACTGTGGCCGAAAGTGGTTGTTGAGCCACTTGTTGGTTGCTTCACATGAGTGAATTAACTGTAGTCCAAAGTGATTACTGAGTCACTTGTCGGTTGCTTCACATGCGTGAATTAACTGTGGCCGAAAGTGGTTGCTGAGACATCTTGTCATTTGTACCGAGGAGCTTCACATGCATGAAAGTGTCGGTCTGAGGATAAGGTCGGAGCTTCACATGCGTGAAAGTATCGATCTGAGGATAAGGTCTAATATGATATATTACATTATATTGTAATCTTCATATGGGTCTTGTGCATCTTGCAAGCATATCTGATTTGCGGGTCCTGGCTGTGTCGAACATAAATCTTCATCTGAGTCTCCTAATTGAGATAATTCTTTCAATAATTTTTTATTTAATTCTTTTTTATTAGGAGTCTTGTTAGAAGATGGAGAAGCTGAACTTTTTTCTACTTTGGAAACTATCTGGGATTATCATAAGTAATAAGCCATCGGTTAATATTACTTATTGATAATCGCTCACCTTGCTGAAAATTCTTCCACCATTTGATTCTGAATCTTCTTTCTAACATGGGAGGAAACTGGCGATTGAGAGATCTGCTGATAGCAAAATCCCATCCCATAATCCATTGGACTTGAAATTCAATTGTGAACATGATAGATTTATTTCCATGAAGTGCTATTTTAAGATTTTCATAGAAATAATCCCATCCTTTTAATACTGATTCTGGAAGTATATCTTTTGTTATTCCAAAGTAAACCCACCATTGATGAGTCCATATTGGAATTTTCTTCTTAAACTTCTGGCAAAAACTGAAGAACCAACTGTGGTTTGTAGGTTTAAGGTAGAATGCCTTGAACCATGCTTTCTAATAGTCGAAGTAATTATACTGAGAATGTAGGAACCTTTGGGAGAACGTTTTGGCTCTATATGGGTTTCCCCATTCTTCTTTGGTGACGAACTTCTTGATTTTGCTTTTGGAGTAAGCAATTGCTTCTGAATTTTGTTCTATTTTATGAGTCATTTCTGCTAAATCTGTATCAACTAAAATGAACTCATAGTATTCCTGAGTTTTCAAAGGATTCTGATATCCTTTTAGTAAATGATACTGGACAATTTTTTCATTGACTAAAGGAAAAATTCTAGATAATTTAGGGATCTGTTTATCACCTATTTCATTTTTTTCTAAAAGTTTGACTGTTAGGGAACAATCCTTATAGAAGTAAGGATTGTACGTAGATGGTCCGGAAGGGCTGGATTTTGTCTCTTCTGGAGTAATACTGGGACTAGGAGGAGACCATTTCTGGGTTGCCTGGGAATAACTCTGAGAGGGTGAAGCCAAGATGGAGTACTAATTTCTGAGAGGTGTAAAGGTACTGAGAGGTGCCAAGGTTATTGGCTTGGCATAAGAAGAAACGATCGATAAGATTTTGTCTCTTCTTGAAATTTCTGAACACAAGAAACGATCGATAAAATTTCTTTTTTCACTATACTATAATTAGTCCAAATTTCTAAATAATGTATGACTAAGGCTTTCTTATCATTAACCTTTTGTCTAAGGATTCCTTCAAATCCTAGGTCTGAGGCATCTGTTTCAACTTTGACTAAAGCTGTTTCCAAACAAGGAAGTTTTCTTTTTGACTAAAGTTTCTACCTCTCTGGTCCTGGTAGGATTTATGAATTTGAAGGTGATCTGGTTTCCTAAAACATAAGTAGTTATACCATTTTCATCAATCCCCATTTTGTAGAGAAGTGTTAAAAATGGTATTCCTAAAATGACTATATGAACATCTCTGACTACTATGAAAGTTGTCTTAAAACAAATGTTTTCTTGACAAACATGTACGTCTGGAATCTTGTATCTTACCTTAAGACTTTCACTATTTATTGTATAAAGATCTTCTGTTATTTTCTCGTAATAGTTTCTAAAAAACTGTCCTTCTGGGATATAGTTCATATCTGCTCCTGAGTCAACTAGGGCATAAGTTTCTTTGATTTCGTCTCTGACTACTAAGGTAATCCTAATGTACCATTTCTGTATTCTGACTATTGTGATTTCATTTAGATAATTATCTTGCTCAGTTTCTTCTGTTTCTTCTTGAAGAATTTCTTTTCCTTTATCTAATGTTCTTAATTCTTTTACTTCTGACTGTAGTATTATGATTTCTCATTTTATTAGCTCAACTTCTTTCTTGAGCTGATAAATTAGATTTGCCTTAAGTTTTTCTTCTTGTACTTTTTCTTTGATTATTTCTGGTAAACACAGAACTTCTTTTATGGGTCTAGGTTGTAACTCTTCCATGAGTTTTTCTATATATTCTTTCCTTAATTCTGGATCATCGATCTCTCCTATAAGATCAATAAGCAAATCACTGTTCTTGTTCCTGATCATACTAATTTTGAGTTTTTCTATGCATCCACATAGATTAACTCCATCTAAACTTTTCGAAGATAATCCTTCTGTTTCTGAAGAATTTTCTTCTTCCTCAATCAGATGAATCCGATCATCTTCCGAGCTACTTTCTTCTGAAGAATAATTTTTTTCACTGTCTGAGATTACGATTTTTAATATTTTTTCTTTCTGTTCATTTGTAATGTTCATTTCCTGAATATGAGAAATCCTACATTCATTTTTGTAATATCCTTTTCTGTCACAACCAAAGCATATTGGAATTCTTTCTTGCCTCGGTTTGGATCTTTGTTTTTGCTTTCCCCAATTGGAAAATTTTTTGGGTTTTGATTTTTTGATTTCCCTCTTTTCCATCTCAGGAATTCTTCCTGTTTGTTAGATTGAGATCTGTAATTTCTGGGATATCCTATCTTTCTTTTCTTTTTTGAGGATGGAACTAGGACTTCGTAGCCATATTGCTTACAAAATCCTTCTAATTCTTTTTTGGCAGTAACTTCATCCTTTTTTAGTTTGGACTGAAGTTTCATTTCTGTACACATTCTTAATGCTGTCCTTTTAATGACACTGCAAATATCTCCATAGGTAACATTTTCCCAATCAATGCTACCTCCATTCTTCTGTTAGGGCTTCATTAACCTTTTCTGAGAATAAACTGGGTAATCCTGAGATAAACTTTTCTTTCCAGAAAGGGGATTTACAATCCTCTCTTTCCAGAACTCTGCAAAGAAAAGTATCTTTGTACCATCTAAAATCTTGCATTTTGGGACATCTAAGTCTCATTAAGAGCATCTTATTACTTTCTTGTTTCCGATCTTTCGATCCTATAAAGTGTCTGTAGATTGCATGAATTAATGTTTCTGTTGCATTAGGTTCTTCTGATGTTTTTGAAGAGTTTGGCTTAACTATGATTTTTTTGCTAGTTTTTATATCTTCTCTTTCTCTAGGAGTAAGATATCTATTCCACCATCCTTCTAGCTGTCCTGTGAAACCTTGAACTAGAATTTTTATATAATTCTCTTTTGAACTTCTATTAGCCCTTAAGGCTCCTGCTATCATGGTCATCTCTAATAAAAGGTTCCAAATTTTCTTTCTGACATACCATCTATGTTCCATTCACAAACTCCGTGACCACTGTAGACTTCTCTCCTGAAATTTTTTCTTTCTTCAAACTGAATATCTGGAGGGTTGGTTAGGATAATAATCTTTCTGAGTTTGGTAATATGCCTGTCCTTCATATTTTCTGATTTTATTGATCTGACTGTCAGATCCCTAGGCTGATATCATATTTAATCTGATTCCCTTAAGTCTATTTGTTAACTGATCTACAATTTTGTCTTCTTTGCTTTTGAAGTTTTTTTTCCAACTACTGTCTATCTCAAAGATAGGTTTTTGCATTTTTATCTCCTGAATGACCTTGGAATCCTCGGTCGGATTCCTTGGTAAGGCCTTTTTCTATTCTGTTTAACTAATCTGACATAGTATGTAAGAGTTGATTGCTGTAGTTGTTCTCATGAACTATTTTTCTAATTTCACTATTGGTGGCTAATTGATTTGGCTATTAATTATCTGGTTTAAGATACTTCAATAGTGAAGCTATTAACGTCTGGTTCTTGTAACTGATCTGTCAATCTTCTAAAGGGATATGTTCTAAATTTATTTCTCTATTATCTATGGTTTTTCAGATCACTCCTAAGGATCTGAAAGGATATTTATCTGTAATTCTCTTAAAGGATATTTATCTATAATTATCTTATTTTTACATACTTGTTCAAGCCATATAAAATAAGGAATTTCTAACTCCTTTAAGTTCATGAAGCTGTAATATTCTTGTTTCAAATTTGTTAGCAAATTCTACTGATCTTTCAATAGGTCTGATGGTTTCCTGAAAGATATGATGTCCTATAAATCTAATCCTAGTCTAGAAGATCTTAATCTTGGGTGCTGAGATTACTAATCTGTTTTGTTTTGGTAGGTTATGAAAGAGTCTAATATGTTTGACATGTTGTTCTAGGCTTTCTGAGAAAATAAGAACATCATCAATATAGACGATTATGAACTGAGTATACTGGTTAAAAATTTCATTCATCATATTTTGAAACTCACTCGAGCATTCTTTAATCCAAAGGGCATTACATTCCATTCATAATGTCCAAAGGGTACTGTAAAGGCTAATGTAATCCAGAATATGGCATATCAGACCACTGACAAGATATTTCAGTAGCCACATAGTTCATGCATGTAATAACTCAAGCATTGTTATGGGAAGTAACTCAAAAGCCGTCCATGTGCTATAGTGCTCAAAGGACAGCCAGCTGTCCCAAACCCAGACACTTTTCCTCTTGGCCCCTAGTTCTCGGATTCCAACCAATTGAAGTCCACACTGATTGCTCCCAGATTCCAACCAAATTGAAGTCTGCACTGATTGCTTTTGGATTCCAACCAGGCTGAAGTCCGCCCTGATAGCCTATAAAACGGATAGCCCTTGACTTGTAAGAGGCATCCACACCCATAGCCAGATCCGCAACATGATCGGGAAGGGCTGAATTTTGTCTATTCTGGAGTAATACTGGGACTAGGAGCAGACCATTTCTGGGTTGCCTGAGAATAACTCTGAGAGGGTAAAGCCAAGATGGAGTACTAGTTTCTGAGAGGTGTAATGGTACTGAAAGGTGCCAGGGTTATTGGCTTGGCATAAGAAGACTTGGTTCGGGGTTTTTTTGATATTTTGTTCCCGTAAGAAATTCTCCGGTTAGGAAGTCTGGTAGACTATTTTCTATGCCTTTTAAAAATTTTATTTCAATATCAAACATAGATAAAATTGCTTGCCATCTGGCAAAAATCTGTTTTGAAACGACATTTTCAATGTCTTTTTCCAAAATCTCTTTTGCTGACTTACAGTCAATTCTGAGAAGAAATTTTTTGAAATATAAATCTTCTTGAAATTTCTGAATACAAGAAATGATCGATAAAATTTCTTTTTTCATTGTGCTATAATTTTTCTAAGCATTAGTCCAAATTACTGAATGATATCTGACTAAGGCTTCTTTACCATTAACCTTATGTTTAAGGATTCCTCCAAATCCTATGTCTGAAGCATCTGTTTCAACTATGACTAAAGCTGTTGGGTCAAGTAACTCCAAGCAAGGAAGTTCTTTGACTAAAGCTTTTACCCTTCTAGTAATTACGTATGTTCTTCTGTCCATCCTATTTTCTTTTTTCTGAGCTGGGCGTACAAAGGTTCTGGGAAAATTCTAATGTTTGGGACAAAATCTGCCACGTAGTTAAGGCATCCTAAGAATCTTTGTAATTGGGTTTTTTCTTTAATTTCATATGGGAATTTGTTAGCAAATTCTACTGATCTTTCAATAGGTCTGATGGTTCCCTGAAAGATATGATGTCCTAGAAATCTAATCCTAGTTTGGAAGATCTTAATCTTGGGTGCTAAGATTGCTAATCCATTTTGTTTTGATAGGTTGTGAAAGAGTCTGATATATTTGACATGTTGTTCTAGGCTTTCTAAGAAAACAAGAACATCATCAATATAGACGATTATGAACTGAGCATGCTGGTTAAAATTTTCATTCATCATATTTTGAAACTCACTCGGAGCATTCTTTAATCCAAAGAGCATTACATTCCATTCATAATGTCCAAAGGGTACTGTAAAGGCTAATGTAATTCAAAATATGGCAGATCAGACCACTGACAAGACATTTCAGCAGCCATACAGTTCACGCATATAATAACTCGAGCACTGTTACGGAAAGTAACTCAAAAGCAGCCGTCCATCTGCTGTAGTGCTCAAAGGGCAGCTAGCTGTACTAAACCCAGACACTTTTCCTCTTAGCTCCTAGTTCCCGAATTCCAACCAGATTGAAGTCCGCACTGATTACTCCCGGATTCCAACCAGATTGAAGTCTGCACTGATTGCTTCCAGATTTCAACTAGATTAAAGTCCGCAATGATCGCTTCCAAATTCCAACCAGGCTGAAGTCCGCCCTGATAGCCTATAAAATGGATAGCCCTTGGCTTGTAAGAGGCATCCGCACCCACAGCCAAATCCGCAAGTATCCGCACTCACCATCTCCACTAATCCTCTCCACTAGCCTCATCCTCTCCACTATCATCTCCACTCCATTAATCATCTCCACTAGCCTCATCATCTCCACTAATCATCTCCACTAACCTCATCCTCTTCACTATCATCTCCACTCACCCTCTCTAGGAAACCATCCTTATATAGCCATGCTAATCAAATCATGCTGGTCATCTTTTCTCTCTCCCGAACCCATGCATCATCTTTCCTCTCTGTCGCGCCTAAACTGTGGTTTGGAATGATAACAACCTAGATTGTTGCTATATGTATATACTTGAATTTAGTATTGAATGACTGAAGAAATCACAAGCTAGCAATCTGGGGTTTGGTGTCAGCTAAAATGGACGATCTTTTTTTGTCTTGCTTCGAACTTAAACACACGGGAAGAAAAAAAAAATTCTGATCTCGTTCCTGTTGAACTTGAACATGAGGAGGACTGCTATTACTTAAAAAATTTATCATCCTTTCCTTCGCTATTTTTTTTTTCTGAAGATTGCAGGCTTTTTACGATTCTCCTGCCCTTTTTCTCTCCAGGAATCAGGATAAGGCCAAACCACATGATGCACTCTTTAGCACAGCAAATTAAATACTGTCATCTCGGCTCCCCCATAGAAAGCCCACTCTAAATCTCTAAGTCAAGAAAGCAGTGCGTGTAAAGTTGCGATGAACGTTCAGTCATCCTTCATTAAATTTTGTAATCATGACTTATTTACTATATTATATCTATGGTGAGGATGAGGCTTAGTAGGTGAGGCCTGGTTGGTTAGGCTGGCAGATGAGGTTGCTGGTAGATGGGTTGATAGATGAGGTTGCTGATAGATGAGGTTCATAGATGAGGCTGGTAGATGAGGCTGGTAGTGAGGTTGGAAGGTGAGGATGGTAGATGAGGCTAGTTGATGAGGCTGGTTGGTAAGGCTGGTGTTGTCTGGGGCTGAGTTTCGAATGGATGCTAATCTGGCTGTGGGTGCAGATGCCCTTACAAGCCAAGGGCTCTCCGTTTTATAGACTATCAGAGCGGACTTCAGCTGGGATGGAGTCCAAAAACCATGGGTAACCAAACTGGGTTAGAAAAGATTTTGGGTTTAGAGAACCAGAGACAAGAGTACACTGATAATGGGATAGCTGGCTATCTTCTGAGCACTACAGCACATGGATAGCTGCTTTTGAGTTACTTTTCGTAACAGTGCTTAAATTATTGTATTGAGGGGCTTCACATGTATGAACTATCGCCAAAAGTGGTTGTTGAGTCACTTGTTGGTAGCTTCACATGCGTGAATTAACTGTGGTTGAAAGTGATTGCTGAGTCACTTGTCGGTTGCTTCAAATGCATGAATTAACTGTGGCTGAAAGTGGTCGTTGAGACGTCTTGTCATTTGTACCAAGGAGCTTCACATGCATGAAAGTGTCGGTCTGAGGATAAGGCCGGAGCTTCACATGCGTGAAAGTGTTGGTCTGAGGATAAGGTCTAATTTGATAAATTACATTATATTGTAATCTTCATATGGGTCTTGTGCATCCTGCAAGCATATCTGATTTGCAAGTCCTGGCTGTGTCGAACAGAAATCTTCTTCTTCATCTGAGTCTCCTAATTGAGATAATTCTTTCAATAATTTTTTATTTAATTCTTTTTATTAGGAGTCTTGTTAGAAGATGGAGAAGCTGAACTTTTTTCTGCTTTTGGAAACTATCTGGGATTATCATAAGTAATAAGCCATCGGTTAATATTACTTATTGACAATCGCTCACCTAGCTGAAAATTCTTCCCCCATTTGATTCTGCATCTTCTTTCTAACATGGGAGGAAACTGGCGATTAAGAGATCTGCTGATAGCAAAATCCCATCCCATAATCCATAGGACTTGGAATTCAACTGTGAACAAGATAGATTTATTTCCATGAAGTGCTATTTTAAGATTTTCATGAAAATAATCCCATCCTTTTAATACTGATTCTGGAAGTATATCTTTTGTTATTCCAAAGTAAACCCACCATTGATGAGTCTAGCTTATAATTTTCTTGTTAAACTTCTGGCACTACAAGAAAATGTCAAAATAGTGACGAAAATTAGTGACGGATTAGTGACAGATTTTCCTTCCATCACTAATCCATCACAAATTTGTGAAGGATAGGGAAATTCATCACTAAATTAGTGACGGATGGGGCAATCCGTCACTAAATTAGTGACGGATTGCCCTTCCGTCACTAATCCGTCACAAATTAGTGATGGAAGGGCAATCCGTCACTAAGTTAGTGACGGATTTCCCTTCTGTCACTAATCCATTATAAATTAGTGACGAATGGGGTAATCCATCATTAAATTAGTGACGAATGGAGCAATCCATCACTTATTTAGTGATAGATTGTCCTTCCATCACTAATCTATCACAAATTAGTGATGGATTAGTGACTGATTTTCCTTCCATCACTAATCCATCACAAATTAGTGACGGATGCGGCATCCATCACTAATTTAGTGACGGATTGTCCAATCCGTCACTAATCCATCACAAATTAGTGATGGAAGTATAATTCATCACTAAATTAGTGATGAATTAGTGACAGATTGCTTATCTAAATTTATACTCTAATTTTTTTATAAAAAAAATTGTGACGAAAAAAGTTGTGTCCGCATGTGCCAGTTACGTGCACCACCTCCCATGCGTGTCCTAGCCATGTGTTTGCCTCCCAGCATGTGCCATCCGCATCTGCTACTTGGCCTGCATGCGCCTGCCATGGCCCACGCACGTTTGCACCAATCGGCCTATATCTTCAGCTACACAACCTTGCCGGTGCCCGATGCCCCGTGCGTCATGTCTACGTGTGCCTAGTGTCGTGCCTGCGCGTGCCCGTGCCTGTGCGTGACTACACTTGGCTGTGTGCGCATCCCTAATTTAGTGACGGATTGTGCTTCCATCACTAATCCGTCATAAAATTAGTGACGAAAGAGCAATTCATCACTAATTTAGTGACGGATTGTCCTTTCATCACTAATCCATCACTAATTAGTGATAGATTTTTCTTCCGTCACTAATTTGTGACAGATTGTTCTTCCATCACTAATCAGTCACAAATTAGTGACGGATGGGGTAATCCATCACTAAATTACTAACGGATTGCCTTCCATTACTAATTCATCACAAATTAGTGATGGAAGAGTAATTCGTCACTAAATTAGTGACGAATTAGTGATGGATTGCCTATCTAAGTATATACTCTAATTTTTTTTAAAAAAAATTGTGACGAAAAAAGATGCGTCCGCATGTGCCAGTTACGTGCGCCGCCTCCCATGCGCATCCCAACCACGTGTCTACCTCCCGGTGCGTGCCATGCACATCTGCTGCGTCCCAGCCATGTGTTTGCCTCCCAGCGCATGCCATGCGCATCTACTACTTGGCCTACATGCGTGCCTGCCATGGCCCACGCCCGTTTACACCAATCAGTATGTCTCTTTGGCCGCACAACCTTGCCTGTGTCCGACGCCCCTTGGGCCGTATTTGCGCGTGCCTAGTGTCGTATCTGCACGTGCATGCGCCTGTGCGTGACTGCACTTGGCTACGCGTGCATCACTAATTTAGTGACGGACAAAGTCATCCATCACTAATTTAGTGATGAATTGCCCTTCGTCACTAATCCGTCACTAAATTAGTGATGAAAGAGCAATCCGTCACTAAATTAGTGATGGACTGTCCCAATTTGTCACTAATTTAGTGATGAATTAGTATAAATTTTTTATCCGTCACTAAATTTATACTCTAATTTTTTTTAAAAAAATATGACGAAATTATTATTCTGGTGTGCCTAAATTTATATTCTAAATTTTTTTAAAAAAAATTATGATGAAATATTATTCCGGTGCACCTAATTTAGTGACGGACGGATAATTTTGTAACTAATTCTATGTTCACGTGGAAGGGGTTAGTGACGGAACAATGATTCTGTCACTAATTAGTGACGGAATCATTGTTCCATCACTAACACCTTCCACGTGAACGCAGCGAGGCTGTTTTTTTTTTTTTTTTTTGGTCTTTCACTAATTACCAGTTTAGGCCTTTAATTAGTGATGGAATCATTGTTCCGTCACTAACCCCTTCCACGTGAATGCAGCGAGGCTATTTTTTTTTGGTCTTTCACTAATTACCAGTTTAGGCCAGCCACGGACTGTCTTTCACTAACGCCAACATCTCCTCTGTGCCCTTGACCTCCACAATCTCCACTCTGCCCACCCCCTGATCTTGGCTCTGTCCTAAGCCTCCCCAATCTCCGTTCTGCCCACCCCGATCTCACGATCTCCGCTCTGCCGTAGACCTCGCCGATCTCCACTCTGCCCTAGACTTTTCCATCGAAGCAACCAAGGGAAAGTGGGGGAGGAAGAGATGGGAGGAGATCGGAAGGTCTAGGTGGCAATGGACTTCTCTAAGAATAGCAAGAGGGTGCTCGGGTGGGCCATCAACAACCTCCTCGACCATGGCGACACCCTCATCGTCCTCCATGTCATGCACCCCACGGGCGACGAGGCCAATAATGCCCTCTGGTCCCAGCATGGTTCCCGTATATTCCCTCTTCTCCTCCCCCTTCTTTATACTTCATTTTTCGTTGCTCCCCTATGCATATGTTTTAAATCGATCTATGTTTCCGTACGTTCGCTAGCTCTGATTCTGCTGACGGAGTTGAGGGAGATGGAGGCGATGAAGAAGCAGTACAATCTGGTATCCAGTATCCGACATCGAGGTCCTCGACATGCTCGACACTGTGTCTTGGCAGAAGGAGGTCCCATCAATTCTCCTCCCTCCTTAATTCCAAAACAATACTGGTGATGTTTTTAATTTGATTTGCTTCTCCCTTTTTTCCAAAATTATTCAACAACGTTAGGCAACGATCATGGCGAAGTTGTACTGGGGTGATGCAAGGGAGAAGTTGTGCCAACCAAGGAAGATCTGAATCTGGACTCACTGGTCATGGGCAGCAGGGTTCTTAGCCTGTTCTAGAGGTACACACATTTCATCATATACCTTACTGTTTCTTCTCCTCCTGCCTCCAGTCCTAATCCTATCCTAATAAATGCACTGCAAATTCCTAGGTTAGTATAGTAATTAGATGTGTATAACCCATTGACCTTAGAGGATAACAAAATTTGGACCATCCTTGAATCAGTTTCTACTCTTTCTTTCGTTTAACCAATGACAAAAGAAGAAGCCAGCATGAAAGAAAACCACATCCTATTAGAATACGAGGTTTAGCAATCAAGTCTAGTTAATAGATTGATTCAATCCCTCGACAATCCGACCTTAGCTCAGTCGGTAGAGCAGTTAATTCGCAGGTCGGAATCTTATTTTTTTTAACATATTTAGATTTATTTTTTGAAAGAAAACCATTTCCCTAACAATAACCATAATTTAATGCTGGAGAGACATAATTAAAATTTTAATTTAATGCTGAAGTGAAATCTCTCTCTCTCTCTCTCTCTCTCTCTCTCTCTCCTGATAGTAACTATTTAAATGATTTTGTAAAGTTTCTCATCATGGGCTACGTGATTGTTTTGGATAAAATAAGTCCTCAAAAGCATGCTCTGCAACAAGGTTAAATAAGGCATGCTTTAAGCATTTCCTTGAGAATCTTTGCTTGAGTTTACTGCTCAAATTCTCCTGGGACACTGCAATCCTTGTCTTTGTGGTGCGGTGCCACATCAATAAGCCTAGTAGCTCACTTTGAAGCCTTTGAGTGCCAAGAGACTCAGCACTAGGAGAAGGAAAATGCAGTTCAATTGTACATAAGCAATAATAATCATGGTGTAAAGATGAAATTATACTTTAAAGTGGAAAGCATGTCATGGTCTAAAGCTCATAGCTCTAAACCAAAACCCCAGGTCTAAGACCAATCCAACATTGTGTAAATATAAAATTTTGGAATTGCAAGTGTCTGAAACTCAAAAAAAATGTTTTGTTCCATCCTCCCTTGGAAATCTAACTCAGTGTAATATCACATCATTTTGATTTGCAGGTTTTCAATTTGATTATGTGTTTGACTGGACCATTTTGAAATATCAACAATCACATATTGTAAGTGCTCCTTCATGAGCTCCTGTAAGTCATATATAGAAGCATTTACTGTTTAAAAAGCTTTGTACTGTTCATTTAAGTAAGTGGGCTATGTTTCTTTCTAGGAACCCAGTGCTGGACCTAGTTCAGGGATGGCCCTGCTATTACCAATGCTGATAGGAAATCAGGTAATCTTTTTACCTTTGAGTTGGGTTTTATGTTGCCTTATACTCAAAACTGATGACATCCTCTTCTCCCAAACTACTATACCATTTGCTGAACTACTTAGTTCCCATATCATCCAGACCTAACTCTTATACTCATGTTCATAGCATAATCAGGACCACTGTATGACAAATCTTTTGTATTGTTTTTTGATATAGTTGTGTTACTTCTTGCTGAATGAATCATGTTCATACTCATGTTACTATAATATGAAATACTATACCTGTTCTTGTTCTCACGCTCTTCCGCTTGCAACTGATGAATGGAATCAGGATTTTGAGGAAAAACTTGGTCTTTTTGTTCTTGTTGTCGGATTTCTGTTGAAATTTGAACCTTTTCTTCGAAAGCATCGTAATGCGACCACGTTTATGACTGATTTGCGTATACTTTGATTTTTTTTGAACTCTTGAGTGAAATGGGAAGGTTGTGGACTGTCTTTTTAATTTTTTTCCTCTATTTTAATCTTTGGTGGTCGCTACTTCAAGGGAGGATCTGCAACAACGGTCACTTACGATAGCAAAGCACTTGTAATCGATGGCAAGAGGCGGCTACTGTTTTCAGGCTCGATTCACTACCCTCGGAGTACACCTAAGGTGAACTAAGTTTTCACTGTTTATTGCTGATAACCTACTAAATATGTGCTTAGGTTTTTTGCTGGCTTCGTTGTTTTAGGTGTGGCCCGAGCTTATCAGGAAATCCAAGGAAGGGGACTCAACGCGATCGAAACTTACGTCTTTTGGAACTATCACGAACCTGTGTGAGGACAGGTTTAAAATGTTGAAGATGTAGATTTAATCCATTTTTCTCCTTTGAAATACTTATTTATCTCAATGCTGACAGCTTATTTTGGGTGAATGGTCTAGTATTACTTTGAAGGAAGGTTTGATTTGGTGAAGTTTGTGAAGACGGTTCAGGAGGCAGGTGTAGATTAAATATCCGATAACAGTAATGTGCCTAATGTGATTTAGATCAACATGGCACTTGAAAATAGAGTAAAGCAGCGGAAATAGCATTGAGAATTACCTCCCGCCATCGTTTCGGCCTCGGGATAAAAAAAGGAAGAAGCTTCTAATACTGGTTCTTCTGGTCCTTTCTCTACCCAGATCGATGGTGTGTGGTTTTCACTTCATGTAGAGCAGGCACCAGGGACCAATATTATATACACAAAATTCTCCAACAATTTCTGCCATCATAGAGATTGATGGAGCACTATCGGGCGATGGTTACGGAGCTCTTGTTACGGAACTCCGCACGCTGGTTACGGAGCTTTTGCACGTTCAAATTTTAAAATACATAAACCACAAAATCAGGAGTTGGTTATTCCCCTGGCCAGTAGGAATCTAAATTAACCAACATTCTCCCACTTGGTCTATGTATTTTCACCATGCACGATATTAACATACGGATCATGGCGACAGTTCCTCTAAATGTGAGTATTGTCTTCCATGTATCACAATATGTTACACTTCCCAACATAGCCCAAATAACTTAATGAATAAACCCTATGTTTATTCGTGGTCCAAACATAATGATATTCCTCAAAACAAACAAATATGTATACAACTTAAAGGAGAAATATCCAAACTGAATAAGAGTTTCATTGAAGAACAAGTATATACAATGACATTACATCACGGAACTAAGTCCCATTCGCGCTACATGATCCTTGAAACCTTTGGTGGCATGCCTTTAGTCAGAGGATCCGCGATCATCAATTCAGTGCTGATGTGTTCAATAACCACTTTCTTTTCTTTAACACGCTCTCTTATGGCTAAGTACTTAATGTCGATATGTTTACTACGACTACCACTCCTATTGTTCTTAGCCATAAAAACAGCAGCTGAATTATCACAGTACAATGTCAAGGGCCTCGAAATAGAGTCACAACTTTAAGCCCAGATACGAAACTCTTCAACCATACACCGTGTGAGGTAGCTTCAAAACAAGAGACGAACTCAGCCTCCATAGTGGAAGTAGCAGTCAAGGTCTGCTTGGCACTCTTCCATGATACAGCTCCATCAGCTAACATAAACACGTAACCTGACGTTGATTTACGTGAATCAATACAGCCAGCAAAGTCTGCATCACTATATCCAATGACTTCCAACTTCTCAGTCCGTCTATACATGAGCATGTAATCCTTGGTTCCTTGAAGGTATCTCATAACCTTCTTTGCAGCCCGCCAGTGGTCAACACCTGGATTACTCTGATATCTCCCAAGCATTCCAACAACAAATGCAATGTCAGGCCTGGTACAAACCTGAGCATACATAAGGCTTCCAATAGCTGAAGCATATGGAATGGGTCTCATCTGTTCGCGTTCGAACTCATTTTTGGGACACTGATTCAAGCTGAATCTATCACCTTTCACAATGGGTGCTACACTCGGTGAACAATCTTTCATGCGAAACCTTTCTAGAACCTTGTTGATATAGGTCTCTTGAGACAAGCCCAAAATGCCTCTAGATCTATCTCTATGGATCTTTATGCCAATGACATAAGATGCCTCACCCATATCCTTCATATCAAAGTTCTTTGAGAGAAATTGTTTCACCTCATATAGCAAACCCTTGTCATTAGTCGCAAGCAAAATGTCATCCACATATAACACAAGAAAGCAAATCTTGCTCCCACTGACCTTTTGGTATATACAAACATCCATGATGTTTTCTTCAAAGCCAAATGAAGTAATAACATCATGAAATTTCAAATACCATTGACGGGAGGCTTGCTTTAATCCATATATGGACTTATTCAGCTTACAGACTAAATTCTCACCACTACTAGAGGAAAATCCTTCTGGTTGTTTCATGTAAACCTCTTCCTCTAGATCACCATTGAGGAACGCCGTTTTCACATCCATCTGGTGTAACTCTAAATCAAAATGAGCCACCAATGCCATGATTACACGGAAGGAGTCCTTTTTAGATACAGGAGAAAAGGTCTCCGTGTAATCTATTCCTTCCCTCTGAGTAAATCCTTTGGCAACAAGTCTAGCCTTATGTCTCTCAATGTTGCCTTCTGAGTCTTTCTTAGTTTTAAAGACCCACTTACAACCAATGGCTTTTACACCATCAGGCAACTTGACAAGATCCCAGACTTTGTTAGATGCCATAGAATCCATCTCTTCTTTCATGGCTTTGTACCACAAGTCAGATACATTAGAACTCATGGCCAGTGAAAACGTTTCAGGATCATTTTCGGCTCCAATATTGTAGTCACATTCTTGCAGATACACAACATAATCACTAGGAATTGCTGGTCTCCTAGTCCTAGTAGACCTCCTCAATGTTGCCTCAACATTCTCCTGTGAAACAGGATCATGTTGCTCAACAGGTTGTTCAACAATTTCGGGTATTTGCTGAACTTCAAGGTCTACTGGATTTGGATCAGCAGTTTGTGGAATCTCTTGGACCTGTTGCTCAACATGTGCACGAACACAAGGCGCACTGTGAACTACAACAATCGGTCCACTACTTGAAGTGGAGCATTGAGCATCTTGATGACCTTTCCCAAGACCAAGGTCTTGAAAATGATCGCTCCCACTAATTAAGTCGTTTTCAAGAAATTTAGCATTTCTTGATTCCACAAATCTAGTGCTATGAGAAGGACAATAAAATCTATATCCCTTGGATCTTTCGGCATAACCAACAAAATATGCACTTAAGGTCCTCGGGTCCAACTTCCTTTCATGTGGATTATAAATCCTCACCTCAGCTGGGCAACCCAAACGCGTACATGTCGCAAACTCGGTTTCCAACCTTTAAACAACTCAAAAGGTGTCTTTTGGACAGCCTTGGTTGGAACCCGGTTTAATATGTACACCGCTGTCTTAAGGGCTTCAGTCCATAAGGACCGAGGAAGTTTGGAGCTGGCAAGCATGCTCCTTACCATGTCCATTAATGTTCGGTTTCTTCTTTCAGCTACACCATTCTGATCTGGAGAACCAGGTAAGGTGTATTGGGCAACAATCCCACAATCTTGAAGAAACTTTGCAAATGGACCGGTAGCTTGTCCACTCTCAGTGTATCTACCGTAGTATTCTCCTCCCCTATCAGATCTTACGATCTTGATTCGTTTGTCACATTGTTTCTCTACTTCAGCCTTAAAAATTTTGAAAGCATCAAGTGCCTCACTTTTGCTGTTCAATAAGTAGAGATACATGTAACGCGAATAATCATCAATAAAGGAGATGAAATACTTATTACGGTATGCATCTATATCAGGACTACAAATGTCTGTATGAATTATTTCTAACAATTGAGAACTCCTCTTTGCACCTTTCTTTGACTTGTTAGTCTGCTTACCTTTAATGCAGTCTATACAAGTACTAAAGTCAGTCCAATCAAGAGTACTAAGTACTCCATCATGTACCAACCTCTTGATTCTATCAATGGAGATATGACCTAATCTCCTATGCCACAAATTAGACGAATTCTCATCAACGACACATCTTTTAACACCAACATGCATAGAAGAATAGTGATTGTCATTTTCTAAATTAAGACGAAAAAGACCATCAGACAATGTACCACATCCAATAATCTCAGATCCATAAGAAATACTGAAAGATGAATCCGAAAATTTAAAGGAATATCCACAAGATACAAGTCTTGAAACAGAAACTAAATTCCTAGCAAAACCAGGAATATAAAATGTCTTTTCCAAACTTAAAATAAAACCACTATCTAAAACAAGTTTGCAAGTTCCAATGGCTTCCACATGTGATGACATCTTGTTTCCAGAATAGATGCAGCATTCACTTCCCACTGGTTTCCGCAGGTCTTGCAATCCCTGCAAGGAGTTGGTAACATGGATTGAAGAACCAGAGTCAATCCACCATGTGTCTTGAGTAACATTAATCATGTTAGATTCATAACAGACAAAAGAGAGTTGAGTACCTTTCTTGTCAAGCCACTGTTTGAACTTGGCACAATCCTTCCTCAAATGCCCTTTCTTCTTGCAGAAGAAACATTTGGAACTTTTCTGAATGTCCCCTTTGGCAGGAATCTTGCCCTTGTTCTTTGCTTGAAATTTCTTTTTCTTTCCTGGTGTTGTCAAATTTACCTTCTCACCCTCTTCCACAGCAAGTCTACCCTCCTCTTGAACACACATGGTCATAAGTTCATTAATTGACCATTTATCCTTATGTGTGTTATAAGAGATCTTAAATGGGGCATATTGCGGTGGTAGAGTGTTGAGAATGTAATGCACTAGAAAAGAGTCAGACATCTCAACTTCAAGTCTCTTCAATTGAGCCGCAATGTCCCTCATCCTCATAATGTGGTCACGTACACCGCGTATACCACTCAGTTTTATGGATGAGAACTGGTGAATTAGGGTGCTAGCTAAAGCCTTGTCTGAAGATACAAATTGATCATCGATCGCCTTCAGCAAGTCACGGACATTGTCATAATGCTCAAGGGAACCCCTGATGCCATCTGAGATCTTGGTCTTTATGAACATTATTGAGAGACGATTAGATCGCTCCCATTTTTCATAAAGAACAGAATCTTCAGGGGGCGGTTCATCCTTCCTTATGGCGTAATCAATGTCCTTGCACCCTAGATGAAGGAGAGTTCTCTCCTTCCAAATTTTATAATTGTCCCCTCTGAGCTCAGGAACATCACAAATCATATCAGAGAAATTAACAGGCTGACAAACTGCAAAAATTAAATAACCATACTCATGTTACAAAACTTTGAAGCTCTTTAAACAATATGACATATACCAATGTAAAATACGTCAAAATATGAATCTACTGACATAAAACTTGCCTGTGGGCTGAAGTATTAATTCAATTAGATTCACATTTAAACTATATGATAAAATTATCAAATTATACCCTTAATTTCTAATCCCTGTGGGTAAATTAGAAAATATAATTTGACATTTTATCCTAATTAATTATATAAATATAACAAAATTTTCTGTGGAATAAATTTTATTATATCCATATAATTAATTTATTAATGTCTATTATACAATTTTATAATTAAGGATGCTGTGGCTACTCCTCAATTATTCAATTGTATTTATCACTTAGACATTATTTAAATTTTATGCTCAATTATGTCACTTAAGATGCATGCATAATTCACAAAATTTATACATACAAATTCTAAATATAATTGAACATAAATATGCCAGGCTAATGGCCCATCACTTAATGAACGAGCCAAGCAGCCCGTCATCCTCACCCAATTTTAATAGTTTAATTTAACCAAAATCTCAATCACCTCAAAATTTTTGGATCAGATGTGTTCAGACTGCTGCAATCCAATCTGCTACAGTTCAGATTAGTGCACGGCCCAGTCTCACTATTGATTCAGACAACAGAGTTAATTAAAATGCTGAACCAATTATAATTGGGCCCAGAAGTCTGGCCCAGGCGCTGGCACTTGGCCCAGGCCACTGGCCAGCGCCTGGCCCATCCACCCAGGCGCTACGCCTGGGTGTTGCCCAGCGCTGGCTGCCCAGCGCTGGCGCTTGGGCGCTGGCTGCCAGCCAGCGCTGGCGCTTGGGCGCTGGCTGCCAGCCAGCGCCCAGCAAGCCATCGTCTGGGCACTGGCTGCCAGCCAGCGCCAGCAGCCAGCGCCTGGGCGCCAGCAGCCAGCGCCTGGGCGCTTTTTTTTTTTTTTTTTTTTTTTTTAATTGCCAGCAGGTTTTCCGTAAGAGACGTCTTTCAACGTTCTCAACCTGTGTACATATCCGAAGCAAGGAAACCCACGCTTCCTCCTCTTATGGTGATTTGATCATGAGATATTTGGATTCATCTTTTATTTAAACTATATCCAAAATGTGAGTGAACAGATAAGTGCAAACAGATAAGTGCAAACATCATGGCATAAATCTTATCTATCAATCTCTTAAATAAAACTGAATTATATAAACTAAATATTTAAGAGTTTATCAGATCAAATGCCCTCCCAGATGATTCTTGATGGCCTATTAACTCTCCCGGTACGCAGGTAGTTGGGTCAAAGGCACCAAGGTACTACATCTGCCTCCCTTATTGGTGCGTCCCTAATATCCCTACCGTACGCCCGTTGGGTGAAATAATCCAGGGTACTACCAGTAGCCTCCCCTTTGGACTATCCCTAAATGAGAGAAATAGAAATCAAGAACGTCTTGCCCCCTCTTTATTTTTGATCAGGATAAAATTTTAAATATATCTTTTCCAAGATTTAAAACAAGTCCAACATAAAGAAGAGCCCACAAAAACAGAAAGCATTCGGCCAAAACGAGACAGAGGCATAATATGCTCTGATACCAAATGTAGAAAATATCCGATAACAGTAATGTGCCTAATGTGATTTAGATCAACATGGCACTTAAAATAAGAGTAAAGCAGCGGAAATAGCATTGAGAATTACCTCCCGCCATCGTTCCGGCCTCGGGATAAAAAAAGGAAGAAGCTTTGAATTCTGGTTCTTCTGGTCCTTTCTCTACCCAGATCGATGGTGTGTGGTTTTCACTTCATGTAGAGCAGGTACCAGGGACCAATTTATATACACAAAATTCTCCAAAATTCTGCCATCATAGAGATTGATGGAGCACTATCGGGCGATGGTTACGGAGCTCTTGTTACGGCGACGCTGGTTACGGAGCTTTTGCACGTTCAAATTTTAAAATACATAAACCATAAAATCAGGAGTTGATTATTCCCCTGGCCAGTAGGAATCTAAATTAACCAACAGCAGGTCTTTTCGTGCATCTGAGGATTGGCCCATATGCTTGTGCTGAATGGAATTATGGGTTGGTACTTTGTGATTTTTGTTGCAATATAGTTAGATAGCATTCTGAATTTGCGTGTCTTCACTCTTCAGTGGTGTAAAAAGTGGTCTGACAGCAGCAGAATTATTTACATAATTAAATTTATATAGTAATCAGAGATTTAAGAGATGAATAATTGCAGTAGATAACATTTTATTTATTCATTTATTTATTTTTCTTTTGAGAAAAAGAGATGATAACAATATACGTGGCCCAATGATTCAAGAACTGAATGGCTGCATTCAATACATTTGCTATTGTAATGTCTCATTGCAGAGGCTTCCCTATGTGGTTGCACTTCCTCCCTGGGATTCAATTTTGGACCACTAACTCCCCATTTAAGGTATATTTTCATCGCCTCCCTTTTCAAAGCATGTCAATGTACCATCTTTCTTTCCCGTTTATAGTAAATTATACTTCCAGCATGGAAGCCTGTTTGGCAAGGGCTCCCTTATCTTGCACAGCCTGATAGAGTCTTGTGGTCTTGGCAATGTTTCAGGTGGTGAGGAAGGAAGAACAAGTGGTTGGTTGGTCTCGAGTTTCAGCACCTGTTGATGTATTTTGGTCTGATTTCGTAGCAGCCTTTGTTCCCATGCATTTTAATTTAGGTCAAGCTGCAGCTCTGCATCATTCCTTTAAGAAGAATAGAATTCTTGGTCCTTTACTGGTATTAGTGTGCAAACACCCTAAAGATAAGAACAATCAACTTTTGCATGTTAAGTTTTACATGTGTATCTTTTGGTTTTAGGGAAGTGATAAAGGATGCATCTTGGAAAGCCTTTAGAATGCTATGACCTTGGTGGAGAAGAAGGCACAAGAGCTTACGCTACACTTATGGATGCTGTGATGGTGTAGCCAATGGCAACTCCAAATAAGTTGACATATTGATAGAGTCCGCAAAACCTAAATTGTGCTCCACCTGCATGCAAAGACAACAGACTTTAAAATTTATGTTTTAGGGGAGCTGTATTGCAACAACAAAAATGAGGAGACCGAAGGTGTAAAGGTGATGAAGGAGAAGAGAATCCACCCAAGCTGTGACATGGCCCATGCCAGCGTTAATAGTTTGATCATTACAAGTTGTCTCTTTTACTTATCTTAAACTTAATAATTTGATGTCAATTGTATAAAACATTAGTATTGTTGATGTATACAGATATATTTATCTTATTTTATGAAATGCATTTTTTATTCTTAAATTTAAATTTTTATCTATAAATTTCATTAGAATGCATTAAATATATTGTAATTTAAAAATAATTCTAAATTTATAAGAATAAAAATTTGATGAAATTTTATTAGGTTAATGATGGATTAGTTATGGATTTTTGATAGAAATAATAGTGATGGATTAGTGATGAAAATATTAGTGATTGATTAGTGATGGAATAATAATGAATGACTGATGGATTCTTTCATCACTAATCCGTCATGGCATAGTGATAGAGCTATTAGTGACGAACTAGTGACGGACTAGTGACGAAAGTTTTAGTGACTAAAAAAGTTTTAGTGATTAAATTTTCGTCAACAATCCATCACTAAATTGTGATGGAATAGTGATGGAAATATTTGTGACGGAATAGTGATGAAATAATGCATGACGGATAGTTCGTCACTAATCCGTCATAATTTAGTGACGAAAAATATGTTTCGTTATAAATTTTTGATGAATATTTCGTCACAAATCCATCAATTTAGTGACGAAAAATTTTCGTCACAAATTTTTGATGAAATATTCTGTCACAAATCCGTCGCTATTATTTTGTGACGACCTCTTTTCATCACTAAATTTAGTGACGGCAAAAATGATAACGATAAGATTTTCGTCACTAATCCATCACTAAACCCAGTTTGTGATGGAATAGTGATGGAAATTTTTGTCACTATTATGCTCTTTTCTTGTAGTGTGGCAAAAACTGAAGAACCAATAGTGGTTTGTAGGTTTAAGGTAAAATGTCTTAAACCATGCTTTCTAATAGTCAAAGTAATTATACTGAGAAGGTACGAACCTCTGGGAGAACGTCTTGGCTCTATATGGGTTTCCCCATTCTTTTTTGATGATGAATTTCTTGATTTTTCATTTGGAGTAAGTAATTGCTTTTGAATTTTGTTCTGTTTTATGAGTCATTTCTGCTGAATCTGTATCAACTAAAATGAACTCATAATATTCCTGAGTTTTCAAAGGATTCCGATATCCTTTTGGTAAATGATACTGGATAATTTTTCAGTGACTGAAGGAAAAATTCTGGATAATTTAGGGATTTGTTTATCACCTATTTCATCTTTTTCTAAAAGTTTGACTGTGAGGGAACAATTCTTATAGAAGTATGGATTGTACGTAGATGGTCTGGAAGGGCTGGATTTTGTCTCTTCTGGAGTAATACTGGGACTAAAGGAGACCATTTCTGGGTTGCCTGGGAATAACTCTGAGAGGGTGAAGCCAAGATAGAGTACTGATTTCTGAGAGGTGTAAAGGTACTGAGAGGTGCCAGGTTATTGGCTTGACATAAGAAGAAATGATCGATAAGATTTTATCTCTTCTTAAAATTTCTGAACACAAGAAACGATCGATAAATTTTTTTTTCATTGTATTGTAATTAGTCCAAATTTCTGAATGATGTCTGACTAAGGCTTTCTTATCATTAACCTTTTGTCTAAGGATTCCTTCAAATCCTAGGTATGAGGCATCTATTTCAACTTTGACTAAAGTTGTTTCCAAGCAAGGAAGTTTTCTTTTTGACTAAAGTTTCTACCTCTCTAGTCCTGGTAGGATTTATGAATTTGATGATGATCTGGTTTCCTAAAACATAAGTAGTTATACTATTTTCATCAATCTCCATTTTGTAGAGAAGTGTTACAAATGGTATTCCTAAAATGACTATATGAACATCTCTGACTACTATGAAAGTTGTCTTAAAACAAATGTTTTCTTGACAAACATGTACATCTGGAATCTTGTATCTTACTTAAGACTTTCATTGTTTGCTGTATAAAGATCTTCTGTTGTTTTCTCGTAACAGTTTCTGAAAAATGTCCTTCTGGGATATAGTTCATATCTGCTCCTGAGTCAACTAGGGCATAAGTTTCTTTGATTTCATCTCTGACTACTAAGGTAATCCTAATGTACCATTTCTGTATTCTGACTATTGTGATTTCATTTAGATAATTATCTTGCTCAGTTTCTTCTGTTTCTTCATGAAGAATTTCTTTTCCTTTCTCTGATGTTCTTAATTCTTTTACTTCTGACTGTAGTATTATGATTTCTCGCTCAACTTCTTTCTTGAGCTGATAAATTGGATCTGCCTTAAGTTTTTCTTCTTGTACTTTTTCTTTGATTATTTCTAGTAAACACAGAACTTCTTTATGGGTCTAGGCTGTAACTCTTCCATGAGTTTTTCTATATATTCTTTCCTTAATTCTGGATCATCGATCTCTCCTATAAGATCAATGAGCAAATCACTCTTCTTGTTCCTGATCATACTGATTTTGAGTTTTTTTATGCATCCACATAGATTAACTCCATCTAAACTTTTCGAAGATAATCCTTCTGTTTCTGAAGAACTTTCTTCTTCCTCAATCAGATGAATCATATCATCTTCGAACTACTTTCTTCTGAAGAATAATTTTTCTCACTATCTGAGATTATGATTTTTAATGTTTTTTCTTTCTGTTCATCTGTAATGTCCATTTTCTGAATCTGAGAAATCCTACATTCATTTTTGTAATATCCTTTTCTGTCACAACCAAAGCATATTGGAATTCTTTCTTGCCTCGGTTTGGATCTTTGTTTTTGTTTTCCCCAATTGGAAAATTTTTTGGGTTTTTGATTTTTTGATTTCCCTCTTTCCCATCTCAGGAATTTTTCCTTTTTGTTAGATTGAGATCTATAATTTCTGGGATATCCTATCTTTCTTTTCTTTTTTGAGGGTGGAACTAGGACTTCGTAGCCATATTGCTTACAAAATCCTTCTAATTCTTTTTTGGTAGTAACTTCATCTTTTTTTAGTTTGGACTGAAGTTTCATTTCTGTACACATTCTTATGTTGTCCTTTTAATGACACTGCAAATATCTCCATAGGTAATATTTTCCCATTCAATGCTACCTCCACATCCTTCTGTTAGGGCTCATTAACCTTTTCTGAGAATAAACTGGGTAATCCTGAGATAAGCTTTTCTTTCTAGGTGTCATGTGAAACCATGAACTAGAATTTTTATATAATTCTCTTTTGAACTTCTATTAGCCCTTAAGGCTCCTGCTGCCATGGTCATCTCTAATAAAAGGTTCTAAATTTATCTTTCTGACATACCATCTATGTTCCATTCACAAACTCCGTCACCACTGTAGACTTTTCTCCTGAAATTTTTTCTTTCTTCAAACTGAATATCTGGAGGGGTTGATCTAGGATAATAATCTTTCTGAGTTTGGTAATATGCATGTCCTTCATATTTTCTAATTTTATTGATATGACTGTTAGATCCCTAGGCTGATATCATATTTAATTTGATTCCCTTAAGTCTATTTGTTAACTAATCTATAATTTTGTCTTCTTTGCTTCTGAAGTCTTTTTCCCAACTACTGTCTATCTCAAAGATAGGTTTCTGCATTTTTATCTCTTGAATGACCTTGGAATCCTCGGTCGGATTCCTTGGCAAGGCCTTTTTCTATTCTGTTAAACTGATCTGGCATTGTATGTAAGAGTTGATTGCTGTAGTTGTTTTGTTGAACTATTTTTCTAATTTCACTATTGGTGGCTAATTGATTTGGCTGTTCATTATCTGGTTTAAGATACTTTAATGGTGAAGCTATTAACGTCTGGTTCTTGTAACTGATCTGACAATCTTCTAAAGGGATATGTTCTGAATTTATTTCTCTATTATCTATGGTTTTTTAGATCACTCTTAAGGATCTGAAAGGATATTTATCTGTAATTCTCTTATTTTTACGTACTTGTTCAAGCCATGTAAAATAAGAAATTTCTAACTCCTTTAAGTTAGGAAGCTATAATATTCTTGTTTCAAATTTGTTAGCAAATTCTACTGATCTTTCAATAGGTCTGATGGTTCCCTGAAAGATATGATATCCTAGAAATCTAATCCTAGTTTAGAAGATCTTAATCTTGGGTGCTGAGATTGCTAATCCGTTTTGTTTTGGTAGGTTGTGAAAGAGCCTGATATGTTTGACATGTTTTTCTAGTCTTTCTGAGACAACAAGAACATCATCAATATAGACGATTATGAACTGAGTATACTAGTTAAAAATTTTATTCATCATATTTTGAAACTCACTCGGAGCATTCTTTAATCCAAAGGGCATTACATTCCATTCATAATGTCCAAATGGTACTGTAAAGGCTAATGTAATCCAAAATATGGTAGATCAGACCACTAACAAGACATTCCAGCATCCACACAATTCACGCATGTAATAACTTGAGCATTGTTATGGGAAGTAACTCAAAAGCAGCCATCCATGTGCTGTAGTGCTCAAAGGACAGCACAGCCAGCTGTCCCAAACCCAGACACTTTTCCTCTTGGTCCATAGTTCTCGGATTCCAATCAGATTGAAGTCCGCATTGATTGCTCCCGATTCCAATCAGATTAAAGGCTGCACTGATTGCTCCCAGATTCCAACCAAATTAAAGTCCACACTGATTGCTTCTGGATTCCAACTAGGCTGAAGTCTACCCTGATAGCCTATAAAACAAATAGCCCTTGGCTTGTAAGAGGCATCCGCACCCACAGCCAGATCCGCAAGTATCCCCACTCATCATCTTCACTAATCCTCTCCATTAGCCTCATCCTCTCCACTATCATCTCTCCACTAATCATCTCCACTAGCCACATCATCTCCACTAATCCTCTCCACTAGCCTCATCCTCTCCACTATCATCTCCACTCATCCTCTCCAGAAAACCATCCATAAAGCCATGCTAATCAAATCATGCTGGTCATCTTTTCTCTCTCCTAAACCCATGCATCATCTTTCCTCTCTACGCGCCTAGTCTGTGGTTTGGAATGATAGCAACCTGGATTGCTGCTATGTGTATATACTTGAATTTAGTAATAAACGACTGAAGAAATCACATGCCAGCAATCTGGGGTTCGGTGTCAGCTAAAATGAAGGATTTTTTTGTCTTGCTTTGAACTTGAACACACAGAAAGAAAATTTTTTTTTTCTGATCTCGTTCCTATTGAACTTGAACACGAGGAGGACTTCTATTGCTCGAAAAATTTATCATCATTTCTTTCACTGTTTTTTTTCTGAAGACTGCAGGCTTTTTTCATTTCTCCCGTCCTTTTTCTCTCCAGGAATCAGGATAAAGCCAAACCATGTGATGCACTCTTTAAAGCAGCAAATTAAATGCTGTCATATCGGCTCCCCTACAGAAAGCCCACTCTAAATCTCTAAGTCAAGAAAGTAGTGTGTGTAAAGTTGCGCTGAACGTTCAGTCATCCTCCACAAAATTTTGTAATCATGAGTTATTTACTATATTATATCTATGGTGAGGATGAGGCTTGGTAGGTGAGGCCCGGTTGGTGAGGCTGGTAGATGAGGTTGCTGGTAGATGAGGTAGATGAGGTTGCTGCTAGATGAAGTTGGTAGATGAGGTTGGTAGATGAGGTTGGAAGGTGAGGATGGTAGAAGAGGCTGGTTGATGAGGCTGGTTGGAAAGGCTGGTGTTGTCTGGGGCTGAGTTTCGAATGGATGTTGATCTGGCTGTGGGTGCGGATGCCCTTACAAGCCAAGGGCTCTCCGTTTTATAGACTATCAGCTGGGATGGAGTCCGGAAACCATGGGTAACCAAACTAGGGTTAGAAAAGATTCTGGGTTTAGAGAACCAAGACAAGAGTACACTGATAACGGGATAGCTTGTTGTTTTCTTAGCACTACAGTACATGGATGGCTGCTTTTGAGTTACTTTTCGCAACAGTGCTTAAATTATTGTACTGAGGGGCTTCACATGTATGAACTATGGCCGAAAGTGGTTGCTGAGTCACTTGTCGATTGCTTCACATGTGTAAATTAACTATGGTCGAAAGTGGTTGCTGAGTCACTTGTCGGTTGCTTCACATGCATGAATTAACTGTGGCCGAAAGCGGTTGCTGAGACATCTTGTCATTTGTACCGAGAAGCTTCATATGCATGAAAGTGTCGGTCTGAGGATAAGGTCTGATATGATAGATTACATTATATCATAATCTTCATATGTGTCTTGTGCATCCTGCAAACATATCTGATTTGCAGGTCCTGGCTGTGTCGAACTGAAATCTTCATCTTCATCTGAGTCTCCTAATTGAGATAATTCTTCCAATAATTTTTTCTTTAATTCTTTTTTATTAGGAGTCTTGTTAGAAGATGGAGAAGCTGAACTTTTTTCTGCTTTTGGAAACTGTCTAGGATTATCATAAGTAATAAGCCATCGATTAATATTACTTATTGATAATCACTCATCTGGCAGGAAATTCTTCCACCATTTGATTCTGAATTTTCTTTCTAACATGGGAGGAAACTGGCGATCGAGAGATCTGCTGATAGCAAAATCTCATCCCTAATCCATGGGACTTAGAATTCAACTGTGAACATGATAGATTTATTTCTATAAAATGTTATTTTAAGATTTTCATGGAAATAATCCCATCCTTTTAATATTGATTCTGGAAGTATATCTTTTGTTATTCCAAAGTAAATCCACCATTGATGAGTCCAGCTTGGAATTTTCTTGTTAAACTTCTGACAAAAACTAAAGAACCAATTGTGGTCTATAGGTTTAAGGTAGAATGCCTTAAACCATGCTTCCTGATAGTAGAAGTAATTATACTGAGAAGGTAGGAACCTCTGGGAGAACGTCCTGGCTCTATATGGGTTTCTCCATTCTTCTTTGGTGATGAACTTCTTGATTTTGCATTTGGAGTAAGCAATTGCTTCTGAATTTTGTTCTATTTTATGAGTCATTTCTGCTGAATCTGTATCAACTAAAATGAACTCATAGAATTACTGAGTTTTCAAAGAATTCTGATATCCTTTTGGTAAATGATACTGGATGATTTTTTCATTGACTGAAGGAAAAATTTTGGATAATTTAGAGATCTGTTTATCACCTATTTCATCTTCTTCTAAAAGTTTGACTGTGAGGAAACAATTCTTACAGAAGTAAGGATTGTACATAGATGGTCTGAAAGGGCTGAATTTTGTCTATTCTAGAGTAATACTGGGACTAGGAGGAGACCATTTCTGGGTTGCCTGAGAATAACTCTAAAGGGTAAAGCCAAGATTGAGTACGGGTTTCTGAGAGGTGTAATGGTACTGAGAGGTGCTAGGGTTATTGGCTTGGCATAAGAAGACTTGGTTCGGGCTTTTTCTGACATTTTGTTCCTGTAAGAAATTCTCCGGTTAGAAGTCTGGTAGACTATTTTCTGTGCCTTTTAAAAATTTTATTTCAATACCAAATACAGATAAAATTGCTTGCCATATGGCAAAAATCTATTTTAAAATGAGATTTTCAATGTCTTTTTTCAAAATCTCTTTTGCTGACTTGCAATTAATTCTAAGAAGAAATTTTTTGAAATATAAATCTTCTTGAAATTTCTAAATACAAGAAACGATCGATAAAATTTCTTTTTTCACTGTGCTGTAATTTTTTTGAGCATTAGTCTAAATTACTGAATGATATCTGACTAAGGCTTCTTTATCATTAACCTTATGTTTAAGGATTCCTCCAAATCCTATATATGAAGCATCTGTTTCAACTATGACTAAAGTTGTTCGGTCAAGTAACTCCAGGCAAGGATGTTCTTTGACTAAAGCTTTTACCCTTCTAGTAATCTGCGTATGTTCTTCTGTCCATCCTATTTTCTTTTTTCTGAGCTGGGCGTACAAAGGTTCTGGGATAATTCTAATGTTTGGGAAAAAATCTGCCACGTAGTTAAGGCATCCAAAGAATCTTTGTAATTGGGTTTTTTCTCTAATTTCATCTGGGAATTTGTTAGCAAATTCTACTGATCTTTAATAGGTCTGATGGTTCCCTGAAAGATATGATATCCTAGAAATCTAATACTAGTCTGGAAGATCTTAATCTTGGGTGCTGAGATTGCTAATCCATTTTGTTTTGATAGGTTGTGAAAGAGTCTGATATATTTGACATGTTGTTCTAGGCTTTCTCAGAAAAAAAACATCATCAATATAGACGATTATGAACTGAGCATGCTGGTTAAAAATTTCATTCATCATATTTTGAAACTCACTTGGAGCATTCTTTAATCCAAAGAACATTACATTCCATTCATAATGTCCAAAGGATACTGTAAAGGCTAATGTAATCCAAAATATGGCAGATCAGACCACTGACAAGACATTTGAACAGCCACATAGATCACGCATGTAATAACTCGAGCACTATTATGGAAAGTAACTCAAAAGCAGCCATCCATGTGCTGTAGTGCTCAAAGGACAGCCAGCTATCCCAAACCTAGACACTTTTCCTCTTGGCCCCTAGTTCTCGGATTCCAACCAGATTGAAGTCCGCACTGATTGCTCCCGGATTCCAACCAGATTGAAGTCCGCACTGATTGCTCCCGAATTCCAACCAGATTAAAGTCCGCACTGATTGCTTTCAGATTCCATCCAGGCTGAAGTCCGTCCTGATAGCCTATAAAATGGATAGCCCTTGGCTTGTAAGAGGCATCCGTACCTACAACTAGATCCGCAAGTATTCGCACTCATCATCTCCACTAATCCTCTCCACTAGCCTTATCCTCTCCACTATCATCTCCACTCCACTAATCATCTCCACTAGCCTCATCATCTCTACTAACCTCATCCTCTCCACTATCATCTCCACTCACCCTCTCCAGGAAACCATCCTTATATAGCCATGCTAATCAAATCATGCTGGTCATCTTTTCTCTGTCCCGAACCCATGCATCATCTTTCCTCTCTGCCGTGCCTAGACTGTGGTTTGGAATAATAAAACATGGACTGTTGCTATGTGTATATACTTGAATTTAGTATTGAACGACTGAAGAAATCACATGCCAGCAATCTGGGGTTCGGTGTCAACTAAAATGGAGGATCTTTTTTTGTCTTGCTTTGAACTTGAACACACGGAAGAAAAAAAAATTTTCTGATCTCGTTCCTATTGAACTTGAACACGAGGAGGACTGCTATTGCTTAAAAAATTTATCATCCTTTCCTTCACTTTTTTTTCTGAACACTGCAGGTTTTATGATTCTCCCGTCCTTTTTCTCTTCAGGAATCGGGATAAGGCCAAACCACGTGATGCACTCTTAAGCGCAGCAAATTAAATGCTATCATGTCGGCTCCCCCACAGAAAGCCCACTCTAAATATGTAAGTCAAGAAAGCAGTGCGTGTAAAATTGCGCTGAACATTCAGTCATCCTTCATTAAATTTTGTAATCATGACTTATTTACTATATTATATCTATGGTGAGGATGAGGCTTGGTAGGTGAGGCCTGGTTGGTGAAGCTGGTAGATGAGGTTGCTGGTAGGTGAGGTTGTTAGATGAGGTTGCTGATAGATGAGGTTGGTAGATGAGGCTGGTAGCTGAGGTTGGAAGGTGAGGATGGTAGATGAGGCTGGTTGGTAAGGCTGGTATTGTCTGGGGCAGAGTTTCGAATGGATGCTAATATTGCTATGGGTGCGGATGCCCTTACAAGCCAAGGGCTCTCCGTTTTATAGACTATCAGAGCAGACTTCAGCTGGGATGGAGTCCGGAACCATGGGCAACCAAACTGGGGTTAGAAAAGATTTTGGGTTTAGAGAACCAGAGATAAGAGTGCACTAATAACAGGACAGCTGGCTGTCTTTTGAGCACTACAGCACATGGATGGCTTCTTTTGAGTTACTTTTCGTAACGGTGCTCAAATTATTGTACTGAGGGACCTCACATGTATGAACTGTGGCTGAAAGTGGTTGTTGAGTCACTTGTTGGTTGCTTTACATGTGTGAATTAACTATGGTCGAAAGTGATTACTGAGTCACTTGTCGGTTGCTTCACATGCGTGAATTAACTGTGGCCAAAGTGGTTGCTGAGACGTCTTGTCATTTGTACCGAGGACTTAACTCAAAAGCAGTCGTCCATCTGTTGTAGTGCTCAAAGTGCAGCTAGCTGTCCTAAACCCAAACACTTTTCCTCTTGGCCCTAGTTCTCGGATTCCAACCAGATTGAAGTCCACACTGATTGCTCCCGGATTCCAACTAGATTAAAGTCTGCACTGATTGCTTCTGGATTCCAACCAGGCTGAAGTCCGCCCTGATAGCCTATAAAACGGATAGCTCTTGGCTTATAAGAGGCATCCATACCCACAGCCAGATCCGCAAGTATCCGCACTCATCATCTCCACTAATCCTCTCCACTAGCCTCATCCTCTCCACTAATCATCTCCACTCCACTAATCATCTCCACTAGCCTCATCATCTCCACTAATCCTCTCCACTATCATCTCTACTCACCCTCTCTAGGAAACCATCCTTATATAGCCATGCTAATCAAATCATGCTGGTCATCTTTTCTCTCTCCCGAACCCATGCATCATCTTTCCTCTCCGCCGCGCCTAGACTGTGGTTTGGAATGATAACAACCTAGACTGCTGCTTTGTGTATATACTTGAATTTAGTATTGAATGACATAAGAAATCACATGCCAGCAATCTGGGGTTCGGTGTCAACTAAAATGGAGGATCTTTTTTTGTCTTGCTTGAACTTGAACACACGGGAAGAAATTTTTTTTTTCTGATCTTGTTCCTATTGAACTTGAACACGAGGAGGACTGTTATTGCTTAAAAAATTTATCATCCTTTCCTTCGCTATTTTTTTCTAAAGACTGCAGGTTTTTATGATTCTCCCACCCTTTTTCTCTTCAGGAATCAGGTAAGGCCAAACCACGTGATGCACTCTTTAGCGCAGCAAATTAAATGCTGTCATGTCAGCTCCCCCACAGAAAGCCCACTCTAAATCTTTAAGTCAAGAAAGCAGTGCGTGTAAAGTTGCGCTGGACGTTCAGTCATCCTTCATTAAATTTTGTAATCATGACTTATTTACTATATTATATCTATGGTGAGGATGAGGCTTGGTAGGTGAGGCCTGGTTGGTGAGGCTAGTAGATTAGGTTGCTGGTAGATGAGGTTGGTAGATGAGGTTGCTGATAGATGAGGTTGATAGATGAGGCTGGTAGATGAGGCTGGTAGCTGAGGTTGGAAGGTGAGGATGGTAGATGAGGCTGGTTGATGAAGCTGGTTGTAAGGCTGGTGTTGTCTAGGGCTGAGTTTCGAATAGATGCTGATCTGGTTGTGGGTGCGGATGCCCTTACAAGCCAAGGGCTCTCCATTTTATAGACTATCAGAGCGGACTTCAGCTGGGATGGAGTCCGGAAACCATGGGTAACCAAACTGGGGTTAGAAAAGATTCTGGGTTTAGAGAATCAGAGACAAGAGTACACTGATAATGGGACAGCTGGCTTATGATCACTAGAGCACATGAATGGCTGCTTTTGAGTTACTTTTCGTAACAGTGCTCAAATTATTGTATTGAGGGGCTTCACATGTATAAACTATCACCAAAAGTGGTTGTTGAGTCACTTGTTTGTTGCTTCACATGCGTGAATTAACTATGGTCGAAAGTGATTGCTGAGTCACTTATCGATTGCTTCAAATGCGTGAATTAACTGTGGCTGAAAGTGGTCGTTGAGACATCTTGTCATTTGTACCGAGGAGCTTCACATGCATGAAAGTGTCGGTCTAAGGATAAGGCCAGAGCTTCACATGCGTGAAAGTGTCGATCTGAGGATAAGGTCTAATCTAATAGATTACATTATATTGTAATCTTCATATGGGTCTTGTGCATCCTGCAAGCATATCTGATTTGCAGGTCCTGGCTGTGTTGAACAGAAATCTTCATCTTCATTCGAGTCTCCTAATTGAGATAATTCTTTCAATAATTTTTATTTAATTCTTTTTTATTAAGAGTCTTGTTAGAATATGGAGAAGCTGAACTTTTTTCTGCTTTTGGAAACTATCTAGGATTATCATAAGTAATAAGCCATCGGTTAATATTACTTATTGATAATCGCTCACCTAGCTGAAAATTCTTCCACCATTTGATTCTGAATCTTCTTTCTAACATGGGAGGAAACTGGTGATTGAGAGATCTGCTGATAGCAAAATCCCATCCCACAATCCATGGGACTTGGAATTCAATTGTGAACATGATAGATTTATTTCTGTTTCCCAGATGTAGCAACCCAAGAGGGGGGTGAATTGGGTATTTAAAATTAATTACTAGCACAAATATGTGCTTAATTACCAGTTAAAAATTAGTTTGCAGCGATGTAGTGGAGTGCACGAAACAAAATCACATAGAATAAGCAATCACAAACACAAGAGGGTTTATAGTGGTTCCATGCCAAACTCGGCTCCTACGTCCACTCCCCAAAAACTCTTTGGGAATTTCACTAATTGTATCACAACGATTACAACCCCTAGCCTTTCCAGCTAGTCCTCTTGTTTAATGGTACAAGGAAGCCAAACCCTAGCCTTACCCGATTATATCTCTTGTTTAACGGTACAAGGAAGCCAATCAACAATCTAGGGTTATTCTTAACCCTATTACAAGAAATTTCAGAATAGATAACAGATAGCTCCTGACTTGAGCAAATATTCAAAGAATACTTTACAAATTTGAAGCAAATCTTTAGCAATGAATGTGGATCTCTGAGGTAGCTGAAGCTTTGAATGCTTTAACGGATCTGGACGACTTGAGCAATGATTGAGATTTGTCAACTTCAATACACAAGAACTTGCTTTCCAACACTCTGAAAAATATGCAATGAACACTCTCTTTCTTGATTTCTTTCTCTCCTTTTTCTTTTTCAGATTCGTCATTGTGTTCCTCTGATCTCAGCCATTTAAACCAAGAAAAATGTCTGTTAGATACATTGGTAATAAGAGGAAATTAAAACAGGAGAAAAATGTAATCGTTTGAGTTTATTTTCCTAAGCATTGATTGCATTTAATCCTTTGATGAGGAAAGATCTTTGTCAAACACCAAAATATCAAAAGTCAATAATCATGAAAATGAAAATATAATTAAAGAGAGAGAGAGCATGTAAGAGCGTAGAGTGGTGGTTGGCTGGAATTTATTTTTCAGCTAGCTCCTTTGAAGACGTCCGGCTCATGGAGAAGGAAGAAGAAGAGGCTCCAAGCTAGTTATACAATCTAGCTAGTTAGTTTGAAAAACTTCACGGCAAGAAGAATAGAATCAGCCATAAAGAAAAATAAAGTAGTTAGCTTTCAAGCTAACTCTTTCTATTATGCTCATGGCTTGGAGATGAAAAAAATCTGCCACATAGAAAAAGTAGTTAGCTTCTTAATTAACTATTTCAAAAGTGCATGAGGCCAGAAAAAAAGTAGTTAGCTCTCCAGCTAACTCAATTCAAAATTCATGCGGCCAGGAAGAGAGAATTTGTTAAAGTAGTTAGCTTTTCAGCTAACTAGATAAAAAGTTTCATGCATCAAGAGAAAAAGCAGTTAGCTATTCAGCTAACTGAATTCAAAACTTCATGCGCCCAGGAGAGATGAAAGGATAAAGTAGTTAGCTGCTAAGCTAACTTATTCTATGTTTCATTCGGCCAAGAGAGAAAATGCCCAAGGTAGTTAGCTCTTAAGCTAACTCTTTCACCATATCATTCGGCCAGGCGAGAAGAAGAACAAAATAGTTAGCTTCCCGCTAACTGAAGCAAGCTTTCATACGCCCATGATAAAAGGAGTTAGCTTCCCAGCTAACTAGATTCAAATATCATGGGAACCACCCAAAGGAGAAGCTAGCTCTCCAGCTAGCTTGATTTGAAGTCTATTCGGCCAAGACAAAAAATCTGCAATAAATAGTTAGCTACTAAGGCTAACAAGCTAACTAAAGAGAGGAAGGAAGTTAGCTAGACACCTAACTCGTTCCAAGAAACTTTCGGCCAGCCTGTTGCAAGAGAAAATAGTTAGCTTCAAAGAGATCCAGCTAACTCATAGAGGGAGTAAGCTAGCTCACAAGCTAACTTATTTTTAGCATGGTTCGGCCAGGCTAACAATGCAAAGAAAAACAGCTAGCTAGCAAGAGGAGGAAGTTAGCTATGGAAGGAAATAAGCTAGCTCCCAAGATAGCCATTTTCTCCAACCATTCGGCCAGTACAAACACATGTAAAAATAGGTAGCTAACATGTAAGTCCATGTAGCTAAAAAAAGAATAAGCTAGCTAACTAGCTAGCTCACATAGTCATGCAATCATCCAGGGAATAATAGATCAATTAGCTATTTCAAGATAAGAGAAAACAAGCATCCATGTAACAAATAAAATTTTGCTTGATAAGGCTCACCTATACGACACTTGTACATCCCTGCATTAATCTTAATTTTCATAATAAACTTAATCACAATTGTATTGGAATCATCAAAATCAATCTAGGGGCCAACAATTTCCATGAAGTGCTATTTTAAGATTTTCATGGAAATAATCCCATCCTTTTAATACTGATTCTGGAAGTATATTTTTTGTTATTTCAAAGTAAACCCACCATTTATAAGTCTAGCTTGGAATTTTCTTGTTAAACTTCTGGCAAAAACTGAAGAACAAACTGTGGTCCGTAGGTTTAAGGTAGAATGCCTTAAACCATGCTTTCTGATAGTCGAAGTAATTATATTGAGAAGGTAGGAACCTCTGGGAGAACGTCTTAGCTCTATATGGGTTTCTCCATTCTTCTTTGGTGATGAACTTCTTTATTTTACATTTGGAGTAAGCAATTGCTTCTGAATTTTGTTATGTTTTATGAGTCATTTCTGCTGAATCTGTATCAACTAAAATGAACTCATAGTATTCCTGAGTTTTCAAAGGTTTCTAATATCCTTTTGGTAAATGATACTGGACAATTTTTCCATTGATTGAAGGAAAAATTTTGGATAATTTAGGGATCTGTTTACCACCTATTTCATTTTTCTAAAAGTTTAACCGTGAGGGAACAATTCTTACAGAAGTAACGATTGTACGTAGATGGTCTGGAAGGGCTGAATTTTGTCTCTTCTGGAGTAATACTGGGACTAGAAGGAGACCATTTCTGGGTTGCCTAGGAATAACTCTGAGAGGGTGAAGCCAAGATGGAGTACTGATTTCTGAGAGGTGTAAAGGTACTGAGAGGTGCCAGGGTTATTGGCTTGGCATAAGAAGACTTGGTTCGGGGTTTTTCTGACATTTTTTTCTGTAAGAAATTCTCGGTTAGAAGTCTTGTAGACTGTTTTCTGTGCCTTTTAAAAATTCTATTTCAATACCGAAGACAGATAAAATTGCTTGCCATCTAGCAAAAATCTATTTTGAAACGAGATTTTCAATGTCTTTTTCCAAAATCTCTTTTGCTGACTAGCAGTCAATTCTGAGAAGAAATTTTTTGAAATATAAATCTTCTTAAAATTTCTGAATAAGAAACGATCGATAAAATTTCTTTTTTCACTGTGTTGTAATTTTTCTGAGCATTAGTCCAAATTCCTGAATGATATCTGACTAAGGCTTCTTTATCATTAACCTTCTGTTTAAGGATTCCTCCTAATCCTATGTCTGAAGCATCTGTTTCAATTATGACTAAAGATGTTGGGTCAAGTAACTCCAGGAAAGAAAGTTCTTTGACTAAAGCTTTTACACTTCTAGTAATCTGCGTATATTCTTTTATCCATCATGTTTTCTTTTTTCTGAGCTGGGCGTACAAAGGTTCTAGGATAATTCTAATGTTTGGGACAAAATCTGCCACGTAGTTAAGGCATCCTAAGAATCTTTGTAATTGGGTTTTTTCTCTAATTTCATCTGGGAATTTGTTAGCAAATTCTACTGATCTTTCAATAGGTCTGATGGTTCCCTGAAAGATATGATGTCCTAGAAATCTAATACTAGTCTGGAAGATCTTAATATTGGGTGCTGAGATTGCTAATCTGTTTTGTTTTGCTAGGTTGTGAAAGAGTCTGATATATTTGACATGTTATTCTAGGCTTTCTGAGAAAATAAGAACATCATCAATATAGACGATTATGAACTGAGTATACTGGTTAAAAAGTCCATTCATCATATTTTGAAACACACTCAGAGCATTCTTTAATTCAAAAGGCATTACATTCCATTCATAATGTCCAAAGAGCACTGTAAAGGCTAATGTAATCCAGAATATGGCAGATCAGACCACTAACAAGACATTTCAGCAGCCACATAGTTCACGCATGTAATAACTAAAGCACTGTTACGGAAAGTAACTCAAAAGCAGCCATCCATGTGCTATAGTGCTCAAAGGACAGCCAGCTATCCCAAACCTAGACACTTTTCCTCTTGGCCCCTAGTTCTCGATTCCAACCAGATTGAAGTCCGCACTGATTGCTCCAGGATTCTAACCAGATTAAAGTCTACACAGATTGCTCTCGGATTTCAATCAGATTAAAGTCCGCACTGATTGCTTCTGGATTCCAACCAGGCTGAAGTCTGCCCTGATAGCCTATAAAACGGATAGCCCTTGGCTTGTAAGAGGCATCCACACCCAGATCTGCAGATCCTCTCCACGCCTCATCCTCTCCACTATCATCTCCACTCCACTAATCATCTCCACTAGCCTCATCATCTCCATTAATCCTCTCCACTAGCATCTCCTCACATCATCTCCACTAATCCTCTCCACTAGCCTCATCCTCTCCACTATCATCTCCACTCACCTTCTCTAGAAAACCATCCTTATATAGCCATGCTAATCAAATCATGCTAGTCATCTTTCTCTCTCCCGAACCCATGCATCATCTTTCCTCTCTGCCGCGCCTAGACTGTGGTTTGGAATAATAACAACATGGACTGTTGCTATGTGTATATACTTGAATTTAGTATTGAACGACTGAAGAAATCACATGCCAGCAATCTGGGGTTCGGTGTCAACTAAAATGGAGGATCTTTTTTTGTCTTGCTTTCAACTTGAATGCACGGGAAGAAATTTTTTTTTTTCTAATCTCGTTCCTGTTGAACTTAAACATGAGGAGGACTGCTATTGCTAGAAAAATTTACCATCCTTTCCTTTGCTATTTTTTTCCTGAAGACTGCAGGCTTTTTACGATTCTCTCGCCCTTTTTCTCTCCAGGAATCAGGATAAGGCCAAACCACGTGATGCACTCTTTAGCGCAGCAAATTAAATGCAGTCATGTTGGCTAAGTCAAGAAAGCAGTGCGTGTAAAGTTGCGCTGAACGTTCAGTCATCCTCCATTAAATTTTGTAATCATGACTTATTTACTATATTATATCTATGGTGAGATGAGGCTTGGTAGGTGAGGCCTGGTTGGTGAGGCTGGTAGATGAGGTTACTTATAGATGAGATTGGTAGATAAGGCTGGTAGATTAGACTGGTAGCTGAGGTTGGAAGGTGAGGATGGTAGATGAGGCTGGTTGATGAAGCTGGTTGGTAAGGCTGGTGTTGTCTAGGACTGAGTTTCAAATGGATGCTGATCTGGCTGTGGGTGCGGATGCCCTTACAAGCCAAGGGCTCTCTGTTTTATAGACTATCAAAGCGGACTTCAGCTGGGATGGAGTCCGAAAACCATGGGTAACCAAACTGGGGTTAGAAAAGATTCTGGATTTAGAGAACCAGAGATAAGAGTACACTGATAACGGGACAGCTGGCTGTCTTCTGAGCACTACAACACATGGACGGCTGCTTTTGAGTTACTTTTCGTAACAGTGCTCAAATTATTGTACCGAGGGGCTTCACATGTATGAACTGTGGCCAAAAGTGGTTGCTGAGTCACTTGTCGGTTGCTTCACATGCGTGAATTAACTATGGTCGAAAGTGGTTACTGAGTCACTTGTCGGTTGCTTCACATGCGTGAATTAACTGTTGCTGAAAGCGGTTGCTGAGACGTCTTGTCATTTATACCAAGGAGCTTCACATGCGTGAAAGTGTCAGTTTGAGGATAAGGCCGGAGCTTTACATGCATGAAAGTATCGGTTTGAGAATAAGGCCGGAGCTTCACATGCGTAAAAGTGTCGGTCTGAGGATAAGGTCCGATTTGATAGATTACATTATATTGTAATCTTTATATGGGTCTTGTGCATCCTGCAAGCATATCTGATTTGCAAGTCCTGGCTGTGTTGAACTGAAATCTTCATCTTCATCTGAGTCTCCTAATTGAGATAATTTTCTAATAATTTTTTCTTTAATTCTTTTTATTAGGAGTCTTGTTAGAAGATGGCGAAGCTAAACTTTTTTCTGCTTTTAGAAATTATCTGGGATTATCATAAGTAATAAGCCATCGGTTAATATTACTTATTGATAATCGCTCACCTGGCTGAAAATTCTTTCACCATTTGATTTTAAATCTTCTTTCTAACATGGGAGAAACTGGCGATCGAGAGATCTGCTGATAGCAAAATCCCATCCCACAATCCATAGGACTTGGAATTCAACTGTGAACATGATAGATTTATTTCCATAAAGTGATATTTTAAGATTTTCATGGAAATAATCCCATCCTTTTAATACTAATTCTGGAAGTATATCTTTTGTTATTCCAAAGTAAACCCACCATTGATGAGTCCAGCTTGGAATTTTTTTGTTAAACTTCTAGCAAAAACTAAAGAACCAACTGTGGTCTGTAGGTTTAAGGTAGAATGCCTTAAACCATGCTTCTTGATAGTCGAAGTAATTATACTGAGAAGGTAGGAACCTTTGGGAGAACGTCCTGGCTCTATATGGGTTTCCCCATTCTTTTTTGGTGATGAACTTCTTGATTTTGCATTTGGAGTATGCAATTGCTTCTGAATTTTGTTATGTTTTATGAGTCATTTCTGCTGAATCTGTATCAACTAAAATGAACTCATAGTATTCCTAAGTTTTCAAAGGATTCTGATATCCTTTTGGTAAATGATACTGGACGATTTTTCCATTGACTGAAGAAAAAATTCTGGATAATTTAGGGATATGTTTATCACCTATTTCATCTTCTTCTAAAAGTTTGACTGTGAGGGAACAATTCTTACATAAGTAAGGATTGTACATATATGGTCTAGAAGGGCTGGATTTTATCTGTTCTGGAGTAATATTGGGACTAGAAGGAGACCATTTCTGGGTTGCCTGGGAATAACTCTGAGAGGGTGAAGCCAAGACGGAGTACTGGTTTCTGAGAGGTGTAAAGGTACTGAGAGGTGCCAGGGTTATTGGTTTGGCATAAGAAGACTTGGTTCGGGGTTTTTCTGATATTTTATTTCTGTAAGAAATTCTCCGGTTAGGAAGTCTGGTAGACTGTTTTCTGTGCCTTTTAAAAATTCTATTTCAATACCGAATATAGATAAAATTGCTTGCCATCTGGCAAAAATCTGTTTTGAAACAAGATTTTCAATGTCTTCTTCCAAAATCTCTTTTGCTGACTTGCAGTCAATTCTGAGAAGAAATTTTTTGAAATATAAATCTTCTTAAAATTTTTGAATACAAGAAACGATCGTTAAAATTTCTTTTTTCACTGTGCTGTAAATTTTATGAACATTAGTCCAAATTCCTGAATGATATCTGACTAAGGCTTCTTTATCATTAACCTTCTGTTTAAGGATTCCTCCAAATCCTATGTCTAAAGCATCTGTTTTAACTATGACTAAAGTTGTTGGGTCAAGTAACTCCAGGCAAGGAAGTTCTTTGACTAAAGCTTTTACCCTTCTAGTAATCTACGTATGTTCTTCTGTCCATCCTGTTTTCTTTTTTCTGAGCTGGGCGTACAAAGGTTATAGGATAATTCTAATGTTTGGGATAAAATCTGCTATGTAATTAAGGCATCCTAAGAATCTTTGTAATTGGGTTTTTTCTCTAATTTCGTCTGGGAATTTGTTAGCAAATTCTACTGATCTTTTAATATGTCTGATGGTTCCCTAAAAGATATGATGTCCTAGAAATCTAATCCTAGTCTGAAAGATCTTAATCTTGGGTGCTGAGATTGCTAATCCATTTTGTTTTGCTAGGTTGTGAAAAAGTCTGATATGTTTGACATGTTATTCTAGGCTTTCTAAGAAAACAAGAACATCATCAATATAGATGATTATAAACTGAATATACTTTTTAAAAATTTCATTCATCATATTTTGAAACTCACTCGAAACATTCTTTAATCCAAAAGGCATTACATTCCATTCATAATGTCCAAAGGGTACTGTAAAGGCTGTTTTATATCTATCTGCTTCTATAATCTTTATTTGCCAAAATCCTTTTATATCAAATTTTAAGAATATTTTTGCTTTGTATAATCTGGATTATAAGTCCTTTTTATTAGGTATGGGATACCTAATCCATTCTAACCTTACTCAAAGGTTTGTAGTTTATAACTAGTCGGGGTGTTCCTCTTTCTAATTCTGAGGCTTTCTGAACATAAAAAGCTGAACATGACCATGGAGACTTGCTTGGTCTAATAAGCATTTTACTCAGAAGTTCTGATATTTCTTTTTTATAAATTCTAATAGTTCTGAATTCATCTGGATGGATCTAGCCTTTGTTGGAATTTTAGTTTCTCTGAAGTCTTTGATGTAAAGCAAACTAACCTGATGTTTCTTTCTATCCCAAAAGGCTGTAGGGTTTTGACTGCATAACTCCTTTTCTAATTTTTCTTGAATTTCTTTTATTCTGTTTTTCAAAGATTCTGGCTGTAGTTGTTTTACTATTCTACTTATCTTGATTTCTTCTTTGAGGTTTAAAAGCTGTTGCTTTTATTTTCTAAGGATTGTATTTTCTGAATACTAAATCCTTTAGTAGGTTAACCTCTTTGATTTTGGTAGGATTTATGAATCTGAACGTGATTTGGTTCCCTAGAACATAGGTGGTTATCCCATTTTTATCAATCTCCATTTTATAGAGAAGTGTTAAAAATGGTGTTCCCAAGATGACTGTATGAATATCTCGGACTACGATAAAAGTTGTCTTAAAACAAATATTTTCTTGACAGACATGTACGTCTGTAATCTTATATCTTACCTTAAGACTTTCATTATTTATTGTATAGAGATCTTCTGTTGTTTTTTCATAACAGTTTCTAGGAAATAGTGCTTCTGGAATACAATTCATATCTGCTCCTGAGTCAACTAGGGCACAAGTTTCTCTAATTTCACTTCTAACTACTAAGATAATCTTAATGTACCATTTCTGTATTCTGACTATTGTAATTTTATTTAGATAATTATTTTGTTCGGTTTATTCTTCTTCTTCTTGAAGAATTTCTTTTCCTTTATCTGATATCCTTAATTCTTTTACTTCTGACTGTAGTATTTTAATTTCCCATTTTATCTGCTCGACTTCTTTCTTGAGCTGACAAATTGGGTCTGTCTTAAGCTTTTCTTTTTATTCTTTTTCTTTAATTATTTATGGTAAACTTAGAACTTCTTTTCTGGGTTTAGGCTGCA